>CM053588.1:24248903-24267948 GCA_028646515.1 Pseudochirops corinnae
CTCCTGTGGAGATGGGCAAACAGAGAAGCAGAGCAAGATCAGAAACAACTGATGCAGAATGGTAAAGGTGAATCCAGGGAAACGCTGGGAGCAAAGACTGCGGGAATCCAGATGAAGAGAACCAGCAGCCAGCATTTATCAAGTGCTTAGTGTGTACCAGGCATTGTGCTAAGCACTGAGGACAGCAAGCAAGGCAGAACCACTCCCCTCCCCCAGGAATGTTCATTCTCATGGGAAGGACACAAGTCAATGACCAGGTACTTAGAAGAGGAAAGGAGAGAAGAAGAAAATAAATGGAAAGAAGAAGCAGGAGGTGGCATTGGAGCTGAGGCTGGGGTCAAGGAAGGAAAAGGGAAATGAGGAGGGAAAGGCTTCCAGGTGGGGGGCACAGCCCAGTCAAAGGCTTGGAGATGGGAGATGGAACGCCAAGCCTAAAATGGCCAGTGAAGCTGGATTAGAGAGCTCTTAGAGGAGAGGACAGTAACAATGACAATCACTAGCATTTGTGAAGCGATTGAAGGTCTGCAAAGCACTTGGTAAATATCACATTTGATCCTCACAATAGGACTGAAAGGTAGCTGCTATTACTGTACCCATTTTACAGATGGGAAAACTGAGTCTCAGACAGGAAGAATGACCAGCAGGAAAAGCCTGGGGTCTGATGTCAGCTCAGCTGCTCCTGATCCCAGGGCGGCCTGCACAGGACAGGGGTAGCAATGGGTCACGGGCCCACCTGCTCTGGGCCAGACCCTGGGCACTGCCCCATGTCACCAGAGATACACTGTTCCCTACAACATCCAGGGCCCAGCCTGTGCAGCAGACCTGTCCTCCCCCAGCCCGTGAGTCCTGCCTGTCCCTGGAGCCGGCCCCAGACAGGAGGCCCCTCCCCACTGAGCCCAGCCAAGGAGCCCAGGAGCCCATTGGGGAAGAGGAGAGGGCTTCCTCTTCTGAGGACAGGCCTCCCTCTCTCCACACAAGGGCTTCCTCTTTCCTCTTCCTATTAGCCCTGAGCCTGACACAGATGGCCAGAGGGAGCCATGGTGCTCAGGGAGTGACCCAGCTTCCCCCAGAACCTGCCTCCCTCCTGTCTCCTGGATGCTGCTGCTGCTGCTGCTGCTGCCCCTGCTCTGGGAGGGTGAGTGTGGCTGGGGCAGAGGGAGGCTGGTCTGAGGGGGTGGGAAGAGTTGGAGATGCTGACCAGGCCTCTGTCTGCCCTCAGGGTCTCTGTGCCAGAGGCTGGAGGTTCAGCCCTCAGTGACGGTGCAGAAGGGGTTGTGTGTCAACATCCCCTGTACCATCAACCACTATGAACTACCAGCCAATGGCCAGAACAGAGTTTATGGTTATTGGTTCAGAGCCGGGACTGAAGTTTTACGTGGCAGCCCCGTGGCCACCAATGACCGACGGCGGAGTGTAGATTACAGATACCAGGGGAGATTCCATCTCGTTGGGCATCCCAGGATGAGGAATTGCTCTCTGAGCATCACAAACGCCAAGATCGCAGACAAGGGGAGCTACTTCTTCCGTCTTGACTATGAATATGATAAATACAGTTACCTCAATGATCCACTTTATGTGAATGTGACAGGTAGGACGCTCCTCTCCTGGGAGGCTCTCAGTGTATGAAGCAGGGAGGTCTGGGGAATGGGCTGGCCTTGGAGACCCCGAAGCTCTTTGTGGGAGGGGTGAGAGACCATTGAGCCCAGGTGGGGAACCCCCTCAGGGGGAGGGGCAGACCCAGGGAAGTGTGTGAAGACCCTGCCTGAGGCTCCAGAACTGCACAGGGGAGGGAACGTGGTGGGGTCCTCTTTGGGAGGGACCAGGACCCCAGGAGGGCTGAGAGGGGCTGTAGTTGTGCTGGAAGGAGCCATGGAGCTGCTGCCAGAGGAGATTCAAACCCCAGATTTCTGACTGACACTCTTTGGGGCATTTTATCTCATATTTTTCCCTTCCCTCTGTGGGACTCATTTCCCATATGTAAAATGAACGTGTTGTTCTCCACTGCCTTTAATGAAACTTCCCCTTGACCTAAAATCTATGCCCAGAAGGCTGATTAGGAGCAGGGCCCTGAATGGGGTCATACTATGAGGGGAACACAGTAGGATCTTTAGGGCTGGGGCAGGTACCAGCATCTGGGAGGACACTTGAGGTCTAATTCCCCTCTCCAGCCCAGGGCTCACTGTCTCTCTCCTCTCCAGACTTGATCCAGAAACCAGACATCTCTGTTCTAGAGGTGCTAGAGTCGGGGAGCTCGGTGACTCTGAACTGTACATTTCCTTGGGCCTGTGGGAAAAACAGGCCCCTCACATTCTCCTGGATGGGGGCTGCCCTCTCCTCCAAGACACAAAGCTCTGGGTCATCCCCCTCCTCAGAGGTCTCCTTCATCCCTGGGCCCCAGCATCATGGCACAGATCTCACCTGTCAGGTGACCCTTCGTGAAGGCCGTTTGATCTCAGAAAGAACCATCCAACTCAATGTGTCCTGTGAGTATGGGGGTCAGGAGGCCTGTGTCCCCCAAGGGACAGGGTGAGGGAGGGGTGGATTAAGAGACCAGATGGTGACCCAGGCCTGGGAAACCAGATGCCTTTTTGCCCCAAGCCAGGGCAGGGAAAGCTGCCTCCCAGCAGAGACACAGGCTGGAATTTCCTATTTTCTCTCTCTCAGTCTCCCTGGTTTCATGTGCTAATGTCAGTGTGGTATGTTTAGTCTAGGTAGCCTCTGAGCTCCCTCCCACCCTGATGTTCTGTAGTTCTGGAATTTAATGTCTTCCTTTCCTGACTATGGGCTGGGCAGAGACCCCCAACCCCAGCCAGCCTGGTCCTTCTGTTGCAGATGGTGTACAGAATGTGATCATCACCATGGCCCAGGACAACAGGACAACAGGTACTAGAAGAGACCCAGGGTGTGGGCAGGGAGGGCAGCCGGGTGCTCCAGCTTCTACGCTGAGAGTGGGCATGGATGTCAGGGGGAGGAGGGAGACAGGAGAGACAAAGACTATCCCTCTGCAGGGTGAGGTTCTCTTTGTCCTGGGTTGCCTCTCCTTTTGGAATGACATCAGCTCCCTTTTACTCATGACTTTAAGGGCTAGAAACAAATTCCTCCCAACAGCCCCCTGTGATGGGGAGTAGGAGAGTTCTTACCTCATTTTCCAGACCAGGAAGCTGAGACTCAGAATTGTGAGGGGGGCCTGACCTAGTTCCCACAGGTCTCCAGCACTAGAGAGGTGTGACCTCTAAATGTAGAGTCTAAAGGTAGTGACCTCTCCACTGCACCAGGCTTGGGTTGGCAGGGAGAAGGGCCACCTTGGGTCAAGTTTCGAGGGCAGGGCTCTGTCCACTGGACCTATCAAGGTTTCTGTCTTGGGGAAGCAGATCTGTCTCTCTACAGTCCAGGCCAGACAAGGAAGCTTTGCTCCCTGGTGCAGTGATTTTGGTTTCAGGGTAGATCTGAGGGATCTAAGGGGTTTGTGTAGGCAGCAGCTATGGGGGATGGGTCTGGGGGCTCCTGTCAGTTGGGGAAAGGAATCTGGCCATCCAGGCACAGCCTTTAGCCTTCAGTCAGGGCTGGTGCAGCGTGAGACCACAGGGCTACTGGTTGTGGGAAACTGGAACCTAGTGGTCGTTACTTTGGGCTCATAGGAAACAAGATTCCCAGGTTCATAGTGGACATTTCAGTCTCTTGAGAGCTTGTTTACTTGTTTCTGTCTTTCATATTATTCTTCCCTAAGTGGTAAAAGTCAAAATGAGACGGAAAGACACAGAGAGAGGAAGAGACAGAGAGTGAGACAAAAACAAAGAGAGACACATAGAGACACAATACAGAGTCAGAAAAGCAGAGAGAGAAAAAGAGAGAGAGAGAGGAAATAAAGAGAAATACATAGAAGGAAGAGAAGAAAAGAAGAGAAAATAGGAATAAATGAAGAAAGGGAAAGAAAAAGAAAGGAAGAAAGAAGAAAGGAAGACAAAAAGGAAGGAAGGCCAAAGGAAGAAGGGAAGGAAGGAAAAAGAATGAAAGAAAAGCTGGATGGAAGAAAAAAGGAAGGAAGGAAAAGGCAGATATGGAGTAAAAGAAAGAAAATGATGGAAGAAAGGAAGAAGGAAAACATGAAGGAAGGAGAGAGGGAAGGAAGAAGGGAGGGAAGGAAGGAAAGGAGGGAAGGAAGGAGGGAAGGAAGAAAAGAGGGAAGGAAGGAAAGAAGGAGGGAAGGAAGGAAGGAAGAAAGGAAGGAAGAAAGGAGGCAAGGAAAGAAGGAAGGAAGGAAGGAAAAAAGGAAGGAAGGAGGAAGGAAGGAAAGAAGGAAGGAGGGGAGTAAAAGAAGAGAAACTGAAGCCTGACCCCCGGGAAAGGCAGGGAACACGACCTGGGCTGGCAACAGGAAGAGAGACAGGTGAGGCCTCCCTTGTCTGGCTCTGGGGAGCAGCCAGGTGAGATGCAGGGGAGGGAGGAGGGGCAGGAATCCAGGCTGGGCTGGGCCTGGGGGAATCCCCTCCTGCCTGGGCTCCTGTCCCCTTCCAGTGGCCCCTCCTCCTGTGATCCTGGGGAAGTCACACCGGCTTTCTAGCTCCCAGGTTCCTGCTGGGCACAGGGAAGGAGGGGACCAGGGGATCTCTGAATTCCCTCCAGGTTCTCAATGCTGGGAACCCCTGATCTTTTTCAGATCTGATCCCAGGAAACAGCTCAGTCCTTATGGTGCAGGAGGGACAGTCCCTCCAGCTGCTCTGTGCTGCCAACAGCAATCCCCCAGCTGCACTGAGCTGGATCCTGGGGGACCAAACCCTGGCGCCTTCCCAGGCCTCAGAGGATGGAATCCTGCCCCTGGATCTGCCCCACCTGGGGCCAGCAGATGGAGGGAATTACACCTGCCTTGCTCATCATCCTCTGGGCTCCCAGCAGGCCTCCCTGAGGGTGTCTGTGCAGTGTGAGTGTGAGGGGGCTGGGCACCATGGAGTACTTGGGTCCTGGTGGGGAAAGGAGAGTGTCACCCACTAAGGGGGGTTTCCTGAATCTTCCCACAGATGCCCCAAGGATGCTCAGCCCTTCTTGCTCCTGGATCCAGGAGAGCTTTTCCTGTACTTGTTCTGTCCAAGCAGAGCCAGCCCCCTCCCTGCGCTGGTGGGTAGGTGGGAAGCCTGTGGAGAGCAATGGTAGCAGTGACACCTTTCAGGTGATATCAAAGAGTTCTGGGCCCTGGGCCAACAGCTGCCTGAGTGTGAAGGTGGACAGGGTCCCTGACACCACTATCAGCTGTGAGGGGAAGAACCCACAAGGGACCCACACCCTGCTTTTCCAGCTGCTGCCAGGTGAGGGAGGCAGCTGGGGCAGAGGGTCCTGAGGACAGTGGGCCCAATGTGGCCACAGCCCACATTCACCCCAGACTTACTTCTTGTCCAGATGGGCCCGCGCCGTCCCATGTGTTCTCAAAAGCTATGATCCTGGGTGTCCTCTGTGGAGCTGGTGCCACAAGTCTGCTGGCCCTCTGCCTCCTCTTGCTGTGAGTGTGGGGTCTGGGATGAGAAGGATATGGGGGGATCCAGGAAATGGTAGCCTGCTGTGACATCTCAGAAACCCTGAGATAGCAATGTCTCTCTGAGCTCAGGTACAGATTCCATAAGATTATAACGTGGAGAATCAGAAGAGAAGTGTCAGTCCCCTTCTTTTTATACATCAAAAAAACCAAACAGAGATTCAGAGAAGTGACGTGACTCACTCAAAATCACATTTAAGACCCAGTATTCAGTCCAATCATGATTTAAAAGAGTCCAGTTACCAGATTCCATATCAGGTGGAGCTTCCAGGATCAAATGGGGAAGCTGGTGGAGCAGTGGCTAGAGGGCTGGGCCTAGAGCCTGGAGATCTGAGTTAAAATCCTGACTCAGACATTTACAAGTTACATGAACCTGGGCAAGTCACTTCAAAATGTTGGCCTCAGTTTCCTCATCTGTGAAATGGGATAAGAACATCTAACTTGTAGTGTACTATGTAAATGTTAACCATAATTTTAATGGAGCGGAATCATATCTATAAAGTGCCCAGTCTGTAAGTGACATATGAATGCTACCTATTACCATTATTATTGAATGGGCTTGTCTCTGTGAAGTCCCTGGCACAGCTCTGGGCACATAGTAGGTCCTCTGCACGTTCTTGCTTCCTTCCCTGGTCCCTCCCCCCTTTCAGTCCCCCAAGGTGAACAATGGGCTCAATGTCACAGATGATGAGGGGCACACCTGGATCCAGCCCCTCATCACCCGGGCCCTTTCCCCAAAGCAAGGAGATGAAGGGGAGGAGGTCTGCTGCACAGGCCTCATCATTCCTCATTTATGTTCTCCTGGACAGGAGGAGAGGAAGATTCCAGTGTAACAGGCTAAAAATTCCACTCTTTAAAAAAAATTAGGATGCTTGTCCTGCAGTATTTTGTGGTGCCTCTTATCTGTTTAAAAATGTTGCTTTAAAAAATTTTAGTATTGATTTTAGCTCTCTCCCAATGAGAAGAAAAAACCTAAATCCTTGTGCAAAATACACGCAGCCCAGCAAAACCCCAATTAAACACCCAAACTCAAATTCTGACTTGGCTTCTCAGTCCCTTGGCCACTTTCTTTACTCCAATGGTCTTTCCCAGTGATGGAGAAAACAGATACCAGATGAGAATCTGCCTTCTCTCTGCAGAGCCTTGTCCTTTCCCATCTACTCCAAGCAGGGGCCCTGTGCCTTTTCCTGCCTCTCCTCTCTGGCCTTTTCATCATCCTCAGCCTCTCTCCCAGCTTGGGCTGCTTCCCAGCTTGCTGCTACACTCACATTCCTTCTTCCTCTTGTTGCCTGTCTTTGTTAAAAAGCCAAGTGGGTTGGTGAGCTCCTTCTGTTTCCTCATCAGTTTGTTTTATTTTATTTTTTACTTTTTTTTGTTAAAAATTTTATTTCTCATTTCTGAAATTTTTTCTTCCACCCATTCATTGAGAAGGATTGAAATATAATACCCCTATACATATGAAATCATGTAAACTCATTTTAGAAAAAAGCAAAAAGTAAATGAAGAAAAAAGTTTAAATCTGCTCTCCGAGGTCAGCGATTCTCTGTGGAGGTAGATAGCTTTGTCCCTTGAGACCTTTGGAATTCTTTTGCATCATTGTCTTCATAAGAGTAACTATATCTTCCATGGTTGAGCATCCTTACAATAAGTGCCTGCTGTTACTGTGTGCAAGGTTCTCTTGGTTCTGCTCACTTCACTTTGCATTTGTTCATATAAATCTTCCCAGGCTTTTCTGAACTCATCCACTTTGCATTTGTATCCAGGACTTTTTTCTTTTTCTTTGATCTCTTTGGTGTACAGAACTACTAGCAGTACTAGGGGGTCAAAGGGTAGACAGTTTTAGAACACTTTGGGCTTTGTTCTGAGCTGCTCTCCACAGTGGCTGGACCAGTTCAGAGCTCCACCAAAAGTTCATTAATGTCCCTGCTTTTCCACATTGCCTCCAGTACTTTACATTTTTCTTTTCTGTCATATGAGCCAGTACAATGGGTATTAGGTAGGACCTCAGAGTTCTCTCAATGTGCATTTCTCTAATCATCAATGATGGACCATTTTTTCATATAATGATTGAAAGCTTTGATTTCTTCTTCTGAAAACTACCTGTGTATAATCTTTGATCATTTATCAATTGAGAAATGTTTCTTTTTTATATGAATTTGGCTCAGTTCCCTATATATTTCAGAAATGAGACTTTTATCAAGAACCATGATTTAATTTTTTTTCTACTTCCTGCTTTCCTTCTAATATTGACCTCATTGGTTTTCTTTGTGGAAAATCTTTTTCATTTCATGTAATCGAAAATACACATTTTGCCTCCTATTATTTTCTGTATCTCTTCTATAGACTCTTCCCTTATAAAAAAATTTGGCAAGTAATTTTCTTCATGTTCCTCTAATGCAGCAGTTCTCAACCTGTGGCTCACAACCCCTTTGGGGGTTGAACGACCCTTTCACAGGGGTCGCCTAAGACCATCAGAAAACACATATTTCTGATGGTGTTAGGAACTAAGACACCACTCCTCTATCTGTCTCCAGGCAGGTCTACCCACATTCAGATATACCCACATACCAGTATTAAAGGGTTGCAGCATTAGGAACATTGAGAACCATTGCTCTAATGTGTTTCTGAAATCATTTTTACATCAAAATCATGTATCCATTCTGAGCTGATCATGCTATATGTGATGAGATCTGGTCTATACCTCATTTCTGCTAGACAGCTTTTAAGTTTTCCCAGTGCAGTTTGTGGAAGAGTGAGTTATTACATCTATAGCTTGGTTCTTTGAATTTGTCTCTCAGTAACTCTAGCTACTGTGGTCATTTCCTTTGGAAAGTTATGTGCCTTATCCATTAGTCAACCACTCTATTTCTTATCTGGTATGAGATTGCTTTGATGATTACTGCTTTGTAGTAGAATTCTGGTGCTGTTTGGCCTCCTTCCCCTCCTCCTTCCCTGTTGGGTAAGATGAATTTTGAAACCTATCTCTATGTGTGTGGGGAGAGAGGGAAGAGAGAGAGAGTGACAGAGACAGAGACAGAGAGGCAGAATCAGAGAGACAGAGAGAGAATATTGTTCCTTCTTTGAGCTAATTCAGATGAGAGTGAAGTCCAAGAGATTCCACTCCCGCCCTCCACCACTGCCTCTAGTACCCCCTCCACTTTCCCCTCCATTGTAAAACCTACTTTTGCATGCTATTTTTGCATCATCAGAGTAAAGGAGGAGGGAAGGAAGACATCTCAGTTATGTGAGGGGAGAAAGAGAGGACAGGAAGGAGTTCTCAGTCAATCAAATCCATCTTTTGGGTGAAGTTTAAGGGATAGTCCCCAGTTGAGCAGTTAAGGGACAAGGTGCCATAGTACAGATGAAAAGGTTTGGAATTGCTGTGTGATGAGTGGGATAGGGAATTGATGGAGGAGGAGGAGAAGGATTGCCTTGCTCCAGTGAGGACTCATTTGGGAAGCACAGTGGAAGAAGCCTTCAGGCTCTGATGGTTGGGAGCAGTATTATCCCTTAGGATCTCAGGATATGGAATGGGAAGAGAGCTTAGAGACAATTTCATACAAGCCTTTCATTTCACAGATGAGGTAATTAAGGCCTAGAGTGAGGAGGGGACTTTCCCAACAGCCCAGAGGGAAATAGTGGCAAGTGCAAGTCTTGTGATCCTCAGTCCCCTGGTCTTTCCTAGACCCTCCTGTGGCTCACAGGTTTGTGGCATTTGGAGCTTGGAGATCACAGAACAGGGGAATGTCACAGGGAAGGGACCATAGAGACCCTGGGGTCTGGTTGTCTCATTTTACAAATGAAGAAAGAGGAAGCCGAAGCCATTGAGGGAAAATGATGTGGCCAGGGTCAGGCAGAGAGTGAGTGACAGGGCCCTACTTCTCTGGATCCAAGTCCAAGGATCTCTCCCCTGCACCAAATCTGCCTTTCTACCTCCTCAGGGTGAAGATGCGCAGGAAGAAGTCAGCAGCAGCAGCATCCAGGGGGGGTGCTGAGGTAGAGTATGCCAGCCCCCAGCCCCAGTGGTTCCCCCAGCTCCTTCAGTCCCCATCTCTCTCTCTGCCCCAAGGCCATCTGCCCCACCTTCTACTCCTCTCACCATGCTGGGGACCTGCTTTGACTGAACTCCTCTTTGCCCTTACTCCAGGATCCCAAGGGGCCATCTGGGGGACCCCTGTCCTTCAATCCCATTTCATCAGC
Source organism: Pseudochirops corinnae (assembly GCA_028646515.1). Lineage (NCBI taxonomy): Eukaryota > Metazoa > Chordata > Mammalia > Diprotodontia > Pseudocheiridae > Pseudochirops > Pseudochirops corinnae. The sequence goes on from CM053588.1 coordinate 24,258,628, forward strand.
TACAGACACAGGCCCAACCCCAGCAGCTCCAGAGGATGCACCAGATGAGTTACATTATGCCTGCCTCAACTTCCAAGGAGTGAAAGCTAGAGAAGACCATGGATCTACTGACCCACTCACTGAGTATGCAGAGATTAGGTTCCAATGAGCAACTATTGAGGCCTCAGTCTTGATTCTACACTGGGTGGTTTGCAAGTCAGTTCCTCCCATCCATTACCATTCATTTCACAGACACCTGCTTAAATTAATTAAATTAATTAATTAAACACCTACTCCGGACACATTTGGAGAAGACTCACTCTCATGTTCCTCTAACTTTCAGTGTAGTAAAGGGATAAAATACAAGCCCAGTGTAGTGGCTCCTCCCCAAACTCAGACTCCTCTTCACTGACTGAGATCCTCAAAGCATCACCTTCCACTTTGTTCTCTAGGGGTCATTTTCCTGGGCCAATAATCTCAGTCTCCAGAGCTCCTGAGCCTCCACCAGTGTGCTTCCCAATAACATTCAAAAGGCGTTAACAAGAACAAGAATTCCAAAGCATCCCTTCCCAAAACCTGAGTCTGACTTGCCCACCAATTACATACAGTGTGTGTCTGTATGGGGGAAGGGAGTGAGCACCAACTCTGAGTGAATTTAATGAGACACAAGTGCAGGGACCATGGGTGCCCAAGGTAACTAACAACTCTGGGACTACAGGGCCTCAGTGACTTTTGTCTTTCCTGAAATGTCCTTGCAAAGTTCACTGCTGAGCATTGTATCAGATTGCTGGCCTTGTTGCTGTGTTGGTCCGGTCCATTGCTAGGCTGGGTCTCTCTACTACTGAGCAGTGTTAGCTCTTTACAGGGTACAGCCTCTCAACTGGATGGTTCAGTGCCTTGGATTCACTTGGCTGATCATCTTTACTCTTCCTTTGCTAAGCTAGGTTGGCTCCATGATTACAGCTACAGTCGCCAGAATTTTCCATTTCAGACACAGGATTTGGATAAGCCAAATTTCCTGCCCCCATGCAGCTTCCAGTCTAGCAAGGAAATAAGATATAAACACTAGGAATGCTAATATATCACGACATGTAAGAGCAGCAGAGAGAAACAGAACAGAGCACTGCTAAGTCCCAGTAATAAGGTCATTTATCAAACATTTCAGCTTAATATTTGCCAAGTACCTATTAAGAAGGCCCTTTGCTCGGTGCTTGAGTATTTCTAACCTCATTTCAGTCATGAGGAAACTGAGGCTCAGAGAGAAACATGACATCATAGCTTTAGACACATAAGGACCTTTGAGGTTATGAGCCCAACACCCTTATTCTATGCATGAGGAAATTCAAGCCAACAAAGATTAGGTGACTTATTCAAGGTATATGCACATGCAGTAAATATCTGAGAAGGCCTCAAACCCAGGTCTCCCTGACCCTGAGTCCAGAACTGTATCCTCTATACAGCACTGTATGAAATGACACAACCAGGAGGGATAAGACTCCAACTCAAATTACCCTTACTACTGTCTTTCTTCTTCTTCCTTCCTTCCTTCCTTCTTTCCTTTCTTCCTTCCTTCCTTCCTTCCTTCCTTCCTTCCTTCCTTCCTTCCTCTCTCTCTCTTTCTTTCCTTCTTTCCTTCCTTTTCTTTCTTTCTTTCTTTGTTTCTTTGTTTCTTTCTTTCTTTCTTTCTTTCTTTCTTTCTTTCTTTCTTTCTTCCTTCCTTCCTATCTAGAACCAGGAAGGAATAAGACTAGAATTCAAATTTTCCCTTACTAGCATCTTTCTTTCTTTCTTTCTTTCTTTCTTTTTTTCTTTTCCTTCTTTCCTTCTTTCTTTCTTTCCTTCCTTCTCTTTTCTTTCTTTCCTTTCTCTTCTTGTCTTGATTCTGTCTTCATTTTTTTTTATCTCTATTTGTTGTCTGTCTCTCCTGTGATTTCATTGGCACAGGGAATTTCATCTATCAATACATATTGGTACTTTGGGTCTTAAAGGGTTACCTGAATTGCCTAGGATGTTAAAAGGTTAATGACATGCCCAGAATCACAAAACTACTTGAGGCAGGAGACAGCATAGCCCTGGTTCATGAATTACAGGATGTGGGTTCAAATCTCATCTCGTCACTACACAGCCTTGTGACCTTACACAAATCTCTTATGTTACCTGGCTTGAAATTTTCTCACCTCTAAAATAAGGGGCCGCTAGATCATCTTGTTAGCATGTGGTACCATGTCTAGGATCCCATGACTTGAACCCAAGTTTTCCTGGTGGGGAGGCCAACTTTATACCAGATTTATCTTGCAATGACTTAACTGAGTGTATACTGTATCTCCTCTTCCCCACACTCTTGGGGAACATAAGCTCCTTGAGCACAGACTCCACTTTTCTCTTTTTGTCTCCCCAGTATCTTCCCCACAGTTCATTCTTAATAGATCTTTGCTTATTTGAATTCTGTCTCCATGTTCAACATTCCTTCTACTCTTCCACATTGCCTCAGAGGTGCCTTAGGAATGGCATGGAGGAGTGGGGATCTGGGCTGAGGAGATGTACAGAGACTGTAATAGGACTCTGTGTTCTATAGGCCACTCCCAGGTGCTGCCAGGGCACCAGAAACACTGATTGTGGATTTGGGGGATGTGGTTTCAAAACCACATGTGTCTACAGCTTGGTGGCTAAGTGTATAGACCTGACTTTGAATCCCACCACCTAATGTTTCTCTGCCTCATCTGGCTCTTCAGCTGTAACATGAGGAGATTGGGTCCCTATGGTCATTTTCACTTCTAAATCTACAATCCAATGATCCAACGTGGGATATCTCATGATAGTAGACACTAGCATTTACATAGTACTTTAAGGTTTCCCAAGTGCTTTATAAATATTGTCTCATTCCATCCTTACAAAAACCATGGGAGGTAGCTGTTAATATTATCTTCATTTTACAGATGAGTAAACAGAGTCAATCAGCAGTTAATTAACTTGCCTATGGTCACACAGCTAGAAAGCTCTCTGAGGCAGGTTTTGAACTCAGGTCTTCCCAACACCAGGTCCAGTGCTCTCTGCTCAAAGGCACCATCTGACTGCCTGCATAGACCTAGAAATGTTAACTAATATTATTACCTACAAAACCTTGTTCATGGCCCTTCCTCAGTTTCTCCATATGCATCTGTAAAAAGGTCTAAATGACATTATGATGTTTAAAAAGGATGACTTTGTGTCTGACCTCACAAGAGTTCCTTCCTTTCTCTGGTACAATAACATCTTGACCATTTATTGCAGAGCTGTGTTGACAAGTAAATTGTCTGGTACAATCTTTTGCCTAAGAAATGGGGAAACAGAAGAGCAGAGGGGAAATGTATTTTCCCCGAAATCACATTGCTGCGAAGTGACAGAGCCTGTTTACAAACCCAGTTCCCCTGAATGCAAAGCAGGGTCTCTTTCTGCTCCCTGATGCTCTGGCCTTTTAAACCTGTAGAAGACTGTCCCAGTATGAGAATGAGTTAAACCGAGATACAGACGGTTAGGTAGAAAGATAGACAGACAGACATATAGCAGATAGAGATACATACAGAGAAATATATACAAAAAGACAGAGACAGACTATAGTGAGTGAAATTCAAAATAATTGAGGAATCAAAGGTTCTAGTTTTTGAGAATATTAATTATTTTTTTACATTTATTTTTTATTTTTCTCAATTACATAGAAATAAAATTTTTAACATTTATTTTAAAGTATATATTTCAGTTCTATTCTCCTCCCCCTGCCTCAGATTCAGAAGGCAAACAATTTGCTTTAGATTATACACGTATATAGATCATACAATCCATTTCCTTATTAGCCACTTTGCAAAAGAAAATGAAGAAAGAAACAAAAAAACAAAAAAGAAACAAAAAAAAAAAAGAAACAAAAGAAAAAAAAACCAAACAAACAAGAATAGTAAAAAAGTTTTAAAAGTATGCTTTGATCTGTATTCAAACTCCAGTTCTTTTTCTGGAGGTGGATGGCATTTTTTACTGTCAATCCTTGTCTTAGGTCATTGTATTGCTCAAAATAGCTAAGTCATTCACAGTTGATTGTTGTACAAAATTGTTGTTATGTGTACAATGTTTTTCTGGTTCTACTTTCTTGGTTTTGCATCATTCCATATAAGTTTCCCTGGATTTTTCTGAAAGCATCCTACTAATCTTTTCTTATAGCAAAGTAGTATTCCATCACGACCATATACTACAACTTGTTCAGCCACTCTTCAAGTGCTAGGCATCCTCTCAATTTCATGACTCAGAGCGAGTGTAAATAGCTATATTTCTGTTCTGGCCGAAGACTCAGAGGGTCTTTCCTTCCCATACTGACTATTTTGTGATGGTAAACTAGCCCATCTTTCATCTTATTTCTTGCCTAGCCCTAAATCACTGAATGGGTTTTGTCTTAGTCACACTAAGACCTGTGCTTAGGTTAAGCTAAGATCTTAGCTTAAAAAGGCCAAGGTCTCCCACTTCTTCCAGGGCCATCTCCAGTCCTCATGATCTGTGTCTTCCTACTGGACCCAGATGGCTCCGGAGGAGAAAGTGAGGATGGTGACTTTACACAGCCCTCCCTCACTTAAATCCAATTCACTTGCATGTCATGGTATCACATGTCTGATGTCATGGTCCTCTTCTAGAACAAAGGACAAAGAGCAACCTCTGTGAGTAGAAACAGGAGCTGCCCAACTGGGCACCCACCTGGAACTGGCCAGTTGGGCAACACAGCTCTTTCTCTTGTCTCAAGGTTATAAACCATTGATAGATAGATAGATGAGAGAGAGAGAGAGAGAGAGAGAGAGAGAGAGAGAGAAGAATATAAGATAGAGAAATAATATAGATTTATATATACACCAACCTGTATGTATGTATGTATGTATGTATGTGTGTGTGTGTGTGTGTGTGTGTGTGTGTGTGTATATATATATATATATATATATACATACACATATGATTTCATTTGATCTTCACTACAACTATATGAGGTAGTCACTACTGTTTTTCCTATTGAGGATATTGAGATAGGTAGAAGTTAAATGACTTGCCCAGGGCCACACAGCTAACAAGTGTCTAATGCAGAATTTGAACTCAGAACTCCTAGACTCCCAATCCAACACAACCAGACCAAGTCTTGTGGAAGGAAGGAGACATGAGAGGCAGTCAGGAGCCTCAGCTCCAGGGAGGTAAGTTCAGTTCCCCCTCCAGGTGACTGATCAATGGAAGCCTCCTGGTTTTTTAACCCACGGTACATCCTCTGCCATCAACTTTTTCAGACTTAATAACCAAATACGGGAACCCAGCCTCCTCCATCCAAGAGTCTTACTTCACTGGAAACAGAAAAAGGAGGATTGCATAGGCTTACATTTCTGTGCTTTCTCTCCCCTAACTCTCTGAATATCTTAAAGTGGCAGGGAAAGATAATTACAGGCCCATCTTGGCCTCAATAGACTCCAGCCTCTATGGCCTCAAGACTGTTCCACAGCAGGACAACGGAAACCAACAGAAGCCTCACCCATTGGTCAACCAGGGATCAGATGACACAGGCAGGAGCCATCTCTTTCACGAGTTATAGTTCTTGACCTTCAAGTGGGTTGTCACTCAAAGTTCCCAAGGCCATGTGTGAGGAAGCCATCTCTAGGGGGATGTAGTGATGCCTAAGAAATGGATAGGGTGTTAGGCTTGAGTCAGGAAGCCTTGTGTGTGGCCCCTGCCTCAGGGGCTCCACAGCTGGCTGCCTCAGGGCAAGCCACTTAACCTCTGGGACCCTCAGTTTCCTTATCTGTAAAACTGGGAGAATAACAGCAGCCACTTCAGGTAACAGAGCTGTGAGAATCTAATGAGATTATACATGGAGGGCTCTTTGTAAAGTGAGTCTTGGAGCCTTCCCCTGAGCCCATCCCCCATGTATGCTGCACGTACCTGGTTTGGACATGGGCATTGCATGCTGTCTCCTTCATTAGTTCCTGTTTTTTGTCTTTCTCTGCATTCCTACTGTATGCTTGTGAGGATCACAAAATATGTGCAAGATTGCAAGCAGTCATGTTGAGGCACAGGGAAGTGTGAGGCCCAGGAATTAGTTGGGTCATGTGGAAGTCAGAGCATATTGCACTGCCCTGGCCAGGGGATATTGCATTGCTCAAGACTCTCTTATGTGGGATACCTGAGGTTCCTGACTAGTGTCTCCACACCCTGGGGTCTTCATGTCCTTGTAATTGCAGCTCCCCTCTCACAATTTACCTCCTCTCTTACAATTCTGCTCAGCTGGGCTGTGTCACATGTGGTGTGTGGATCTGGAGTAGATAAAAGACCCAAGTCTTGGAAGGAGGGAGAGCCTGTCTTAAGATCTGGCTATAAGGCTTCTTGAGGGAGACCTCAATAAACCTTCTTTGCACACCTTCAAGCCGTGACTTTTCTTTTCTGGAAAAAATACTGGTGCCTTCTCCTTTGAGGTAAGTAATCAGCTGCTCCTTCAGGCAGGTTGGGCGAACTCTGACAAAGAGCCCTGACAAATGGTGCCCAGAACAGGGGATGTAGAATAGGAGCAGGAAAGATAGGAAAGCTGGTGGAAAGGACTCTCAGAAAGGACAGAAGAGCCTGGGAAATAGTCACTGCAGGACTTGGAAAACTCAAGATGGAGAATATTTTGTGGAATGTCTTGAAATTTGCCTTTTGCGGTCCTGACAAACTCGTAAAGAAATTTAAGGAAGATACGAACTCTGACTCTGAGGAAGAGGGGTGTAATCAGGCTCAGGAGACAAGCCAGGAAAGTGAAATTAATAACGGAATGGCCGAGGAAACTTTAAGTAACCAAGAACCGGCCAAGAAAAAGGAAAAAACAGAGATAGACTTTTGTTCCCCTTCTCCATCAGCTCCTCCATATGAGTCCCACTGGGATCTTTCATCCGCCCCCGTAGACCCCACCATAACTCCCTTTCAGCAAATGATACAGCAGGAAAGGGTTGCGGGTGAGACAGTGGCTCACGCGTTCCCTGTCACCGTTGTATCTGATGACCCTACTGACCCTACGCAAATGAGGCATGCTTATGCGGCCCTCTTGTGGAAATTAGTAAAAGAATTAAAAGATGCTTGCTCCCATTATGGCCCCAATGCCCCTTATACAATGAGTTGTTTAGACAACATAGCAGACTCCAACATCATGTGCCCTTGTGACTGGTATGCTCTCGCCGAGCGTGTTTGACCCCTGGGCAAAATGTGGTCTGGAATGCTGCCTACATAGAAGAATGTAAGAAGGTGGCTCAGATGCTCCCTAGAGCCCAATAAGAAATAGAAAAAATGACGGGCAGTGGTGTATACTCAGTCCCAGCACAGCAGTTACATTATCAAGCAGCAGATTATAATCACATAGCCATTTGTGCTGCAAAGGCTTGGAAATCTTTGGTGTCTGGTAAAGATCAAGGCCTGTCTATGTCCAAGGTGAAACAGGGACCCCAAGAGCCTTTCACTGATTTTGTGGCTTGTATGCAGGAAGCCACAGTCAGAACTTTAGGGGATGTCCTAGGGGCAGGGGATATAATAAAAATTATGGTCAGAGAGAATGCCAATGTCAATTGTCAAAAAGCGATGGTGGGCCTGAACAAGGATGCAGGATTAGAGGAAATGATAGACGGATGTCGGGGAGTCGGTTCACAGGTGTATCAGCCTGAATTACTTGCTGCCGCTTTGCATAAAGGCTTACAGATGTCTGAGGATCGGGCTTGCTTTAATTGCAGGAAGAAGGGGCACCTGTGTGCACAATGTAGCATAGGAATTAAAAGGAAGGGTAGAATTCAGGGAATAGATGAGTGCTTTAACTGTGGCAAACCAGGTCATTTTGCTTCACAATGTAAAGAAAATAAAGAGAAATATAGGAAAGCGGGTTTGGGAAACTTTTTGGGGGGCCCTTCATGGGCCCCGCAACAGGTTATGCAAGTGGCCCAATCATCCCCAGCCTTCCCTGATCAATTGTGGGAAGGATATCAAACGGCCAGAGCTTTGAACCCACTTAGAGCTGGAAACATTCCTGTTAGATAATTGGAAAATAGCACCTTTGACCACAGTCCTTTTGCCCATATCTTTTTTGCCCTCTAGATGTCTTGTGTTGAATCATCCTCTAAGAGCTGCTATAGTGCATAGCACCATTTTAGAGCAAGGTGCTAAGGAATGCGTGTCACCAACCCACATATTGATGAGCTATATGTTAGTAAAGATATTCCTATTGCTTTGGCCTTCCCCATTCGTTCCTTCTCTCCCTCAGAACAAGTAATGTTCACCCAGTATATAGAAGCCTCCCGACCTATGATCACAATATCAGTGGAAGGTGTTTATTTTCCTGGGCTGCTAGATACAGGGGCAGATAGGACTGGCCTACAAGCAGAAAAGTGGCCTGAGAATTGGCTCCTAAAAGAACAAGAAAGGGAAATTGGGGATGTGGGCGGGACTCTTAGGGTCCTAGAATCCACCAAACCTCTGCAGTGGAGTTACAAGCAATATCAGGGGCTATTCGTTCCCCTAGTGGCAGCTGGTTTAGGACTAAACATTTGGGGGAGAGATGTACTGAAATTTATGAATATGAAAGTGACCAATTTTGGATAAGGCCACTGGTCATGTTTAGTTGTCCGCCCATAAGATGGAAAAACAATAATCCTATATGGGTAGACCAATGGCCATTGGCTTAGGACAAGCTGGAAGCTCTACATCAGATTGTGAAGGAACAATTGAATTTAGGACACATTGAAGAATCCCTGTCCCCATGGAATTCCCCAGTCTTTGTTATTAAGAAGAAATCAGGAGCTTTTAGAATGTTGACTGATTTGCGGAAAGTTAATGTTACTTTGCAAACTATGGGAGCCCTGCAACCAGGGCTGCCTGATGTGGCTGCCATTCCCAAAGGTTATCACATATGGGTTGTTGATATAAAGGATCGTTTTTTCAGTGTCCCCTTACATGAGCAGGACAAGGAGAGATTTGCCTTTTCAGTACCCCGAGTAAATCACTGCAGCCCTATGACCCGTTTTCAATGGAAAGTTCTCCCTCAAGGTATGACTAACAGTCCCACCCTCTGCCAATTGTATGTCAGTCAAGCTGTAGCTCCCCTCAGGGATCAGTTCCTGCAGGTTATTGCTTGCATTATATGGATGACATTTTATTGGCAGCACCACAAGTGGAGATGGTTGAAAAGATGTACAAGGTATTGAGAACTCATTTGGTTAAACTGGGATTACATATTGCTGAGGATAAAGTACAACAAGTTACACCCTATCAATATCTTGGCTATATCTTAGAAGATATCACCGTGTATATGAAAACCCCACAATTAGATTTAGATAAAAC
>CM053588.1:24268048-24290546 GCA_028646515.1 Pseudochirops corinnae
AGAAATTGGTAGGGCAATTACAGTGGCTACGGGCTAAGGTACCAATCACCAATGAGGAGATGCAACCTTTATATCAAATTTTAAAGGGACCCTCTGATCTTAAATCTCCCAGAACTCTAACCCCAGAGTGTAAAGGACTGATTCAAGCTGTTTTACAGTGTCTATCTATACCAACCTCTAGATGGGACCCTCAGTCACCAGTTGAATTAACCCTCCTAACTACACCTACACCTATGGCTGTTTGCCACCAGGGCCTATATGCTATGACATGGCTATATGCTATTTGGCCTCATAAAGTCCTCCTTAACATTTTGGAGGAAGCTGATAAATTGTTGCTCAAAGGTACTCAGTGTGTGTATGCCACTTTTGGGCATAGTCCCATGATTCATACAAACATGACAAATGAGCAAACAGATAAACTCGATCAGGAGTTTATTGAATGGGCACTCTTAACTCAGTGGGCCTCTATCACTTCTTTGCCCAGATGGGTGCCCCAGACCTTTATGGCCTCCTTCCCTCTTCAGCTGCCGGTCAAAGTTTTACGTGAACCTGTTGATGGTCCTAACATTTTTACAGATGTTATTAAGGATAATTACTGTGCTATATGGGCCCCCCACACACAGTCTTTGCAGATTTTACATACCCCATTTACATCAACACAGAAGAATGAATTATGGGCTGTCATTCAGGCTCTGAGGTTATTTCCCTGCCCTATCAATATTATATCAGATAGTCAATATGCAGGTATTGTGGTGCAAAACATAGGGTAGTGTCTTTTCAGACCATCCCGCACAACCATTGCAAGCTTTCTCCAGTCTCTTAAAGATGCCCTGTAAGAACAACAACAGCCCGTGTATATATTGCACGTTAGATCCCATACTGGAGGCAAGGGACCCATATTTGAAGGGAATGCTAAAGTTGATGCTGCCCTACACCCTGTGCTGTGCTTCCCAACACAGGCCCAGCATGCCCATGAACAGTTACATTTAAGTGCCAAAGCATTGAGATGCCTCTATGGCATAACCAGAGAAGAGGCCCACCAAATAGTAAAATCTTGCACAAAATTCATTCCTTTTCAATGAGTGCCACGCCCTCCCTCGGTTAACCCAAGGGGTCAGTCTCCTAATGAATTGTGGCAAATGGACATGACCCACATGAGAGCAAAGATCCTACATGTTACTATAGACACTTTCTCGGGGTTCATGTGGGCTACCTGTCAGCCAGGAGATACTACGGCACACATGCTTGCCCATTTATACCATATATTTGCTCATACCAGTCTATTGCAGAAAATAAAAACTGATAATGGCCCAGCTTACACATCAAAGGCCTTTCAGCACTTTTGTCAAGAATGGGGCATAACTCATGTCACAGGCCACCCTTATAACCCTACAGGCCAAGCTATAGTGGAATGTGCTAACAGCATACTGAAGGTGATCCTTGCTAAACAAAAAAGGGGCAGGGGCCCTATCAGAGAGAAACATATAGATCTGGCACTGTATACATTCAATTATCTGACATTTACAAAAAATACAGAATTAACACTGGCCATGAAACAAACATCTTTTGTTCCAGAAAGGACAGTTTTGTGTCCCTACCCCCACCACCCCAGTTAAGGCTGATGTAGGGGAACAAGCTGTGGTCCAGGAGGGAGAAGTATGGATGGGCCTGTATGAAATAACCATTTGGGGAGAAGGGTATGTTTGTGTCTCCACAGAACATGGGCCTTGCTGGTATCCTGTCCGAAGGGTCTGGGTCCTTCCACAACAGCAACAAAAGGAAGAGGAAGAAAAGAAGGAGACCCAAGAGGCGACCGAGGCAGAGGAGAAGCCGAGCTAAGACCATGCAATGGCTGTGTTTTGCGTTGGTTGTGCTGTCTCTTGGGGGCGAGGCTTGTCAGCGTGGCCAGCCTCATGGCAATGACTCCTGTCTGGGGACATACTTTCGGCCTCGCATTCCACCGTGCCCTGTTTCTCAGCTGTTGTAACTGTTATTGACTCTTACAGAGGGACTATTTTGGTGCAGGGGCTTAGCCCGCAGGACTTTAAGATTGTCGAGCGGACTTCCAGTTGTATCACCCCCGCCCCTTACCATGCTAATGGACTGCAGTGGGAAACCATTGAACACCACCTGCATAGCCTTGCAGAACCGGGTGGTTTGTCAGCTGACGATGAATTGATGTGGGACATGGGTCATGCCGACCATGGGGGCTTGTCCCCGTAGGATGTTGTGCTGACTTATTGAACAAATTGAAGAATGTGTCATGGTAGGCTTGGAATTGGACATTGATTATTGGTTTTTTCTTTTGCTTTCTTGCTTTGCTATTCTGTATTTCCATGGGTATTAGACATGCTTTTAGCACGTTGAAAAAAATTCTTTAAGTTTGCTCAAAGCCCAGATCACACTCCAGCATGAGAGTGATGCACAAAACAAAAAAGGGGCTGTGTGAGGATCACAAAATATGTGCGAGATTGCAAGCAGTGATGTGTGGGGGAAGTGTGAGGCCTGGGAATTAGTCGGATCACATGGAAGTCAGAGCATATTGCACCGTCCCTGGCCAGAGGATATTGCATTGCTCAAGACTCTCTTATGTGGGATACCTGAGGTTCCCAACTAGTGTCTCCACACCCTGGGGTCTTCATGCCCTTGTAATTGCAGCTCCCCTCTCACAATTTACCTCCTCTCTCACAATTCTGCTCAGCTGGGCTGTGTCACATGTGGTGTGTGGATCTGGGGTAGATAAAAGACCCAAGTCTTGGAAGGAGGGAGAGCCTGCCTTAAGATCTGGCTGTAAGGCTTCCTAAGGGAGACCTCAATAAACCTTCCTTGCATACCTTCGAGCTGTGACTTTCCTTTTCTGGAGAAAATGCTGGTACCTTCTCCTTTGAGATAAGTAATCAGCTGCCCCTTCAGTCAGATTGGGTGAACCCTGACAAAGAACCCTGACATACGCTTACATAATACTTGGCACACAGTAGGTATTAAGAAATGATCCCTGACTAACTCACCAGACGAATGCTCACTGCTTTTATCTCCAGGATGCTTTGATCCAAGTAGACAGGGCAGTTTCAGGGGTTTGAAGGCACAGCACCTGTTCTGTCACTCACTGCCTGGGTCTGCCTTTAGGCAAATGACTCCACCCTCAAAACCTCAGTGTCCTCATATGAAAAATGAGGCAGGCCTGAACTGGGTGATTTGCTAAGGCCCTAAGCTCTAAATCAGTGGAACTGGGAACTTAGATGTCCTGGCCTTGGAGTGAGCCAACTGTACCCTGAAAATCTCCAAAGCTAAGTGTGAGGAAGTATGGACCTGGGGAGTCATATGAGGGAAAGGGCCCCTAATTGGGCTCAGAAAGACCTGGACTCTGATTCCAGTTCAGCCACTTGTTAGCTGTATGACCTTGGGCAAATCCCCCTCTCAGAGGCTTCAGTTTCCTTATCAGCCAAAGGCAGGGGGTTGGGCTGGATGCCCTCTAAGATCCCTTCCATGTGACCCTTTCTTGTTCTAGATCAAAGATCCAATGATATCACAATCCTGCCATCCTTGTACTTCAGGAACACAGAGATATTTATCACAGAGGATGCGATGCAGCATGTGGTTCTGAGGGACTATAATGCTATGCATGAGCAGTTTTCAAGAAGAATGTTACTGTGAACAGCTTTAAGGTTCTGATTACAGAGTATAGTGGACACTCTATTTATTCCATAACAAATCAGAGCAAAACATTCACAGAAAATCAAGGTACAGCACTGACAATATTACAACTTCTCACAGAAAATCACCATATAGTATTCACAACAGCTTATCATTAAAATGGTCACATAATTTCCACCACAGTGGACACAAAGTATTGAACAAAGAACAGTAGTTTAGTAACTCAATCATTCAATCATCCTTCAGGAGGCTTGCCTCCTTACTCAGTCATTCAACCATCTCAAAATACAATAGTCAAATCTTCCACTCATGGAGCACACTAAGTTAACTCTATCAGTCACTTATTCGGTCCTCAGTTACTAAGTACAGTCATTTAGCCATTCATTTATCCTTCAGTCATTATTCAATCATCAGAAAATACACAGACCCTCCACCTGTAGGTCATTAGTAAACTACAATTTCATCACTACTCAGTACCTAAGAAGAGGTCTTTTCATCTTGACTCAAGGCAGGTAGCTCCTATCTGAATCCCCCCAAAAGTTGCCTAGATTCAAAGGCAGACAGCTCCCAGGTCCTTGTCCAGCTCTCTGCGTAGGTCCTGCTCCAGACTGAAGTTCACAGGGTCCAGTCCATCTCAAATCCTTCACAGTTTCTGTTCTGAGAAATTCAAGACTCAACCATGCCCCAAACAGACAAAGTCTTAGCATCCCAGTCATGCTTCCTCAGTCTTCTGAAGCTCATTCAAAAAAACAGAATCACCTTATCCAGCCTGGGGGGAGGTGGAGCTTTTTTTTTTTTTCAGCATCCTGGGTCAGCCTCCTGGGCTCCTCTTCAGAAAAAGCTCCACCACCACAAGTTCTCAGGAAATTCTGAGTGTGTTCTCAATTCTCATTGCTCTTCTCAATTCTCAGTCCAGTAGTAGCAGCCCAGCCTCCAGATGTTGCTCAGAGAAACTCTCTCCAGCAGAACAGCTTCTGCCACCAGATTCTTGTCCCAAGAAATTCTGGCTGTCTCTCTCTGGGGCTTTTCCTTATATATACACAACATCGGCTGCTTCCTGTCTCAGCCAACCTCTTATCCTTATGTCAAGAACAGGGGTTCATATCTTCTGTTTCTTTCACAAAGGCTTGATTAATTACTAAGTGCTAATTACCTGGTACCTTTGCCAACACAAAGGGATCTTCAAATTCAAATTAATTACCTTTACAGGGAACAAGCCCAACACAGGAAGGTATAGCCCAGGCTGGGAAAAGAATGTGCCAGGGTGGATGGAGGGCTGAGGCAATCTTCTATACCCAGGCTGGGCAGCCATGGCCGGTGGTGAGCCCCAAAAGGATCCTCAGGGTAGATAGGCACTGTTAGCCACCAACCTGGATGAGAACTCTAGCTGAAGCCACCACACACAGAGGAAACTGTCCACGGAAGGCTATTTCTGACCTGAGTCCTGTCTTTCTGTCTGTGGTCCCCCTGGTTGGATGAAGGATGGAAGGATGAAAGAATGGAGGGATTCATGGGATGAATGGATGGATGGAGGGAGGGAGGAATGGATGGATGGAGGGATAGAAGGGTCAACGGGTAGATGAAAAATCATCCACTAAGCAATTCCCATGTGACAAGATGGATGCTTCTCTCAAAGTGATCACATTCTAACTGGGGGAGACAGCACCCAGTGGTCCTTAGCATGTGTCAGCTAGGGAACACATAAGAGGAGGCTGGGTTCTCATATTTGGTTACTAAGTCTGAAAATATTGATGGCAAAGGATGAACCCTGGGTTAAAAAAACAGGAGACTTCCAATGATCAGTCAGGTGGAAGGAGAACTGAACTTATCTCACTAGTGCTGAGGCTCCTGACTGCCTCTCATATCTCCTTCCTTCCACAAGACTTGGTTTGCTTGTGTTGAACTGGGAGTCAGGAAGTTCTGAGTTTACATTTTGCATTAGACATTTGTTAGCTGTGTGGCCCTAGGCAAGTCATTTAACTTCCGCCTATCTCAGTATCCTCAATAGGAAAAACAGTAGTTTCTATCTCATATAGTTGTGGTGAAGATCAAATGAGTCATATGTGTATATTTATACATCCAGATTGGTGTATATATAAATCTATTATTTCTCTATCTTGTATCCTTCTATCTATCTATCTATCTATCAACACTTTACAACCCTGAGGCAAGAGAAAGAGCTGTGTTGCCCAACTGGCCAGTTCCAGGTGGGTGCCCAGTGGGGCAGCTCCTGTTTCTACTCACAGAGGTTGTTCTTTGTCCTTTGTTCTGGAAGAGGATCATGACAGCAGGGAAGTGACACCATGACATGCAAGTGAATTGGATTTAAGGGAGGGAGGGCTGTGCAAAATCACTAGCCTCACTATCTCCTCCAGGGTCATCTGGGTTCAGTGGCAAGACATAGATCATGAGGACTGGAGATGGCCCTGGGTACAGTGGGAGACCTTGGCCTTTTTAAGCTAAAATCTTTAACAGGTCTTAGTGTGACTAAGGCAACACTCATTCAGTGATTTAAGGCTAGACAAGAAATAAGGTGAAAAATGGCCTAGTTTACCCTCACAAAAGAGTAGTATGAGAGGGAAAGACCCTCTGAGTCTTTGGTTAGAACAGAAATAATAGCTATTTACACTCACTCTGAGTCATGAAAACCTAAACAACATTCAAGTGGGGCTAGGGCTGGGACCTATTATTGGTGAATCACTGAGAGCCAGAGGGATTTGGGTGGAAGCCTCTAGCCAGGGCTTTTAGAAGAAATCTTTTGGTGGGAGGAGGAAGAGAGCACCTTGGTCTGAGGAGAACCTTGTGGACTTGAGATGAACAGGGGATCTGCCCTTCTCCACCAGCACCCTAGCAGTGACCGGGACAGCAGCAGCTGGCAGCAATGTCTGTTCAGAAGTCCAAAACCAAAATGGATACACCAAGAAAAGGTAGATTCATAAAGTTACCCAAGAGCCCAGGAGAACTCTACTTTACTAAAGAAGAAGATTTCTAGGACTCTAGCTAATCATCATCCAGGAGTTCAGTGTTATGACTTTGAACATAAATTTCTCTAAACTGGAATTTACTTTCTCCTGGACTTCTCTCTGTCCCTGTGAGAGAGGATGTCTCAGAAGCTTTTTGGGGGGAAGGGGAAGAATTTTGTATCAACTATGCAACTAGGGTAAATATTTATTTAGAAAAGCTAATAGAGTCTAGCTGATTAAGTAGTATCAACTAATAATCAAAGGAGGAAGTGTAGCAGTAAGCCATAGTACTAGAAAGATGCCCAGTAATACCTCAGGATACCCACAGAACCCTGAGGTGGAGATGAGAAGCCCTGTTCTGGGGACCCAGGCTTTCAGTTCCAAGGAGAGCAGAAACAGTAAGCACAGAACCTGGGCTCTTTCTTCCCGCTCAGGAGAATTGAATTCAGTTGTGGGAACTTTCACTGACTCCTCCTGAAGGGAATCAAGCTAATCTCCATACCCCACCACAATAACATTTTTCATTTGACTTTTGATACTAATGTAAGTAATGTGTTAAAAGCAGAAATTCCCTGAACTCTTCATATACAAGCTGATTCCAGTAGCCCCAGTGGAGATATAACTGATCTGTTTCAGACTTGAGCAAATTCTTCCTGACATAGACAACTCATCCGTGAAAAACTCCGCAGAAATTTCAATTTGTTGCTCAGTTGTTTCAGTCATGCCTGACTCTTTGTGACCCCACTTTGGGGCTTTCTTGGCAAAGACATTGGTGTGATTTTTCATTTCCTTCTCCAGTTTCATTTTACAGATGAGAAAAATGAGGTAAGCCTCAGGTCACACAACTAGTACATGCCATATGCTGGATTTGAACCCAGGAAGAGATTTAAAGTAGGTTCTCTTAGGTCTAGTTGATTGGGCATATGAGGTTCAATGAAGAAAGGCATGTTTCAATGCCAGCTTATCATGGAAATTTATCTGAGTCTAAGATACTATACTGTCTAAGCAAATAAACCAATCACTGAGCATTTCAGTGTTCAATCTATTGAAAATTATATTTTCATTAAGTCTAGTGAACATGCCAAAATATTGGGGCTTACAGATCTGACCTCTAAGCATAACACTGGGTGATAGTTCATTGGTTCCAACAAGGGACACTGAATTAAGGAGCTTTCAGTTTGCAAAGAACTTTCCAAACATTATTTCATTAGTGAAGTGAGCATGAAAGTGTTATTGGCCTCATATTACTGCTAAAGAAACCGATACTTAGAGAGCCTTGGGATTCCTCCCAAGACACACAGCCAATAAACACTGAAGACTTGAAACTATGACTTTCTAACTCCTCCTCCAGTGTAACCTTCCCTAAGCAATGTCTTTTTTTAGGGCAAAGGAGGAACTTCTTTTTTCTGGCAAATTACATCAAAGTGTTCCTAACAGTGTCCTGTTTCAACATCCATCCTCCCCCTTCCTTCACATCAGCCTCCGTACCCAGCTTCTTCTCTCTCAGAAAGATGTAGCAACAGGAACAGCACCATGAGACAGGGAAGACCAAAGATTGGCTTTCACTTCTCTCTCAATAAAAGGCTCCATGCTCCTAGCCCTAAACCCTCATCCCCAAGGGCTTAGGAGCTGATTACTTTACGCCTTATCCAGACAGAATCAGGAGACCAGAGGTTCTCAGGTTCAGAGTTCTAGAAGTGGGAGAGACCTCAGAGGCCATCTTGTCCAGTTCCATCATTGTGCAGATGAGAAAACTGGGGCTTCAGGGACTTGGGACTTTCCCCCAGATTTAAATATAGGTTTTCTGACTGCAGCGCCAATGCCCAGGGCACCAGGGCTCAAAGTACCTTTAGGACCTAAACCACAGAAAGTTAGAGATGGAAGGGAGCATAGAGGTGACCTAGTCCAATCTCCTCATGTTATAGGTGGGGAACCTGAGATGCAGAGAAGGGAATGATTTGTCCAAAAATCACACAGAAATTTGAGCCTTTTCTTCCCCAAGCCAGAAATGTACTTCTTTATGAAGATAGAGAAATTAAAAGCAAATAGATAATAATAACATGAACATTACCCATCCAAATAGAGCAACTTCTCCAAGAGGACCAGTACTAATTGTCGCCTTTGCCTTTACCTCTTGATTTATTAATTCTTGTTTAAAATAACTGGGGTTTTTTTTATATTAAGACCTAGAAGAATTCTTTTATTTCACTATTTGTGCTCTGATTCAAAAGCCTGGCCTAAGGTATGTTAACTACTCCACACTTTGATACTTCAGTCTAGTTTGCTACCCAGTACAAGGGAGGTGACAATGTGACTGTATTCTTCCATGGTCAGGGCCCATAGGAAATATCATGTTCCTTTCTGGTTTAGGAAGAACAGTGATACCATGGACAGCTCCAAAAGGAAGGTAAATTGGGGAGGTTGGGTGGCACAGTGAATTGAGCACTGACCCCAGAGTCAGGAGGACCTGAGTTCAAATCCAGTCTCAGACACTTAACACTTACTAGCCATGTGACCTTGGTCAAGTCACTTAACCCCAATTACCCTGCCCCCCCCAAATAAAAGCAAAAAAAGAGGAAGATAAATTGGGAGAATGACCTTAAGATCATGTCCTATATGGATGAATTGAAAGCCATTAGCAAGAGAACTAAAAAAAATCAAATCTTTTGTGGATTGGTTGAATTGGTTGAATATCAAATTAGCAAATGCTATAAGGATTAGCTGGAAGTTAAAATATTTGATGAGGATTAGTTGAAAGAATTGAAGATGCTTAAGTTGGAAAAGAGGAGACTCATGGCAGTGATGGGGATAGGGAGGGAACAGGATGGATGCTTTTGAGTATTTGAGCTTGTCATATGAGGAAGGGGCTAAGCTCTTTCTTTTTTTTTCCCGATGTTTTTTTTTAAAATTAATTTATTTATTTTTAGTTTTCAATTCATTTCCATAAGATTTTGAGTTACAAATTTTCTCCCTGTCTCTCTCCTAACCCCCAACCTAAGACAGCAAGCCTACTGAACATCCTTTATCCCAATCTGTTCTCTCATATCCTCCCTCATTCCCCCCTAACTCTCTAGTAGGGCAAGATGGATTTCTATACCCCAGTGCCTGTATACCTTATTTCCCAGTTGTATGTAAAAAACAATTCTTAACATTTGTTTATAAAACTTTGATTTCTAGATTCTTTCCCTTTCCCCCCTCTTTACTCACCCCCACTGTGAGGACATGCAAAACAAATTGTGTTATATGAATGTAATGGAATACTATTGCACTATAAGAAATGAAGAGCATATGGACTTCATAGAAGCCTGGAGAAATTTATATAAACTGATGTTGAATGAGAAGAGCAGAACCAAGAGAAATTTGTACACAATTACAGATGCCACTTATGTGCAATGACTAATTTTGATAGACTGGGCTTCTCTCAGCAATGTAAGGTTATAACACAACTCCAAAAGACTCATGATGGGAAGAGATATCCACATCCAGAGAAAGAACTACAGAGTTTGAATGCAGATGGAAGCAAACTACTTGTTTTCTTTCTTTTTTCTTGATTTTCTTTATTTCCTCTTTCCTATTGTTCATTCCATTGGTTATAATCCTTCTTTACAACCTAACTAATGTTTAATGTGAAGGTGTTTGTAGATCATATGTTTGATTGCATACCACCATGGGGGCGGGGAGGAGAGGTAGAGGGCGAATATGTGAAACTCAAGGGATCGTGGAACTGAAAAGTGTAAACTAAAAGTAAATAAATTAATTAATTTTAAAAATGACCCCTAGAGATCAAAGTGACAGATGATGTTTTGAGGATACTAATCAGTGAAGGGGAGTCTGAGTTTCAGGAGGGGCCACTACACTAGGCTTGTATTTTATCCTCTTACTACGCTGAAAGTTAGATGAATATGGGGAATGTGTCTTATCCAAATTTATCTGGAGTAGGTGTTTAATAAATGTCTGTGGAATGAATGATAATGGACGAGAGGAACTGATGTGCAAACCACCCAGTGTAGAACCAAGGTTGAGGCCTCAACAGTTGCTCATTGGAACCTAATCTCTGAGTACTCAGTGAGGGGGGTCAGTGGATCCGTGGTCTTCTCCAGCTTTCATTCCTTGGAAGTTGAGGCAGTCATAATGTATCTCATCTGGTCCATCCTCTGGAGCTCCTGGGGTTGGGGCTGTGTCTGCAGCTGGTGAAATGGGATCAAGGGACAGGCCCCTCCAGAATGGCCCCTTGGGATCCTGGAGTAAGGGCAAAAGGGAGTTCAGTCAAAGCAGGTTCCCAGCATGGTGAGAGGAGTAGAAGGTGGGGGAGATGGCCTTGGGGCTGAGAGGGAGCTGGGGACTGAGAGAGTTGGGGGAACCACTGGGGCTGGGGGCTGGCATACTCTACCTTGGCGCCCCCACTGGAAGCTGCTGCTGCTGCTGCTGCCGCTGACTTCTTCCTGCGCATCTTCACCCTGAGGAGGTAGAAAGGCAGAGTTGGTGCAGGGAAGAGAACCTTGGACTTGGATCCAGAGAAGTAGGGCCCTGTCACTCACTCTCTGTCTGACCCTGGCCATATAATTTTCCCTCAATGGCCTCCTCTTTCTTTATTTGTAAAATGAGGCAACGAGACTCCAGGGTCAATAAGGTTGTTCCCTTGTGACATTCCCCTGTTCTGTGATCTCCAAGCTCCAAATACCACCAACCTATGAGTCACAGGAGGGTCTTGGAAAGACCACGGGACCAAGGATCAAGAGAGTTACACTTGCCAATATTTCCCTCTGGGGTCTTGGGTAAATCCTCTTTTGCTCTAAGCCTCAGCTTCCTTATCTGTGAAATGAAAGGCTTGGAAGAAATTGTCTATAAGGTTTCTTTACATTCTTTATCCTGAGGTCCTATGGGATAATACTGTTCCCAATCAGGGCCTGAAGGCTTCTTCCACTATGCTTCCCAAATGGGTCCTCACTGGAGCAAGGCAATACTTCTCCTCCTCCTCCATCAATTCTCTATCACACTCACCACAGCAGCAATTCCAAACCTCATCTGTCCTCTGGTACCTTGTCCCTTACCCACTCATCTAGGGGCTGTGCCTCAGACTTCACCCAAAAGATGGACATGATTGACTGAGAACTCCTTCCTGTCTTCTCTTCCTTTCCTCACATCACTGAGACATATTTTGAAATGTCTTCCTCCCCTCTCATAACTTAGATGTCTTCCTTCACTCTTCCTTTACTCTGATCATGGATGAAGAAGAATCTGTCCCTTTTGTCCAGGCTAGACCTTCTACCTGCACCAATGACCCCATTTTCTCCTGCAACAGATGTTCTCACTATTTCTCTCACTCTCTTGTCTGAAATTTCTGCCTCTCCACTGACTCCTGCCTCACTGCCAATAAACATTTCTATGTAGCCCGCATCGTTAAGAAAAGAAGATCATGGATTACCCCCTGAAAGAGATCTTAATTGAAAACTCCCAGGAATACTATGCCCATGTTCTAGAGCTCTGGCATTAACAAGAAAATATTTCAAGCAGCCAGGAAGAAACAGTCCAAATACTGTGGAACCACGATCAGGATCACACAAGATTTTGCATTAATAACTGTAAAGGGCAGCTATGTAATACAGTGGATAGACTGCTAGGCCTGAAGTTGGGAAGACTCATCTTGCTGAGTTCAAACCCAAGCTCAGACACTTACTAGATGCGTGCTCCTGGGCAAGTCACTTAACTTTGTTTTTTCATCCATCAAATGAGTTGGAGAAGGAAATGGTGAACCTCCAGTATTTTTTCCAAAAAAACCTCAAATGGGACTACAAAGAGACTGAAACAACTGAACCACATTTTTAAGGGAACAAAGAGCTTGGAATATGATGTTCCAAAAGGCAAATCAGGTAGAATTACAACCAAAAATTATGTAACTCTCAAAACTGATTATAATCTTACTAGAGGAAACTGTACACTTAATGAGATAGAAGAGTTTTAATCATTCCTGATGAAAAGGTAAGAGCTGAACAGAAAATTTGACATTCAAACACAGGACTCAAGAGAAACAAAAAAAGTAAACATGAAAGAGAAACCATGAGGGATTCCATAAGGTTAAATTGTTTATATTCAAAGGGCAGAGCCAACATGGCAGAGTAAAAGCACAAACTTGGCATGGGTTCTGGCTCCAACCACTTCCAATACCTGTAAAAAAATGACTTTAAACAAAATTTTAAGCTACAGAGAGAAACAAAACTCTTGCTCAAGGCAGCCTGGTAGGCCAACAGGAAAGGTCTATCCCACCAGGCTGGAAGCCTAGCACAGTCCCCAGTGAGCCACATTTCCAGCCTCAGGGTGGCCCAGACCAGCAGAAGTCAGAGCAGACTTCAGGAGAATGAAACACCAGCAGTTGAGGCAGTTTCCAGATGTCTTAACCCATAAACACCAAAGAGAAAATAAAAGGTCAGTGGTGAACTCTGTTGGAAGGGTGAAGGAAGAGAGTGGTCTGGCCCCTGCCTCCAGGATGAGAAGTGGTGGAGCTGTGGTGGCTGTAGCTGCTACTGCATGGCTGCTTCCAGAGTTCTTGGCATGCAGATTGCAGGGGGATGAAGCTATCATTTAGCAGGTAATCCCTCTTACTTTGACCTGCTTGGATCTGGGGCACAGTCTTTTGTGGAAGTTCCGGGGTGTGTGGCCAGGGTGCCAGAGCTTGTGGGAGCTGTAGAGAGTGCACTCATCTAATAGCTCCAGTAGCTGTAAAAACCCCAGAAATTTGGGACAAATCTCTCTCCACTCTGGAAGCAGAGTTCTACCATGGCAAAGAGCTGAAAAGTCAAGTAATTGGCTGGCCATATGAGCAAGCAGAGGAAGCCCAAACAGATCATATAATTCTTTTGGGGGGACAAAAAAGATCAAAGCATGGAACTGGAGGAAGGCAATGATGTCAGAACTACTGCATCAAAAGCCTCCAAGAAAAATATGCACTGGCCACAGGCCATTGAGGAGTTCAAAAAGGATTTTGAAAATCAAGTAAGAGAAGTGGAGGAAAAATTGGGAAGAGAAATGAGAATGACGCAAGAAAAGCATGAAAAGCAAGTCAACAGCCTCCTAAAGGAGACCCAAAAATATTGAAGAAAATAACACCTTAAAAAGTAGACTAATTCAAATGGCAAAAGAGGCCCAAAAAGCCAATGAGTAAAAGAATTCATTAAAAAGCCAAATTGGTCAGAAGGAAAAAGAGTTTCAAAAACTCACTGAAGAGAATAATTCTTTCAAAATTAGATTGGAGCAATCAGAAACTAATGACTTTATGAGAAATCAAGATACTACAAAACAGATCCAAACAAATGAAAAATAGAAGGCAATGTGAAATATCTCATTGGAAAACCACTGGCCTGGAAAATAGATCCAGGATAGAAAATTTAAAAATTATTGGACTACTTGAAAGCCATGATCAAAAAAAGAGCCTAGACACCATCTTTCAAGAAATTATCAGGTAAAATTGCCCTGATATTCTAGAACCAGAGGGCAAAATAGAAATTGAAAGAATTCACTGATCACCTCTTGAAAAAGATCCCAAAAAGAAAACTCCTAGGAATATTATAGCCAAATTCTAGAATTCTCAGGTGAAGGAGAAAATTCTGCAAGCAGTCAGGAAGAAACAATTTGAGTATTGTGGAAACACAATCAGGATAACACAAGACCTAGCAGCTTCTACATTAAGAGATAGAAGGGCTTGGAATATGATATTCCAGAGGTCAAAGAAGCTAGGACTAAAACCAAGAATCACCTACCCAGCAAAATTGAGCATAATGCTTCAGGGGAAAATATGATCATTCAATGAAATAGAGGATTTTCAAGCATTCTTGAGGAAAAAAACAGATCTGAAGAGAACATTTGACTTTCAAATACAAGAAGCAAGAGAAGCATGAGAAGATAAACAGGAAAAGGAAAGCATAAGGAACTTATTAAGGTTGAACTATTAACATTTCTACATGGAAAAACAATAATTGTAACTCATGAGACTTTTTCTCAATATGAGGATAGTGAAGGGAACATATATGTATATACATATATGTGTATGTATAGGAGGGTTTATGTGTGTATAAATATATATGTGAGTGTGTGTATATGACTGTATATGTATACATAGATGGAGGGCACGGGATGAGTTGAATATGAAGGGATGATATATAAAAAATAAAATTAAGAGGTGAGAGAGGAATATATTGGGAGGAGAAAGGGAGAGGTAGATTAGGGTAAATTATCTAATATAAAAGAGGTAAGAGAACACTGTTACGATGGAGGGGAAGAGCAAGGAAGGTGAAAGGGAATGGGTCAACCTTAATCTCATTGAATTTGACTTAAGGAGGGAATAACATACACACTTAATTGGATGTCTTACCTGACAAGAAAGCAGGGGGGAAGGGGATAAGAGGCGGGATGATAGGAGGAAGGGCAGATTGGGGGAGAGGGTAGTTAGAAGCAAACATTTTTGAAAATGGACAGGGTCAAAGTAGAAAATAGAATGGGGGGGTGGGATAGAATGGAGGGGAATATAGACTTTCACAATATAACTACTATGGAAATTTTTTGTGTGATTACACATGTACAACCTATGTTGAATTGGTTGTCTTCCCAGTGGGGGTGGGTGAGGAGGAAAGAAGGGAAAGAGTCTGGAACTCAAAGTTCCAGAAAGAAATGTTAAAAAGAAGTTATTTACATTCTTGAATAGGGAGATGATCCACATTACTCATGAGAACTTTATTGTTGTTGGGGCAGTTAGAAGCCATGTACATATAATTAAGGCAAGGGTATAAGTCCATCATCTTGGAATGATGTTAAAGAAAGAATGAAAGCGTGAGAAAGAGCGATGCACTTGGAGAAGGGGAAAGGGAAAAAAAGAATTGGGAAAATCATCACACATAAAAGAGGCATAAAAGGAAGAGCTTTTACAATGGAAGGGAAAGTGGAGGGGGAATGGAGGCAGTAGTGGTATCACTTGAACCTCATGCTCATCTGAACTAGCTCAAAGAAAGAACAATTTTCTCTCTCCCTCTCTCTCTCTCTCTCTCTCTCTCTCACACACACACACACACACACACACACACACACACACACATACACACATACACAGTCAGGTTTAGAAATTCATCTTACTCAACAAGGAAGTAGGTGGGGAAGGAAATCCAGCACTACCAGAACTCTACTACAAAGCAATAATCATCAAAGCAATCTCCTTCTGGATAAGAAATAGAGTGACTGATTAATGGATTAGGCACACAACATTCCAAGATAAATGACCACAGTGCCTCCAGTTACACAAAGACAAATCAGTCTGGGAGAAATGAGGTATAGATCAAATCTCCCCCCATATGGCAAGATCAGCTCAAAATGGGCACATGAGTTAGATGCAAAAGATGACATCTCAGGCATATTATTGGAGAAACATGGAAAAATTACTTGTTAAATCTATTGATAAGGGAAGAGTCTATGGGAGAATCACAGGAGGCAAAATGGATATATTTGATTACATGAAATGAAAAATCTTTTCCACAAACAAAATCAATGAAACTAACATTTGAAGGAAGGCAGGAAGCAGGAAAAAAATACATCACATTTCTTTGATAAAAGTCTTATTCCTCAAATATATAGGGAACTGAGCTAAATTTATAAAAATAAGAGACATTTTTCAACTGATAAATGGTTAAAGCGTATGAACAGGCAGTTGTCAGAAAAAGAAACCAAAGCTTTCAATAGTCAAATGAAAAATGCACTGTCATTAATCATAGAGAAAAGCACATTAAAACAACTCGGAGGCCCTGGGTGATGAGGGGCCAGACCCAGGTGTGCCTCTTGCTATCTGTGACACTGAACCCATCATTCAGCTTGGGGGACTGAAATGGGGAGGGACCAGGGAAGGAAGCAAGAATGTGCAGAGGACCTACTATGTGCCATTCACTGGGCCTAGGATTTTACAGACATGATCCCATTCAATAATAAAAAATAATAATGATAATAACCAACATTCATCTACCCCTACTGTGTGCTAGGTACAGCACCAAGCTCTTTACCAATAAGATTCCATTTAATTATAATAATTTATATAGTGCCCTGTAAGTTAAATGCTATTATTATCCCCATTTTCAGATGAGGAAACCAAGGAAACAGTTTAAAGTGACTTGCCCAGGTTCACGTGGTTTCCAAATGTCTGAGTCAGGATTTGAACTCAGATCTCCAGGCTCTAGGTTCAGTGCTCTGTGGCTCAACCACAGCTTCCCCATTTTATCCTGGAAGCACCACTGGAACTGGAATTAGCAGACAACATGGTTTGAAATCATGACTTGACTACATACTAGGTCATAAGTGTGACCTTGAGTGAGTCAAGTCTCCTCTATGAATCTGTTTTGTTTTTTAATCCATAAAAAGAAGGGGACTGGCACTTCCCTTCTGATTCTCCAGTTTATTACCCTATGGAATCTGTGTCTGAGCTCAGGGAGACATTGCTATCTGAAGATTTTGGAGACATCAAAGCAGGCTACCATTTCCTGGATTCCCACCCATCCCTCCTCATCCCTGTGCCCACACTCACAGCAGGAGGAGGCAGAAGGCCAGCAAACTTGTGGCACCAGCTCCATAGAGGACACCCAGGATCAGAGCTTTTGAGAACACATGAGATGGCGTGGACCTATCTGGACAGGAAGCAAGCCTGGGGTGAATGTGGGCTGTGACCATATTGGACCCACTGTCCTCTGGCACTTTAGCCCCAGCTGCCTCCCTCCCCCACCCCTCACCTGGCAGCAGCTGGAAGAGCAGGGTGTGGGTCCCTTGTGGGTTCTTCCCTTTACAGCTGGTAGTGGTGTCAGGGACTCTGTCCACCTTCACAGTCAGGCTGCTGTTGGTCCAGGGCCCAGACCTCTTTAAAATCACCTGGAAGATGTCCCTGCTACCACTGCCCTCCACAGGTTTCCCCCCTACCCACCAGTGCAAAGAGGGGGCTGGCTCTGCTAGGACAGAACACGTACAGGACAAGCCCTCCTGGACCCAGGAGCAAGAAGGGCTGATCATCCTTGGGGAGTCTGTAGGAACATACAGGACACACCCCTTTAGTGGGTGATACTCTCCTTTTCCCACCAGGACCCAAGCACCCCATGGTCCCCAGCCCCCTCACACTCACACTGAACAGACACCCTCAGGGAGGCCTGCTGGGAGCCCAGAGAATGCTGAGCAAGGCAGGTGTAATTCCCTCCATCTGCTGGCCCCAGGTGGGGCAGATCCAGGGGCAGGACTCCATCCTCTGAGGCCTGGGAAGAGGCCAGGGTTTGGTCCCCCAGGATCCAGCTCAGTACAGCTGGGGGATTGCTGTTGGCAGCACAGAGCAGCTGGAGGGACTGTCCCTCCTGCACCACAAGGACTGAGCTGTTTCCTGGGATCAAATCTGAAAAAGATCAGGAGGTCCCAGAAGTGAGAACTGGGAGTAACTTCAGAGATCTCCTGGTGCCCATCTTCCCTGTGCCCAGCAGGGACCTGGGAGCAAGAAAACCGGTGTGACTTCCCCAAGATCACAGGAGGAAGGGGCCACTGGAAGGGGATGGGAGCCCAGGCAGGAGGGGAATCCCCCCAGCCCAGCCTGGATTCCTGCCCCTCCTCCCTCCCCTGCATCTCACCTGGCTGCTCCCCAGAGCCAGACAAGGGAGGCCTCACCTGTCTCTCTTCCTGCTGCCGGCCCAGGTCGTGTTCCCTGCCTTTCCTGGGGGTCAGGCTTCAATTTCTCTTCTTTTCCTTCCTGCCTGCCTTTTTCCTCTCTTTCTTTCCTTTCTTCCATCCATCATTTTCATTATTTTCCTTCATATCTCATTTTTTCATTCTGTCTTTCTTTTCTTATTTCTTTTTTTCATTCATTTCTCTATTGCTTCCTTGCTCCAATTCTTTCTTTCTCTCTTTTTAAGTCTTTTTTTTTCCTGTTTTCTTTCTTCTTTGCTTTCTTTCTTTCTATTTTCCTTCCTTTTGTTTTTTTTTCCATTCCTTCCTTTTTTCTTCCTCCTTTCTTTTATCTTCCTTTATTTTAATCCCTCTTTGGGTCTCTGTCTCTCTGTCTATGTCTCATTCCCTGTCCCTTTGTCTCTGTCTCTCTCTCTCTGTCTCTCTGTCTCTGTCTCTCTTTCTGTCTCTGTCTGTCTTTCCCTCTTTCTCTCTCTCTCTCTCTCTCTCTCTTTCTCTCTCTCTCTCGCTTTACCAATTCAGGTAAAAGTAATATGAAAGACAGAAACAACAAAACAAGCTCTCAGGAGACTGAAATGTTCACACTGAGAGCCTGGGAATCTCCTTTCATATAAGCCCGATGTAACCACCAAAAGGATCCAGTTTCCCACACCCAGCTGTCCTGTGACCACATTGCAAACACTACACTTGCCCTGACTCAAGGCTAAAGGCTCAGCCTGAATGGCCAGACTCCTGTCCCCTCCTGACAGCAGCCCCTACACCCAACCCCCATAGTCTTTTCCTACACAAGCTACACAAAACCTCCCTATTGGCCTGAAATGTAGAGAGTCAGGTCAGCTTCCCCAAGAGAGAAACCTTGATAGGTCCAATGGACAGAACTTTGCCCCGGGAACTGGACCCCAAGGTGTCCCTACTCCCTCTCAGCCCAAGCCTGATGCAGTGGAGAGGTCACTACATTTAGACGCCACATTTAAAGGTCACAACTCTCTGGTGCTAAGGATATGTGGGAACTAGGTCAGGCCACCCTCACACCTCTGAGCCTCAGCTTCCTGATGTGGAAAATGGGGTAAGAACTCTTCCACTCCTCATCCCTTGGGGATATCTGGAGGACAATCGTTTCTAGCCCTTAAAGTCATGAGTAAAAGGGAGCTGCTGTCATTCCAAGAGGAGGGGCAGCTCAGGACAAAGAGAACCTGGGCCTGGAGGGGGAGAGGCCCTGTCTCTCTTGTCTCCCTTCTCCCCCTGACATCCATGCCTACCCTCAGAGTTGAAGCTGAGGCACCCAAGACCCCTCTGTGCCCTCACCCTGGGACTCTGCTAATACCTGTTGTCCTATTGTCCTGGGCCATGGCGATGGTCACATTCTGCACACCATCTGCAACAGAAGGACCAGGCTGGCTGGGGCTGGGGCTCTCTGTCCAGCCCAAAGTCAGGAAAGGAAGAGATTAAATTCCAGAACCACAGAACATTAGAGTGGAAGGGAGCTCAGAGGCTACCTAGGCTAACCCTACCTGACTTACACTGGCATGTGAAATCAGGGAGACTGAGGGAGAGAAAATAGGAAATCCCAGCCTGTGTCTCTCCTGGGAGGCAGCTTTCCCTGTTCTGTCCCAAGAAATAGGCATCTGGTTTCCCAGACCTGGGTCACCACCCTGGTCTCTTAATGCAGCCCTCCCTCACTCCCTCACTTGGGCGATGCAGGCCTCCTGCCCCCAGCACTCACAGGATACATTGAGTTGGATGGTTCTCTCTGAGCTCAAACGGCCTCCAGGAAGGGTCACCTGACAGGTGAGGTTGGTGCCATGATGCTGGGGCCCAGGGATAAGGGAGACCTCTGAGGAGGAGGATGGCCCAGAACTTTGTGGCTTAGAAAGGGCAGCCCCCGACCAGGAGAATGTGAGGGGCCTGTTTTCACCACAGGCCCAAGGAAATGTACAGTTCAGAGTCACTGGGCTCCCCGACTCTAGCATCTCTGGAACAGAGATGTCTGGTTTCTGGATCAAGTCTGGAGAGGAGAGAGAAAGTGAGCCCTGGGCTGGGGAGGGGAATTAGGCCTCAAGTGTCCTTCCAGATGCTGGTACCTCCCCCATCACTAAAGTCCCTACTGTGCTCCCCTCATAGTATGACCCCATTCAGTTTCCTGCTCCTAACCAGCCCTCTGGGCATCCCCTGTCACCCTCAAGCCCAAAGTTGCTCATAGATTAAAAGTCAAGAGGAAATTGCATTCAAGACTACAGAGAACAAGCCTTTCATCTGACATAAGGAGAAACTGAATCCCAGAGAGAGAGGGGAAAATTATAAGTCAAAATGTTCCAACAAGAGGACTCAGAAGTCTGGGTTTGAATCTCCTTCCTCTAACAGAAGTCCAGAGTTCTTTCCAGAACAAACCATGGCCCCTCCCAGCCTTGTCCTGGTTTCTCACACAGCAGACCCTACCACGTACTCTCCCATTTGCAGCTCTGGAACTTTAGGCATGACTTTCACACTCTCTCCTGCGTCTGCCCCTCCCTCTAAGTCAGGTCCCAACCTGTCCTCCATGATCTCTCAGCCCTGCCACAGGGAGCTACAGGGTCACCAAGGCCAGCCCATTCCCCAGACCTCCAGCATCCTACCTGTCACATTCACATAGAGTAGCTTTGCTTTATAACTGTGGCCTTCATGTCCTTTTACAAAATAGAAGTAGTAGCTCCCTATGTCTGAGAACTTGGCATTTGTGATCCTCAAAGAGCAATTCCTCATCCCGGGATCCCCAAGAAGATTGAATCTCCCCTGGGCTCCTTCCACACTCTGCCATGGGTCATTTGTAGCCACGAGACTGTCGTAGTAAGGGAAGGTTCTTTCTCTGTACCAATAACCATAAACTGAATTGTGGCCATTGGCTGATAGTCCATAGTGGTTGAAGGTGCAGGGGACCTGGGCACACATCCCCTCCTGCACTATCACAGAGGGCTGCAACTCCAGGCTCTGGCACAAGGACCCTGAGGGCAGACAGAGGCCTGGTCAGCATCTCTAACTCTTCCCACCCCCTCAGACCAGCCTCCCTCTGCCCCAGCCACACTCACCCTCCCAGAGCAGGGGCGGCAGCAGCAGCAGCAGCAGCATCTAGGAGACAGGAGAGAGGCAGGTTCTGAGGGGAGCTGGGTCACTCCCTGAGCACCATGGCTCCCTCTGGCCATCTGTGTCAGGCTCAGGGCTAATAGGAAAATGAAAGAGGAAGCCCTTGTGTGGAGAGAGGGAGGCCTGTCTTCAGAAGAGGAAGCCCTGTCCCCTTCTCCAATGGGCTCTTGGGCTCCTTGGCTGGGCTCAGTGGGGAAGGGCCTCCTGTCTGGGGCCGGCTCCAGGGGCAGGCAGGACTCAGGGGCTGGGGGAGGACAGGTCTACTGCACAGGCTGGGCCTGGATGTTGTAGGGAACAGTGTGTCTCTGTGGGTGACACGGGGCAGTGCCTAGGTCCTGGCGCAGAGCAGGGGCTGTCCGTGATCCACTGCTGCCCCTGGCCTGTGCAGGCCGCCCTGGGATCAGGAGCAGCTGAGCTGAAATCCAGCGTCAGGCTTTTCCTGCTGGTCATTCTTCCTGTCTCAGACTCAGTTTTCCCATCTGTAAAATGGGGTCATGAACAGCACCTCCCTCTCAGCCTTGTTGTGATGATCAAATGTGATATTTGTCAAGTGTTTCCCAGACCTTCAGTAACTACACAAATGCTGGTGATTGTCATTGTTACTGTCCTCTCCTCTAAAAGCTCTCTAATCCAGCTACCCTGGCTAACTTAGGCTTGGCATTCCATCTCCCATCTCCAGGTCTTTGACTGGGCTGTGCCCCTGCCTGGAAACCTTTCCCTCCTCTTTTCCCTTTTCCTTCCTTGACCCCAGCCTCAGCTCCAATGCCACCTCCTGCTTCTTCCTTCCATTTATTTTCTTCTTCTCTCCTTCCCTCTTCTAAGTACCTGGTCATTGACTTGTGTCCTTCCCATGAGAATGAACATTCCTGGGGGAGGGGGGTGTTTCTGCCTTGCTTGCTGTCCTCAGTGCTTAGCACAATGCCTGGTACACACTAAGCACTTGATAAATGCTGGCTGCTGGTTCTCTTCATCTGGATTCCCGCAGTCTTTGCTCCCAGCGTTTCCCTGGATTCACCTTTACCATTCTGCATCAGTTGTTTCTGATCTTGCTCTGCTTCTCTGTTTGCCCATCTCCACAGGAG
>CM053588.1:24291046-24318151 GCA_028646515.1 Pseudochirops corinnae
CTGAAGAGAATAATTCCTTCAGAATTAGGCTGGAGCAAATGGAAGCTAATCACTTCATGAGAAATCAAGATACTATTAAACAGATCCAAACAAAGGAAAAAATAGAAGGCAAAGTGAAATATCTCATTGGAAAAACCACTGACCTGGAAAATAGATCCAGGAGAGATAATTTAAAATGTATTGGACTACCTGAAAGCCATAATCACAAAAAGAACCTAGAAAGCATCCTTCAAGAAATTATCAAGCAAAATTGTCCTGATATTTTAGAACCAGAGGGCAAAATAGAACTTGAAAGAGTTCACCAATCACCTCTTGAAAAAGGTCCCAAAAAGAAAACTCCTAGGAATATCATAGCCAGGTTACAGAGTTTACAGATCAAGGAGAAAATATTACAAGCTGCCAAGAAGAAACAATTTGAATATTGTGGAAACACAATCAGGATAACCCAGGATCTAGCAGCTTCTACACTGAGGGATCAAAAGGTTTGGAACACGATATTCCAGAGGTCAAGGGAGCTAGGATTAAAACCAAGAATCACTTACCCGGCAAAACTCAGTATAATGTTTCAGGGGAAAATATGGTCATTCAATGAGGTGGAGGACTTCCAAGCATTCTTGAGGAAAAAACCAGAACTGAATAGAAAATCTGACATTCAAATACAAGAAGCAAGAGAAGCATGAGAAGGTAAACAGGAAAAAGAAATCATAAGGAACTTATCAAAGTTGAATTATTTACATGCCTACATGGAAAAATGATCATTGTAATTTATGAAACTTTTCTCAGTATGAGGCTAGTTGAAGGAAATATACATGTATATATACATATATATACATATATGTCTATATAGGAGGGCATATATGCATATGAATTCATATATGAGTATGTGTATATATGTGTACAGGTATACACAGACAGAGGGCACAGGATCAATTGAATAGGAAAGGATGATATTTAAAAGGTGAAACTGAGAGGTGAGAGAGGAATATAATGAGAGGAAATGGGGAGAGACAGAATGGGGTAAATTATCTCATATAGAAGAGGCAAGGGACAACTGTTACAATAGAGGGGAAGAACAGGAGGCAAAGGGGAATGGAACAACCTTACTCTCATTGAATTTGGCTTAGGGAGGGAATGACATACACTCTAAATTGGGTATCTTGCCCTACAGGAGAGTAGGGGGGATGGGGATGAGAGAGGGGATGATGGAAGGGAGGGCAGCTTGGCGGTGGGGAGGGTTTTAGAAGCATACACTTCTGTAAAGGGACAGGGACAAAGTAGAGAATAGAACAAGGGTGGGGAGAGAGAGATAGAATGGAGGGAAATATAGCCAGTCTTTCACAATATATCCACTATGGAAATGTTTTGTGTAACTACACATGTACAACCTATATTGAAGTGCTTATCTTCCCAGTAAGGGTGGGTGAAGAGGGAGGAAGGGAAAGAATCTGGAATTTAAAGTTTTAAAATCAAATATTTTAAAAAATCGTTATCATTATTATTGTTATTGTTTACATGCAACTGGGAAATAAGATATACAGGCACTGGGGTAGGGAGATCCATCTTGCCTTACTGGAAAGTCAGAGAGGGAAAGGGGGAGGATATAGGAGAGAGCAGATTGGGGGAGGGGGCATACAGTAGGATCACTGTTTTGGGGTGGTGGGTAGGGGAAAGATGGGGAGAAAATTTGTAACTCAAAATCGTGTGGAAATTAATGATGTAAACTAAAAATAAACATAAAAGGTAATTTCTTAAAAAGTGTACCTCATTCTGGTGCCCCTGCCCAGGCACCCCCCTTTCTAATTAGGATAATGAGTTTATAATTAGGATAAATGAGTTTATAATGAGTCACCAGCAGAAAGAAGCAACAACAAGAAATAAGACCCTAAAGGGGAGCCTTTGTCACATATTCACCATCTCAAAGACCAAAGGGGCATAATCTGCAGACTGTATCTTATATTAACCAAAATTCACATCCTGCAAATATGTGCTAACTCAGAGAAGCCATCTGGGCACTGCTGCCAGGACCCTTTGCTCCTAAGGTAGATAAACCTCAGAAGAGTCCCAGGCATCCGAAGCAAGATCAACAGAATACCCAATATTACTGATAACTTTGAGATGGCATGGACAGATTAACTTCAAAGTTTTACTGATCACTCAGAGGTGACTTGGGTACAATTCAGATAGATGCCACCCTAAGTTGGCACAAATAAGTTAGTTTGTTCCCCCCAAAAAAAGCCTATAAACTCTGCCCCCTCCCTGCGCTAGTCCCTTCCATCTCCATTGGGTCCATGCTTCTGAGTGCTACCAAATCTAATCCATGGTTGTGTAAGTGATGTCCTCTGTCTATCCCCCTCCTCCCTTCCTTCCCTCACCATCTCATCCCCATCCTCATGCCCCTCACCCACCTCTGCACCCTTTTTGCTGCTTGTCTCTGTTCACCCCTATACTCTCTGTATCTTATGAAAATGTGATTTAAGCCTTGTTATAAATAAAATCTGTGCTCCATCTAGGAATAAACCATGCTTGTTGAGGATCCAGGAAGTTTCATGAGCTTTATTTTACATTGTTCTGTAATGAATAAATGGGTAGCCTCTTGAAAAAGACTACAAAGAATCAGAAAAAGGCAAGCCCTTTTTATGTCCCTCCCGTTTGAATTTCCCACCCCCTTCAGAGCTGGGATTGACTCCTGCTCTTCTGGGTTACAACTCTCCCAACCCACCCCCTAAGCATGCATGTTAATGAAAAGTTGGTGGCCATCCCCCAACTGCTCCAAGCCAGCCAACTTAGGTCCCTCTTTCCTGCATGTCTTGTGCCGGATGTCTTTTGAAACACCCATTGTTCCTATAGAATCTGTGGAAACCAGACTGCCTGCATTTCTCATTTCTGCCATTTTCTCTTTAACAGAAATTTGGTTTCCACACCTTTTAAGCTACTCCTTCCTCAAACTGTTTCAACGTTGACTCATATCTGTATGCAACAGTCTGACAGGTTCAGCTTGCCACACACCCCTCCTTCTTCTGCCAACAAATAGTCTAACATTAACCAGAGCTGAAGGGCTGCTTTTCTTATTTAAGTCGTCTGATCAGCTAACAGGTCTAAAACTCTGGCAGTTAGGTTGGCAATAAACTCTATTACTGTCTAAAACACTGGTTCTCAACCTTCCTAATGCTGTGACCCTTTAATACTCCTTTGTGGGCGTATCTGCATGTGGGCAGACCGCCTGGAGACAGATAGAGGAGCGGTGTCTCGGTTCCTAAGACCATTGGAAATATGTGTTTTCCAATGGTCTTAGGTGAGCCCTGTGACCCCTGTGAAAGGGTTGTTTGACCCCCAAAGGTGTTGCAACCCACAGGTTGAGAACCACGGGTCTAAAACCTTATGAACCTGTTCACTATGTCAATGGAAGTTCTGTAACTCTAATTCCCACTTCCCCTTTAGGTAAGATCAACACATTGACAAATTACAAGGGGACAGTCCCCTTTATGAGTACAGATACAGAGACCCAAAAGAAAATATTAACAGTCAATTGTCCCTTCAAGGTCCAGAAGTCTCTTCTCACACAACTGCCTTGGAGGGACACCATGTGACGGACCTTCTCCAGTTCTTGTTGTCTGTGGCCATCTTCAGCAAGACATCTCATCACCTCTTCATCCTCTCATAGGAATCTGCTTTTCTATGTCCATTCTCCTACAAAAGTGACCTTGGAAAAATTTTAAATTGCCATTTCTAAGCCTTATACCCTTATCATTCTTACAAAATCAAAACTGGAACCTTGGACAATTATCATGCATTAGAACCCAGTTTCTCATACTTTAAATTAATCTATTATTAATTCCTCCACCAGGGGATCACTAAGGAATTAGTAACTGGCTTCAACACATACATAAATACATTAAGTAATCAATTTCTAACACAATACATAATCAAACAATAAAACAATTCCAACTTCTGGCCATGTTAAGCTTTTCTAAAGCATTTACAAAATAGACCACAAACCATTCTTCTTTCATTATAATAGCACTGAGGCAAGTATTATATTAACAGGATAATATCCTCACAAGCCCTTAACCTAGCTGTCCCCATGCTATTACAAAGAACTAAGGGACCTTGACTTATGTAGGAATATCTATACTAACAATGGATAATAAGTCTAAATAACTAGTTGTTTTTGTTTGGGCCAAAATTCTAAACCTAACAGCTCAATTTTATAGTAACCTGAGATGTTCCAGAATCGATGATTTAAAAACTTTTGATACTTTGCTTACAAAAGCTTTGATTATAGAAAATTGCTATTAAGAGAGTGGGGACATAAACTAAGGCAAGGGAATAACATCGCCCCAACTTCGTGCCAGTTCCAGGCAGAAAGTATGTCAAACTTCAGAATGCGTCATTGAGCCAGACCTCTGCTGGGTGCCAGTGAGGGAATTTAATGGAGAGACTTGCACCTCAGCACATGCAGAGAAAATGTTCTCTCAATCTTCCCGTGTGATCACCCTCTGCAGTTCATAGATGCATCTTCTCTGGCATCATGAATCAGTGGCTCAGACAGCATTTAACCTTTCTTGATATCCACACCTGGAGTTAGACTAAGAAAAACAGTCTCGTCAGATCTCAAATGACAAACCCCAATAATCAACTTCATATATAACTATAACTTCACATTGATTGAGGAACATCTTTAATGAGCCTTAAATAACCTGTATTCATCTCTACACTCATTCTTCTTTTTTTTTCTGGAGGGGGGAAAGGCAGGGCAATTGGGGTTAAGTGATTTGCCCAATGTCACAGGGCTAGTAAGTGTGTCAAGTGTCTGAGATTGGATTTGAACTCAGGTCCTCATGACTCCAGAGTCAGTGCTCTATTCACTGTGCCACCTAGCCGCCCCTTAACACCCATTCTTGTTTGTAAAAACCAAGTCTCCCATTGAAATCATAAGTTATTGCTCCAGCAGATTTACATCTACTTCTCATACTTCCATACCTTTCTCCAATCATGCTTGATCTGAACTCATACTAAAATTCCTTTCTCCAAACTGTAGACATCTTTGATTTAGTCCCAGTAATTAATTCAGTCTATTGTATTAACACCCATCTACTCCAACGTCACTTTGAAATACACTAGGAATCCCAACCATAGTCCATGGAATAATGATCCTTCCCAAGTTAGACTGAGCTATTTATTAACATCCGCCTTCTTGAAACACTTCCTCACACTGTCCACACATTCTTAAATCATCGGGAACAACTGTCTAGAGACAGGAGGGGCTTGGGTAACCCCATTTGTCCCCATATCTTCTTATCTGCCTTCCATATTTCTAACCAAACCTTTTATTTATCTTCCCAAACTCTGTAGGCAAGCAAAGAAGTACTTAGCACCTCTTTCAGCTATTTTATTATTTAGCACCTTGTTTCAGTTCAAGTTTCTGTTAAGCCTTGCCCATGATTATATCAAGTCTTTGTTAAGAAACAGAACTTGTGAACCCCACAACCTGTGAACCCCTGTTGCCAATGCAATAGGAAGGAGCAGAATAGGGGGGACCTTAATGATCATATATAAGGAGAAGCCCAAGCTGGGAAAGAGCAGAACTGAGAAGAGAAAACTTGCAGTGGCAGAACTGAGAAGGGGAACATGGTGGTGGCCAAGCACTCTGTTTGTCTGCTCCGCCTGTGTTGATTTTTGTTTGTGGTACTTTGTACAGAAGCCCTGAGACCTTACTGGAAGCCCTGAAAGAGAATTTTCTTATTATCTGTTTACAGAAGTCATGGAGGAGGGTTTCAGAAGTCCTAGGACCATACTGATGATTTGTGTTGAATTCTCAGGCCTTGTTGGTGCAACTGTGTTGATTTCACAGGCAGACAGTGAATTGATGGTGGTGCTGGCAGTGTGTATAATGTTGTTTTGGCTCTGTTAAGCTTTGTCTCCCTAGAAACAGAAACTTTGAAGGACTTAAGGTAGGCTCGACACTGTGAACTTCAGTATGAAACTGGACAAGGAAATTGATGAGGAGCTGAGAGCTGCCTACCTTTGAAGCCAGG
This sequence comes from Pseudochirops corinnae, assembly GCA_028646515.1. NCBI lineage: Eukaryota > Metazoa > Chordata > Mammalia > Diprotodontia > Pseudocheiridae > Pseudochirops > Pseudochirops corinnae. The sequence continues at coordinate 24,297,082 of CM053588.1, forward strand.
TGACAGTTAGGTAGATTCAGGTAGGGGATGGACCCATGGAAGAGGAACCATGGAATTTGGGAGCCAGCCTTGAGTCAAGATGAGGAAAATCTCTCCTTGGGTATTTGATGCTGACCGAGAAGATCATGATTTACTGTGCCTTAGGGGTGGAGAACTTTGACCTTTGTACTTTGTGTCCCTTAAGGAGGCTTGCACCTTAAGGATGATTGAGTTAAGGACTTATTGAATGATGTCTTTTGCTTAAAAAATTGTGGCCACTTTGTCAAAAACTATGTGGCCACTTTAGTGATAAGTTGTTATGTTATTATATTGTGAATGCTGTACTTTGGCTTTTACTAATGTTTTGCCTTAATTTACTGCTGAATAAATAGAGAGTTCACTATACCATGTAATAAGAGCCTTAAAGCTGTTCACAGAAGCAGTCCTCTGGAAAGTTGCTTGTGCTTGGCCTTACAAACTCTCAAACCCATTATTTAGATTATTCAGCTTTCCTTTACATTTTAACCATAAAACAAGATAGTTGATAAATTATTATTCTTGAATTGCCAAAATTACCCAAGATCTTACAAAGCCTTTGTGCAATTACTAACTTTCCCTTTACAAACATGCTTTTGTAAATACTTGCTTTAAACAATAACTCCAAATCACTTAGTTAATCTTCCCAAAAGACAATGTTAACCCATATACCTTTCAGAAGACAGGCATTCCCAAGGAATGCCAATCAACCTGGACAGACTTTAATTCAAGTAGGTGGGCTATATTAAAATGAGGTCTTGAGTAATGACCTAGGTCACTAGATTCTGTTCAAAGAAACACCCAGATATTTCCATATCATTCAACAATAAGGAAGAACTAACATTTGCCCAGACCTGTCTGGGCATCTTTGTGCCTTTAGTCTTAACCCAGAAAGTACCTCAGAGTCCTTCTCCCCCTAGAATCCTAAAATTCCTTATCTCCCCCAACCTGGGTCATAAAATTTCCTTTGTCTCCCTTATCTTGTGCCACCAACCTTTGCTGTCCTACCCATAATCTCTTAAACCTCTATATCAGTGGTCCTCAGCCTGTGGGTCATGACCCCTTTGGGGGTTGAATGACCCTTTCACAGGGGTCACTAAGACCATCGGAAAACACACATTTCTGATGGTCTTAGGAAAGGAGACACTGCTCCTCTATCTGTCTCCAGGTGGGTCCGCCTACATGCAGATACGCCCACATACGAGTATTAAAGGGTCTGGGCTTTAGGAAGGTTGAGAACCACTGCTCTATATAAACATATCATCCCACCCAGAGACTCGTAAAATTCAGTGGATTTGAATATAAAGTTCAATATAATTATCAATTCTCTTTTAGAAACAATTTTTACTAAAATTTCCTTCTTACAGCAAAAATAAACCTTAAAACATTGAAACTCATTAAAGCTAATTTGGTGTAAATTCCCAAAATATTATTCTGGAATTCCATATACCTCCAAATTAACATTCTTGTAAGAACTTTCAGGTTAACATTTAGATAAGAGAAGTTGCTTTTAACAACATAGCTCATAATTTTTACCAAATCACGCAACTTAAAAATGTACAATGACCCAAACATTATGTGATAAACATCAGCCGCATTATTACATTTATACCCAAATATAATGGTTCCACATTTTTTTCACATCCCTTCAAAAGTCAATTCGTATACAGGAAAATTCAATTTGAAAATTGCTTTAACACAAAAGTCTATATTTTACAATCTAAGAGGTTTTAGAAATACAATAACAAGGTGTTAATAAAGCTCCCTTTGGCTAAAGAGAAGATCTGATTGAATTCTTTCAAAACTGCACCAGATCTCCCTACTCTGATTTTGTGACTTCGTTGTCTTTTTCAGGAGGCTACCCATTTATTCATTACAGAATAAATGTAAAATAAAGATCATGAAACTCCCTGGATCCTCAACAAGCATGATTTATTCCTAAACAGAGCACAGGTTTTATTTATAACAATTTGGAATCTCGCCCTGGATTTAAATGGCATGAAGGTAGATTCCCTTTGGTGGGCCCCCCACTGTTATTCAGCAGGGTCTGTTGTCCACGGGCTTTTCTTATTCGAACTGCTAAATTTCCAGGACTATTTTATTTTAAATTATTGGGTACTCAGGGACATAGGTGGAGAGGAAATGAAACTGAAGGACAGGGACTAGTCCACGAATCCCACCCCCATAACCAGTAAAACACAGGTTTGGGTCATTGCAGTGAGGTTTGGGGGGTGTCAGGAGAGTTGAATTGGGAAGTAAGTGCGGGAAGAGAAGGGTACCTGATGGGGATCCCATTCCCTGGGGCATCGTCTCCTTGGCCAATTGGGAGCTTTATTAACACAAAAGCATGCAGGCCTGAGACTTAGCAACAAGCTAAACAAAGGCATTGATATAGGACAAGGACCAGACATATACACATAAAGCGACCATCCCCCCAACTGACCCAAGCCAGTCTAGCTCGTGTCCCTCTTTCCTGCATGTCCTATGTAGGATCTCTTTTGAAACACCCATTGTTCCTATAGAATATGTGGAGACCAAACTGCCAGCATTTCTTACAGCTTCATTTGGGGCTGATTTTCCATTCTCATTGCCATCCTGGTCTTTCTGGAGCAGCTAGGTGACTCAGTGGCTAGAACACAGGGTTTGGAGTCAAGAAGACCTGAGTTCAACTCTGACCTCATACACTTACCAGCTGTGTGACCCTGGGCAAGACACTTAATCCAGTGTTCCTCAGTTCCTCATCCCTAAAATGAGCTGGAGAAGGAAACCACCCATGTGTTCACTGAGAAAACCCTAAACTGGGTTGTACAGAGTAGGCCATGACTGAAATGACTAAACAATGACACTCAAAGACCTGGATGTGTCTTCCCCATTTCATAATTCCAGAAATCAATTAACAATTCAGAGTGAGAGGAGTGAGGGTGGGTAGAGACTGAGATGGGGAGAAGGGTAGGGATGCAGTTGAGAGCCTTTATTATAGGGACCAAACTGAGTTCAGGAAAAGTCTGAGAGAAACTCTCTTTGTGACTGTGGGTGACTCCACAGAAGGAAAATATCCAGCCCAGTCATGCTTTTCTTCCTCTCCAGAATTTAGCTACAACCTCTCCACACACTACACATTACCAGTACCTTCATCTTCCCTCACTCCCTTTTCAGCTTCCTTTTCAGTTTGTCTTTCTTCATTAGAATAATAGAATGCAAGCTTCTCAAGGACAAGGATTGCTTTTCTTTCTGTTTTCATCCTTCCTTCTTTCCTTCCTTCCTTCCTTCCTTTTCTTTTCTTTCCTTTCTTCTTTCTTTCCTTCCTATCTTCCTCCTTTCTTTCTTCCTTTCCTTCCTTCCTTCCTTCCTTCCTTTCTTCTTTCCTTCTTTCTATCTTTCCTTCCTTCCTTCCTTTTTTGTTTTATGTTACTAGCATTTAACACAGTGCTTGGACACAGTAAGTTCTTGATCAATGCTCCTTGACCTAACTTGACTTGGGTCGGGTTAGACTATATTCCCTTCCTGCAAAGATCAAGTCACTCAATGGACCCATAATCAATCACACTCAGCATCCCTGTGATTTTTCTAACCAAAACATACTCTCCTGGCTTCTCAGCTGCAGTTAAGTGTCAGGTTCTTCTATTAGCCCCTAGAGGGCAAGAATTGTATCTCTTCTTCTTTTTCTTCTTTTTAATTACCCAGGGTTTAGGTTATGTTCCAGTGCCTGGAACACAATAACTGCTTAACAAAATGCTTTTTTCATTTATTCACCAATTTGCTCCTTACTCAGTTGTAACTTCAGGCAAGTCAGTTCCATTCTTTCTGCCTCAACCTCCTAATCTGTAAAAAAAAAAAAAAAAGGCAGTTGACTAAATGCTCTCTAAGGACCCTTCCTTGTCTAAAGTCTCTGACTCTTGTCAACCATTTTCCAAAGGTTTGGTCTCAAGAAACAAACAGAATCAGTCTCCTCCTTAACCAAAGATTTGTCCAAAGAACAAACAGAATTTTTGTTACCAAAGGTTTGTTCAAGAACAAACATAATAGCATTTACCTTACCAAAGGTTTGAATAAGGAACAAAAAGAGTCAGCCTCTAAATGGCCTATAACATGCTTACTTATTCTCATTAAGCCAGAGAATCATGTGTTGCATGGGAGTCAGAAAATGATTCTGAACTCCAAGATAAATAAGCTAAAAGAGACCCTTTGTACACTTAGAGCAAACCCAACTCAGGAAGCCTGTGTCACTCCAAAGGTATAGTCTCCATATGTGTTTAACCATAATGTGAAAAAGGAATTTCTTAATGGAATAGGTTGTAAATACAATAAGAGAAAGACAAGGGGTCAATTGAAATTATAGGTCCAGGATGTCTGTTTCTTTTACCATTAACATGACAAAATATAACATAAAAAAAGTCCCATTATTCTCCTTGTCCTTGGCAGTCATAAACAGAAGAATGTTACTGATTGGCTTCATCTGGCCTTGTAGTGGCTAACACAGGAAGGGGTATTTTGGGTTCACTCAGAGAGCAAAGCAAAGCATGGGTGTTATGTCAGAGCATGTAAAGCATTATGGTAGGTTAAGCTCAGAGTGGGCCAAAATGTCTTTCTCTTGATTGTCCCTTCCAGGTTTTAGCCCTTTCTTAGGTAATGGGAGTACCAAGAATGGTTTACACACCCTAACTATGAGTGTGGGCCAGAGACTCAGGAATCTAAATGTAGGGTGGGGAGGCAATTTATGATCAGGATCTATGCAGAATGAGCTGTCAATGACTATAGTTATTTTAGGGACAGGGTGTTTCAGTGGGAGGAGATTTCTCACTTTGGAGGTGGTTTTGTCTCTTGCCTCTCTTCTCCCCTGACTGAGGAGGGGCAGATCCTGAGGCACAAGCCAATCCCTGAGTCTTTTGCCCTTCTCATTGACCTCTCTCCACCCAATTTCTCCTCCTTTTTTTTTTTAATCTCAGGTTAAGAATCCCTTCCCCAGGAAGCTTTCCCAAGCAGGGGCCACAGAATGACAGACCAAGAAGCACCCTCAGAACATAGAATATGTAACTGGGCTGGGAGGGCTCCCAGAGCAGAGAATGGCAGAGCTGAGAGGGAGGGACAGACAGAGAACATCAGACCAGACAAGGACTACAGAATGAAGAATGACATATTTGGATATGAAATGCATTCTCCACATCATCTGTCTAGGCCAACACCTTCATTTTACAAATTAGAAAATAGAGGCCTAGGGAAGTAGCTTGGCCAAAGTCACAAGGGCAGTAAGGGGCCTTGTTATCATGACTATCATTGTCACAGAGAGACAGGAATGAACATTGGGGAGGTCTTGGGGAAATAAGGAGGCATCATTGCAGAAACCTTAGGGAGAAAGATCAGGCAGTGGAAATGACCAGAAAGGAAGCAGGTAACTTGGTTGGAACATCATGGAAGGACAGGGATAGAGTCATAGGGACTGAACAGTGGGGCAGAAAAGGATCTTCTTGTCCTGAGGTGGAGCTCCAAAGGCCACTTGGGAAGGAGTAGCTCAGATCACTGACTAGAAGGATCAGGAAAGAAAGAAACACACCCTGTGCATACCCCCTGCTCCATACAGCCCAAGTCCCCTACTCACATCCTTAGCTTCCCTTAGAGGAGGCTGGAGTCCCCTTTGAGTCCCCTGCTCTGGGGCCCAGTGGGATGGAAGGGCTGGTGGGATCAGGCTGACTGCTCTTATAAGAACTCCCCAGTCTGCTCCTCTCCCTCCCTCTTGTTCCTAATTGTCTCTTCCCCTTTCCCAGGGTTATTTCCAGGGAAAGCTCTGAGGCTGCCCCCAGGACATAGCTCTGCACTGCTGGGCTCCCTCTGTCCTACCATAGACTTGCTGTTGCTACTACTGTTGTTGTCTCAGCTGGGGGGGGGGAGGGAGGGGGGGGTTAGTGAGGCCAGAGCCAGAGCTGACAATACCTGGGTGGAGGTGATAGGGCTTTGGAAGGACGGGAGAACATGAAGGAGGTGTGAAATCAGAGGCTGACTCTGTCCGTCTGTCTGTCAGTCTCTCCCTCCCATCCTCCACTTTTGAAAATGGTGCAGAGTCTGGGACTGATGTAGAGGAGACAGTACCATGCAGGAGGGGCTGTGTCTCCATCCCCGGCTTTTTCCATCACTCCCAACAATAGAGGATTCACAACACAGCTCAAGGATACTGGTTCCAGGGGACAGACCAGGAGAAGGTTGTGGCCACCAATGACTCCTAAAGAAATGTCCAGTCCTGAGCCTGGAGTCTATGCCACTTAATGGGGCCCTACAGATGAACATCTGCTCCTTGAGAATTATTGAGGTCCAGAAATAGGATCATGGGAATTGCTGCTTCTGGGTGGTGAAGGGGGGTCTGATGCACAGTTACTTGTATAAAAAAGGTGTCTGTCCACGTGGAAGGTGAGGACAGAGTCCCACGGAATGTCTGGGTGTCCCAGAGAATGCCCAGGTGAGGGATGAGAGGGAGGGCAGGATATGCTGGTGATACAGGAGGGAGAGTCGCAAGGCTCTTGGCTGGAAGGACACACTCTAGTCCTTTCTGTAAAGAAACAAGATCCCAGACAGAGGAGCCTTTCAAGGCCTGGTGATGACAGCAGATGCCTGGGGAGCAGGGACAGGGCTGCCAATATTCATGGCAGGCATGCACGGATAGCCTCATTAGTGAGGCAGGAGGGAGGGACCTGAAGCTTTCAGCTCAGTGGAAACACCTCTGCTGGAGGAACCAGAACCCCTAGGTGAGGTGAGAGGCCCAGGCCCTGAGGACGGTGGGAGATTCCAAAGCATGCAGAGTCAGGGCATGGGAGGGAACACCAAGGCAAGGCTTGTTGTGACACTGAAGGCAAAACCCCAAGACCATCACCTAAGGGTACACATTAGGGGCAACTCTTCCCTTGCCACCTGGCTCATTCAACTTTTCTCCCCCAGATATGACATAGGAGCCAGAGATCCCCATTCCTGACCTTCTGGGGCACCAAGTGATCCTGACCTGTATAATTCTTGGAGCCTGTAGAGAGGGGATCTCCCCAACTTCCTTTGGAATGATTCTGCTCCCTCCTCCCAGGGATTTGTCTCCCAGGATCTTTACTCTTCCAAACTCCTCTTCACCCCCAAAGCACAGAACCATGGCACTAAGCTCACCTGTCAGGTCACATTCCCAGAGGCCAAAGTGACCACAGAGACAACTGTCCAGTTCATGGTTGCCTATGAGCATGGGGAGGGAGTGGGCACAATGGCCAGGTGTCCCAGAGGAATGAGGGGTACAGGAGAAATGTTAGGTACATGGATACATCCTTGGGTCCTGAGACAATGTGGAGAGGTGGAGTCTATGGAGGTGAGTCCTTGGGTCTCCCCCGTTTCTGTCCCACATTTTGGTACTGAAGCTCCCAATGTCACCCCATTTCTGAGGATGGAACTTGAGACTCCAGCCTAGAGACATTCACATATTCCTCAGAACAGGAACCTCTGTTTCCCAGAGACATGAGATGGAGAAGTTGGGAAGAGATAGGTGTCAACAGAAGGGTGGTGTGGAGGAGAGAGTAGACGGGACCATCAGTCCCACCTTCTCTCTGTCCAAGCCCAGAATTCAAGGGAAATATATTTTCCCTCCTTCCTGAGGGTGAGTCTGTCCATCCATGCTAAGTAGTGAACAGCAGCCTCTGGGCCACAGAGAAGCAAGACCTGAGCTCCCCCAGCCAGTGGGCACTGAGACCCTGGGTCTAGAAGGGAGGGCTTCAGAGGCCAGCTGTGGGACCCTCCTACCTGTGACAACAAGCTAATAAATTGTTAATGTCTCTGAGCCTAAGTTTCTTCCTCTATAAAAGGGAAACAGAAACTCCCAGGGGCTTCCCTCCCTGGTTTCTGTGAAGCTTCACTGGGATAAAGTTAGTTATAGAAAGGTGAGTTGTCATGAGAGGCTTAAGCAAAGCCCCCTCCTCTAGGCAGCCTCCTGGGCTCCCCCTGCCCAGGACACACTACTCTCTGACACCTCCCAAGGCCCTTCACTTGACCATTTCTGAGACATTTGTCACCTGCGAGTTTGCCCAACCCAGAGCTCTGTGGGAGGGGCTAAGGCCCTGCCAGACTGTGCCCTCCCTGAGGGCAGGACTAAACCCTTGGGCTGAGAAGGAGTCTTGGGTGAAGTAGGTCCTCAGTGGAGGGCTGTTCATTAGAGCTGAAGCTGGGCCAGCACCATCTTCCTGCCTACAGCCCAGCACCAGCTCAGACTCCCAGCTTCTCCTCTAATGCACAGGTGAAAAGCCCACATCAAGGGCCTGCTCTGGGCTCTGGAGCCTGGCCCTCTCCCCTCCAGACTCTCCAAGGGGGAGCCCCTGAGGCCACCAGCCCAGCTCTGTTTCCACTCCTGAACCTCCTCCATCTGCCTCCACTCACCCTCTCCCTCCCCACAGCCCTGGGTGGGGCTGGGCTGCAGCACCCATGAGGAAGAGGGAAGGGCAGAGCTCCCTGGGAACTGTCACTCCCAGGTCTCAGACTCTCTCTGTCCTTCCATCCTTGGCTGGGGGTAAGGGAAGATGGAACAGGAAATGGTTGTTTGGAGATGAATCCAGGAGGTTAGTGTGCAGAGAAGGAAGATCTCTGCTGCTTCTGAAACAGGGTGTGCTGTCCTGGGGGCTGTGGGGCTGGGGGCTAAAAGCCAGGGTCTGGGGCCAGCTTGGGAGAGGTCAGAAGATACAGGGCACCTGGCAGGACAGACCTGCTCAGCTACAGGGCTTACCCTACTCTCCTGGCCCCTCACTGAGGGATGGATGACAGTCCTGGGGATGAAGGGAGGCCATCTGTAACCCAGGACCCCCCAAAGCCCAGAAGCCCTGGCACCAGGTCTGGGAGAGTACCTTCAGCTGTCCACAGAGCACCCAGGGCCACCCCAGATGGCAGCATCCCTTTTTTGAGCCATTTTCTCTCAGGATGACTTTGGACAAGTCATATGGACATGTTCCTGGGCCTCAGTTTCCTCACTTGAACTGAGAAGATTGGACTTTGCACTCCTTGTTTTCTCCAGCAGGGTAATGGAGGTCACCAGGGTTCTAAGCACAGCCTCCCCTTCTCCCCTGGTGCCTTAAGTGACTGTGTGTCTCCAACTGGGGTGCAGGGAGGAGGAGGTCCTGCTCCTTCCAGGACTCCCCTGTTCTTCTTCTTCTTTGCCACTAGATGGTGGCAGCCCTCTTCTCTGCAGTATAGGCTCAGTTTCACCACCTCCACCCCCATCACTCCCTGTGAAACCCTCACCTTCTTCAGGAATCACTTCCCATAGACCTCACTTGGAGAGGTCCCCTGTCCCATATAAAGATTTTCCACACTGGTGGGGAGCATGCGCAGAACCCCACTGGCTTTAATCAGGGGTTCCCAGCACCTCCATAGCAGGCTCTGTCCAAGGGTATCCCTGGATCGGGGTATCCTGTTCCCTGGATAAGCCAGGCAGGCCAGCAGATACAGAGTGGACTGAGCTGAGAGTGCCCTTTCTGTCTTCCATAAAGTCAGGCTTTGAGGAGTTGGGCCCTCTACCCTCCAGAGGGAGAGGAGACTGAGGGGGCCTCTTAAGATTCCCATCCCACAAACTGAAACCACGAATCCCCAAAGCCCGCAATCAGGCCTGGGCAAGCTGTTCCCCAGTCACTCACTGTTCTACATACAGATTGCCGTGAAATATTCACTCAGAAGTTCAGAATGAGCTCATTTCCAGGTCACTGGGGATGGGAGTAAAAGATCACCAATGATTCTTGTGCAAGCACCGAAGGTGATAAAGCATACTTGATATAGGACAGCCTTCATTTCACCCCACAAACAAAGCAAAAACGGAAAAGGCATGAAAAGCCCATGAATCCTGGTCACACTGGGGGGCCCAGCCCTGATTTAAGTCTCTACCTAAACTGGAATCCCTGGCTCTTCCTGCAGCCTCAGAGCTGGAAGGAAGCTTAGAACGGAGATCGTCAGACCTAGGAGACCCCTCCGCTGCTTCTGCTGACTCTGAACACCCGCAGTCCCAACTATTTTTGCAGCAGCATGCACACACATCCGTTCTCTTCCCCAGCCTTGCTCATCACTTCTCTTCATTTCTGGTATTCATTTTTGAATCTCTATTTGCATGGAAATTTGTCCTTTCAGATAAATTCCATTTTTCCTCCCTTGATGTTTTCAGAATCTTACCTGAAATGTTCTGCTTACTCCCTGGGCTGAACATCTCTGTGTTGGGCCAATCTATTACATGGGATTCTATCTCTCTTTCCTCTGAATCTTTTGAATTCAGGAACATTTACTCTTTTGTGACGACACCAGGTCAATAACCAGGTACTTAAAACAGAGAAGGATAGTAGAGAAAGACAAATGGAAAGAAGAAGCAGGAGGTGGCATTGGAGCTGACGTTGGGTTCAAAGAAGGAAAAAGGAAATGAGGGAGGAAAGACTACCAGGCAGGGGGCACAGCCTGGGGAAAGGCCTGGAGATGGGAGATGGAACACCAAGCCTAAGTTAGCCAGGGTAGCCGGATTAGAGAGAGCTTGGAGGAGAGGACAATAACAATGACAATCACCATCATTTGTGCAGTGACTGAAGGTCTGCGAAACACTTGACAAATATCACATTTGATCTTCACAACAAGGCTAAGTGGGAGGTGCTGTTACTGTACTCATTTTACAGATGGGAAAACTCACACAGGAGGAATGACCAGCAGGAACAGCCTGAGCCCAGATTTCAGCTCAGCTGCTCCTAATCCCAGTGCAGCCTGCACAGGACAGGGGCAGCAGTGGGTCACGAGCAGCCCCTGCTCTGCACCAGGCCCTGGGCACACTCCCTCTAGCACGCACATAGACACACTGTTCCCTACAACATCCAGGCCCAGCCTGTGCAGCAGACCTGTCCTCCCCCAGCCCCTGAGTCCTGCCTGTCCCTGGAGCCGGCCCCAGACAGGAGGCCCCTCCCCACTGAGCCCAGCCAAGGAGCCCAGGAGCCCATTGGGGAAGAGGAGAGGGCTTCCTCTTCTGAAGACAGGCCTCCCTCTCTCCACACAAGGGCTTCCTCTTTAGTCTTTCTCTTAGCCCTGAGCCTGACACAGATGGCCAGAGGGAGCCATGGTGCTCAGGGAGTGACCCAGCTCCCCACAGAACCTGCCTCTCTCCTGTCTCCTAGATGCTGCTGCTGCTGCTGCTGCCCCTGCTCTGGGAGAGTGATTGTGGCTGGGGCAGAGGGAGGCTGGTCGGAGGGGGTGGGAAGAGTTGGAGATGCTGACCAGGCCTCTGTCTGACCTCAGGGTCCCTGTGCCAGAGCCTGGAGTTGCAGCCCTCAGTGACAGTGCAGGAGGGGATGTGTGCCCACGTCCCCTGTGCCATCGATCACTATGGACTATCAGCCAATAGCCACAAGACTGTTAATGGTTATTGGTACAAAGCAGGGGCCAACACTTATTATGACAACCCAGTGGCCACCAATGACCCATCTGAGATGGTGGAGGAAGGAGCCCAAGGGAAATTCCATCTCCTTGGGGATCCCAGGATGAAGAATTGCTCCCTGAGCATCACAGATGCCAAATTCTCAGACAGGGGGAGATACTTCTTCTGTCTTAGCTATGAATATGAAAATTACTGTTAGCACAATGAGCCGCTGTATGTGAATGTGACAGGTAGGATGCTCCTCTCATGGAAGGCTCTAAAAATATGAGCAGGGAGGTCTGGGGAATGGGCTGTCCTTGGAGACCCCAAAGCTCTGTGTAGGAGGGGTAAGAGAGCATTGAGTACAGGTGGGGAACCCCCTCAGCGGGAGGGGCAGACCCAGGGGAGGGTGTGAAGACCCTGCCTGAAGCTCCAGAGCTGCAAATGGGAGGGTGGGGTGTTCTTTGAGAGAAACCAGGACCCCTGGCAAGGCTGAGAGGGGCCATGGTTGTGCCGGAAAGAACTCTGGAGCTGCTGTCAGAGGAAGGAGATTCAAATCCCAGATTTTTTTATTGATTTTCATCAGATCATTTTACCCTACAATTTTCCCCTCCCTCTCTGGGATTCAGGTTCCCATTTTGTCAACTGAACAGGTTGTTCTCTATTGCCTTTAATACAGCTTCCTCTTGATCTATAATCTCTGAGTGACTCAGGGCCTGAGGGTGGCAGGGGATGCCCAGAAGGCTGATTAGGAGCAGGGCCCTGAATGGGGTCATATTATGAGAGATACACAGTAGGGATCTTAGGGGTGGGGGAGGTACCAGCATCTGGAAGGAAACTTGAGGCCTAATTCCCCTCCCCAGCCCAGGGTTCACTCTCTCTCTCCTCTCCAGACTTGATCCAGAAATCAGATATCTCTGTTCAGAGTTGCTAGAGTTGGGGAGCCCAGTGACTCTGAACTGTACATTTCCTTGGGCCTGTGGAGAAGACAGGCCCCTCACATTCTCCTGGATGGGGGCTGCCCTCTCTTCTAAGCCACAAAGCTCTGGGCCATCCCCCTCCTCAGAGGTCTCCCCCATACCTGGGCGCCAGTACCATGGCACCAACCTCATCTGTCAGGTGACCTTTCCTGGAGGCTGTTTGAACCCAGAAAGAACCATCCAACTCACTGTGTCCTGTGATTATTGGGGGCAGGAGGCCTGCATCTCCGAAGTGAGGGAGTAAGGGAGGGGTTGATTAAGAGACCAGGGAGCTGGCCCAGGCTAGGAAACCAGATGCCTTTTTGCCCCAAGCCAGGGCAGGGAAAGCTGCCTCCCAGCAGAGACACAGGCTGGGATTTCCTATTTTCTCTCTCAGTCTCCCTGGTTTCATGTGCCAATGTCAGTGTAGTAGGTTTAGTCTAGGTGGCCTCTGAGCTCCCTCCCACCCTGATGTTCTGTGGTTCTGGAATTTAATCCCTTCCCTGCCTGATGCTGGGCTGAGCAGAGAGCCCCAGCCCCAGCCAGCCTGGTCCTTCTGTTGCAGATGCTGCGCAGAATGTGACCATCACGGTGGCCCAGGACAACAGGACAGCAGGTATTATCAGAGCCCCAGGGTGAGGGCAGGGAGGGGAGCCAGGTGCTCCAGCTTCTACTCTGAGGGTGGGCATGAATGTCAGGGGGAGGAGGGAGACAGGAGAGACAGGGCCTCTCCCTCTCCAGGACCAGGTTCTCTTTGTCCGGGGCTGCCCCTCCGTTTGGAATGACATCAGCTCCCTGTTACTCATGACTTTAAGGGCTAGAAACGATTGTCCTACTCAAAGCCCCATGAGATGGAGGGAGAGTTCATGTCCTCATTTTCCAGATCAGAAGCTGAGGCTCAGAGCCGTAAGGGAGGCCTAACCTAGTTCACACAGGACCCCAGCACCAGAGATGTGTGACCTCTAAATGTAGATTCTATAGGTAGTGACCTCTCCACTGCACCAGGCTTGGGCTGAGAGGGACAAGGCCCACCAAGGGCTCAGTCCACTGGACCTACTAAGGTTTCTGTCTTGGAGAAGCTGACCTGTCTGTCTACAGTCCAGGCCAGACAGGGAGGTTTTGCTCCCTGGTACAGTGATTTTGGTTTCAAGGCTGATCTGGGGGGTCTGAGGGGCTTGTACAGGAAGAGAATATGGGGCAAGGGTCTGGGAGCTGCTCTCAGGAGAGGACAGGACTCTGGCCATCCAGGCTGAGCCTTTAGCCTTCAATCAGGGCTGGTGCAGTGTTTGCTTTGAGGTCACAGGGCTGCTGGGCACGTGAAACTGGAACCTAGTGGTTGTTACATGGGGCTCATTTGCTTTAAGTTTCTGTGTTCACAGTGTGAACATTTCAGTCTTCTGAGAGCCTATTTTGTTGTTTCTCTTTCTCATATTATTTTCACCTGAATTGATAAAGAGAGATGGACAGACAGACAGAGAGACAGACAGAGAGACACAAAGAGGGAATAAAACAAAGAAGAGCAAAAGAGATGAGGAAGAACAAAGGAAAGAAGGAAGGAAGGAATGGAAAATAACAGAAGGAATGAAGCAGAGAAGAGCCCCAAGCAGAAAGAAAACAGGAAAAAAGACTTAGAAAGAGAGAAAGTGTTATAGCAAGGAAGGATAGCGAAATAAATGAAGAAAAAAGGAAGAAAAGACAGAAAGAAAAAAGGAAATATGAAGGAAAAGAATTAAAATGCTACATGTAGGAAAGAAAAGAAAAACAAGGGAGAGAAGGAAGGAAGGAAGGAAGGAAGGAAGGGAGGGAGGGAGGGAGGAAGGAAGGAAGGAAGGAAGGAAGGAAGGAAGGAAGGAAGGAAGGAAAATAGGGAGGGAGGGAGGAAGGAAGGAAGGGAGGAAAGAAGGAAAGAAAAGAAACTAAAACCTGGCCCCAGGGAAAGGCAGGGAACACAACCTGGGCTGGTGGCAGGAAGACAGACAGGTGAGGCCTCTCTTGTCTGGCTCTGGAGAACAGCCAGGTGAGATGCAGAGGAGGGAGAAGAGGCAGGAATCCAGGCTGGGCTGGGCCTAGGGGATTGCCCTCCTGCCTGGGCTCCTGTCCCCTTCCAGTGCCCCTTCTTCCTGTGATCCTGAGAAAGTCACACCGGCTTTCGTGCTCCCAGGTCCCTGCTGGGCACAGGGAAGGTGGAGACCAGGGGATCTCTGAAGTCCCTCCTGGTTCTCACTGCTGGGAACCCCTGATCTTTTTCAGTTTTCATCCTACGAAACAGCTCAGTCCTTGTGGTGCAGGAGGGACAGTCCCTCCAGCTGCTCTGTGCTGCCAACAGCAATCCCCCAGCTGCACTGAGCTGGATCCTGGGGGACCAAACCCTGGCCTCTTCCCAGGCCTCAGAGGATGGAATCCTGCCCCTGGATCTGCCCCACCTGGGGCCAGCAGATGGAGGGAATTACACCTGCCTTGCTCAGCACCCTCTGGGCTCCCAGCAGGCCTCCCTGAGAGTATCTGTGTAGTGTGAGTGTCAGGGGGCTGGGCACCATGGAGTACTTGGGTCCTGGTGGGGAAAGGAGAGTGTCACCCACTAAGGGGGGTTTCCTGAATCTTCCCACAGATGCCCCAAGGATGCTCAGCCCTTCTTGTTCCTGATTCCAGGAGGGCTTGTCCTGTACCTGTTCTGTCCAAGCAGAGCCAGCCCCCTTCCTGCGCTGGTGGGTAGGGGGGAAACCTGTGGAGGGCAATGGTAGCAGTGACACCTTTCAGGTGATATCAAAGAGGTCTGGGCCCTGGGCCAACAGTATCCTGAGTGTGAAGGTGGACAGGGTCCCTGACACCATGATCAGCCTTGAGGGGAAGAATCCACAAGGGTCCCACACCCTGCTCTTCCAGCTGCTGCCAGGTGAGGGAGGCAGCTGGGGCAGAGTGCCCTGAGGACAGTGGGCCCAATGTGGCCACAGCCCGTGTTCACCCCAGATCTCTTCTGTTCAAGCAGTGCCAGCCCCATAGTTGTGGTCCTGATTATGGGGGAAGCTTGTGGAGGGAAATAGTAGAAATGAGAGCTTCTGAGAGCATTCTAGCAAGTCTGGGGGGTCATTAGCAGCTTGACTGTGAAGGTAGAGTTCAGTTACAACCTCAGTCCCTACTGTGAGGCAAGGACCCACCATAGGGAGGACAGTCTCAGGGTCTGGTTGGCACCAGATAAGAGCCCTGGGGCAAGTGAAGGAAAGGAGAGCTGTGAGGGGGGTGATTCAGGGGATAAGTGGAGGCCAGAGGAGAGAGCTGAGGCTTAGGGGTATCAGGGGCTGCCCAGAGAGGCCAGGGAGGCATCCTCATACATCCTCAGGAAGGGCCTCATACAGGAGTCAGGAGCCTGAACCAGGAGCCTGGAGTTTGAAGCACACCAGGTTCATCTCTCCTTCCTTTGCCCAAGGAGAGAGCAGACCAGGGATTCCCACAAGGTTTGCTGACACCCCAGGCTGCTTTGTTTTCAATGCTCCCCCAATCCACTAAGCTAGTCTGGGGAGATTTAGGATCCAGACCTTGGGGGAAATCCCATCCTACATGTGAATTAACACCCGGCCCAGAGAAACTTGGTCACTGAAAGAATGGACAGACATTGCTGAGCCTGTCTCTGTAACTTATCAAAGACCATGGACTGTGTAGGACGGGAGATGGACCAATGTCCTGACTTGTTTTTCAAGGGGAAGAGGACAGACCGTACAAAGTATAGGCCGGTGAACTTGGCCTCAATTTTTGGAAAGCCTGAGGGTGGAATACGAAAGGGGAGGTTGGTGAACAGTGAGAAAGGAAAACTGATTCCAAAGTGCTGCTGAGATTCACCAAGACCAGGCCCCGACTAACAAACCTTGTGTGTTGGTTTGATCTGGTACCAACCTGTCCTGTGGGAGGAATGCCAGTGATGATATTTAGCTGGACCATAGCCAACCATGGGAGAGAGAATTCATGTTGGTCTTGTGGAGGAGAAGGAGAACCGTGGATTGAGGCAGACCAGAACTGGGCATGGAAAAGGAGGCCAGCTCCCTGACCTGGAGTGAATGGAGGCCATGCCCTTCCCCATGCCCACACTTAATCAGAGATTGGCTTGTTTCCTGCTTCACAATCTGGGCTTGGCTTTGCTCCTGCCAGCCTGTGGCATCTCTCTCACTTTCAAAGGTGCTTCAAAGACCCCACGAAGTAGCTATGAGTGCCCTGTGCCCCTTCCTTTATCACCTGGGCACCCAAGATCGAATTTGTCAGGGTTTAGGACTTGAATCCCTGGGGGCAGGCACCTGCTGGCTTTACATCTATCTCCTCACTGATCTCCTGTGAAGTCACATTGGCCAGCATTTATTAAACACGCCCCAGATGCCAGGGGATGGGTGTGTGTAGTGGTGAGGGGGTGTTCAGGGAGGGCCAGCTCCTGTGGGGTGAGGGCTGCTTCTCCCCCTCTGGGGCCCTCCTCTCACCCAATCTCACCTGTGGATCCAAGAAGCTAGCATGTCCTGGGCCTAGGGAATTTAAGGAGGGCACTGGGGTCCCAAGACACAATAAGGCTGGAGGGGAAAGACTGTTGCCTGGGGTACAATAAGACACTCTAACCAGACCCCATTTCTCTCTCCTACAGACTTCTATGCCCAGGAGCACAGCTCTTGGCCCCTGATGCTCACATTGCTTAGAGGAGCCCTCATGGGGGCCAGCTTTCTCCTCACCTATGCCCTCACCTGGTTCTATTACACCAGGTGAGTGTGCCTGCCCTCTGACCCACAAGCCCCTGACATCCCGGGCCCCTCACTCACTGCTACAATCCCCTTCTCACTCTTCTTTCCAGAAAGAGTCCCTGGAACTGACTCTCAACCCTCTGACCATTGCCTTAAACCCCTGGCTCTTCCAGCTGTGATCAACACTGGGATTATTTCTCCCACAGGAAGCCCCTAGGGAGGGAGCAGCCACCAGTCCCAGAAGCAGCCCAGTCATCACTGTGAAGCCTCTCCTGGCCTTGAACCCAGCCCAGATCTGCCTCCTGCCCCTTCCACTCAATGGCTCCATTTCTGCCCTCAGGAACCCAGCAAGTCAAGTCTGTCCCTCCTGCTTCAGGACCAACTTCCAAGACTAGAACACAGTTCTCAGATTCCCCTTGGGTCTCCTCTTCTCCCTCTAAACAGCCTTAAGCCATTCCCCTGATTGGCCTATGGGATGATCTCCAGGCCTTTCTCCACATGGGCTCCCTCCTCTCAGTGAGCCCTAGAGGATCACTGTCCTTCCTGAATCCTGGTGCCCAGAAGTGATCCCAGCTCTCATGGGGTGGATCAGAGTCAGGCCAGCTGGACTGTCCCCTCCTTCATTCCAGGTCCAGGGCCTCTTCTCTAGCAGCCTGGGATGGAGTTAGCTCCTGGGGCTGCCATGTTTCTCAGCTGGGTCTTCTTGGGCCTGGAGCCTTCCCAAACTGCCCCAGACAGGCTGGCCTCCTCCTGGCCTGCCTTCTCAGCCTCCTCTCTCCCAGCTCACGCCCTAAGGTGCCCAGACACTCTCTACCTGGAGGCTCATCCCCAGGCCTGCTGAGCTGCTGAGCTGGCCCTTGGGCTGTGGTTTGGGGTGAGAGAGCTGGTCCCTGCCCAGAAGCAGGGCTTCAGAGGCCAGCTGTGGGATCCTCCTCCCAGGTGACAACAAGCTAATAAATCGTTAATGTCTCTGAGGCTCATTATCTTCCTCTATAAAAGGGAAAGACAAACCCCCAGGGGCCTCCCTCCCTGGTTTCTGTGAAGCTTCTCTGGGATAAAGTTAGTTATTGCAAGGTGAGTTGTCATGAGAGGCTTAAGCAAAGCCCCCTCCTCCAGGCAGCCTCCTGGGCTCCCCCTGCCCAGGACACACTGCTCTCTCTGCCACCTCCCAAGGCCCTTCATTTGCCCATTTCTGAGACATTTGTCCCCTTGTGAGTTTGCCCACCCCAGAGCTCTGTGGGAGGGGCTCACTCCCTGCCTGACTGTGCCCTCCCTGAGGGCAGGACCTGGATCCTATCTAAACCTTGGGGCTGAGAGGGAGTCTTGGGTATAGTAGGTTCTCAATGCAGGACTGTTCACTGGAACTGAAACTGGGCCAGCACCATCTTCCTGCCCCCAGCTCAGCCACAGTTCAGAGTCACAGCTTTCTCTCTAATGTCCAGGTGAAAAGCCCCCATCAAGTGCCTCCCCTGGGTTCTGGAGCCTGGCCCTCTCTCCTACAGACACTCCAAGGGGGGAGACCCTGAGGCCCCAAGCCCAGCTCTGTTCCCACTTCTGAGCCTCTTCATCAGCCTCCACTCACCCCATCCCTCCCTACAGCCCTGGGTGGGACTGGGCAGCAGCACCCATGAGGAAGAGTGGATCACAGAGCTCCCTGGGGACTGTTCCTCCCAGGCCTCAGACTCTCTCTGTCCTTCCATTCTTGGCTTGGGGTAAGGAAAGGTGGAACATGAAATAGGTGTGTGGAGATAAACCCAGGAGGTGAGTGTGCAGAGAAGGAAGATCTTTGCTGCTTCTGAAACAGGGTGGGCTGCCCTGAGGGCTCTGGGGCCAGCTTGGGAGAGGTCAGGGGATACAGGGCACCTGGCAGGACAGACCTGTCCAGCTACGGGGCTGACCCTGCTCTCCTGGCCTCTCACTGGGGCAGTCCTGAGGATGAAGGGCTGCAGGGAGGACGTCTGTAACCCTGAATCTGCTACCCAGGACCCATCAAAGCCCAGCAGCCCTGGCCCCTGCCTGTGAGAGCACCTTCGGCTGTCCACAGAGCACCCAGGGCCACCCCCAGATGGCAGGATCCTTTTTTTGAGCTATTTTTTCTCAGGATGACTTTGGACAAGTCATATGGGCCTGTTCCTAGGGCTCAGTTTCCTCATCTGACATGAGAAGGTTGGACTTGGCACTCCCTGTTTCCTGATAATGAGGGTCATCAGGGTTCTCAGCACAGCCTCCCCCTCTCCCCCTGTGCGAAAGTGAATGTGTGTTTCTTACTAGGGAGCAAGGAGGGGGAGGTCCTGCTCCTTCCAGGGACCCCTGCTGTTTTTCTTCTTTGCCACTAGATGGTGACAGGCCTCTTCTGTTCAGCATAGGCTCAGTTTCTGAACACACACCCCCATCACTCCCTGTGAAAATCCATGGTTTTCCCAGGAATCATTTCCCAGAGATGTCACTTGGAGGATATCCCTGTCTCATACAAAGATTTCTCAAGGTCATGGGGAACATCCCTAGAATCCCACTGGCTTTAATCAGGGGTTCCCAGCACCTCCTTAGCAGGCTCTGTCCAAAGGTGTCCCAGAATCAGGGTATCCTGTTCCCTTGATAAGCCAGGCAGGGCAGCAGATGCAGAGTAGACTGAGCTGAGAGTGCCCTTTCTGTCTTCTGTAAAGGCAGCTTTGGGAGAAGTTGGACCCTCTACCCTCCAGAAGGAAAGGAGAGTGAGGGGACCTCTTCAGACTCCCAGCCCACAAACCCAAGCCTTGAATCCACAGGCCTGGATAAGCTACCCCCCAGTTACTTATTTGGTGTGTTTTATCTCCATGAAAGTTTCACCCAGAAGTTCAGAGTTAGCTCATTCCCAAGTCACTGCAGATGCAATTAAAGGATGAACAGTGATTCTTGTGCAAGCACAAAAGGTGATAAAGCATACTTGATATAGGACAGCCTTCCTTTCACCCCACAAACAAAGCAAAAACTGAATATGAATGAAAAGTCCATGAATCCTGGTCACACTGGAGGGCCCAGTCCTGACTCAAGTCTCTACATAAACCAGAATCCCTGGCTCTTCCTCCAGCTTCACCACTGGATGTAAGCTTTGAACATGGATCATCAGACCTAGGAGACTCCTCCCCACCTTCTGCTCAGTCTGAGCACGAGCAGTACCAACTATTTTTTTTAGTTAACTTTTGTTTATTTTTAGTTTATGTCATTGATTTCCACAAGATTTTGAGTTACAGATTTTCTCCCCTAAAAACCATGATCCCACTGTATACACCCTCCCCCAATCTGCTCTCTCCTATATCCTCCCCCATCACCCCTCTGACTTTCTGGTAGACCAAGATGGATCTCCCTACCCCAGTGCCTGTGTATCTTATTTCCCAGTTGCATATAAATTATATATATATGTATATATACATATATATATATATATGTATATGTATGTATATATACATATATTTTTTTTTTTAATATACAATTTTAGAAAGAATTCTAGATTCTTTCCCCTCCTCCCTTGTCACCCACCCCCACGGGAAAGACAAGCAATTCAACACAAGCCATACATGTGTAGATACGCAGAACATCTCCACAATGGACATATTGTGAAAGACTGACTATATTTCCCTCCTTTCTATCCCACCCTCCCCTTATTCTATTTTCTACCCTGTCCCTGTCCCTTTACAGAAGTGTGTGCTTCTAACAATCCTCCTCCCCAACCTGTCCTCCCCTCCATCATTCCCCCTCTCATCCTCTTCCCCCCTACTTACCTGTATGGCAAGGTACCCAATTTAAAGTATATGTCATTCACTTTCTAAGCCAAATTGAATGAAAGTAAGGTTGACCCATTCCCTTTTACCTTCCTGTTCTTCCACTCCATTGTAACAGTTATCCCTTGCCTCTTCTATATGAAATGATTAATCCCATTTTGTCTCTCCCTGTCTCCTCTCATTATATTCCTCTCCTACCTCTTAATTTCACATTTTAAAATATCATCCCTTCCTATTCAATTGGTCCTG
>CM053588.1:24318651-24346479 GCA_028646515.1 Pseudochirops corinnae
CTATTTTGCCCTCTGGTTCTAAAATATCTGGGTAATTTTTCTTGAGAATTTCTTGAAGGGTGATTGATTTCTAGGTTCTTTTTTTGATCATGGCTTTGGTCATGGCTTTCCAATAATTTTTAAATTGTCTCTCCTGGATCTATTTTCCAGGTCAGTGGTTTTTTCAATGTGATATTTCACATTGCCCTCTATTCTTTCATTGGTTTGGATCTGTTTGATAGTATCTTGATTTCTCATAAAGTCATTGTGCTTCCATTTGCTGCACTCTAATGCTGAAGGAATTATTCTCTTCAGAAAACTTTTGAGATTCTTTTTCCATCTGGCAAAGTCGACTTTTTAAGGCATTTTTCTCCTCATTGGCTTTTTGGGCCTCTTTTGCCATTTGAGTTGGGCTGTTTTTTAAGGCGTTATTTTCTTCAGTCAGGTTGCTGACTCTCTTTTCATGATTTTCTTGCGTCTTTCTCATTCCTCTCCCCAATTTTTCCTCCACTTCTCTTACTTGAGTTTCAAAATCCTTCTTAAGCTGCTCTATGGTTTATTACCAGTCTACATTTTTCTTGGAAGCTTTTGGTGCAGGAATTCTGACTGTGTTGTCTACCTCCCATTCCATGCTTTGATCCTTTTTGTCCCCAGAAAAGGAATCTAAGGTTTGATTGCTGGGCTTGCTTTGCTTCCTTTCCTGCTCATGTTGCCAAACAGTTTCTTTGTCTTTTTGGGCTCCGTAGAACTTGGCTTTCAGAGGGGAGAGCTCTGTCCCAAATTGCTGGCGTTTTTGCAGCTGCCGGATCTATTAGGAGGCTACTGTCTCTGCTGCCCCCACCAGCTTTGGCTCACTGAAATGCACCTCAGGACCACCACCCAAGACCACGATCTCGATCCCAGTAGCTCAAGGCAAGATCACTTAGCCTCTGAATGATTGCTTGGCCCCCCTGAAATCTGCAGGCTGCGAGCTCTGAACCAGCCATGTGGAGGCGGCTGCAGGGCCACAGCTTCAGACTGCTTCTAGCTCTGGAGGGAGTTGGCTGGACCCTCTCCCCCAAGGTTAGCCAAGTTCCACTGACCTTTTCCCTTTGTCCTTGGCTCTTATGGGTTGGCAGTTCTGGAAACCACCATAGCTGCTGGTGTTCTGCTCTCCTGAAAGCTCCAGCGGGGGCTTCTCCTGGATGGCCTGGGGCTAAAGCCATGGATTCATGAAGTGCTGGTCTGGGCTCCCAGCACACTGTGATGAGCCCTTTCTGTCCATCTGCCAGGCTGCCTTCAGTGGGAGACTTGTTTCTCTGTCATTTTATGAGTTCTGGAGCTCTAAAATTTCTTTAGAGTCTTATTTTATAGTTATTTGAGGTAGTTATGGGGGGAGCTGCAGAGTTTTCCTGCTTCTACACTGTCACCTTCAGTACCAACTATTTTTACAGTAAGTTGCACACTCATTCATTCTCTTCCCCACCCTTGCTCATATCTTTTGTACATTTCTTATATTTATTCTTAAATGTCTATTTTCACATACATTTGTCCTTTCAGATAAATCCCAATATTGCTCCCTTGGTGTCTTCAGAATCATATTCTCAAATGTCCTGCTTCCTCCCTGGGCTGATTATCTCTGTGCAGGGCCAATCTATTACATGGAATCCAGTCTCTCTTTCCTCTGAATCCTCTGAATCCAAGAATATTCATTCTCCTGGGGAAAGATCATGTCAGTAACTAGGTACATAGAAGGGAGAAGGATAATAGAATAAGAAAAAATGTAAAGTGGAAGGAAGAGATGACACTGGAGCTGAGGTTGGGTTCAATGAAGGAAAAAGGAAAGGAGGAGGGAAAGGCTTCCAGGAAGGAGGCACAGCCAGGGCAAAGGCCTGGAGATGGGAGATGGAACACCAAGCCTAAGTTAGCCAGGGTAGCTGGATTAGAGAGAGCTTACAGGAGAGGACAGTAACAATGACAATCACCAGCATTTGTGCAGTGATTTGAGGTCTGTAAAGTACTTGGTAAACATCACATGTCATCCCTACAAGACTGAGAGGGAGATGCTGTTACTGTACCCATGTTACAAAAGGGAAAACTGAGTCTCAGACAGGAAGAATGACCAGCAGGAAAAGCCTGAGTCCAGATTTCAGCTCAGCTGCTCCTGATCCCAGGGCAGCCTGCACAGGACTGGGGCAGCAGTGGGTCACGGGTAGCCCTTGCTCTGGGCCAGGCCCTGGGCACTGCCCCGTGTCACCCACATAGACACACTTTCCCTACAACATCCAGGGCCCAGCCTGTGCAGCAGACCTGTCCTCCCCCAGCCCCTAAGTCCTTCCTGTCCCTGGAGCCGGCCCCAGACAGGAGGCCCCTCCCCACTGAGCCCAGCCAAGGAGCCCAGGAGCCCATTGGGGAAGAGGAGAGGGCTTCCTCTTCTGAGGACAGGCCTCCCTCTCTCCACACAAGGGCTTCCTCTTTAGTCTTATTCTTAGCCCTGAGCCTGACACAGATGGCCAGAGGGAGCAATGGTGCTCAGGGAGTGACCCAGCTCCCCACAGAACCTGCCTCTCTCCTGTCTCCTAGATGCTGCTGCTGCTGCTGCCCCTGCTCTGGGAGGGTGAGTGTGGCTGGGGCAGAGGGAGGCTGGTCGGAGGGGGTAGGAAGAGTTGGAGATGCTGACCAGGCCTCTGTCTGTCCTCAGGGTCCCTGTGCCAGAGGCTGGAGGTGCAGCCCTCAGTGACAGTGCAGGAGGGGATGTGTGCCCACGTCCCCTGTGCCATCGATCCCTATGGACTATCAGCCAATAGCCATAAGACTGTTAATGGTTATTGGTTCAGAGAAGGGACTAATGTCTTATATGACAAGCCTGTGGCCACAAATGATCCAAGGCGAAGTGTGGAGGAAGGAGCCCAGGGGAGATTCCATCTCCTTGGGGATCCCAGGATGAGGAATTGCTCTCTGACCATCACAGATGCCAAGTTCTCAGACACTGGGAGCTACTTCTTCCGTTTTGACTATGAATATGATAGATACAGTTACCTCAAGGAACCACTTTATGTGCAGGTGACAGGTAGGATGCTGGAGGTCTGGGGAATTGGCTGGCCTTGGAGACCCTGTAGCTCCTTGTGTGAGGGCTGAGAGAACATGGAGGAGATGTGGGGAACCCTTTCAGGGGAAGGGGCAGACCCAGAGAAGGGGGTGAAGACCCCGCCTGAGGCTCCGGAGCCGCAAAGGGGAGGGAACGGGTGGGGTCCTCTTTGGGAGGATCCAGGACCCCAGACAAGGCTGAGAGGGGCCATGATTGTGCTGGAAAGAACTCTGGAGCTGCTGCCAAAGGAGATTCAAATCCCGGATTTCTGACTGATTCTCTTTGGGGCATTTAACCGTATGATTTCCCACCCCCTCTTTGGGACTCAGTTTCCTTTTATGTAAAATGAAGGCCTTGTTCTCTGCGATGTTTAATGCAACTTCCTCTTGATCCATAATCTCTGAGTGACTCCAGGCTTCAGGGTGGCAGAGGATGCCCAGAAGGCTGGTGAGGAGCTGGGCCCTGAATGGGGTCATACTATGAGGGGAACACAGTAGGAGCCTTAGGGATGGGGCAGGTACCAACATCTGGGAGGACACTTGAGATCTAATTCCCCTCCCCAGCCCGGGATTCACTGTCTCTCTCCTCTCCAGACTTGGTCCAGAAACCAGACATCTCTGTTCCAGAGATGCTAGAGTCGGGGAGCCCAGTGACTCTGAACTGTACCTTTCCTTGGGCCTGTGGGGAAAACAGGCCCCTCACATTCTCCTGGATGGGGGCTGCCCTTTCCTCCCAGCCACAAAGCTCTGGGCCATCCTCCTCCTCAGAGGTCTCCTTCATCCCTGGGCCCCAGCATCATGGCACCAACCTCACCTGTCAGGTGACCCTTCCTGGAGGCCGTTTGAGCAGAGAGAAAACCATTCAACTCAATGTGTCCTGTGAGTCCTGGGGGCAGGAGGCCTGCATCCCCCAAGTGAGGGGGTGAGGGAGGGGTGCATTAAGAGACCAGAGTGGTGACCCAGGCCTGGGAAACCAGATGCCTTTTTCCTGGGCCAGGGCAGGGAAAGATGCCTCCCAGCAGAGACACAGGCTTGGATTTCCTGTTTTCTCTCTCTCTCAGTCTCCCTGGTTTCATGTGCCGATGTCAGTGTCATAGGGTTAACCTAGGGGGCCTCTGAGCTCGCTCCCACCCTGATGTTCTGTGGTTCTGGAATTTAATCTGTTCCCTTCCTGATGTTGGGCTGGGCAGAAAGCCCCAGCCCCAGCCAGCCTGGTCCTTCTGTTGCAGATGCTGTGCAGAATGTGACCATCACCATGGCCCAGGACAACAGGACAGCAGGTATTAGCAGAGCCCCAGGGTCAGGGCCCAGAGGGGACTCGGGTGCTCCAGCTTCTACTCTGAGGGTAGGCATGGATGTCAGGGGGAGGAGGGAGAGAAGAGAGACAGGGCCTCTCCCCCTCCAGGCCCAGGTTCTTTGTCCTGGGCTCCCCCTCCTCTTGGAATGACAGCAGCTCCCTTTTACTCATGACTTTAAGAGCTTGAAATGATTTTCCTCCTGACAGTCTCATGGGATGGAGAGTCAGAGAGTTCTTATCCCACTTTCCAGATCAGAAAGCTGAGATTCAGAGCTGTGAGGAGTCCTGACCCACAGGTCCCCAGCACCAGAGATGTGTGACCTCTAAATGTAGAATCTATAGGTAGTGACCTCTCCACTGCACCAGGCTTGGGCTGAGAGGGAGAAGGGACTTGGGGTCCAGTTTCCGGAGCTGTGCTCTCTGTCCACTGGACCTAACAGAGTTTCCCTGTTGGGGAAGGTGACCTGACTCTACATTCCATGCCAGATGGGGAGCACTGCTATGTGGTGCACTACTTTTGGCTACAGGGCTGATCTGGGGTATCTGAGGGGCTTGTGTAGGAAGAGGCCAATGGGGATGGGTCAGGAGATGCTGTCAGGAGGGGACAGGAGTCTGGGCATCCAGGTTGAGCTCTTAGTGTCCAGTCAGGCAAGTGTACTGTTGGTCTTGAGGTCATAGGGCTGGTGGATGTGGGGAACTGGAATCTAGTGGTGATTACCTTGGGTTTTCAGGAAAGAAGATTCCCAGGCTCTCAGTGTAACATTTCAGTCTGAAGGGAGCCTGCTTTATTATTTCTGTGTTTCACATTATTTTCACCTAAATTGATAAAGTGAAAGAGAGACAAAACAAAAGATAAGGAGAAATAAAGAAGGAAGGAGGAAAACAAAGAAGAGAAGACAGATGGAAGGAACCAGACAGAAGGAAAAAAAAGAATAATCAGCAAGAAATAAGGAAGAAAATGGCTAGAAGGTCAAAGGAAGAAGGTAAAGAAGGAAGAAATAGAAAAGAAGAGAAAAAGACAAGAAAAAAGAAGAGCAAGGAAGGAAAAAATAAAGAACATGGAAAGAAGGTGGAAAAGAATGAAGAAAAGAAGGATGAAAAGAAAGAAGAAGATGTTAAGGAAAAGAAACAAAATGATGGAAGGAAGGAAGGAAGGAAGGAAGAAAGGAAGGAAGGAAATAGGGAGGGAGGAAAAGAAGAGAAATTGAAGCCTGGCCCCAGGGAAAGGCAGGGAACACGACCGGGGCGGCAGCAGGAAGACAGACAGGTGGGGCCTCCCTTGTCTGGCTCTGGGGAGCAGCCAGGTCAGATGCAGGGGAGGGAGGAGGGGCAGGAATCCAGGCTGGGCTGGGCCTGGGGGAATCCCCTCCTGCCTGGGCTCCTCTCCCCTTCCAGTGGCCCCTCCTCCTGTGATCCTGGGGAAGTCACACCGGCTTTCTTGCTCCCAGGTCCCTGCTGGGCACAGGGAAGGTGGGGACCAGGGGATCTCTGAAGTCTCTCCAGGTCCTCAATGCTGGGACCTCCTGATCTTTTTCAGATTTGATCCCAGGAAACAGCTCAGTCCTTGTGGTGCAGGAGAGACAGTCCCTCCAGCTGCTCTGTGCTGCCAACAGCAATCCCCCAGCTACACTGAGCTGGATCCTGGGGGACCAAACCCTGGCCTCTTCCCAGGCCTCAGAGGATGGAGTCCTGCCCCTGGATCTGCCCCACCTGGGGCCAGCAGATGGAGGGAATTACACCTGCCTTGCTCAGCATCCTCTGGGCTCCCAGCAGGCCTCCCTGAGGGTGTCTGTGCAGTGTGAGTGTGAGGGGGCTGGGGACCATGGGGTGCTAGGGTCCTGGTGGGAAAAGGAGAGTGTCACCCTCTAAGGGGGTGTGTCCTGTATGTTCCTACAGACTCCCCAAGGATGCTCAGCCCTTCTTGCTCCTGGGTCCAGGAGAGCTTGTCCTGTACCTGCTCTGTCCAAGCAGAGCCAGCCCCCTCCCTGCGCTGGTGGGTAGGGGGGAAGCCTGTGGAGGGCAATGGTAGCAGGGACACCTTCCAGGTCATATCAAAGAGGTCTGGGCCCTGGGCCAACAGCAGCCTGACTGTGAAGATGGACAGGGTCCCTGACACCACGATCAGCTGTGAGGGGAAGAACCCACAAGGGACCCACACCCTGCTCTTCCAGCTGCTGCCAGGTGAGGGAAGCAGCTGGGGCAGAGTGCCCTGAGGACAGTGGGCCCAATGTGGCCACAGCCCACATTCACCCCAGACTTGCTTCCTATCCAGATAGGCCCACACCACCTCATATGTTCCCAAAAGCTGTGATCCTGGGTGTCCTCTGCGGAGCTGGTGCTACAAGTCTGCTGGCCCTCTGTCTCCTCCTTATGTGAGTGTGGGGGCAGGGATGAGAAGGGCATGGGGGGATCCAGGAAATGGTAGCCTGCTGTGACGTCTCAGAAACCCTCAGATATCAATGTCTCCCTGAGCTCAGGCACAGATTCCACAAGGTTATAAGCTGGAAAATCATAAAGAATGTTCCATTCCCCTTCTTTTTACAGTTAAAAAACCAAACAGATTCAGAGAAGAGATGTGACTTGCTCAAGGTCACACTTACGACCCAGTATGCAGTCAAGTCATCATTTAAAACAATCCAGTCCCCAGATTCCAGATCCAGGGGAGTTTCTAGGGTCAAATGGGGAAGCTGGTGGTGCAGTAGGTGGAGGGCTGGGCCTAGAGCCATGGAGATCTGAGTTCAAATTCTGGCAGACATTTAGAAATTCTGTGAACTTGTTCAAGTCACTTCAAATCTGTATCCTCACCTCTAAAATGGGAATAATGGGAACACCTAGCACTGTATAAATGTTAACTATTGTTATAATTGAATGAGATTGTATCTAGATTAGATATCTATTATATCTAAAATGAACTTTGGTAAAGTGCCCAGCCTGTAGTAAGTGACATATGAATGCTACCTATTACCATTATTATTGAATGGGCTTGTCTCTGTGAAGTCCCTGGCACAGCTCTGGGCACATAGTAGGTCCTCTGCACGTTCTTGCTTCCTTCCGTGGTCCCTCCCCCCTTTCAGTCCCCCAAGGTGAACGATGGGCTCAGTATCACAGACGGTGAGGGGCACACCTGGATCCAGCCCCTCATCACCCGGGCCCTTTCCCCAAAGCAGAGAGATGAAGGGGAGGAGGTCTGCTGCACGGGCCTCATCATTCCTCATTTATGTTCTCCTGGACAGGAGGAGGGGAAGATTCTAGAGTAACAGGCTAAAAATTTAAAAAAAAAAATTAGGACGCTTGTCCTGCTCTGTTTTATGGTGCCTCTGATCTGTTTTAAAATGTTGTAGTTTAAAAAAAAATTGGTATTTATTTTTTCTCCCTCCCAATGAGAAGAAAAAGCCTAAGTCCTTGTAAGAAATACACGCAGCCCAGCAAAACCCCAATTAAACACCCAAACTCAAATTCTGACTTGGCTTCTCAGTCCTTTGGCCACTTTCTTTACTCCAGTGGTCTTTCCCAGTGATGGAGAAAAGAGATACCAGATGAGAATCTGCCTTCTCTCTGCAGAGCCTTGTCCTTTCCCATCTACTCCAAGCAGGGGCCCTGTGCCTTTTCCTGCCTCTCCTCTCTGGCCTTTTCATCATCCTCAGCCTCTCTCCCAGCCTGGGCTCCTTCACAGCTTGAATGTCCCCGATCTCACCTTCCCACAGCACTGTTGCACTCACGTTCCTTCTTCCCCTTGTTGCACGTCTTTTGTAAAAAGCCAGGTGGGTTGGAGAGCTCCTTCTGTTTCCTCATCAGTCTTTATTTTATTTTTTACTTTTCTGTTTTTTTCATTCAAAATTTTATTTTTCATTTCTGAAATCTTTCCCTCCACCCATGCATTGAGAAGGATTGAAATATAATACCCCTATACATATGAAATCATGCAAAACTCATTTTTAAAAAAAAGCAAAAAGTAAGTGAAAAAAATGTTTCAATCTGCCCTCCGAGGTCAGCAATTCTCTGTGGAGGTAGATAGCTTTGTCATTTTGAGACCTGCGGAATTCTTTTATATCATTGTCTTGATCAGAGTAGTTATATCTTCCATGGTTGAGCATTCTCACAATGAGTGCCTGCTGTTACTGTGTACAAGGTTCTCTTGGTTCTGCTCACTTCACTTTGCATTTGTTCACATAAATCTTCCTAGGCTTTTCTGAACTCATTCACTTTTCATTTCTTAAAGCAGTATATTATTCCATCATAATCATATACCACAACTTGTTCAGCCATTCCCCAATTAACAGATATTCCTTCAATTTCCAATTTTTTGCTCTCACCAAAAAAGTTGAGATATATATATTTGTGCATGGAGGACTTTTTCTTTTTCTTTGATCTCTTTGGTGTACAGATCTAGTAGCAGTATTAGGGGGTCAGAGGGTGGACAGTTTTAGAACCTTTGGGCATTGCTCCAAGCTGCTGTACACAGTGGCTGGACCAGTTCAGAGCTCCACCAAAATGCATTAATGTCCCTGTTTTTCCATATCACCTCCAGTATTTGATATTTTTTTATTTTCTCTCATATGAGCCAGTACAATGTGTAGGAGGTAGTACCCAGTTCTCTCAATGTGCTTTTCTCTAATGTTTAGTGATGGACAGTTTTTCATATAACTACCGAAAGATTTGATTTCTTCTTCTGAAAAGTACCTGTATATATGCTTTGACTATTTATCAATTGAAATATGACTGTTTTTAATATAAATTTGGCTCACTTCCCTATATATTTGAGAAATGAGACTTTTATCAAAGAAACATGATTTACTTTTTTTTCTGCTTACTGCTTTCTTTCTAATATTGAACTCATTGGTTTTGTTTGTGGAAAATCTTTCTCATTTCGTGTAATCAGAAATATCCATTTTGCTTCCTATTATTCTCTCTATCTCTCCCGTAAACTCTTCCCTTATCAATAGATCTAGCAAGTAATTTTCTCCATGTTCCTCTAACATGTTTATGAAATCATTTTTACATGTAAATCATGTATCCATTCTGAGCTGATCTTGTTATATGGGATGAGATTTGGTCTATACCTCATTTGTACTAGACTGTTTTGCAGTTGTCCCCATAGAGTTTGTTGAATAGTGAGTTATTATATCTATAGCCTGGTTCTTTGAGTTTGTCTCTCAGGAACTCTAGCTACTGTGGTCATTTCCTTTGGAAAGTTGCGTGCCTTATCCATTAGTCAACCACTCTATTTCTTATCCGGTATGAGATTGTTGTGATGATTACTGCTTTGTAGTAGAGTTCTGGTGCTGTTTGGCCTCCTTCCCCTCCTCCTTCCCTGTTGGGTAGGATGAATTTTGAAACCTGTCTCTTTGTGTGGGGGGGGAGAGGGAAGAGACAGAGAGTGACAGAGACAGATACAGAGAGGCAGAGACAGAGAGACAATATTGTTCCTTCTTTGAGCTAATTCAGAGGAGACTGAGGTCCAAGTGATACCACTCCCACCTCTGCTACCCCCTCCTTTCCCTCCATTGTAAAAGCTCTTCCTTGCATGCTTTTTTATGTGTGATAATCTTCCTTATTCTTCTGCTCTCTTTCCACTTCTCCCAGTGCATCCTTCTTTCTCACTCTTCCATTCTTTTCTTTGACATCATCCTAACATAATAGACTTTTATCCGTGCCCTCTGTCTACGTATGTGGCTTCTAACTGCCTCAACAATGGAAAAATTCTCAGGAGTTACATGTATCATCTTCCCATATAGGAATGTAAACAGTTTAATCATATGGAGCCCCTTGTGATTTCTCTTTGATGTTTCCCTTGTTAGGCTTCTCTTGAATCCTGTGTTTCAATGTCTTATTTCCTATTTGGCTCTGGTCTTTTCATTAGGAATGCTTGAAACTTTTCTATCTCATTCAGTGTACATTTTCCCCTGTAATATTATAATCATTTTTGCCTGCTAGGTTATTCCTGGTTGTAATCCTAGCTACTTTGCCTTCTGGAACATCATATTCCACGCTCTCTGTTCCCTTAAAGTTATGGTTCAGTTGTTTTAGTCAAGTCAAACTGTTTCTTTGTCACCCCCATTTGGGATTTTCTTGAGAAAAATATTGGAGCAGTTCATAATTTCCTTCTCCAGCTCGTCTGACAGATGAAGAAACTAAGGCAATCAGGGTAACACAGCCAGTAAATGTCTGAGGCTGGATTAGAACTCAGCAAGATGAATCTTCCCAACTTCAGTCCTGATACTCTATCCACTCTCTTACATAGCTGCCCTTTATAGCAACTGAATCTCAATCTCGTGTGATCCTGAATGTGGTTCCACAGTATTTGGACTGTTTCTTTCTGGCCGAGTGCAGTATTTTCCCACTGGTCTCAGAGTTCTGGAATTTAGCTATAATATTCCTGGGAGTTTTCATTTTAGGATCTCTTTCAAGAGTTGATCAGTGATTTCCATTTCTTAAGGATGGGGACAACATAGAAATACTTACTGGCAGTGGGGCAGGAGTCAGCAGACAGGCAGAGATTTCAGACCAGGAAGTGGGTGGAGTTAGTCAGAGAATTTGCTACAGGAAGAGACAGAGGCTAGGGTGCAGTTAGAAGCTTTTATCTTGAGCCAAAAGAAGAGCCTCTTTTTCATCCATGATCAGAGTAAAGGAGGAGGTATGGAAGACATCTCATGGATGGTGGGTGAAGATAACATTTCATGATATGTCTCAGTGATGTGAGGAGAGGCAGAGGGGACAAAAAAGACAACAGTCTCAATCTTTCGGGTGGAGTTTGAGGCACAATCCTCAGCTGAGAGAGTAGGAGGTGAGGTGCCTGAGGACAGATGAGAAGGTTTAGAATTGCTGCTGTGGTGAGTGGGATAGAGAATTGGTGAGGAGAAGAAGAAGGATTGCCCTGATGATTGGGAACAGTATTATCCCATAGGATCTCAGGATATAGAGATCTTAGAGACAATTTCATACAAGTCTTTCATTTCACAGATGAGGAAACTGAGGCTTAGAATGAGGAGGGGATTCTCCCAAGAGCCCAGAGGGAAATAGTGGCAAGTGTAAGTCCCTTGATCCTCAGTCCCGTGGTCTTTCCTAGATCCTCCTGTGGCTCATAGGTTTGTGGCATTTGGAGCTTGGAGATCACAGAACAGGGGAATGTCACAGGGGAAGGACCTTAAAGACCCTGGGGTCTGGTTGCCTCATTTTACAAATGAAGAAAGAGGAGGCCATTGAGGGAAAATGATGTGGCCAGGGTCGGGCAGAAAGTGAGTGACAGGGCCCTACTCCTCTGGATCCAAGTCCAAGGATCTCTCCCCTGCACCAACTCTGCCTTTCTACCTCCTCAGGGTGAAGATGTGCAGGAAGAAGTCAGCAGCAGCAGCATCCAGGGGAGGTGCTGAGGTAGAGTATGCCAGCCCCCAGCCCCAGTGGTTCCCCCAACTCTCTCAGTCCCCAGCTCCCTCTCTGCCCCAAGGCCATCTCCCCCACCTTCTACTCCTCTCACCATGCTGGTGACCTGCTTTGACTGAACTCCCCTTTGCCCTTACTCCAGGATCCCAAGAGGCCATCCTGGGGGGGCCTGTCCCTCGATCCCATTTCACCAGCTGCAGACACAGCCCCAACCCCAGCAGCTCCAGAGGATGGACCAGATGAGTTACATTATGCCTGCCTCAACTTCCAAGGAGTGAAAGATGCAGAAGACCATGGATCCACTGACCCCCTCACTGAGTACTCAGAGATTAGGTTCCAATGAGCAACTGTTGAGGCCTCAGCCTTGGTTCTACACCTGGGTGGTTTGCACATCAGTTCCTTCCCTCCATTATCATTCATTCCACAGACATTTATTAAATACCTGCTCTGGACACATTTGGATAAGACTCACTCCTCATGTTCATGGAATTTTCAGCCTAGTAAAGGAATAAACCAGAAGCCCAGTGTAGTGGCCACTCCTCAAACTCAAACTCCTCTTCATTGATTGGGATCCTCAGAGAGTCATCTGCTACCTTGGTCTCTAAAAGTTATTTTCATGGGCCACCATATATCTAACCCCAGAGCTCCTGAACCCCCACCAGCGTGCTTCTCAATTACATTCAAAAGGCGTTAACAACAACAAGAATTCCAAAGCATCCGTCCCCAAACCTAGGACTCACTTTCCTGCCAATACACACAGTGTATATCTGTTTGCGGGGGAGGGAGTGAGCACCAACTCTTAATGAATGATAATGGGGCAGATGTGCAAGGAACACATGTGATCAAGGTAACTAAAAACTCTGGAACTGCAGGATCTCCATGACTTTTGTCCTTCCTGAAATGTCCTTGCAAAGTTCACTGCTGAGCATGAGCTCCTTCCCCTCTCTAGGACAATAACACCTTGACCACCTATCCCACAGGGCTGTGGTGAAAAGCAAATTGTCTGGTACAACCTTCTTGTTTAACAAGTGGGGAAACAGAAGAGCAGAGGGGAAATGCAATTTCCCTGAAGTCACAGGGCTGGGGAAGTGACAGAGCCAGATTTCAAACCCAGGTCCCCCCACTACAAAGCACAGTCTCCTTCTACTCCCTGATGCTCTGGCCTTTTAAGCCTGTAGAAGACTGTCCCAATGTGAGAATGAGTGTAACTGAGACACAGATGGTTAGGTAGAAAGGTAAGACAGACAGATAGATAACAGAGATAGATAGATACAGAGAGGTAGATATAGATAGATAGACACATAGACAGAGACAAATTGTGATGGATGAAATCTCCAATAACTGAGGAAACAAATCTTTGAGCTTTTGAGCATATCAATTAATAGTTTTACATTTAATTTTAATTTTTCTCAATTGCATGTAGACAAAAAATTTAGTACTTGTTTTTAAAAATATTTTGCATTCCATACTCTTCCTTTCTTCTCCCCTCGTAAGTCCTTAGAAAGGCATACATGTTCAGCCACGCAAAACATATTTCATATTAACTATGTTGCAAAAGAAAATGCAGAACAAAAAAAAATAAACAAGAATAATAAAAAGGTATCTTTCAATCTGCCTTCAGACTCCAGCACTTTTTCTGGAGGTGGCTACCATTTCTCATCTTAGGTGTTTGTCTTGGGTCATTGTAAGTCATTCACAACTGATCATCCTACAAAATTGCTGTTACTCTGTACAATGTTCTCCTGGTTCTACTTTCTTCATTTTGCATCAGTTCATGTAAGTCTCCCCTGGTTTTTCTGAAAGCATCCTGCTCATTATTTATTATAGCAAAGTAGTCTTCCATCATGACCATAAACCACAACTTACTCAGACATTCTCCCATTGATGGGCCTCCCTGCTATTTCCAGTTCTTTGCCACCACAGAAAGAGATGAAATAAATATTTTTTTTAATACACAGCCTTTTCCTTTTTCTTTAATCTTTTTGGGGTAAAGACCGAGTAGAAGTGTTTCTAGAAGGGTAGCTTATCCATTTATTAAGCAATACAAGCCACAGGCCTCCTCAGCTTGACACTGGACCTCGAACACAGGGGGAGAAAGATTTTTATGCATTAAAAGCTAACAATAAGCAGGATACAGAATAAGATGTATAATTAGATCATCTGATTTCTACTTGGAGGAAAGCTTAGGGGCTTTCTAAGTTAGGAGGGGGAGTGCAAACAGATGCAATTCACTGAAATCAGAAAAAGAGGTATCTCACTCCCACCAAGTGTCTGTGTTCAATCATAGGAACAAGAACACAGTAACTGACTGACCAGTATGGGGCCAGTTTTCAGATTAAGGCGTACAGGTTCCTTGAGATGTACAATTGTGAGAAGACTCCTTGCATTACTCTTTGGATCTGACCAGCTTTCTGGTCAGCATAATTTAGGTCCTTAGGTAAGGGTCTCTCAGCAGTGTTTAGATGGTTCCAGCTTTCCAAGTGCACAAGGATAGGTTCAAACACTGCAATGTAGATTCCTCACAATTCCCATAATTGAATAAAGTTTTCTCACAGAAAAATAAATTGACCTAGCTGCATAATTGAAAAGAAAGGAAACTGAGCTAGATCTTGAATCAGTGTGGTTCACTCAATTTAGAGAGAGAGAGAAA
Organism: Pseudochirops corinnae; assembly: GCA_028646515.1. NCBI lineage: Eukaryota > Metazoa > Chordata > Mammalia > Diprotodontia > Pseudocheiridae > Pseudochirops > Pseudochirops corinnae. Next base: position 24,333,024 of record CM053588.1, read on the forward strand.
TGATACAGACAGATGGATAGATAGAAGACAGATAGATAGATAGATAGATAGATAGATAGATAGATTAGACAATAGAGATAGACAGACAATAGAGATCAATATTCAGAAATAGATAGTTAGACAGACACAAAGAAGGCAGACCCAGAGACAGATAGACGTAGAAATCTCCTCTCATGTATATATGCACATATATGATATGTGCACACGTTATACACAGATACACATGTATGTATGCAAACATGCTTTTTTTCCCCTCAAAGGGTAGTTTTCATCTAATCTTAAGGGCCTACTATGATCACAGTTGAATATGACGTTGAATTCATGCAAACTTAGCTAAAATAGAAATTGGGAGGACGTGTCAGTGGAATAATCCATTGGTCATGGAGTGGGGGGAGGAGGGTTTTACTCCTGATCTTGCCACCGATTCTCAGTGACTTCATGCAAGGACTTTCCCCTCTGTCCCTCAGTCTCTTCCTTTGTTGTAACAGAGATCTGGGAGTGGAAGCAGCAGAGGTGATGTAAGGGCGGGGATAGTGCAACAGGAATCTAGTGGGGAAACATTAGTCTCACCAGGGAAAGGGAGACCTCATCCTTTAAGGCATCTGTCAGCTCTGCCTGGGGGATCCCCCTTTCAATATGACCCCCTTTCAATTCCATTTAATAAACACACTTTAAGACAGTTTAAAAACTAAAACTCCCTGGATTCATTTCAGGGGTTCATGAACTGGGATGGGGGAAAGGTTGCATTTCTATTATCACTAACCGCCAACCTAAATTTAGCATTTCCAGCAATTATTTACAAACACGAGTCTGAGGAATCCATAAGCTTGCCCAAGGGATCTGAGGAACAGAACAGAATCCTTGATCTTGAGTAAAGTCCTCCTCCAATGTCTCATCATGGTATGGAGGACAGTCCAAGCTTTCAAAGCTTCTACCTGCAGACCCCAAACTCTTGGAGCTCCTACCAAACCAAAAAGATTTTTGTCCCCCTGGAATGCCTGAAATGCTCCCCCTGCTCATTGCTGCCTCCTTGGATTATTGGCTTCCTTCAAGACTCAATTTATATCACGCCTTCTGCAGGAGGTCTTTCAGTGGTGTTCTTTCCTCCACTACCCGCCCCTAGTGCTTTCCCCTCTGAGATTTTCTTCCACTTCCTCTGTATATATCCTGGGAATACCATATTGTCTACCCCATTATATCTGAACTCTTTGAGGGCAGTGACTATGTTTTTGCCTTTCTTTGTGTCCCCAGTGCTTAGCCCAATAACTGAGATATGGTTGGTGCTTAATAAATGCTTGTTGGTCAACTGATCGAGGGATTGAAGCACAGGCCTGGGATTCACCTGTGTCTATTTCTGAGAACATTTGCAAGTGAAGGTCCTCTAGGTTTCTCAAACTCTAAATGTCCAAAATTAAACTCTTTACTTTCCTATCCCTTCTGCTCCTGCCCCAAGCCATCCCCCACTTGCAAACTTTCCTGTTTCTGTCAAGGACACCCGTGTCCTCCCAATACCCCAAGCTTCCCGTCCTCAACTCCTCTCTTCTCCCTTACATCACATATCCTATCACTGACAGGTCTTCTCGTTTGGACCTTCACAACGTGGGTCATGTCTATCCCCTATCCCCACAGACTCAGCCACCCTTCTCTGGACATGCTCCCCCATCCTCTGGATAGCGCAACCCGTTCCATCGTCTCCCTGCCATCATTTTCTCCCTTCCCAGTCATCCTTGACACTCTGCCAACATGATTTTCCTAAACTCCAAGTCTATCTACATCACTCCCCTACTTAGTAAATTCCAGTGGCTCCCTATTAGCCTAGGATCAAATACGATCTCCTTCATTTGGCATTTAAGGCCTTTCACAACTGTCCTCTACCTACTTTTCCAGCCAAACTGCATATCATTCTCCTTTATATAAAGGGTCATCTGGCCTCAAATGGCTTTCTTACTGTTCCACATTAAAAAATGCTTCATTTCCACCTCTGTGTCTGCCCTGGCTGTCCCTCCTGCCTGGAGTGCATTTCCCCTTCACCTATTTCTCAGAATCTCTAACTCATGTATAAAAAGTTGCTTGTAATGGGGGGTGGGGAGGGGGAGGTGTGAGCTTCTCTTGCAGAGGGGCAGCTACTGAAGCTCCCAGGTTCTCTGCCTGTACAGGGGGCAGTGTGAGCTTCCCAGTGTCTACCAGGGCCCTTTGAGCCTTTCAAAAGAACTGGGGGGAAAATGTTCAACAATTTGTAAATGGTTGAATAGTTACAAACATAATGAAATGTTTCAATGACCTTGGTTAATAAACACAAGGAACATGAAGAAATTTGGAAATACTCATATGAAGTAACAGGAAAGGGGAAGAGGGAACCCAAACAGCAACAGCCCTAAGTGAATTGCACGAGAAAAATGTCTATTTGCAAATACAGGGACAAATGAAGACACAGACAGTGGAAAGAAATACAGTCAATAACTGGTCAGATCTATGGACATTTTGTTCATATAAATTGATCTTTAAGTAAAAAAGCATGCTTGTTCCTTCTGTTTTGATTTTCTGAAGTGCATAATAAATTACTAATTTAAAAAATTAATTCATGGAACCACTAAGGTGGCCAACATACAGAGGCACTGCTGTTGTTTTTATATCCAGCTATGTTTGACTCTATGGTCCCATGTGGGGTTTTCTTGGCAGAGATACTAGTGTAGTTTGCCATTTCCTGCTCCAGCTCACTTTACAGATGAGGAAATTGAGGCAAACAGACTTGTCCAGGGTCACACAGCTAGGAAGTGTCTGAGGCTGGTTTGAACTCAGAAAGATGAATCTTCCTGACTCCAAGTCCAGGCACTGTATTCACTATGGCACCACTAGCTAAAAAGTATTTGATAAACACAAAGACCACAGTAGCTGGGGGAATGACTCAGCAAGTGACAAAAAATACATTTGGGAAAATTGGATTTCAATGTGATAGAAATTAGGTTTAAGCTAACACCTACCTTTTCTGATACATCTAGAGAAACTCCTTAAGATTCTTAGTATCCTTGAGATAAGCATATAGAACCTACACATAAACAGGTCAGTTCATAAACAAAGTATACAAGCAAGAAAGAAATTGCCTTTCAGACCAAAAGAGAGAGGAAGAGTTCAGGACCAAGTCAGTGACAGGAAAAAGCACACATTAGCACATTGCGATTTTAGAAATTTGAAAAGAGTAAAAATTGGAAGGGAAAAAGGCACCTGGGGGAAATATTTTCATGAATATTAACCTGATAAAGTCTCATGTCCAAGCTATATGAGGAACTGACTGAAATGTACGAACTTAAAAGCCAGTCCCAAGTAGACTGATGTCCGAGATGTGAGCAAGGAGCTTTCAGTGGAAGTACTCCAAGCTTTCAAAACCATAAGAAAAAATGTTCTAAATCCTTAATCCTTAGAGAAATGCAAGTTAAAGGAACTTTGAGGTTTCTCCCCACAGTTACCACTTTGGCAAAGCTAGCAAAAGAGGATGATGAAAAAATTTTGAAGGGACTTCAGGGAAACAGGGAAACAGGTACACTAATCAACAAATCAAGTCAAGAAGCATTTATTTGTTTTGGTTTTTTATAAATTAATTATTATTTTTTTTGTTTTCAACATTCACTTCCATAAGTTTTAAATTTTCTCCTCCTCTCTTCCCTCCTCCCTCCCCAAGATGGCATGCAACACGATATAGTCTCTGCATATACATTCTTATTAAACACATTTTTATATTAGTCATGTTGTACAGAAGAATTAGAATGAATTGGAGGAACCATGAGAAAGAAAAAAAGGAGAGAGAGTGAATAGTCTGCTTCGATCTACATTCAGACTCCATAGTTCTTTCCTGGATGTGGATGGCATTTCCATCATGAGTCCTTTGGAGTTGTTTTAGGTCCTTGCGTTGCTGAGAAGAGCTAAGTCTATCAAAGTCAGTCATCGCACACTCTGGCTGTTACTGTGTACAACGTTCTGAACTTCACCCAGCAACAGTTCATATAAGTCTTTCCAGGTTTTTCTGAAGTCCACCTACTCATAATTTCTTCTAGCACAATAATATTCCATTACATTCATATACCACAAGTTGTTCAACCATTCCTCAACTCATGGGCATCCCCTCAATTTCCAGTTCCTGACCACCACAGAAAGAGCTGCTATAAATATTTTCAAACGTGTGGCTCTTTTTCCCATTTTTATGATCTCTTTGGAATACAATTCCAAAAATCATATTGCTGGGTCAAAAGGAAGGTACATTTTTATAGTCTTTTGGGCATAGTTCCATGTAGCTCTCCAGAATGAATGGATCAGTTCACAACTCCACCAATAATAAATTTGCATTCTAATTTCCCCACATCTTTTCCAGCATTTATAGTTCTCCTGTTTTGTCACATTAGCCAATTTGGTAGGTGTGATGTGATACCTAAGAGTTGTTTTGGTTTGCATTTCTCTAATCGATAGTGATGTAGAGCATTTTTTCTTATGCCTATAGATACCTTTCATTTCTTCCTCTGAAAACTGCCTGTTCATAACCTTTGACCATTTATCAATTGGGGGATGACTTGTATTCTTATAAATTTGACTCAGTTCTCTACATATTTTAGAGGTAAGGACTTTATCAGAGACACTGGTTGTAAAAATCATTTCCCAGTTTTCTGCTTCCCTCCTAATCTTGGTTGCATTGGTTTGTGTAAAACCTTTTCAATTTAATGTAATCAAAATCATCCATTTTGCACTTCATAAAGTTTTCTTACTGTTATTTGGTCATAAATTCCTCCGTTCTCCATAAATATGATAGGTAAACTATTCCTTGCTCTCCTAATTTTCTTATAGTATCAGCCTTTATATCTGAATTGTGTACCAATTTGGACTTTATTTTGATATACGTTGTAACACATTGGTCCATGCCCAGTTTCTGCCATACTCTTTTCCAGTTTTCCCAGCAGTTTTTGTCAAATAGTGAGTTTGTATCCAGCATTAGGGTCTTTTGGGTTTATTAAACACTAGGTTACTATAGTCATTGACTACTGTGTCTTGTGTACCTAACCTATTCCACTAATCCACAACTCTTTCTTAGTCAGTCAAGAAGCATTTATTAATTACATCCTATATTGCCAACACTGTGCAAAGCACTGAGAATACAACTATAGGCAGAAAGAAACACAATCCCTGCCTTCAACGAACTTACATTCTAATGTAGGAAGATTTCAGGTAAAAGAAAACCAAAAAGGTATTCAGGAGTCAGAAAACCAGGCACATGGTGGAGAACGCTTAAAGAGGGAGCAATGGGTCCAAGAGAGGAATGAAGGCAAGACTGGTGCATTGTGAGTGAAACCATGATTTGGTCCGACTGTTCTAAAAAGCAGTTCGGAATTATTCCAGAAAGTTACCAAACTTTGAATACCCTTTGACCCAATTGTGCCTCTAGTAGACCTATACACCCCAAAAAAATCAAAGAAAGAGGAAAAGGGATCTGTCCTATTGGTGAATGGCTAAACAAGTTGTGTCAGATGAATGCAATGGAATATTATTCTACCCTTTGAAAGGATGAACTGGATGACTTGGAAACAGGGAACCCCTCCTGCTGATGTGGGGCAGCATTAGAAGAGTCTATGCACAGATAACCACATTACAAAGGAAAACAATTTTGAAAGACTTCAAAATGTGGGTCAACACAATGATAAACCCCAAGTTCAAAAGAATGGAGATGAATGACTCCTGACAAAGATGTGATGAATTTAAAATACAGGAAGGGGCAAACATTCTCAGGCATTACCAGTGTGGGAATTTGTTTTGCCATGCTATGCAACTATTTTTGAAGGATTTGTTTTTCAGACAGAGAGACACAAACAGAGAGAGAGAGAGAGAGAAATATTAGGAGAGAGAGAGAGAGAGTGAGTGTAACTGGAACCTTGGCTGAATGGAGAATAGGGTGAGAGATAAATGAATTCTAAAATACTTTGAAAAAATAAATTGTACATTTGTAACATATGGCAATTGTATCTACATAATTACCCTTCAGGAAAAAAAAATCTAGAGTTTTGACTGGTCAGCAAGCTCAGTATGAGGCAGAAGTGTGACTCTGAAGAGGTCAAACGTACAAAACAGGGTTTTGCACTTCCTGCTCCCCAAATGACTCTGGGGGCCCTTGCTGCTTCCTGGGCTTGGGGTGCTGTTTTCAGTCATCAGGTTCAAGCAGGTTTGGTCAGTGTGGCTCAAAATTCCATCTAGGAATTGTTTCAACAATCAAGCCAGTCCGACATCAAGTGATCAACACAAGACATTTAATGAAATCAGAGTAGGAAAGTAGGTCAAGAATGTTTCCTGAAAGGGATACACCTACATAAACTGTGTTTTGGGAAAGTGCTCCTCTCAGTTACCTGATAACCTGATTCTCTCCCTGACACACAAAGCATTCATCATGTCACTCAGAACAGAATGTTAGCAATATGGTAGAGAGCTATGGTCTCTCACTGTCAGGGAGATCCAAGACCCTTTGGACTGGCAGCCCACCCTGGACCATCAGAATGATCATCGAAAGGGCAATCACTGTGAGAAAGGGTCTCACCTTCCTCACCACAACCAATGGTTGACCAGTTGCAAATTGGGCAGGTAAATCCAAGGACTTGGGTGTTGACAGCATGTCCCCCAGACCACCATTCATGATGCCATCCTGACCTTCGGAGCTATGATCCCAGGCATTAGTACTCATGAAGATGTGATAGGGGAACTGTTTCTAAAGGAGCTAAAGCCACAGTTACTGAAGATCCAGAAAAGAAAATTCTCAATACCAAAATCTTTGGTACTGTCAAAGGAGTTGACATCTGAAACAAATATGGTTTTATTAATGGAAGTGACCATAAAGAAGAGGCATTGCCATGAGCTTGGCTATTCTACCCCAAGAACCTGGGGCCTTTCCCTCTGGCTTATAGCCAGCTGTGTTGCTTCCTCCAATAGAATGTGAGTTCCTTGACAGCAGGAACTGTCTCAATTTTTGCATTTATATTGCCAGGCCTTAGCACAGTGTGTTGAATGCTGTAAGCACTTAATAAATGTTTTCATTCATTCATTTCTTAAGATGGACATCAGAGTTGGGTTACAATGAAGGGAGGTTGGGTTCAGGGAGATATGAGGAAGATTCTAACCTCCCTTTCCCTTCCCTTTTGCTTCTGATTCAGAGCTAGGGGCTAGGCCCTTGTCCTGGTTGATTTTTAAAGAATTGTATAACAATGTAATTAACAGATCTGCCTGCCACACCTAAAAAGCATCCAATACAGAAAGATACAAAAAAAATTAAGGATGGAAGCCAAAACATAGTTCAAAATACAGCTGCCATTTTCCTGCTTGTTGGCTCTGATTAGCCCCTTATCTTCTCTAACCACATTTCTTGCTCTTTGCAAGATTTTCCTTAATACCTCACAAACCGCAGAGCCTTTTGGAAAATGCAAGTGAGACCAAGTGAGGTCCCTTAAATGAATTTCATCTCCAGCTGCATTAAGAGACAATTAAAGTGATCTTTTAAAACATTGACTCACAGAAATGAAAAGAGCCTCAGAGTCAAATCAACTCCACTCAAATCCAGAGCCAAAGAAACATACCCTGTTACGCACATAATATATAGTGATCCTCACTTTACTTAAAGACCTTGGGGGAGGGAGGAAGTCCTTGTCTGTCCCAAAGTAATCCATTTTACTTTTGGAGAGTTCTAATCGTTGAGAAGTTTTTTTTTTCCTTAGATCAATTCTAACTTTGCATTTTTTTCAATATCTACCCATGACTTTCCATTCTGCCCTCTTGAGCCAGAAAGAAGGAGCTTAACACCCACCCCTTCCATATCACAAACTTTAATACTTGAAAGCATCCATCATATCCTCTGCCTCTCCCCACTTCTGCCATGAGCCTGCTCTTTTCCAGGTTAAGCATATTCTCTTCTTTCCAACTAAGCCTCATAAGATATAATTTTCTTGTTGTCTTATTGATTTAGCTTTCAACTAATCCTTATAGGAAATGCTTTGCTTGTTCATTTGATATTCAACTAACCCTGAAAGACATTGTTTCCTTGTTGATGTGTCTTGTTAAGAATTTTCAATTAATCCTTATAGGATATTATCATAAGGTCATACTTCAAGTTACCTTCCTCTTGATACTGTCCTTGGTACCACTGTCCTTCTTAAACCAGGAGACCCGGAAAGGAATAAGATATTTCGTGTACGACCAGACCAAGGCAGAATAAATCAACACTGTCACTCCCTTGTGCTGGGTACAAAACTGGACTAAAGTATTGAAACTTGGAGTGGTTAACACATCTTAGACTAGGTTTTTGATTCACAGTATAAAGAGTGGATTGAAAGAATTCTTCTTGGACTTGGCATATATATACATTATAGATAGACATAGATATAGACATAGACATAGACACAGATATAAACATGTGTGTATGTATATATGTATATTATATATACTCAAACACACATATGTCTGTGTGTATACATACGCACACACACACACATATATAAACATATATATGTACATACACACACATACATATGTATAACAGGATTCCTTTAAGTAAGAAATACTAAATCAAGAAACAGGGATAAAGGTGGCAAATACCCTCTTGGAAAACTTGCTCTATTTGGATGGATATTCATGTTAGTACTTTTGCTTTGTTATTAATTTAGTTAATAAACAAGTACATTTCTGATATGGAGGAGATGTGGACAAATCATTTCCCTTCTCTGCATCTCAGTTTCCCCAACTATAAAATGACAAGATTGGACCAGTTCACCTCTATGATCTCTTTCATCTCTAACTTTCTGTGTTTTAGGTCCTAAAGGTACTTGGAACTCCAGTGCTCTGACATTGGTGCTGAAGTCAGAAAACCTGTATTTAAATCTGTGGACGTGTCACACCTTCCCTCTGCCCCAGTTTTCTCATCTGCAGAATGAATGACGGTATTGGACAAGACGGCCTCTGAGGTCTCTCCCACTTCTAGAACTATGATCCTGAGAACCTCTTGTCTCCTGGTTCTGTATGAATAAAGCATGAAGTAATCAGCTCCTAACCCCTTGGTGATGAGGGTTTAGGGCTGGGAACATGGAGGCTGTCAGTGAAGACGCCAAAGTAACCTTTGGTCTTCCCTGCCTCATAGCGCTGTGCCTGCTGCTACATCTTTCTGAGAGAAGTTCAGTGGGCTGGCCAGGGTGAAAGAAGGAGCAGGCTGGATACAGAGACAGGATGCTATAGGGCATGCACTGGGTCCATTCGCTAACAAAAGGAACTTTCTCATTTACTCTAAAAAAGAACATGCTTTAGGGGAAAGAGAACTGGACTTGGAGTCAGAAAGTCACAAGTTCAAGGCTCCATGGCTTACTGACTGTGTAACTTGGGAGGACTCACACAACCTCTCTGAACCTCTGTTTCTTCAGCAGTAACATGAGGGGGATAGGACCTTCATGCTCACTTCGCTTATGAGGTAATGGATAAACACCTTAAAGCTCCTTAATTAATTGATCATTGTTGTTATTCTTCCTTGTTGGAGCAAATGAACAATCACCCAGTCTTATGTTAAGGCATCAGATCTGTAAGCCCCAATACTTTATCATGTTTGCTGTTCCTAAGGCAGACATTATTTTGAGTAGATTGAACACTATGAAATGCTCAGTGATTGGTTTATTTGCTTTGACAGGACAGTACCTTGGACTCAGATAAATTTCCATGAGAAGCTGGCATTGAAACACACTTGACTTCATTGAATCTCATGGGTCCAATCAACTGGAGTTAAGAGAACCTACTTCAAATCCCTTCCTTAATTCAAATCCAGCCTCAGACACTTACTAGCTTTATGATCCTTGGGCAAGTCACTTAATCCTGCTAGCCTCAGTTTCCTCATCTGTAAAATGATGTGGAGAAAGAAATGGCAAACCATTCCAATATCTTGGCCAAATAAACCCCAAAACAGGGTCATAAAGAGACAGATATGACTGAAACAATTTAACAACAAATTTAAATCTCTATGGATTTTTTCAGGGATGAATTGCCCATATCAGGAAGAATTTGCTCATACTAGAATCTGCAACAGACTAGTTTTGTCTCCACTGGAGCTGTTGAAATCAGTCTCTCTATGAGTAATTTAAGAATTTTTTTTTGTTTTAACAAATTATTTACATTAGTGTCAAAAGTTAGATAAAATATTTTTCTGTGGTAGGGCATGGAGATTAGTTTGGTTTCCTTCAGGAAGAATCAGTAAATGTGCCCTCAATTGAACTGAATTCTCCTCCCTAAAGAAGATGGAGCACAAATTCTGGGCTTACTGTTCTCACTCTCCTTTGAAGTGAAAACCTAGGTCCCCAGAGCATGGTTGCTCATCTCCACCTCAGGGTTCTGTGGGTATCCCTGAGGTGTTGCTTGGTGTCTTTCTGATGCTATTGCTTACTGCTACAATTTCTTCTTTGGTTACCAGCTGATATCAATTAATCACCTAGACTTAATTAGCTTTTTTAAAATGAGTATTTACCATGGTTGTTCCTCTTTCCCTCCAAAAAAAAGTCTGAGACACAGACAGAAGTCCAGGAGAAAGTGGGCTTCAGCTTAGAGAACATATATGATCAAGGTGGTAACTAAACTCCTGGAAGGTATTTAGCTGGAATCCTTGAGATCTTCCACTTCAGTGAAGTAGAGCTTTTCTTTTTTCAAAAACTTAATTAATTAATTAATTAGTTTTTAGTTTTTAAGATCCATTTCCACAAGATTTTGAGTTCTGAATTTTCTCCTCATTTCTCCCTTCCTGCCACCTCAAGATGGCATGCATTCTGATTACCCCCTTCTCCCTATCTGCTATCCCTTCTATCACCCCCCTTATCCCTTTCCCCTTTATTTTCTTGCAGGGCAAGACAGATTTCTACTCCATAAACTGTACATCTTATTTCCCAGTTGCAAGTAAAAACAATTTTTTACATTTGTTTTTAAAAATCTGAGTTCCAAATTCTCTCCCTTTTTCCCTCCCCACCCAACCTCATTGAGAAGGCAAGCAATTAAGTATAGGTTATACATGTATAGTTAGAGAAAACACTTCCATAACAGTCATGTTGTGAAAGACTAACCATATTTCCTTCCCTCCTATCCCACAGCCCACTTATTCTATTTTCTCCTTTGACTCTGTCCCTTTTCAAAAAAGTGTTTACTTCTGACTACCCCCTCCCCCAATCTACCCTCCCTTCTATCATCTCTACCCTTATATACTTCTCCTCTTACTTTCCTGTAGGGTAAGATACCCAACTGAAGCCAAATCCAACGAGATTAAAGTACACTCATTCCCTCTCACTTCCCCCCTCTTTCCCTCCATTGTGAAACCTTTTTCTTGCCTCATTTATGTGAGATAATTTACTCCATTCTATCTCTCCCTTTCTACTTCTCCCCGTTCATTCCTTTCTCATCGCTTAATTTAATTTTTTAGATATCATCCCTTCATATTCAACTCACCCTGTACCATGTATATCCATCCATCCATCCATCCATCTATCTATCTATCTATCTATCTATCTATCTATCTATCTATCTATTTATCTATCTATCTGTCTATTTCTTCCAACTACCCTAAAACTGAGAAAAGTCTCATGAGTTACAAATATCATCTTTCCATGTAAGAACTTAAGCAGTTCAGCTTTAATAAGTCCCTTATGATTTCTCTTCCCAGTTTACCTTTTCATGCTTCTCTTGCGTCTTCTATTCGAAAGTCAGATTTTCTATTCAGTTTTGGTCTTTTCAGCAAGAATGCTTGAAAATCCTCTATTTCATCGAATGTTCATTTCTCTCCCTGAAGTATTATGCTCAGGTTTGCTGGATAGGTGATTCTTAGTTTTAATCCTAGCTCCTCTGACTTCTAGAATATCATATTCCAAGCCTTTCCACCCCTTAATGTAGAAGCTGCTAGGCCTACTGTTATTCTGATTTTATTTTCACAATACTTGAATTGTTTCTTTCTGACTGCTTGCAATATTTTCTTCTTGATCTGAGAATGCTGGAATTTGGCTACAATATTCCCAGCAGTTTTCCTTTTGGGATCTCTTTCAAGAGGTGATTGGTTGAGTCTTACAATTAATATGTTACCCTTTGGTTCTAGAATATCAGGGCAGTATTCCTTGATAATTTATTGAAAGACGATGTCTAGGCTCTTTTTTTTTATCATGACTTTCAAGTAGTCCAATAAATTTTAAATTCTCTTTCCTGGATCTATTTCCCAGGTCAGCAGTTTTTCCAATCTTCTTCTATTTTTTCACTGTTTTAGTTCCGTTTTATACTTCCTTGATTTCTCATAAAGTCATTAGCTTCCATTTGCTCCATTATAATTTTGAAGGAATTATTTTTTTTCAGTGAGCTTTTAACCCTTTTCTATTTGGCTAATTCTGCTTTTTAAAGCATTCTTCTCCTCATTGACTTTTTGGGCCTCTTTTGCCATTTGAGTTAGTCTATTTTTAAGGTGTTATTTTCTTCAGTATTTTGGAGTCTCCTTTAGCAAGCTGTTGACTTATTTTTCATGATTTTCTTTTTCCTTTTTTAAATTTTCATTGACTTGTTTATTTACTTTTAGTTTACAAGATTCAGTTCCACAATCCCTTGAGTTTCAAATTTTCTCCCCTCCCTTCCCGCTCCCCCCATGGTGGCATGCAATCAAGTATAGGATCTGCAAATACTTTCACATCGTACAATAGTTTGGTTGTATAGAAGGGTTGTAACCAATGGAGTGAACAATGGGAAAAAAGAAAGAGAACCAAACGTGAAAAGCAATGATAGCATGTAGATTGCTTCAGTCTCCATTTAAACTATGGTCTTTCTAGATCTCTCTCTGAATGTAGATATGTCCTTCCATCCTGAGACTTGTAGAGTTGTCTTATACCTGTGCGTTGCTGAGGACAGTCCAGTTTATCAAAGCTGGTTGTCACACATACATTGTGTCTGTCATTGTGTACAAATTTCTCCTGGTTCTGCTCTTCTCACTTAGCATCAATGTGTATAAGCCTCTCGAGGTGAATATGAAGACCATCTTTTCCCCATTTCTTATAGCACAATAGTATTCCATTACATTCATATACCACAACTTGTTTAGCCATTCCCCAATTGATGGGCATCCCCTTAATTTCCAGTTTTTTGCCACCAGGAAGAGACCTGCAATAAATATTTTTGTACATATGGGTCTTCCTTCCACTTCTATGATCTCTTTGGGATACAACCCCAGAAGTGGTATTACTGGGTCAAAGAGCATGCACTTATTTATAGCCCTTTGGGCATAGTTCCAGATTACTCTCCAGAATGGTTGTATCAGTTCACAGCTCCACCAACAATGCATTAGTATCCCAATTTTTCCACATCCTCTCCAGCATTTGTCATTTCCCTGTTTTGTCATCTTAACCAATCTGACTGGTGAGATGTGGTACCTCAAAGTTGTTTTGATTTGCATTTC
>CM053588.1:24346979-24376257 GCA_028646515.1 Pseudochirops corinnae
AGCCATGAGCAATTGATGTTTTTCCAATTAGTTAGATCTGATTTTATTTGTGTGAAAAGTGTTTTGTAGCTGTGTTCATATAGATACTGGGTTTGTTTTGGCAGGTAGATTCCCAAATATTTTATAATGTCTACAGTAACTTTAAATGGGGTTTCTCTTACTATCTCTTGCTCTTGGACTTCATTGGAATGTGATTTTCTTGCATCACTCTCATTTCTCTTCACAATTTTTCCTCTACTTTTCTTACTTGATTTTCAAAATTCTTTTTGAGCTCTTCCATGGCCTACAATCAATTCATATTTTTCTTGGAGACTTTTGATGTAGGAGCTTTGACTTTGTTGTCTTCTTCTGGTTGTGTGTTTTGTTCTTCTTTGTCACTAAAGTAAGATTCTGTATTCTGACCTTTTTATACTGTTTATTCATCTTCCCAGCCAAATACTTGATTTTCTAACTCCCTGTCAAGACAGGACTCTGCTTCCAATTGGTGTGGTGTTGGGTGTGGGTGTACTGTCCCAGGCTTCTGGCATTTTGTATCAACAACTGGATCCCCTGCCATCTGTGTGCCCAGAGCATTCAGAAGAAGCTGCTTCTACTGCTGCTGCCACTGCCACCTCCACCCCTCCACCACCTCTACTACCCTGGGACTGGGGCTGGACCACTCACTCCTCTTTTACCCAGGTCCTACAGAGTTCCCCCACTGAATTCCCAAATTCTTCTTGTGGGTTGAGAAGTCTGGAAATTGCCACAGCTACCAGTGATTTAGTCTCCTGAAGCCTCCTCTGGTTTCATTGCTTCTGGTGCAGTCTATGCTGGACTGTGCTCCTCTCCCAACCCAGTGAGATATACCCTTCTTGTGGGTCTTCCAGGCTGTTGGGCTGGAGATGTGCTTCATTCTGTCATTTTGTGGGTTCTGGAATTTGGAATTTGTTTATAAAGTCATTTTTACAGATATTTGGAGGGTTTGGAGGGAAAGCTCAAGCAAGTCCCTGCTTTTACTTTGCCATCTTGGCTCTGTCCTGAAGTAGAGCTTTTCTGCTAGGTTCCTGGGTCACTTTCTGAAGTGCCCTTTTCTTGGTGCATCCTTTTTATTCTTAGTTTTCTAAACAGATATTGTTGTCAACTACTGTTGCTCCAGTCACTGCTAGGGTACCTATGGGAAAGGCAGATTCCCTGATCATCTCATGTCCACAAGGTTCTCCTCAGGTCAAGATGCTCCCTTCTTCCTCCTACAAAATGCTTTCTTCTCAGAGTTGTGGCTAGAAGCTTCCACCACTAAGCAGCTTGGTACTGGACTCTTCATTCTAAATTATCTCCATTGGTTTTTTTGAAGTCCCCAAAGCTATGACCAATTTAAGCAGACATCTTATCACATTAGGTTGAAATGTACTGATTGAACAGATAGGTCTCTCCTTACCTGAATGGACTGATTCAACTGAGACATGTCCTCATTGAGGTATCTGGAACAGATGTGGGGTGTGGAGGTCTGATTGATGGAATAAACCAATCTCCAGTCTAACTTCTTCAGCTGCTCTTAGCCAATATGGTAGAAGATATGTTCAGAGAAGTTGGGTCCTCACAATAATACCCATGGAGGACCTAAAGAGCCTGGATCAAGGGCTGGAGTAAACTTTGGAAGCCATTGGGTCCAGTGTTCTTGTTTTAGAGAGGGGTAAACTGCATCCCAGACAGGGAAGGAGCTTGTCCAACAGAGTAAATGCAGAGCTGTGATTGAGACCTAGAACCTTTGGTTCCAGAACAAATGCTCATTCCTCCCACAGAAATCACTGACTGGACTACCTATAGCTTGGCAAATCACAGCTACTAACTGACAAATGTTCTCTTCGCTGAATCTCTTTCAGATTCTCTGACCAGTTTAAGCAGATTGAACCTGACTGCCTCCAAAGAATTCCCAGGACTTAAAGCCATTGCTGTGGTGTGGTAGCATGAATGAAGAGCTTTGCCTACATTGCAAAGCCCCTCCACAATCTCATCTATAGAGGCATTGCTCAGAGGAATCACAGATGGAACAGGGAGGACCAAGATCAGGAACAGGCTCCCAGGCAGATGGAATAAGTGAGAGGTGATGCTCCTTCCAGGTCCTGGGGCTGGGACGTGGCCTGGCCCTCAGAGACCTGCTCAGCTGCCTCCCAAGGGCCACTGCCAATGGCCATTTGCCAGTCTCAGTTTCCGTCTGCTGGTGACTCTGCCACCAGCCTTTCCCATTGCTATCACACCCACAACTTCTCTACTAGCTGCTGCTGCATCTCTGGCACTCAGTGCTCCGGCACTCAATGCTCTGGCACTCGGTGCTCCAGCACTCTCAATACTCCAACACTCTATGCTCCAACACTCGGTGCTCCGGCACTCGGTGCTCCGGCAGCAGCAGCATTTTAAGATAATTTCTTGTTGCCGTTAAGTCATTTCAGTTGTGTCTGACATTTTGTGATCCCATTTGGGGTTTTCTTGGTAAAGACACTGGAGTGGTTTGCCATTTCCTTCTCCAGCTGTCTTTACAGAGCAGGAAACTGAGGCAAACAGAGTTAAGTGACTTGCCCAGGGTCACATAGCTAGCTAGTGTCTGAAGGCAGATATGAACTCATGAAGATGAGTCTTCTTGGTTTAAAGCCCAATGCTCTATGCATTATGGCACTGCCTAACTGGCTCAGGTTATAAAGGTTGAAAGATATAGATATACAGACACATAGAAACAGATATAATTTTATTTGATTTTTACCACTACTCCATGAGCTAGATCCTATTGTTTTTCCTATTGTGTCTACTGAGGCAGACAAAGGTTAAATGACTTACCCAGGGTCACACAGCTAACAAATATTTTTTTTTAAAGTAACAAATGCACTTTATTGATTTACAGATTAAAGAAAGCTACTGAGCCAAGATTAATAACTGCGCCGCTCTCCCATTCAACAGCTTTGTAACCTGATGGGCCTAGAGTAGCCATGCCAAGTCTTACTGCTACACATTATTTATACGGGTTGGACTTGGATCACAGGATTAGTAAATCAGAGCATTATTTTAGTTTAGCTTCCAAGTGCATGGCTGATGTCTGAATCCAGTTTCTTTTATATTCCATATTTTCGTTTTAGTTCTTCCACTTTTGCAATATAAGCTTCCATGGCATCTTCTTTGGATTTTCCCTTTAAAGAGTTCCAGGCATCCCACTTAGCCTTGCCTTTGAAGTCCATCATTCCTGGATGATCTGTATTTACATCTCCAACTGTGGCTTGTTTGTAATGGCTATAGATAAACAACATCTCCTGGTCATCTAGTTTGGACTTCAGGTTTTTGACTTCTTCTGCAGCTCGGTTAAATTCAGCCTGAGACATGCTGCCAGCTTGAGCGGGGAAGGGAGGATCAAAGGAGAGCTTCCACTTTAACTCCTACACGCTAAACGAAAGCAGCCTGGGTTAAGCCTGCTCCTAGTCTCCTGTCTGACTCCAAGCTTGGCTTAGCTCAGGCCGCTAACAAATATCTAATGCCAGATTTGAACTCAGAATTTCTCCTCATGTCAACACAATCAGACCAAAGGAAGTCAAAGGAAGGAGATATGAGAGGCAGTCAGGAATCTCAGTTCTAGCAAAGCAAGCTCAGTCCTCAATCCAACTGACCCCCCATTTGGAAGGCTCTTATTTTTTTAACCATTGGTTCATTCTCTTCTATCAGCTTCCTCAGAGTGAGTAACCAAATATGGGAACCCAATCTCCTCCCTCCAGCAGTCTTCCTTCAATGGAAGCAGGCAGAGGACATCTCATAGGTTCACATTTCTGTGCATTGTTCTCCCTAACTCCCCAAATATCTTCAGGGGGCAGGCAAAGCTAATCACTGGCCCATTTGAGCCCCCAGTGGACACTAGCCTTGATGGCCTGGAGACTGTTCCACAGCAGGACAGCACAGATGAACAGACATCTAGTTCATTTGCTGACCCAGCAACAGGCCATCACAGACGGGAGCCATCTCTTTCATGAGTTACTGTTCTGGGCATTGAAGTGAGTAGTCCCCCAAAGTTCTCAAGACCACGTGTGAGGGAGCCATCTCTTTAAGGCATGTAGTGAGGCCTAAGGAAGGGATAGGGTGTTGGACTAGGCATCAGGAAGCGTTGTGTGTGGCCCCTGCCTCAGGCGCTCCTTGGCTGGGTGCCTCAGAGCAACCCAGTTAACCCCTGGGAACCTCAGTTTCCTTATCTGTAAAACTGGAAGAATAACAGCAGACATTTCAGGTAACAGAGTTGTGAGAATCTGAAGAGATTATACACAGAGAGCTCTTTGTAAAGTGAGTCTTGGAGCCTTCCCCCTGAGCCCGTCCCCCACATATCCTGTATGTATCTCATTTGGACACGGGCACTTGCAATGCGCCTCCTGCATTACATTGTGAGCTCCTTGAGAGAAGGGACTTTGTCTTTCCCTGCATTCCTACTGTATGCTTACATAACACTTGGAACACAGTAGGTATTAAGAAATGCTCCCTGACTAACTCATCAGATGAATGCTCACTGTTTTTATCCCCAGGTTGCTTTGATCCAGGTAGATAGGGCAGTGTCAGGGGTTGGAAGGCACAGGACCTACCCTGTCACTCACTGCCTGGGTCTGTCTTTAGGCAAATGACTCTACCCTCAAAACCTCATGTCCTCTTCTGAAAAATGAGGCAGGCCTGAACTCCGTGATTTGCTAAGGCTCTTCAAGCTCTAAATCAGTGGAACTGGGAACTTAGATGCCCTGGCCTTGGAGTGAGTGAGCTGTCCCCTGAAAAGCTCCAAAGCTAAGTGTGTATGGACATGAGGAGTCATACGAGAGAAAGAGACCCCCATTTGGGGTCAGAAAGACCTGGCTTCTGATTTCAGTTCAGCCACTTGTTAGCTGTATGACCTTGGGCAAATCCCCCTCTCTGAGGCTTCAGTTTCCTCATCTGTAGAAGGCAGGGGGTTGGGCTAGACGGCCTCTAAGGTCCCTTACTGTGACCCTTTCTTGTTCTAGATCTAAAATCCAGTGGTGCCACAATCCTGCCAACCTTGTACTTCAGGGACACAGTGATCTTTCTCACAGAGGATGGGATGCGATATGTGGCTCTGAGGTACCAAGCCCAACACAGGAAGGCACAGCCCAGCCTGGGAGAAGAGTGTGCCAGGGTGGATGGAGGGCTGAGCCAATCTTCTGTACCCAAGCTGGGCAGGCACGGCTGGTGGAAAGGATGCTCTGTGTCCAGGATAGATGGGCACCATTAGCAGCAAGCTTTGAGGAGAGGCCTGCCTGAAGCCAACACACACAAGGAAACTCCTGACTTTTTGTCTGTGGTTCCCCTGGATGGATGGATGGAGGGA
The DNA here is from genome assembly GCA_028646515.1 of Pseudochirops corinnae. Lineage (NCBI taxonomy): Eukaryota > Metazoa > Chordata > Mammalia > Diprotodontia > Pseudocheiridae > Pseudochirops > Pseudochirops corinnae. Next base: position 24,352,312 of record CM053588.1, read on the forward strand.
GGGATGGAAGGAGAGAGGGAGGGAGGGGGGCAGGAAGAGAGGGATGGTCGAAAAATAATTTACTAAGCAATTCCCACACGTCAACACCAATGCTACTAGGATGCGGAAGGAGTGAAAAGATCACCTGGGGAAGGTTGTCGCTGGGCAGCCAGGAGGTTTTCCCCTGCCTAACAGAGAATGTGGCCTTACACAGTGTAGCCGGGCCCCATCTGCTGGAGAAAATCTGAACTGCAGAAAGCCTGAATTCCGTAAAGCTGAGCAGCTGGAAGGGGAGGGGAGGGTGGGTAGCAGCAGCTAGTTTCTTTTTAATATATTTAACTGTCCCCTGAGCCAATTAAGTTTCTAGGAGGGGTTCAATACCATTTAGGGAAAAACTAGTCTAGTCTACAAGGAAAATGAGAGTCCTCCAACAGAGGGAGACAGGGAAGAGTGTAGAGAATAAAGGTGGGATGGAGATGGGAGCGTGTGTTAAAAGTGTACCTCGTTCTGGTGCCCCTGCCCAGGCACCCTCACTTTCTAGTTAGGATAGTAGTTTATAAGTCACCAGCAGAAAGAGGCAACAGCAAGAAAAAAGACCTCAAAGGGGAGCCTTTGTCACATATGCACCGTCCAAAGACCAAAGGGGCATAATCTGCAAACTGTATGTCATGTTAACCAAAATTCACATCCTGCAAATATGTGCTAACTCAGAGAAGCCATCTGGGCACTGCTGCTGGGACCTGTTGGTCCTGAGGTAGATAAACCTCAGACAAGTCCCAGAGGTCCACAATAAGAACAGCAGGATACCCAGTTATGCTGCTCCGTTAGAGATGACTTGGATACAATTTGGATCGATGCCATCCTAAGGTGGCACAAATATAAGTTAATTTGTTTCCCCCAAAGAAATGACCTATAAAACTGAGACCTCAGACTCTGCCCGCCACATCCAGTCCTCTTCTGTCTCCACTGCGTCCATGCTGCTGAGTGCTCCCAACTCTAATCCAAGGTTATGTGAGTGATATTCTCTGCCTTTCCCCCTCCTCCCTTCCTTCCCTCACCATCTCATCCCCATCCTCATGCCCCTCACCTACCTCTGCCCCACTTTTCGCCGCTTGTCTCTGTTCACCCCTGCACTCTCTGTATCTTATTAAAGTATGATTTCAGTCTCATTTTGGGCTGATTTCCCATTCTCACTGCCATCGTGGTCTTTCTGGGGCTGCTAGGTGGCTCAATGGATAGAAAGCTGGGTTTGGAGTCAAGAAGACCTCAGTTCAACTGTGACCTCAGACACTTAACAGCTGTGTGATCCTGGGCAAGTCACTTAACCCTGTTTTCCTCAGTTCCTCATCCAGAAAATGAGCTGGAGAAAGAAATGGCAAAGCACTCCAGTATCTTTGCCAAGAAGACCCTAAATTGGGTCGTAGAGAGTAGGCCATGACTGAAATGACTAGAAAACCACACCCAAAGACCTGGATGTGTCTTCCCCATTTCATAATTCCAACAATCAATTAACAACTCAGAGTGGGGGGGGGGGGGAAGGGACGGTAGAGATTCAGACCGGGAGACGGGTGAGGACGAAGTTAGGGACCGTTCTTGTAGGGACCAAAGTGAGGTCAGGAAGGGTACGAGGGAAATGCTCTTTGGGACTGTGATGCATTACTGACTTCACAGAAAGAAAATGCCCATCCCAGTCGTGCTCTTCTTCTCTCCAGAATTTGGCAACTATCTCTCCATACACTGCACATACCCAGGCCCTGCAACTTCCCTCACTCCCTTTTCAGATTATTTTCATGCGTATCATCATTCATTAGAATAGTAGAATGTAAACTTCTTGAGGACGAGGACTGTCTTTCTTTTTTTCAATCTTCTTTCTTTCCTTTCTTTTCTTCTTCCTTTCTTTATTTTTCCTTCTTAATTTTTTCATTTTTTCTTTCCTTTCCTTCCTTCTTTCTTTCTTCCTTTCCTCACTCTCCTTCCTTCTTTCTTTTCTCCCCTCCTTCCTTCTTTCTTTCCTTTCTCATCTCTTTCCTACCTATCTTCTTTCCTTTTTTCTCCTTCTTTCTTTGCTTTCTTAATTTCTTTTTTTCCTACCATTCTTCCTTTTTTCCTTCCTTCCTTCCTCCCTCCCTCTGTCCTTCCTCCCTTTCTCTCTTTCTTTCTTTTTTCTTCCTTCCTTCCTTTCTTTCCTTCTTCCTTCCTTCCTTTCTTTCCTTCCTTCCTTCTTTCTTTCTTTCTTTCTTTCTTTCTTTCTTTCTTTCCTTCTTTCTCTTTCTTTCTTTCCTTCTTTCTCTTTCTTTCCTTCTTTCTCTTTCTTTCTTTCTTTCTTCTTGTTTTTGTATTACAAGCACTAAACACAATGTCTGACACACAATGACAACTCCATCGACGATTCTTGACTTGACTTGGAGGGAGTGTGACTACATTCCCTTCCTGCCAAGGTCATTTCACTCAATAGCCCTATAATTAATCACACTCAGCATCCCTGTTATCTCTCTAACCAAAACCCACCTTCCTGCTTGCCAGCGCCTGTAAGCTTTAGTGTCCTCTATTAGACCATAAGCCCCTAGAGTGCAAAGATTGTCTCTCTCCTTCTTCTTTTTAAATACCCAGGGCTTAGGAAATGTTCCAGTTCCTGGAACCCCATAACTGCTTAACAAAATGCTTTTTCATTTATTCACCAATTTCCTCCTTACTCAGTTGTGACCCCAGGCAAGTCAATTCCCTTTTCTGTGCTTCAGGCTCCTAATCTGTAAAAGAAAGGAGGTGGTCTAAATTCCCTCTAAGGACCCTTCCCTCTCTAAAGCCAATAGCTCTCTAAAAAGAAGTGTGAACCAGAGCCTCAAGAATCTAGATGTGGGGTTGGGAAGGGATGTGTGAGTAAGGACTGTGTAGAATATGGTATCAAGAACTGCATTTATTTTAAGCAGGAGGGTGCTTTGGTGGAAGAAGCTTCCTCAGTTTGCAGGTACACTTGTCTCTTGCCTCTCCTCCCCGACCTAGGAGGGGCAGATCCTGAAGTCTGGCCCTATTGAATATTTTGTCCTTCTCTTTTGCTTCCTTCCTCCCAATTTCTCCCTTTCTTTTTATCTCAGGTCAAGAATCCCTTGCTCAAGAAGTTTTCCTGATCAGGTGCCACAGAAAGGCAGAGCCAGAATGGTCCCCAGAATATGAAATGTCTGTCTGGGCTGGGAGGGTCCCCAGAGTAGAGAATAGCAGAGCTGAGAAGGAGGGGCAGAGAATGTCAGACTGAGTAGGAACCTGAGGATGGAGAATGACAGATTTAGGTCTGAAATGCACTCTGCACATCATCTTTCTAATCCAACACCTTCATTTTACAAGTTACAAAATGGAGGCCTAAGTAAGTGGCTTGGCCTGGGTCACATGGTGAGTAAAGGACCTTATTGTCATGACCATCACTGTCATAGAAGGACATGGAATGGAACATCGGGGGACACCTGGGGGAGACAAGAAGGCATCACTGCAGAAACCTTAGGAAGAAGGACCAGGTAGTGGAAATGACCAGAAAGGAAACAGATAACCTAGTGTAGACAGGGTGAGAGTAGCCCCCTCTCTGCACCTCTCCATCCCTCCTGTTCCTAATCATCTCTTCCCCTTTCTCATAGTTCTTTCCACTCACAAAGCTGGGTGATCAGCTCTAAGGCTGCCCCCAGGACATAGCTCTGGACTCCTGGAATCCCTCTGTCCTACCATGGACTTCCTGTTTCTGCTGCTGTTGCTGTCCAGCTCTGAGAAGGTGACTGAGGCCAGAGCCAGAGTTGAGGGTGCCTGGATGCATAGGAGAACATGGCGGAGATGTGGGATCACAGGCTCCCTCTGTCTGTCTGTCTGTCTCCCCTTCCCACACCCCACAGGGTTGTATCATTAATGATGCTTGCAGCTGCTCCAGAGGTGTAAGACCAATACCACCAGCCCACAACAGGGCTGCTAGCACAGGTTCTTTGATCTGCTTTTCTAAAGGAAGGACAGCTTCAAAGGGTCAACCGTCTTATTTTGATAAAACAATGCAGACAGATAAGTAGAAAGAAGTTGAGTATCCAAGAAAGAAGCCAATAGACAGGGCTCCAACTGTCTCAACAAAATAATAGAGACGTAAATAATCACCAGACTGGGGAACACTGACATCTGGGTTCACAAAGCCAGGAGACTGCTTAACAATGGCTACCCAGACTCTCATCTGGCCACTGACTAATTAGCTCAGTACCAAAAGGTGTGAAAGCCTTCCTGCAAGCAAGCTTCCCCCTAAGCAAAATCCTTCCCCAAGGCATTATAAATCTCCCTGAATAAGGGCTCTATGTGACTTAGAATGTGTCATAGCTGAGAACTGGTCTGTAGCAGCAAGACAGCCTGACTGAAATACCTTTGTACCTTTAGACCTAGGAACACAGACCTAGTTCCGAAGGGAAAAGAGGACACATGTGGTCACATAGGCCTATTAATGGACATGGAAGATCTTATATTCCATTAACCCTACAAGGGTCCCCTTTTGAAAATGGTCCAGAGTTTGGAACTGATGTCCAGGAAACAGTGACCATGCAGGAGGGACTGTTTCCATCCCCTGCTCCTTCAATTATTCCAGTACAGGAATAACAACACAATCCACAGATACTGCTTCTCTGGGACAGACCAGGATAACGTGGTGACCACCTATGACCCCAAAAGAATGTCCTGCCCTGGGTCCAAGTCCAATTCCATCTTGTGAGGATCCTACAGATGAACATCTGTGCCTGAGCACTACTGAGGTCCACAAACAGGATTATGGGAATTAATGCTTCTGGGTGGAGAAGGGGCATCTGAGGTATAATTCGTCCTATAAAATACTGTCTGTCCATGTGGAAGTTAAGGACACTGTCCCAGAAAGTGTCTGGGAGTGATGGAAAGCCCAGGGTGAGGGAGAGTATGGGAGCCAGGGGAGGACACACTGATGATACACGAAGGAGAGGCTCAGAGTTCTTGGTTGGGAGGACATGCTGGTCGTTTCCCCCATGATTCCAGGCACTGGTTAGCACCTCAGGGCCTGGGGACAGAGGGACAGAGTTTGGGCATTCATGGACATGTACCACACTGGGCCCCAGCTCCTCTTGGGGAAGGAAGGCCTAAGTCAATAGGTCACTGAGAAGAAGGAGCCAGGGAAGGAGGAAGTGCTGTGAACTCTCCCCCACTCCTGTCCCACCCCCACCTCCATCTTTCAGGTCATGTTCCTTTTCCCCACATACCTGACTTCCCTTTCATCAGGCCAGGCATTCACAGGAGAAGGGAAGAGCTGAGGGGACCAGGCTCAATCATCTGATAATTCTCTGGTCCTTTCCTCCCCACCTTTTCTGTTCTCCCTTTTCTCGATTCATAGGCTTCTTCCTCCCAGGGGGCTGTGTTATCAAGTCTGAGCTAAACTTGGAAAGGGTTGTGGTCTCTCATGAGCCCTGGATTTCACCATGGAAGTACTGTTTCTGCTCCCATCCTTGTTCTGGGGTGGTAAGTGTGGTGAGAGCCAGGGCTGAGGTGCCTGGAGGAGGTGGGAAGGGCTTGGGCAGGGGTGTGGTATTTGGAAAATATGGGAGAACCCTAGGTTGAGTCTCTCTCTCTCTCTCTCTCTCTCTCTCTCTCTCTCTCTCTCCTCCCTCCCTCCCTCTCTCTTTTTCCTCTCTCTCTCCCCCCCTCCCTCTGTCTCTGTCTCTGTCTCTTTCCCTCTCTCTCCGTCTCTCTCCATCTCTGTCTCTCTGTCTCTGTCTCTTTGTCTCTCTCTGTCTCTGTTTCTCTCTCTCTCTCTCTGACTGTCTCTCTCTCTCTCTCTCTCTCTCTCTCTCTCTCTCTCTCTTTCTCCCTCCCTCCCCCCTCCCCCACCTTTCTCAACAGCATCCAGAGTTTGAGATTCATGTCCAAGAGACAGCGACTGTGCAGGAGGGTCTATGTGTTTCCATCCCTTGCTCCTTCTATTATTCCCCAACAATACACTAGTAAGAGCACAGCCTACAGATACTGGTTTGAGAGAATGAATCCAAGTATGCTGGTGGCCACCAATGACCCCCAAAGCAATGTCCAACCCTGGGCTCAGGGCCAATTCCACCTCACTGGGGACCTGCAAAAGGACAACTGCTCCCTGAGCATTACTGGGGTCCAGAAACAGGATCATGGGAATTACTTGTTCCAGGTGGAAAAGAGAGATCTGAAATATAGTTACTCATATAAGAAGGTGTCTGTCCATGTGGAAGGTAAGTAGAATGTCCCAGGGAAAGTCTGGGACTGATGGGAAGCCCAGGTGAGGGATGAGAGTCAAGGCACGATATGTTGGTGATACAGGAGGGAGAGTCACAAAGCTCTTGGCTGGAAGGATACACTCTAATCCTTTCTGTAAAGAAACAAAACCCAGACAGGGGAGCTCTTCAGGGCCTGTGATGACAGCAGATGCCTGGGTAGCAGGGACAGGGCTGCCAATATTCATGGTAGGCATGCAGGGATAGCCTCATTAGTGAGGTAGGAGGGAGGGACCTGAGACTTTCAGCTGAGTAGATATACCATTGGGTCCTCTGCTGGAGGAAATAGGAGCCCTAAGTGAGGTGAGAAGTCGAGGCCCTGGGGATGGTGGGAGATTCCAAAGGATGGAGAGTCAGGGAATGGGAGTCAGGGACACCAAGGAAAGGCTTGTTGTCACACTGAAGGCAAAACCCCAAGGCCATCACCTGGGGCAGCCCTCCCCTTGCCACCTGGCTCATTAATTTTTCTACCCCAGATCTGACACAGAAGCCAGAGATGCACATTCCAGACATTCTGCAGTTTGGCCACCATGTGACCCTGACCTGTATAGCTCCTGGATACTGTAGAGAGGGGACACCCCCCAATTTCCTCTGGACTGGTTTTGCTCTTTCCTCTCAGGGATTTGTCTCCCAGGATCTTAACTCTTCCAAACTCCTCTTCACCCCCAAAGCACAGATCCATGGCACTAAGCACACCTGTCAGATGACATTTCCAGAGGCCAGAGTGACCACAGAGACAACTGTCCAGTTCATGGTTGCCTATAAGTAGGGGGAGGGAATGGCCACAATGCCCATACACACCAGAGGAAGGCAAAGTACAGGAAAAATGTCAGGTGCACGGATATGTTCCTGGGTTCTAAGACAATGGGGAGTGGTGGAGTCTATGGAGGTGAATCCTTGGGTCTCCTCTATTTCTGTCCTAGGTTCTGATATTGAAGGTCCCAATGTCATCCATCTCTGAGGATGGAACTTGGGACTCAAGTCTAGAGCCAGGCAAATACTTCCTCAGAACAGGAGCCTCAGTGTTTCCTAGAGACATGGGACAGAGAAGTTGGGAGCAGGCAGGAGAAGGGTAGTCTAGAGGAGAGAAGAGACAGGACCATCAGTCCCATCTTCTGCTCTCTCTCTCTAAGCCCAGAATTCTGGGGAAACTTCTCCTCCCTCCTCCTCCCAGAGGGTAAATCCTTGCACCTGGGACACAGAGGAGGAATACCTGAACTCCCCCAGCCATTGGGCACTGAGACCCTAGATCTAGAACTGCTCTCCCTGTGGGGGAAGGCCATAGCAGAATCTGCCTGCTAAACATAGGGCCCACTAGCCCCTGAATGTCTCTCTGAACCATCTGGTGTACTATTAGTGGGAACAGGCTAGGGCCAGGACCTGCAGGTGGCAGAGGGGACACTATACTGACTCACCTTCCCTTCCTACCCCCAGACCCTCCAAAGATGCTTGGCCCCTCTTGTTTGTGGGCAGAGGAGGGATCACACTGCACTTGCTCTGTCCAGGGAGACCTGCCCCTTCCCTCCTTGTGCTGGAGAGTGGGAGAGAGTATCGCACATGGGAACAGCACTAATAACACCATCCATGTGTTGCACAGCACTTCCAGCACCTGGACCAACAGCAGTCTGATCCTGGCCAAGAGGCTGGACCCTGGTCTTGGAATCCACTGTGAAGGGAGGTATCTCAATGGGAACTACAGTGTCAGTGTGGTGCTACTGGTACCAGGTGAAGGGACTGGGGCCTTGATGGAAGGCAAGGGAATTCTGAGAGGCCAAGTGCAGGGAAAGCCAGAGGAGAGGAGTAGGAGGACAGAAGAGCTTTAAGTCACAAGACCCGGCACCCAGCCATGTAGTATTTATGAGACCCTGAGCTCTTTGCTCAGCTGCTTCATCTGTAGAGAAAATCCAAGGGAGGAAAGAGGAAAGGATGGAAGGGAGAGAGGGAAGGCAGGAGGGAAGGAAGGAAGGAGGCAAGGAAGGAAGGAAGGAAGGAAGGAAGGAAGGAAGGAAGGAAGGAAAGAGGGAAGGAGGGAAGGAAGGAAAGAAAGAACAACTAGATGATGCAGTGGATAGAATACTAGGCCTGGAATCAGGAAGACTTGAGTTCAAGTGAGCTAACCATTCATCTGTGTCTATCTGTTTCCTGGATGGTAGAATGGGAATAACACTAGCATCTACCTCCCAGTGTTGTTTGGATCCAATGAGATGTTTGTGAGGCACATAACAAAGCATCTGGAACACAGCAGGCACCTAATAAACGCTTGTTTGCTTCTGCCCTTTCTAAGGGCCCAGACTAGACACAGCTGTCTGGTCTGGACACCCCATTCACCCCCAAATAGAAAGTGTTACAGAGGAGACAAGCCAACACATTGTGCAGAGTTCTCCCCAGATGCCACTTCCAGCCCCTGGCCCAGATCAAAATGATTAGCAGAGAACAAACCTGAAGTTAAAATTTGGCATTTTACCGACTATCTGGGGGATGGTCTGAAACATGCTGCCAACTTGCTGGGTTATTCTCTGGAGCCCTTTGGAAACCAGGATGCCTCGCTCTGTACAGGGGAGCCCCTTATTCCTGGGACCCCCAGAGCAGTGGAAGGGGAGAGAAAGATGGAGCAGGAAATGGCCCCTCTTAGGCTGCATCTCTCCTCAGGTAAGGCCTTCTCCAGTCCCTGGAACTTCTTGGAATGGATGCTTAAGGGAGCCTTGTGTGGAAGCATCATTACTGTTCTGCTCTTCACATGCCTGGCAGTCTGCTCTTGAGTTTCCAGATTAGACACACGAAGGCAGGACTTTGGAAGATGGAATGTGGAGTAGAACCCAGAACATCATAACCAGAGAATATCATAACCAATCAGAGTGTAACCTTCAAGTAAAGAATGCCAGAAATGGGAAGGGTCATAGGGCATAGAATGTCAGAGCTGGGAGGGACCTTAAAAAAGGGAATGTTAGAGCTGGGAGGGGCTTTAGAACATGGAATGTCAGAGCTGGGAGGGACTTTAGAAGTTACAAGTTTAGAATATAAAATGTGCAGTGTTAGAGCCAGGAGACAATTTAGAATGTGGGATATCAGAGTCAAAATACTCATTGGAACAGGAGATCCGAAATATTCTAGATGCTGTGGTCACCAACTAGAGAAGCAGCTGAAATTCTCCTGGGGATCTGTAGGAAAGAAGCTATGGACAGAGCAAGAAGGGAACAATTTAACAATTTAAAGAACTTACAGGAGGGAGAAAAGTCAGATGGATTTGGGGCTTAGGATTAGTGTGTCTACGAACAGAAGTGGATGTTTTAGCTAAAAGAGATGCTTTGCCCATAGGCAGTGCCTTTACATGAACAAATAGTTCTCAGGACTTCACTACAACAGGGCTGGTTATTCTCAAGATTACCAGGATATGAAGGTAGCCAGAGGTCAAAACTTTTGGGCAGCTAGGTAGAAAAGAAGATAGAACACTGGAGCTGGAAACAGGAAGAAGCATCTTCATCTTCCCTGGTTCAAATCTGGCCTCAGAAACTTACTAGCTTTGTGACCCTGGGCAAGTCACTTAACCCTGTTTGCTTCAGTTTCCTCGTTTGTAAAAAGGACCTGAAGAAGGAATGGCAAACCACTCCAGTATCTTTGCCAAGGAAATTCCAAATGGGATCATGGAAAGTAAGACATGACTGAAAAACTCCTGAACACAGACAGAGGTCATAACACACCAAACATGTAATGTCAGAATGAGAAGGGACATTAGAAAGTGGTGAATAAAGTTTAAAAATGAAAGAAAACAGTGAATAAAAAGTCAGAGTGGGTTGATAATTTAAAACACAGAAGATAGAATGTCATAGCCGAAAGGCGTTTTAAAACTCATTCATGGCAGAATACTTAACCAAGCATGGCTTTCCTTGTTTCAGAATAAAAATGTTTAAGAGGAGGCTTTCAAAGAGAAACTTGGAGGCAGCACCTTCTGGGACAAGAACTGCTCATGGCCCCACTGCCAACTCACTGGTGAGTCACTGAGTTATTCTAGCCCACATCCCTCAGTTGTTTATTCCCTTTCCTCCTCCTCCCTTCCCCTTCACTAAGAGTCAGATTCCAACCTTGGGCATTGCCATGTGCAAAACAGTCACATCTGAGTCTTCACTTCTTCCAACCCAAGGAATCCCTCTATGGGAGACTCACAGAAACTCATATTTAAGAGATCTCAGAGGGAACCTGGTTTCAATCAGGCCTGAGCAGAATCCCCCAAGGCAAACTCATCTAGTCTCCTCTTGAAGATAGAAGTGAGGAAGTCAGAGCTAGAAGGGCCCTTAAAACCTAGAACTGAGGATGTTGCTTCTAGAAGGACTCTTAGGACATAGAATGCAGAATATCAGGGAAGAAGGTCCCATAAAAACGAGAATGTGAAAATTAGCATTGAGATGCATCTTAGAATGTTGAACACACAATGTCAAAACTGCAAGGACTCTTAGAAACTAGAACACAGAATATTAGAGCTGAAATGGACCTTAGAACAGCGGACATATAGTGCTCTAAAAGGATGAAATCTCAGAACACAGAGGACCTGATATCAGAACTAAGGGGCCATGTAGAAGATAGGGTGGGACATGTAAGAACTGGAAAGGTCCTCAAAACCTAGGCTGCCAGTGGAGAAAGATGACAGAGAACAGAGACTAGTAGGACTGGGAAGGTCCTTAGAGGCCACTTTGTTTTTTCCCCTTTTGAGTTCCTGTAGACACTCTCCACCTCAAAGACCCCATGGATCTTTCTATGTCTGACAGGCTGAACCTGATCATTCTGGAAAGCAAAGCCCCTGGGAAGACCAGGCACAATATGCATCCATCTCTTTCCAAGACCAGAAGCACCAATAGATCTCCAAGCCAGAAGACACCCACACTGAGGATTTGGGGCTGAAGTTCCAATAAAGAGACCAGAGCAAGGAGGTTGGGGTCTGCTTGAGATTAGGGAGAATCTGGAGTGCTGCTTTGAGAAAGAAGATGCTGTCAGAATGAATCCATTAGCAGAAATGTATTGATCTTAGTCACTGTGGGGGAAACAGAAGTGGGACAGGGCATTGTGTGGCAAGAGCTTGTGTAGTGATTAAAGGAACAAAGCTAAATGAGAGAAATATTAGACAGAGAGAGAGAGAGAGAGAGCACAGAAGTCAGAACTAGAAGGCTCCAGCAAGGGATCACACATATGCAACCTATTCTCTTCTGAATTCCAGCCCCACATGATCAACTTCCCACTGGGCGAGATGCCCACTTGAATGTCCACTAAGACCTCCAGTTCAGCTTGTTCAAATCAGAATTCATTATATTCCCCCCTCCTCAAGCCCCCCTTCTACTAAATCTCCCTAGTTCTCCTAAGGGCAGCACCAACTAGGTCTCAAACCTTAGCTTCATCATTGACTCTTCCCTCCACTCTTCTCTCCTGGCACTCATATCCAGTGAGATGCTAAGTCTGGTCTATCCACCCTACACAGCTCATGTCTGTCACCTTCTCCCCATTCACACACTGCCTCTAGCCTCATTCAGTCTCTCATCCTTTGATACCTGGACTATTACAATAGCACCCGACTTGGTCTCTACCCTCCCTCTGCCTCTCTTCCAATCCATTCTCCACACTACTACCAAACTGAGTCTGAAAATATGAATCTGCTTTGTCACTCCACTATCCAAAAATCTTCAATGACTCCCTATCACTACCAGGAAAAAAACACTCTTCACTCTGATCTTGTCTGCCAGTCTGGTCTCTCCAGACTTTCCAGTCTTATTTCACATCACCCTAATTCTCACACTTCTCATTCCTGCCAAATTGCACTTACCGCTCTTCTCCCACCTCCTTGCCTTTGCATAAGTGGTCCCACCCATCGGAAACACCACTTTCAACACAAAGTCTCTAAAGCTTCCTTCAGAGTGTAGCTCAGAGGACACGTCCTACATGACACCTGATGCCCCTCATCCCAGTCATTGGCATTTTCTGCCGCCAGTAGTTATTTTGCATTGTTTTGTAGCACATCTTTTGCTTACTTTCATTGTGATATTCATCAAATAAAATATAACTTTTTTGAGGACAGGGACTCCCTTGTGTTAATTGCCTGAAAGCATAGGATATGCTTAATACACATTTGTGAAATGAAATTCAATTGAATAGTATTTAGGGCTGGAGAGACCCTTGAAGATCACCTGAGATATTTTAGGGGAACAAGGAGAGAGGTCCACAAACCCCTCTCCACCAAAGCTTCTATGGATGGACTTCAGGGGGTTCATGAATTTGAATGGGAAAAACGTATATATTTCCATAAAATTGGATTCCTTAGTAATCTTATATCTTGTATTTTAATTCTGAAGAGTCCATAGACTTCCCCAGACTGCCTGCCAAAGGAATCCATCACACATAAAAATGCATACAAAGGTTAAGAACTCCTGATCCAATCTAATTCTTTGACTTTATTAATGAAGAAAGTAAGGCCCAGAGAGGCCAAGTCATTTTCAGGGTGTCACACAGCTACTGAGTGGCAGAGCTAGGAGTCAGACCCAGCTATGCCAACTCCTAACACACCGCTCTTGTTACCATGCTGACATTCATAGACATCTGTAACCCTTCCATGTCAGCTTTCAGTTAACAGACTATAGTAAGTTGGAGACCTCTTGGACAAATGTTCCAGCTGGGAAAGATTTGGAACATAGAATACCAGAGTAGTAATAGACTCCAACACCTTGATCTGAAGAAAGCAGAGATGGGGAGGTCCAGAGCTGGAGCAGAATCCCAGAAGTGTCCCTGGGGAAAGACTGCAGTCCATGGGTTTCATGAGAACATTTATCCACAGAGAAGGGAAAGGGGATGGGATCTTTGGTGAAAGAAGAGGTATTTCCTCTGGGGAACATGGCCACATGAGTAAAGTGAGTTTTTACAAACTTCCAATCTGGTCAATCTCAGTGGTGCCAAACAGGTATCACCATACCTAAAACATGAAACAATTGATCTATGAGGGTCCTTAGAATAAAGAATGTTAGCTCTGGAAGGGGTCTTAGGACATGAGGTGTCAGAGCTTAGAATAGGAAATGTCAGAGCTGGAAGGGTCCTTAGAATAGGGAATATCAGAGATGGGAAGGAAACTTGGAATACTGGTCATAGAATGTCATAGTAAGAAGAAATTTCATAATAATTTGTACATAGAACTCAAAAACGCATTGTATTGGAATGAAGATTCTTAGGAGATTATTGAGCTGATCATTCAACGATCCATCTCAATGTGATGGAAATCATAGAAATACAGATAATTGAAGAGACAGAACTTTTCTTATCTACACTCCTTGGGGGACCTTTTAAGCTGATAGGAGAAAATATAAACCCTGATCTTAGAAAGTCTATACCAAGATAAGCTCTAAATGTATAAATGCCCTAAGTACAGAAGGTCACACCAATAAGCAAATTAAAGGAGCAAGGTTGAAATTACCCTCTGGATCCATGCATAGAGAACTCTCATTCCCATGGTCTCACAAAATAAAATAGAAAGACTTGATTATATAAAATTTTTAAAGTTTCATATAAACAAAATTAACGTAGTAAAAAATTAGAAGGGAAACAGGTAACTGGGGAAAATCTTTGCAGTAAGTTACTCTGATAAAGGTCTCATATCCAAGAGCTAATTTCAAGCTTTTTAATTTTTAATTTTCTTTAATTTGGAATTCCAAATTCTCTCCCTCCCTCTAGCCCTTCACCTATCCATTGAGAAGGAGAAGAATATGATACCCATTATACAGGTGAAGTCATACAAAACATATTTTCATATTAGTCATGTTGATAAAAAGCAAGAAAAATAAAGTGAGGAAAATGTGCTTCCATCTGCACTCAGACTCCATCAGTTCTCTCTGTAGGTGCATAGTATGTTCTCATCATGAGTCCTTTGGAATTGTCATGGAGCATTTGCTGCTCAGAGTAGCTAAATCTTTCATAGTTTATCATCACTATGATATTTCTGTGTACAGTGTTCTTCTGGTTCTGTTCATTTCATTTTGCATCAGTTCATATAAGTCTTCCCAGGTTTTTCTCAAACCATTCCACACATCATTTCTTAAAACACAATAATATTTCTTCACAATCATATACCACAGCTTGTTCAGCGAGGCCCCAATTTATTGGCACCATAAATTTTTCTGTTATCAATACATCTGAAAAAGTTTTCCATGCTCCCCTAATTTGCTTATGATATGTCACTCTTCATGTCCAAAAGCTGCACCCAGTTTGAGTTTATCTTGCTATATGGGGTGAGATGTTGGTCTATACTTAGTTTCTGTCAGATTGCTTTCCAGTTTTTCCACCAATTTTTGCCAGATAGTGAGGTCTTGTCCCCAAAATTTGGATCTTTGGATTTGTCAAACATTAGGTTACTAGGGTAATTCACTTCTGTATATTGTGCACTTCATCTGTTCCACTGGTCCATCATTCTATTTCTTAGCTAGTACTAGGTTGTTTTGATGATTACTGCTTTGTAAAATAGTTTGAAATTTGTTACTGTTGGGCCTCCTTCCTTCATTTTTTAAATTTCATTAATTCCCCAGATATTCTTGACATTTTGTTCTCCCAGATAAATTTTGTCATTTTTTTTCTAGCTTTTTAAAATGATTTTGATAGTTTGATCTGTATCACACTGAGTAAGTAATTTAGGTAGAACTGTCATTTTTGTTTTATTAATCCAGTCTATTTATGAACAGTTGATATTTCTTCAATTATTTAGTTCCATATTTATTTGTGTGAAAAGTGTTTTGTAATTGTTTTCATATAGTTTCTATGTATTTTTTGGCAGATTGATTGCCAAATATTTACTGTCTACAGTTATTTTAAGTGGAATTTCTCTATCTCTTCCAGTTGTTGGTAATATATGGAAATGCTGATGATTTATGTGGGTTTATTTTATAGCCTGCAACTTTGCTGAAGTTATTGTTTTGACTAGCTGTTTCATGTACCTTTCCAGGTACTTTAAGTATACCTTCATATCATCTGCAAGAAGTGATGGTTTTGTTTTCTTGTTGCATATGCCTAATCTTTCAATTTATTTTTCTTTTCTTAGTGCTATAGCCAGCATTCCCAGTACAATATTGAATAATAGTGTTTATAGTGAACATTTTATTTTTAACAAACAGTGTATGTAATATTGAATTAGTTTGTCTTCAAATGTTTGGTAGAATTTGCTTCTAAATCCATCATATCCCTGAGGACTTTTTCTTCAGGAGCTCATAAAAATCTCATGACATGTTCAATTTCTTTTTCTATGATAGCCATTTAAGTATTCTATTTCCACTTTCATTAATCTGGGCAATTTATATTTTTGTAACTTCATTTTATTTAGATTGTCAGTTTTATTGGTTTAAAGTTGGGCAAAATAGCTCTTAATATTTCCTTTAATTTCACCTTCATTGACAGTACATTCACCCTTTTCATTTTTGAGACTGGTATTTTGATGTTCTTCCTTTTTTAACCATGTTAGCCCATGGTTTATTTATTTCGTTAGTTTTTGTTTTCATAAAACCAGCTCCTAGTTTTATTAATAAGAACAAATGGGTTTTTATTTCAATTTTATTAATCTCTCCTTTGATTTTAAGGATTTCTAATTTGGCATTTAGTTAAGAATTTAAAATTCATTCTCTTTCTAGATTTCTAAAAATGTACGTGAAAAATTTGTTAGTCTGTTCTTTCTTCCTTTTATTGATAGAGGCATTTAAAGAGAAAAATTTTCCCCTGACTGCTGCTTCGGCTACATCCCATTTTAGTATGTTGTCTCATTGTTATTATCATTAATGAAATTAGTGATTGTTTCTATGATTTTTTCTTTGACCCACTCATTATTTTCTTTTCTTTTTTTTTCTTTTACTTTTTGGAGGGGGAAGGCAGGACAATTGAGGTTAAGTGACTTGCCCAAGGTCACACAGTAAGTGTTGTGTCTGAATCCAAATTTGAACTCAGGTCCTCCCGATTCCAGGGATGGTGTTCTATTTACTGTGCCACCTAGCAGCCCCAACCCAATCATCCTTTAAGATTAGATTATTTTGTTTCAAATTATAATTTTTTTTTTTGCTTTTTGGAGGGGATAAGGTAGGGTAATTGGGGTTAGGTGACTTGCTCAAGGTCACATGGTTAGTTTTGCATTAAATGTCTGAGGACAGATTTGAACTCAAGTCCTCCTGATTCCAGGGCCAATGCTCTATTTCTGTTGTATTATGGTCCCAAAAGGATAATTTAATATTTTTGCTTTTATGCATTTGTTTGTGAGGTTTGTATGCTTTAATACATGATTAATTTTTGTGAAGGTACCATGTATAGTTGAGAAAAACGTATATTCCTTTCTATTTCCATTCAGTTTTCCCTACAGGTCTTCCATGCCTAATTTTTTTTCAAGAATTCTATTCATCTTCTAAACATCTTTCTTATTTATGACTGGATTTATCTAGATCTGAAAAGAGGTAAATTGAGGTTCCTCCACTAGTATAAGTTTATTATCTATTCTCTCCTGTAATTCATTTAACTTTTCCTTTAAGAATTGGATGCTTTGTCACTTGGTCATATATATTTGGTATTGATATTACTTCATTATCTGTAGTACTTTTTAGCAAAGTATAGTTTCCCTGATTATCTTTTTTTAATTAGGTCTACTTTTATTTTTGCTTTGTCTGAGACCACGATTTCCAGCCCTGCCTTTTTTCTTCAGCTGAAGCATAATAGATTTTGCCCCAGACCCTTATTTTAACTTTGTGTGTATATTTCTCTTTCAAGTGTGTTTCTTCTAAACAATATATTGTTATTGTCAGATTTGGGTTTCTAACCCATTCTACTATTCACTTTGATTTTCTGGGTGAGTTCATCACATTCCCATTCCTAGCAATGATGTATTTCCCTTTATCCTAGTTTCTTCTGTTTATCCTTTTCTCTCTCACTCTGCTTTTTTTCCCTGTCCCTCCTTAAAAGTCTATTTTTCTTCTGAACATTGCTTTCCTTAGTCTACCCTTTTTCTTATCGCCCCCCACACACTTCTCAGCTTCTTCCCCTTCTACTTTTCTGTTGGGTAAGATGGATTACTACACCCAACTAAGTGTGTGTATATATATATATATATATATGTATATTCTTACTTCTTTGAACCAATTCAAACAAAATTGAGGTTCTAGTATTGTCCAATTCCTCTCCCCATTTTTCCCCTCCATTGTAAAAGCTCTTACTTGCATTCCTCTCTTATGTGAGATAATTTCCCCCATTCTTCCTCTCCCTCCCCTCTTCTGCCAGTACATTCCTCTTCCTCATCCTTCCATTTTTATTTTAAGATCACATCAACAAGAAAGGATCACACCCATAGCCCTTGTTTAAGTAGACTTTTTCTAACTGCCCTAATGATGATGAAGTTCTTCAGAGTTACATGTATTGTCTTCCCATTTGGGAATATATAAACAGTTTCACCTTATTAATTTCCTCATGATTTCTCCATCACATTTATGTTGTTGTCTCTCTTTTAAATATTGTGCTTAAATGTCAAAGTTTCTATTGAGCTCTGGTCTTTTCATCAGGAAGGCTTGAGAGTCCTCTATTGAATTAAATATACATTTTCCCTTGAAGGATGACACTTGACCTTTCTGGGTAGGTTATTCCTTGTGGTAATTCTAGCCTTTGCCTTCCATAATATATTCCAAGCCCTCTGCTCCTTTATTGTGGTAACTGCCAGATCTGAGTGATCTTGGCTATGGCTCCACAGTATTAGAATGGTTTCTTTCTGATTGATTTCAGCCTTTTATCCTTGACCTGGGAATTCTGAAATTTCATTCTGATACTCCTGGAAGTTTTCATTTTGGGATCTCTCTCAAAAAGAGTTAGGTGGAATTTTTTAATATCAATTTTGCCTTCTGATTCTAAGATATCTGGGCAGTTTTCCTTTATAATTTCTTGAAATATAATTTCAGATAGTCCAACAATTCTTAATATATCTCTCCTCAATCTATCTTCCAAGTTAGATGATTTTTCTGATGAGATATTTTACATATTCTATTTTTTCATCCTTTTACTTTATTATATTGTTCCTGATGTCTTTGTGAAGTCATTAGCTTCCACCCGACCAATTTTAATTTTTAAGGAATCATTTTCTTCAATGAGATTTTGTACTCCTGTTACCATTTGGAAAATTCTGTTTTTTAAGGATTTATTTTCTTCAGTGTTTTTATGCCTATTTTTACCAAACTGCTAATTCTCTTTTCATAGTTTTCTTGGATTGCTCTCACTTTCCCCCAATTTTTCCTCCACCCCTTTTATTTGATTATTAAATTTATTTTTGGCTCTTTTTTTCAGTTGTTCTAGACATTCTCCTTAGGATTGTATTCAACCTGCATTTTTTCTTTGAGGCTTTGCTTGTAGATATTTTTCACATAGTTGTCTTCTTCTGAGTTTATGTCTTGAACTTCCCTGTAACCACAGCAGATTTCTAAGGTCAAGGGTTATTGTTGTTGTTGTTGTTGTTGTTTTATTTTCCAGCCTATTTCTTGACTTTGAACTTTGTGTTAGAGTTGGGCTCTGTTCACCTCTGGGGGAGAAGTAGGGGTCACTGATCTTCGGGGGGGAGGGTTCCCTGCTATTTCATAGCTAGTTCTAGAGGTCTGTAAATTTTCAATGCTTCCAAGATGGTGTGGTAAGGAGATGAACACTTGGGGTGAAGGAGCAGGGGCCCTAGTTCCTTGTCCCTTGAGTGCTATCGCTTGGGAGCCCTTCCTAGGTAGGGACCACAACACAGACCAGGAAAGTAGTCATCACAAGTGTTCATCTCCACCCTGGAACAGAAACCCAAAATTGGGCAATGGGCAATAGAGTTTCCAAACAGCACCCATTCCTACACTCAGTGCACATACATGCACCCACTGAAATTTCTTTCTGACCATGTGTGCAATTCCTTTGCCCTTTCTGAGTGGTGAGATCTCCCAGCATTCCTGCTGCTATTGTTGTCACAGAAGCTATAACAAAGACCCAGAAGTTACTGAGCCTCCACACTCCCAGCCAGCCAATGTCCCAGACCTCCCCTTCCACCCTCCAAAGTTGTCCTGGGTTGAAAAAATAACTCATCCTGACCTTTTTATTGGTTATTCCACTCCAGGATTCCATTTGAGATGGTATTTAAAGTTGTTTGGAGGGAAATGTTGGGAGAGCTCTACTGGAATGCTCCTTCTCCTCCACCATCTTGGCTCCCAACCATGAATTCAAAATTTTAAGAATATTAACCATGCCCTCAATAGATTAAGGATCAAATTACATCAACAGCCAGCTTTTGAAGGAAGAAATCCAAACCATCACCAACTATATAAAAAGGTTCTCTAAAGCATTAATCATTAAAGAAATTTAAATTAAAGTAAATTTGAGCTTCCACCTCATGCTCATCAGACTGGCAATGAGGACAAAGGGAATAAAA
Source organism: Pseudochirops corinnae (assembly GCA_028646515.1). Lineage (NCBI taxonomy): Eukaryota > Metazoa > Chordata > Mammalia > Diprotodontia > Pseudocheiridae > Pseudochirops > Pseudochirops corinnae. The sequence continues at coordinate 24,371,980 of CM053588.1, forward strand.
TGGCAAATTTTGGAGGAGGAATGCTAAAAACAAACAAAAGTGCCCTAGAGCAGTCTTGGCGGGTCTGTGAGTTGATCCAGCCATTCTGAAAAGCAATTTAGAATTCTACCCAGAAAGTAAACAAACTCCACTGGCCTTTGACCCAGATATACCACTATGAATCCAAATTTTAAAAAATATTTTAAAATTATATATGTATGAAAATATTTATAGCAGTTCTTTTCCTAGTCACCAAAAACTGAAAACTAAGAAGTAATCTCCTGATAGGGAATGGTTAAAGAAATTGTGATAAATGAATATAATGAAATAATGTTATGCCATAAGAAATGATGACAAGTTCAGGTAGAACTGGGAAGACCTTTGTGAAATCATTAAGAGAAAGTGTATAGAATTAGAAGAACAATTTGTACAATTGTAACAACAGAAATAATGAAATAGAGAGAGACAGACAGGGCAATGTGGGAATTTTTTTGCTAGATTGAGATACTAAAATTTCAAGTTTTCCTTATTTTATTGTAATTTAATTTCCCTTTTAATCTACTCAGTGTGGGTAGGAGTAGTTGGAAAGATAGATTAATAAAAACAAAGATATTTGTGTTAATATGGGTGCAAGCCTCACTTTGACCATGATAAGGTGTAAAGATACATATCCTACCAATTATGCTAATTGTAAGGATGCAAGATGTGTTCTGCCCTGATTATACCAATTGTATGGTGGCAGAGCCCCCGAGATAAATGCAAAGATAGCAAAGAAAGGGCAGTCCACACCAATGAGGGAATATATGTAAATTTATTAGGGGTTATTGGGTTAATTGGGGCAATTTCTTCACAAGACTGGTCCTTCTTGCCAGGAGAACTGATCCCCACCTCCCTATATCATCCTTAGGCCAGGTCAGATATTATATAAAAATGAAACAAAGAAGATGTAGTACCAGGGATAACCCAAGGTCACATCCAAGTTCTCCCAGGGGATAGGTGGAGCTTCTTTTGCTGTTTACATTCATTCGAGGTAGTTTACATTAGCAGTGGAGTCACAAGTCATGTTCTCACACTCTGGCCCCCACCATAAATAGGGAAGAAATTCCCTTTCCATGGGGCCACAGGCATTGGACCCAAAAGTTCTGTTCCTAGACCTGGCCAGAGGCTCATGGATCTATAAGACATGATGGGAAAGGAATTCTCTGTCACTGAGGCACAGGGTTTGAGTTCTCCATGCTTGGTCTCCTCAGTGAAAGCAGGAAGTCCTACCTGCAAAGAAGCACCAGCCTTGGTCAGTTATTTATAAATATAAGATGGAATGACTCCTCTATCACTGAAGCATGAGGTTCAAGCCTTTGATTTCTTCAGGAAAAACAGAGGGGGCTAGTCAGGCTTCCTGTTCTGTATTATGGAGGTGCAGCTGCCAGAAAACACTCTTACCTTTAGTCATTATGAGCTAATGGGAGGTGCTGGTGGCCCAGCTCAGATCTTTCCCTTTCCAGCTGTTTCAGTTCAATTCTGAAGGGGTCATTACATTCTAAGGGTCACTATAGTAGACTTGATTAGCATCCCATTGATACTTACCGCTATCAAAGGTCAATGGTGGATATAAATACTGTCTGGAGCAGTGGTTCTCAACCTTCCTGATGCCACGACCCTTTAATAGTCATATGTGTGCGTATCTGCATGTGGGCAGACCCGCCTGGAGACGGATAGAGGAGGTTCCTAAGACCATCAGAAATATGTGTTTTCTGATGGTCTTAGGCTACCCCTGTGACCCCTGTGAAAAGGTCATTCAACCCCAAAGGGGTCGCAACCCTCAGGTTGAGAACCGCTAGTCTAGAGGCTCACAGACTTAGCAGAAAAACCTATAAGAAGAAATATGGAAGGGGAGAGAGGGAATAATAGGGAGGGGAGTGTTCCATTCAAGGAATTAGGTAATACCTGTGGGAAGGAAGAACTGATCTACAGGCATCAACTGAAGGTGGGAAACCTTCATGCCATCAAGGGACTGGCACTGATTTTGCCACTGACTAGAGATTTGAGTGGAGTTTTTATACAACTGTTCAAGGATATTCTCTGCCTATATGCACAGTGGTTGGGGGTGGGGGAGGGCTCCTATCTCCCAGGGCAGGGTAAGCAGAAGCCCTTCCAATGTTCTGACCTTCATCATCTCGAGTGGAGGTTCTCTTTCCCACTACAGCTCATCCAGTGTTCTGACTCTGGGCATCTCAGACAGTGCAGGGAAAGTGAAGGCCTGCCCAATGTTTTGACTTTGGCTGTTTCAAGTGATGGGACCTATATCCCAGGTGAAGGGTAAGTGAGGTGTTGTAAACTTGGCCTTATGCCAAGAAACAGGGCAGGAGATGATCCTTTATCAAACTACTTAGTCAAGGAGGGGCAAGCATGAGATATAGGGGGCAGGGTATTTAGCAAACAAGCTGGTAAGTTTCTATAGAAAATTAAAACCATTTCACATGCCAGAGTCACAGAATTCACCTTACATCACAAACGGGGGTCTAAGAAAAGAAATGCCTATTCCAACTACAATATCTATGTGCCACATGATATATCATGTTTATTTCAATAAAAAATTTATGGTTGTGCATTGGGGTTGAGGTACTGAACCATATTGCCAAAGAAGGATGGTGAAAATACCCTGTACCTTCTTGTCACTTAATGGACTGCCTTGATAAGATAGTGCTGCTACTGATATTTCTACTATTGGGAAGGAATGGGGAGTATTAATTTTTCAGTTGTGCGAGGAGCACAGGATTTAAAGTAGACACCATTTTAATTTTTAAATCATTGTATTATTAAGACACATGCTGAGAAAAAAAGGAAAGGAAGAGAAGGGAAGGCAAGGGAAGGGAAAGTTTCTAAAAGTTACTTATGGCTGGCTTTCTAAATTTATTCTAAATTGATAGTCTTCACACTGGTGAAGGCTTGAGTTGATGGCATTAAAAAAATCACTATTATCTCCTTAGTTGTATGCTCAGAACCCTGAGGGGAAAGACATGGCCAAGATCAGAGGACCTGACTCATCAGAATGAAAGAAGTTGGGACTGGAATCTTCCAAACTTTCATAGGCTACACCTACAAGGCATGAACATGTTTTGAAGATACCAAAATTCTATACAAATATGAGTTGCAGTCATTATCATAAAGGGATGAGGGCAAAGCTTTGAGAGGAGAATTGAGAACCATGGATGGACAGGAACTAAGAGCATCTATTGGTGAAGAAGTAGTGGGCAATAAGGATATGTCAGAAAGCAGGGCTGGTAGGTCAGATCAAGTGAGAGGAAGGCTGGGGCAATGAAGAGATAATGGAGCCAATGAAGGAGGAAGTGCTGGTAGCTTTTGCATGTCATCCCTCAGCCCAACTGCCTTCAACCACGTGCCTGACTTCACCTTGGCTTAGTTTTTCTCTAGAGTGCAGACAAAAGGGAAGGGCTAGTGGGACCAAGGTGGTTGGAAAACCCTCTCACAGCTCCTTCCCACACCTCTTCTTCCTTATGGTCTCTTCTCCTCTGCACAGGTTCCTTCCACCCAGGTGGCTGTATACCCAGGTCTGAGGCAAACCCAGGAAACAGTTCTATCATGACCCCTGGACTTCACCATGAACTTCTGATTGCTACTGTTGTCCCTGCTCTAGAAGGGGAAGTAGGCCAGAGCAAAAGCTGAGGGTGCCTGGAAGAAGGGAGGAGAGGTTAGGAGAAAACTTTTTCAGGAAGGGCTGGAGGGAGAACATGGGTTCTCTCTCTGTCTCTCTCTCTCTCTCCTCTCCTCTCTCTCTCTCTCTTTCTCTCTCTCTCTCTCTCTCTCTCTCTTTCTCTCTCTCTCTTTCTCTCTCTCTCTTCTCTCCTCTCTCACTCATTCTCTTTCTCTCTTTCTCTCTCTCTTTCTCATCTTTTATCTCTTTCTCTCCCTTTATTTTCTGTCTCTGTCTTTCTCTGTGTTTCTGTTTCTCTCTATCTATCTCCATCTCTTTTGCCCACTCTTTTCCATAGGGTCTCTTCCTCACAATTCAGAGTATGGGATTCATGTCCAGGGAACAATGACCATGCAGGGGTGGGGGGCATCTGTCTCTATTCTCTTCTCCTACTACTGTTATGGGAATCTAAAGATCTTCCCTGCCCCTAGGCCCTTTGCTGGAGCGGCTGCCTCCTGCGGGAGGAAGAGGAACCCAGGACTTCGGAATTCAGATAAGGACTGTGCTCCAAAGCAGGAGCACTGAATGGGTTTTCCTGCTGTGTCCTACTGTTTGGGACCCAGGGGGAGGATGGAGTTGTGTCTATG
>CM053588.1:24376757-24423750 GCA_028646515.1 Pseudochirops corinnae
ATGATATGTTTGATTAAAGTAAGATTGTTAACCCATTTTGAGTTGCTTTCCTTTAGAAAAGCAGATCTAAGAACCTGTGCTAGTAGCTGCCCTAGGCATGCTAGGGTGCTTGCTGTTACAACTACCTACAACAAAACAGATATAACACACATCCTGTGCCATACCGTGGCTACCAATAAACCCCAAAGGAATATCCAATCCTGGGCCCAGAGCTGTAGGTCCAGTTCACTGGGGACTTAATGGACACATGCTCCCTGAGTAATATTGGTGCCCAGAAATAAGATGATGGGAATCATGGGGTTAGTATAGAAAAATGAAATCTGAAATACAATTAATCTTGTAAAATGCTGTCTGTCCATGTGGAGGGTGAGAGTTCTGCCCTGGGGAATTGTTTGGAAGTGATGGGAGCCTTTGGTAAGGGCCAGGATGAAAGCCAGAGAAGGAGATGCTATGGACATACAAAGTCTCAGAGTTCTTGATTGGGAAGACCCACTTTAGTTCTTTTTGTAAAGAAATATGACTTTAAGCAAGGATGAGAATCTCAGGGCCCTTAAAGAGCAGCAGGTGTCAGAGCTGGAAGTGTTTATGAGAGGCATCAAAGGACAGTGAGGTAAGAGAGATGGCCCTGAGGCTATCAGCTGAGTGAACACACTGTGGGGTTCTCTACTTGAGGAAACAAGACCCCTAGGTAGGATGAGAGACCCAGACCCTGGGGATGGCAGTGGATTCCAAAATATAAAGAGTTAGGGCATAGGAGGGGACTCCAAGGAAAAGACTTCTTGTGACAATGAAGGAAAAATCCCAAGGCCATCACCTGAGGGTACACAGTGTTGGGACCCTTCCCCTTGCTACCCAGATCATTCAACTTTTCTCCCCCAGCTCTGACACAGAAGCAAGAGATCCCCATTCCAGACCTTCTGGAGTCTGGGTGCCAAGTGACCCTGACCTGTATACCTCCTAGAGTCTGTAGAGAGGGGACACCCATCCAAATTCCTCTGGATTGGCTCTGCTTTCTCCTCCCAAGGATTTGTCTGCCAGGATCTTAAAACCTCATGTTTTCTCTTTACTCCCAAAGCATAGGACCATGGCACTAATCTCACCTGTCAGGTAACATTCCCAGAGACCAGAGTGACCACAGAGACAACTGTCCAGCTCAGGGCTGCCTATGAGTGCTGGAGGGAGTGAAGTATGATGCCCAGGTGCCCCAGAGGAAAGAGGGCTGGAGAGAAAGAGCCAGGATCAGGCACCCCAAGTGCCTGAATCTTGAGAAGGGAGAGAGAAAAGGACTCTTGAGAGTCCTATGGGGAGATGATATTTGGGGCTCCCTGATTTCTTAGATACAGATAGGTAACACAATGGATAGAGCAGCAGTCTTGGAGGCAGATAAATCTGAGTTCAGATCTGACCTGACACATCCTAACTGTGCTTACCCTGAGCAAAGTCACTTCAACCCTGTTTGTCCCAGTTTTCTCAAATCCAAGCACCTAGCTCTGAGGAGTTTGTCAGGGTTAAATGAAATATTTATAAAGCACTTAGCTCAGTACCTGGTATATAGTAGGCACTTCATAAATGTTTAGACCCTCCCATTCCCTATCTTGGCTTCTGAAACTGACAATCCCAATCTCATCCCATCCTTGAGAATGGCGCCAAAGAACCAGCCCAGAGTCAGCCACATTCTTCCATTGAAGGTCCTCCTCAGAGGATGAGCATCCATTTTACCCAAAGAAATGGGACAAGTGATTTGGCAGAAGTCAGCTGTCAGGAGAGGGGGAGAAGAAAGAGAAAGTCATCACCACTATCTTCTCTCTGTGTGTCTTTATGTCTGTCTGTCTGTCTCTATCTCTGTCTCTCTGTCTCTCTCTCTATCTCTGTCCTGTGTCTCTGTTTGTCTCCCCTTCTCTCTCTCTCTCTCTCTCTCTCTCTCTCTCTCTCTCTCTCTCTCATCTAATCTGTTTCCAAGACCTGTCAATGTTGCCTTCCTAACATGTCTCACCCATGCTCCCTTTTCTCCTCTGATTCTGCCATCACCTTGGAACACCCCCTCCTCACCTCACAGCTAGACTATTGTAATAGCCAGATGGTGGGTCTCCCTACCATTCATCTCTCCCCATTTCAGCTCCTCCTCCACTCAACTGTCAAAGTGATTTTCCTAAAGCAGAGGTTTGACCATGTCACTTCCTCCTACTCAGTAAACTCCAGTCTCTCCCTGTCAGCTCCAGGATCAAACATAAAATCTCTGGTGTTCAAACTCCTTCATTACCTCCTCCTGCCTCTTCTTCATTCTACCTCACACCACTCCCACCTTCCTATACCTTGTAGCACCCCAAAATTTACCCACACCATGTCCATACTGTGTGATGCAATGAAACCAGACCCTTTGCAGCTCCTCACAAAAGGCACTCCATCTCTGAGCCAGGGGCATAGTCATTACCGGTGCCTAGAATGCTCTCTCTCCTTTCCACCTTCTGACTTCTCTGGCTTCCTTCTAGCTCCAGCTGAAAGGTTTCTACAGGAAACCTTACCCAAACCCTCTGAAGTCCAGTGCCTTCTCCATGCTGATTACTACCCACTTATCTTGTCTCTGCTTTGTCTGTAGATATTGGCATACTGTCTGCCCTCAGACTGGGAGGCCCTTGAGGGCAGGCACTGGCATTTACCTTTCTTTGTATCCCCAGTGCTTAGTCCACTGCCTGGCACAGAGTAGGAGCTTAATAAATGCTCTTTGACTGATTGACTAAGACTATTGAGACATGCTGTGTTGGGTGACTAAAAAAATGTTATGGAAGAATCACCTGCACCAAGTCATTAAAAAATGATGTTTGCTTAATTTCCAAGAAAAAGCAAGACTCCAGAGATATAATGAGAGAAAATTATTTTCCCCTACTTTTCTGCAGATGTAAGTGATCCACAGCTGTGAAACAATGAATATATCAGCAGGTTTTTTCAATGAATGAATCGATTTTAAAGGTTGTTTTTGTTCTACCACCTTTTTTCTCTATGTCCACTCCAAAAAAAATCTATTGTTCTAAGGGATCATTCTGGGAGGAGAAAGACAAGTAATACGGGGGAAATTGAGTCAAGACAAAAACGAAAGATATCCATAAAATGTATTTTTCAAAGAAATGTGATTTACTGTTATCATCACAAAGGTACAAGACTTGGGGCTTCAAGCAGGGCCAAGGAGGATTGAGGTCCTTAGCAAAGGACAGGGACTGATTAGTGGGGACATATGAATGAGAGAGAGTGTGTAACAGGCACATATCAGGGGGAGAGAGATGGTGCAGTTGGCTATTAAGGGAAACTGGGCTGAGGAATGGAGAGTTCACGGGAGTCAAAGAAGGACCCTCTAATCTAGTGTTGGGACCCTCAAGCTCCAATTTCCCCCAGGGAAGGAGTCCCTAGGTCAATGGTTATTGAGGACAAGGAATTAGGCAAGGAGGAAGTGCTGGTCACTTCCCTCTCTCACTTCTGTCTCCCACGCCATCTTCCATTTCTACATATCTGACCTCCTTCCTATTAGACTGTGAAATTCTCTTGGGGACCCTTACTCTGAGGCCCATCAGAAAAGAAGGACAGATGCAATCAGATTGGCTGATTTTCAGAGAACACTTATCTCTTTTATTTCACCACTTCCCTGTTCCTGTATCTCTCTTGTGTTCTCACTAGAACTGCTGTGAGATCCAACCCAAGGAGAGCTCTGCTCTCTCCTGATGCCATTGATCTCACTGTGGACCTGAAGTTTATGGTTACTGCTGCTGTTTCTGCTTTGGGGTGGGGAGAGAGGGTGAGTAGGGCCAGAGCCAGAGTCGAGGATGACTGGAGAGAAGTAGGATGGCCAGGGTCATAAACTGGCCATGGAAGGTCTAGAGCAGCGGTTCTCAACCTGTGGGTCGCGACCCCTTTGGGGTAGCCTAAGACCATAGAAAAACACATATTTCCGATGGTTTTAGGAACTGAGACACCACTCCTCTATCCATCTCCAGGCAGGTCCACCCACATACAGATACACTCACATACGAGTGTTAAAGGATCGGGGCATTAGAAGGGTTGAGAACCACTGGCATAGAGGCAAAGAACAGGGAGGCATGGAGTATCTAGGAACATCTGGGAAGTAGGAATCAGAGCAGATAAACAGCTCAAAATCTTCAATCTTTTGAACCTATGAGCCCTCTCTAAAACTAGGTTCTTCCACACTATGAATGCTAGCTATTTTTGTCATCACACTCATTTCTGCCAAAGTTGATTCTTCCCCCAGTTCATGCTTTTCACACTTCTTAAGGAAAACCAGGAGCAAGCATGGCTGGTCTTCCAGTCAGTCAATGGCTAGCCACTCTGTAAGTTCATCAATTGAGGAAATCTCTAAAAGGAGCAAAGTTGAGTAAACACTTCTTCTATACTGACCCAACCAAGGCCCAAAGGGATGAAGCCTTTTTAAGAAGTAAATGGATAACTTCCATTTTGTTACCTTTCCTAATCAGCAACAGTCATGTCACCCAGAATACAAACAACTCAGGGTTTCATGCCTTTTACAAAAGATGGATACAACCACTCAGAGCCTGAAATGAACCAAACTTGAACACCCTATTATATCTGTTTCTTGCCCCTTACATTCTGTAATCTCATCCAGGGTATGAGAGGACTCCATTGACCAGACTATTCTTTATTGAAACCCTACTACATGCTTACTGCTTCCCTTCAGGATAACTAGGTCATGGTCCAATTGGATGACTATTTCTGGACTCTCAGAGGAGAAAGACAGATCTTCAGTAGCCACTGTGGGGATCACAATAGAGAGTGAAATAATCCAATGTTTCAAAGTATTGCCATGCAGCAATATTTGACTGGAGTTAGGGGAAATGAATGCATAACAGACAAAAAAGGAGGGGTCTGTGCTGAACCTTGAAGGAAATTCAGGATTCTTGTAGGGTAAGATGCCCAACTGATTGTGTGTTATTCCCTCCAGTCAAATCTGGTGAGAGTAAAGTTCACTCATTCCCTCTCACCTCCCCCCTTTTCCCCTCCATTGTGAAACCTTTTTCTTACCTCTTTTATATGAGAGAATTTACCTTATTCTATCTCTCCCTTTCTCCTTTTCCCATATATTCCTCTCTCACCCCTTAATTTTATTTTTAAGATATGATCCTTTCATATTTAACTCACCCTGTGCCATCTATCTATCTATCTATCTATCTATCTATCTATCTATCTATCTATATCTATCCATCTATCTATCTATCCATCTATCTATCTATCTATCCATCCATATTTCCTCCAACTACCCTAATACTGAGAAAGGTTGCATGAATTACAATATCATCTTCTCATGTAGGAATGTAAACAGTTCAACTTTAATAAGTTCCTTATGATTTCTATTTCCTGTTTACCTTTTCATGCTTTTCTTGATTCTTATATTTGAAAGTCAAATTTTCTAGTCAGCTCTGGTCTTTTCACCAAGAATGCTTGAAAGTTCTCTATTTGATTGAATATCCATTTTTTCCCTCTGAAGTATTATATTCATTTTTACTGAGTAGGTGATTCTTGGTTTTAATCCCAGTTGCTCTGACCTCCAGAATATCATATTCCAAGCCCTTCCATTCCCTAATGTGTAGAAGCTGCTAGATATTCTGTTATCCTGATTATATTTCCACAATATTCAAATTGTTTCTTTCTGACCACTTGCAATATTTTCTTGACCTGGGAACTCTGGAATTTGGCTACAATATTCCTTGGAGTTTTTTTTAGGATCTCTTTCAAGGGGTAATTAATGGATTCTTTCAATTTCCATTTTACCCTCTGGTTCTAGAATATCAGGGCAGTTTTCCTAGAGAATTTCTTGAAAGATGATTTCTAGGTCATTTTTTATTGTGGTTTTCAGGTAGTCCAATAATTTTAAAGTTATATCTCCTGGATCTATTTTCCAGGTCAATGATTTTTCCAATAAGATATTTCACATTGCCTTCTATTTTTTTGCTTCTCTTGGCCATGTTTTATAACTTCTTGATTTCTCATAAAATCATTAGCTTCCACTTGCTCCATCCATTCTAAGTATTAAGGAATTATTTTCTTCAGGTTTAGAGTGCTTTGAGGGGAATAATGGTATTTGGAGCTGGAAAGATAGTTCTAGACTGTGGATGACTAGAATTCCAGACTAACAAATCTGAACTTTACTGAAAAGACAATAGAGAGCGACTGAAGATTTTTTTTTTCAGCAAGGGAATGACATGCTCAAGTCTATGTATAAGACAAGATTATCATGGTAGCCTGTAGAGGAGGGGTTGGAGGGAGGAGAGAGAGCCCAGGCTAAAAGATCTGTCAGACATTAGTAATTGTTGACAGAATTATAAACCTTGAGGTATAATAGAGACTTTAGTTGCCACCTAATTCATTTGGAGACTTCAATACAAGGCATCCTAAAATTCTTGGTGCAGTTCCAAGCTATTAAAGCTAACTCTGTATAACATACCCAACAAGTGGTCCTCCATCTTCTACTGGAACACACCAGTGAAGGGAAATCTACTTCCTGAAGGAGCCCATTAAACTTTTAAATAGCTCTAATTGTAGGGATGAATTTCCCAACATTGGGTTTCAATTGGCCTCTTTGCAACTTCTGTTCATTCCTCCTGGTTCTGCCCTCTAGAAGTAATCTGTCCTTCTTGTGACAGCCTTTTCCAAAACCTGAACAAATCTCTCATGCCCAAGTCACCCTCTGCTTCTAGTTCTCTATAAGCATCCCTACATCCTTCAATCCATCCTCACCTGACAGGAATCCAAGGACTGTCACTAAAGTGGTTGTCCTTCATCCAGCAATGGTCTATTCCTTCTCAATGCATTTCCTAAACTGTGATACTGAGAAGTAAACACAAAGTATGCTCAAATCCGATTACTATAACAAGGAACTATTACATGCTTACTTCTGGAAATTATGGTTCTTTTAGTGCAGACTAAAATATGATGGCTTTCTTCCCTACTATAGCATGCAGCTGACTCAAAGTGAGCTTGGAATCCATTCAGATACCAGTATTTTTTTTCCAAAAAAGTAATTGTCATAGGATGCTGAGCCCATCTCATCTGATCCTCTTATTTGACAGAGAAGGAAACTGAGATCCCAAGGGACAAAGTGACTTTACCACCACTGTCAAAACCAGAAATAAAACAAGGAACTCTAATTTGAAATCAAATGTTGTTTATATTATAACAATGTAGCGCAGAGAGGAAGGGAAGGGAATAGTGGGAGATTCATCCAGAAAGGTAGTTTGCAGATAGATTACTGAGGGCCTCAAAAGCCAAGACTGAGAGTCCACCCTAAAAAAATAAGATCACAGGATTTAGAGCCAAAAGAGGTCTTGGATACATTCTATTAAATCACGTCATTTGACAGCTAAAGAAACTGAGGCTCAGAGAATTCAATTAATTTGCCCAAAGTCACACAGCTAGTAAGTGGCTGAGCCAGAGTTTGAACACATATCCTCTTGACTGTAAATTGTTCTTTCCACTACACCATGATGAATGGATATTGAATCAAACGAGAGTGCTGTAAGGATAAGAAAACACAGGAGTGTTTGTAAACAGTACGGAAGCAGGCAAGCAGACAAGGAGAGGTTGAAGATGAGTGAGGGGTGGGGATTATAGAGGGGGCAATATATTAGGAAAGACAAGATGGAATAGGCTCTCTTGTGCATATAGAAGTTTTTCCTGGCAAGAAGAAGGACCATAAGACAAAGGTGAAGCGGGGGGAGAGTGGGCAGAGGGCACTTGAATGATGTGAAATCAGGAGGGAAGATGAGGGAGATCTTGGCAAATGTCCTTAATTTCTTTCTAATGTGGTGGAGGCAGGTTCCATAGGAGACTTGAGAAGTGAGTGAAAAAATCTGTGACTTTTCACTGCAGTTCTGAGGGGAATTAGGGAAGAATAGTAGGATTACCTTACTATAGTGAGGGCCCAGTTGAAATTATGAAACACAAATTTGCAGTGTACCCATTTTGCTTGGTTCTTTGACTTCCTCCAGTTCTCTTCAGCAGCTCATGAGTAGAAATGAAGGAGGCAGGTGATGAGAGTAATCCCAGGATGGGGCTTGGCAAGGGATGATTGGTGATAGGATAAATAGTTGAAAAACTTTAAGTTAGATGATAGTATTAAACTACTCACCCATAGGTTAAGATTAGGGAAGGAGAAAGAAACCATTGGAATGCCCAGTGTAACATATGGCATAAAAGATTAGTGATGGGAAGAATATTAGAACATGGAACCCATAATGTCAAGACAGAAAGGTAATGGAGAAGAGGGACAGGTAGAGCTGAGACCTTAGATACCTCCTAGGGACACCATCCCTTCCCCAAACTCACTTTCTCTGTTTCACAGGATCAACATGAGAATTCTAGGCAGCATGTCAGCTCAGAGATTCCTCCCCAAATTGTGCTGACCCCCTGCTCACAGAAGAGGGAGGACTAGATACAATATGCCTCTATCTCCTTCCAAGCCCAGAAGCCCCAAAAGATCTGCACATCAGAAGATGCCATCATTGAGTATTCAGAGCTCAAGTTCCAATGAGGAAGCTAGAAGAAGGGGTGAAGGGAGTGATGAAAAGTGTCTGGGATCAGAGAGCAGCTGTAAGAAAGAAGATGACTAACAATGCTGCCAGATGTTATCTATTGAATCTATCCACAGACAGCTATCCATTTTAGGCACTATGGGGGGATGCGAGAAAAGGACAAGGCATGGTCTTACACAATATTCTAAGATGAATAGCCAGAAAAAAAAACTAATAAGAGAACACAGAATATAAAATGTCAAAGCTGGAGGGCTCTAGGCCATGGGTCACATATATATCTAATCCTGATCTTTCTATTTATTTCAGTCCCACATGACCAACTTCTTATTAGACATCTCCACCTTGGTATTGCTTGGACATCTCAAACACAGAATGAATAAAACAGACATTATTGTCTATTTCCAACCCCCCTTTCCTTCAACCTTACCTAATTTGGTAGATCACACAGGTTTATAATTTTGGGGTCATCACTGGCTCTTCCCTCTCCTCCTTCCTCCCCAATCTCCACTAAAATCCAATCAGTTGCCAAGTCTTATCCATTCAAGTCCCACTTCTCTTGCATTTGTTCCCTGCTCTTCCTTCATATAGCGTCTTGTGAGGGTTGGGAAATACATGCAGGCTGCAGGAGGTTGTGTTGAGGTACGGGGAGTGTTGAGGCCCTGGAACAAGCTGGGTCATGTGGAGTTCAGAGCATTACTCAAGGTTCTCCCACATGTGGTTACCAGGTGTTCCAGATTAGTGTCTCCACACCCTGGGCCTTTCATGCTCTTGTGACTGCACCTCCCCTCTCACAATTCTGTTCAGCTGGGCTCTGTTTTTTTTTTCACGTGGGGTATGTGCATTGGGGAGATATATAAGGCTCAAGCTTTGGGGGTAGTTTGAAGTCTGTACAAAGATCTTGCTGTAAGGCTTCCCCATGGAGAGACTTGAATAAACCATCTCTGCTTGCACATACGAGCCTTGACTTCTGTTCTTGAGAAGGCACTGGCACCTTCTCCATTAGGGCAAGTAGCCGGCTGCCCCTGTTGTCAGGTAGGATAAACTGACAAGCCTCTACCTTAATTAAGGCACCACCCCCTTTTGACTAGATGGATATAATAGCTTACTAACTGGTAACTCCTTTTGAGTTTCTCCCCCCCCAGTTCATTTCCCCCCACACCACTGCCAGCTTGATTTTCCTAAAACACAGAACTGACTGTTACTCTACTACTCAAGAACCTTCTCTAGCTCTTTTTTTCCCTTTAATATAGAATATAGACTTCTTAACCTTACATTTCAAGTCCTCCAATCCATCTCTCACCCATCTCTCTTAACTTATCTCATATTACTTCCTTTCAAACATTGTCCATTTCTTTCAAATTGGCTTGTAAGTTGTTCTTCCACCACTCTCCTTTTGTACAAGCATTCTCTTATGTCAGAAATGAAATGTTTTCTCACTGTTATCTCAGAGAATCCCTAACTCTTCTGAAGCAGAGATCAAGAAACACCATCTAAGGAAGACATTTCCTGAGCTACCCAGTTATTGGTTTTTTTTCTATCTCTTGACAGAATTATTTTCTGTCTTTGTATTATAATTATATACATATTATAATTCTCTCTTTTTATTATATTGTATATTCATTGTGCTTACTTACTTGACTGTCCTTACCACACAGAAAGACAGAAATTCCCTGAGGGTAGAAACTCTTAGTTTTTGTTTTTGTTTCACTAGTACCTAGCACATAGTAGGTCCTTAATAAATGTTTATTGAATTAAAATGGATTGAATTGTACTTAAAGGTAGAAGAGAACATGGAGATCATCTAGTTCAATACTTGATTTTGTAGAAAAAGAGACTAAAACTCAAAGAGGTAAAGTCACTTCCATAAGGTCACATTCAATGTCAAGCCCAGACACTCTGATTCCAAATCCACAACTCTCTCCAAATACCATGAAGTTTCTCATTGCTAGTTAATTACCTCTTCACTTCACCCTTTCATTTTAGATCATAGCAAACTGACCAGGCCTTCTGAACTTAGCCCTGTTCTAGCTGTGTTTCCTAAAAATAGAATACTAGGACAGACTATTTACTTGATACATACATACATACATACATACATACATACATATATATATAATGTAAAATTTATGTCTAAGAGTCTTATTAATAATTAGGTAGTTCATAAGAAAGATTGGGGAAAACCTGAGTATGATAAGAATTTTAAAAGTAAAACCATTTAGGAATAGCTAAAAAGAGTAATTACTTTACACAAATGAGGTACAAGAGGTAGAAGTGATACACAGGAATTAGATGGGGAGGAGGCCTGGTAATTCTGGTAAGCCTGCTTTCATCAGGAATGGGGGTAAGAGGGAACAATACATATATATTTTAAAAAGAATAGAAGCCTTCTAAATTCAGAAGAAATAAAATGGTAGGAGCATAGGAAGGGGGGAGAAGACAAGGCAGGCATCTTTAGAGGCCAGGGTGAGAGAATAGGTAAATAGGGATATAGAAAGGTGTTTAGATTTATAGGAATGGAAGGATAGGGAAGAAATCCTTAGAGAGGGGTAGCCAAGTCATAGAAGGGCAAGGTAGTGGATAAAAGTAAAGCAGAGGAGGCAGGAGAGATAGGAAACAAGAGAGGTGCATATACATAAAAACAAAGATCAGGAGTAGAATAAGTTTGGGAAAGTATAAGTCTATATATGTATGTGTATATGTATATGTGTATGTATATATCTATAACTATGGAAAACATATCTAAACTCTATTGTAGACTTCTGGGGTGGTAGGAGAGGGTATGTATATATTTATAGCTATAGAGAAATACCTAAACTTTATTGTGGCCTTCTGGGAGGGGTTGGAGGAAGGGGGGAAAAGAACAAAGTAAAAAAGCGCACAGCAGAGAACAAAAGAAAACTCACAAGGAAGCAAAGAAAAGATGGATAACTCTCAACACAACAATATTATTTATCATACATTCTTTCTTGAAATGAAAATTTATTGTTACATATTTTGAATCCTTTCATGTTCTGCTATGCCCATGACATGCTTTTTTTCCCTTTCTAACTTTGTATTTAAGTTTATGATATGTTTTTGTTTCTTTTCTCTGTTCTATATTTGTGTTCTGGTGTTTGAGTCTAAAATAGAATTTTGGGGAAAAAAAATAGAGCACTAGAACTGGAGTGAAGTAGACTTGAACTCTAGTCCCACTCTGAACACTTGCTAGATGCAAGATGCATCATTTCTTCGAGTATCAGTTCCCTTATCTGTAAAATATGGCTAACACCTTCAGCAATTATCTCCAAAGAATACCATGTGCATGACATCTTATTTTAGTATAATTTTTTCCTTTATTTTATTTTCCTTTCTCTTTCTGTTCACTCTGATGGGAGTAGGGGGTAAGGGAGAAGCATTAAAAATGACTGTGTTCAAGTACCTGAGAATCAGATGTTCTATTGATCATTCAGGACCAAGGACAGCATCTTAGATTCCTTTGTACCAGTTGGTAATTTTCTCGAGTATGACAAACAAGGACGATCGTTTTCCTCAGTCTATTAAAAGTCCTTGCCTAGAAGTAAGGAGACATGGGTTTTATAAGTGCAGAATATGAATCTATATATTGGAAACTGAAATGCATTATTTCAGGTTGCAAAAGAAAGACAAATTGGCTAGAATTATATACCGAAGACTGGCTATCCTTTACAGACTTTTGTGGCTGCGTTCAGTCATTTCACTCATGTCTGACTCATCATGACCCCATTTGGGTTTGTTTGTCTGTTTGTTTTTTGCAAAGATACTTGAGTGGTTTGCCATTGCTTTCTCCAGTTCATTTTATAGATGAAGAGATTGAGGCAAATGGGTGAAGTGACTTGCCCAGGGTCACACCTGATGTCAGATACACATGACAAGGGTGCAAGTCTCAAAACATTCTTGAAAATTCAGCAGCTAAAATGCAACTAGAGCAGCATTATTGACTGAATTGTTGACCATAACTAGTCAAATACAACATGGATCCATCCAAATCTAAGTACAATGTTTCAGTTAGATATTTCCCTACTCACTTTCTCCAAAATACATAAAATTAAGAGCTTTCAAAATATAGCGTGCTAGAAGGACAGGATAAAATAGGTATAATCCCCATCTTCCTGATCAGTTTTGTAACTGTTCTGAAAGATGCCAACAATAAGTCTACAGAAAATGAGCTTACATTTCAATACTCACTTGATTACAAAAGCAGGCCTTTTATTCACTTGTGAAATAGTCTTCAGAACATATAAAAACAATAATAGCAAGACAGAGACATTCTCAGAATGATTCCTATCTGAATTCCATCAAAAAGTTGAAAAGAATGAGATGTGACAATAATGACAACAATATATTTATAAGTTCAATAATAATAAATGCAATTATAAGCAGAACATTTTTAATTCATGCCAAAGAAAGATAGGGACTGAAGACTTCAAGACCAAAATTAGAGGTCCCAGTAACTAATGAATAATGGCAATATCTACTAATATTTTGGTCTCTTTCAGTCAAGACATGTTGAGCATAAAGACATCAAGAAGGAAGTTGTGGTTCAATGTGCTAAGAGACTTGCTGGCATGCTGAAATCAAAGTTGAATGGGAATGTGGTTGTGGAATACTGCACGTACCATTAAATATAATTGATGTGAAATATCAGTCATCATATATACTTTGGGAACTGTTAAGTGGAGATTTTGAAGGTATCCTAATAAAAACCTATACAAAATTGATGAAACACAGAGTCCATCATCCCTAGGCAACTACAGAAAAAGTAATATTTTGTGTCCTAAAAAGGGAAAGAGGATTGATAGTCATTTTTAATGCACAAGAAAAATAAGATGAAAAACTACAGAAATACTTCTGGAACAAACAGACATCACTTCCCCCAAAAAAGAAAGGAATACAAGATGCATACCACTAAATTTGTTAAATGTAGCCCAAGCACTTTACTTATGAATAGAGATTATAAAGGCTAGGATCTAAGAATAGTCAAAATACTCTCCATTGTTAATAATCATATGAATTCAGTCAACAACATGGAGACCCAAAAGTATCTAAATATAGGTGAGTTGGGGGGAAAGATGTGTGTGTGTGTGTGTGTGTGTGTGTGTGTGTGTGAGAGAGAGAGAGAGAGAGAGAGAGAGACAGAGAGACAGAGAGAGACAGAGACAGAGACAGAGAGACAGAGAGACAGAGACAGAGACAGAGACAGAGAGACAGAGACAGAGAGAGAAGAAATGTAAAGGTTTATGGTGATAATTCAGGAATAGGTCATTGCCACCACAAATTTTAAGCATTACCCTTAAGCATCCTTGGCTTGGTGATCACTGTAAATTATATAAAGTGGTAGAAACTGTGCAACACATCACCACAGGTTGTTCAATTTTCGTACCTACTGAACCCCTAGGAATATGTGACCAGCTGACAAAAACTATGCATCAAAAGCTTACTGTTTTTCATGGACTGATAGACATAAAATTCCCATACTATAAATGCATACTGCAGAATATCACTTAACAACTCTCGTACTGAACCAGACCATTATCCCAAATAGAACATTGATCCATAAACACTTAAGAACCACATTTTAAACAGGTAGTGCCATACCAAGTACTCATAACCACAAAGCTTTCTGGAACTAAAAAGCCTTCAAAATATAGAGACTTAGAAAAGAAATCAAAATCATGTTATACTTGCCATCATATCTGCAGCTGGGGTTATACAGAGAATGCTTTTAGCGAGCCTGCAGAAAATGAGTTTATTTCTTCATGCATTTATTCTACTACTTTTTTTATTCACTGGGTATAAAAATATAATAATGGGATGGTGACTTGCCCTCGGATTGTTTCTATGTAAGATCAATTTTAAATAATGAGAATGTTATTAAGAAAGGTAATAAAAAACATTCAGTACCACACCCTCAAAGCTCATCACCCATGTCACAAGGAGGGTGCTAATGGTCAATTATGTGGATGTAGATATCTAGCACGATTTTGTGTGCCTAGCAGGGATGCTTCAAAAAAGGGCAAATTACATTGTCAACACAACTAATATATTATCATATGGGTCAGAGGGATGCAAGCGCTCCTAAGAGACACAGAAATAGATTGGTTCAGACTGTCATACCAATCACCTTAATGTAGGCAGTAGAGAAATGAGTGCTGCCTCTTCATTTTCTGGTACCACAAGAAGATAAATTCTTGTTATGGGAAAAGGTGGTGTAGTAGAGTGCTGGTTCTGTAGTCAGGAAGAGATGAGTTCAAATCCAGCCTCAGACACTTACTATCCGTGTGACCTTGGACAAGTTATTTATTAGTTTCCTTAACTGTCAAATGTGGGCAATAAGAACACCTCTCTCCTAGGATTGCTGTGAGTATCAAATGAAATATTGCAAAGCACTTAGCATGGCACCTGGCAAATCGTAGGCACTATATAGGGAGCTATTGTTGTCATTATCAATGAGTGTTGTTATATACCTCTTGGGTCACTACGGCAGGCAAACGGTGAGTGACTCCATGCACTCTCTTAATCGACTGATACGTGAACTTTTTAGTGTGTGCCAGTACAAACTCATAACACATTTGGAAGCTGATCTTGCCCCCTGTAGGCAAGGGCTTCATACTGCTTTTTGTCAACAGTACCTTGAACCCTGAGGGACACAAGATTCAGTGAAGGGCAATCATAAAAAATAGAGCGGAACACCTACTTCATTCCTAGACAAAATTAGAGATTAAAGTCAAGCAACTACAAACTCAGGAGAGGGAGAAGCTAAAGAACTCTGGGTCCCTGAAAATCTTGACTTGAGACAAACTCCAGAAATTCTACTTAATTATGAAACACAGGACAAAATCATCTTTCAAATGCTTTTGAAAGGGAGATAGGCATACTTAGACTCAAATTTCAAAAAGCCTTTCTTGAGTTTGATGAAGCACTAGCAGATCAATCATATGAAAACTGTTATTAATTTTTAACAAGCTGACACCTGCTATAACCCTCATGAATCATTATGGCTTCCTATACAGCATTTGACTCTTTAACAGAAACATACAAGACCATTCCAAGAGACGCTTACAGCTGAAAATATCAGCCATTGCTGAAATAAGAACCACAGGAATGAGGGGCAACTAGGTGACGCAATAGATAGAGCTCTGGACCTCAAGTCAGGAAGATTTGAATTCAAATGTGACCTCTGACACTTACTAGCTGTGTGACCCTGGGCAAGTCACTTAACCCTGATTGTCTTTTTAAAAAAAGAAGAACCACAGGAGGAAAGTTTTAGGTACCCAAAAATTCAGCGGAGGGAGAAGGTCTGTATAATAGTGATAGTAACAATAATAGTTTTACTATAACACTTTAAAGTTCACAAAGCATTTATTTACAGTGTCTATCTATTGAGATAACTAGTGGGTGTGTTATGCCCCCCACTTTATAGATAAGAAAACTGAGCAGTAGAAAGGTACTGTGGTTTGTCCAGGATCACAGAGCTGGCTTGGAACTGTCTGAATTCATGGTAGGGGTAGGAAGGGAAAAGAGCATAGACACAGAATCAGAGAGAAACAGACAGAGATGAAAGGGGTGGGAAAAGAAGGCAGAAAAAGGAGAGGGGAGGAGAGGAGGGGAGGGGAGGGGAGGAGAGGAGAAGAGAGGAGAGGAGAGGAGAGGGGGGAGGGGAGGAGAGGGTTGGGGAGGGAAGGGGAGATGTAGATAAAGACATAGACATAGACATATAGAGATAAATATATAGATTTAGCTATCTAGAGAGACAGCTAGAACTAGCGACAGAGATCAAGGTAATAGAGATGTCTTATTGGATCCAGATCCTATGATTTCATCTGTGTAACAAGCTTCTTGGTTAAGAAAATTCCTCTATCAATGCCGATCAGCAACTGCATTAAATTTCAAATCTTAAAAAGTTACTGGGGGCACTGAAAGAGTCCACTAGGTGGCTTAGTGGATAGAGCCCTGGGCCTGCAGTCAGAAAGACCTGAGTTCAAATCCAGTCTCAGAGATGTGCTAGCTGTGCAACCTTGGGCAAGTCACTTAATCTCAGTCTGCCTCAGTTTCCTCAACTATAAAGTGAGAATAATAATAGCACCTACCTCTTAGGGTTATTATGAGGATCAAATGAGATATTTGAAAAAAACAACAAGGCAATCAGTACAGCAGCTGGTACATGTTTAATGTGATATACATGGTGGCCATAGTCATCATTGTAAATACTTGGTTACGGTCCCAACGCCAGCAGGTTTCAGAGGTGTCACCGTCCTGCCATCAGTATAGGTAAAGAGATAGAGATAAAAATAGAGATAGATAGATCATATAACATAGTAGATGGTTCTGATTTTCATTGGTGAAAGGGGATTCTGTTACCAGAAGCTCTTTAGAATTAGAGATGTGTGCAGATAGGTCTTTATATCAAAAAGCATTTCTCAAGCCCCTACTATGCACCACTGTGCAAGGCAGAAAGGTGGCTCAGTGGTCAGTGTTCTGGGCCTCGGAATGCGAAGACCTGAGCTCTACTCAGACCAGATGTGTCACCCTAGGTGAGTCACTTGACTGCTGTCTGCCTCTGTTTAGTCTGAAAAATGGAGATAATCATGGCCCCCACCGGGCCAAGTGCCATATTGGTGGCAGAGCTGTGATGGATGCATACATGGATGTGGCTATTTACAGAGAGGCCTGAGACAGAGAAAGATGGTCCTGAAGCTAGTATCAGTTTCAGTTGTAAAGGCATTGTGCCCAACTGTACCACCCCTCCAAGCTCCTAAATGAACCTATTATTCCCCAAAGATTTCAGGGTAGGATGTCACTTCACCATTCACAGAATCTTAGAATTTTAGCAAATTCTAGATCCAAATCTTTGCTGCAACAACATGATAAGGAATAAAATGACCTCAAGACTCCTCCTAGACTGTGTTGAAGGCATGGAGGGCCATACCAACAGACAGCCCTACCAGCTGTTGGCTGGCTCACCAATGGGTCCATGGGTCCTGAAGGGCCTTGTCTTATAGCCCAGCTGAAAGCCAGCTGCCCTTCACTGCAAAGACCAGACACCTTTAAATAAGAATTCCTGTCATCCATTTTCTGGCCAATAATTCCCGATGGGGAGAGGGGATCTAGTGGCCAGGATACTCAAGGAAGTGAGGGGTGAAGAGTTCAGGTTGTCGGGGTCCCCAGGAGAGCTGATGGGTTTGGTATGCCTGGATCCCTTCCGCACTGGGTGAAGAGTCACAGCTAAGTGCTTTAGGAGAAGGATTCCTCCCTGGGTTCTTCCACCGGGAAGCCTAGGGGTCACGTGGAAGGGGCAAGTCTCCAGGGTTTCTCCAAGTTTCTGGGGAGTGGGGGGAGTGGGGCGGGTGGGGCTGGGGCAGAGAAGGGGTCAGGATGCATGGGTTCTTGGGGGGGGGGGGTCTAGAGGTCGAGTTTAGGTCCTTGCCAGTGCGGGGCCTGCGGGTCAGGACACCTGAGTCCTTGTTGGGAGAAGAGAGTGTCAGGATGCTTGGGTACCTGCGTTGTAGGCTCTAGGGGACGGAATGTTTGCTTTCTGGTGCGGGCGGGGGCGGCTGGTGGGCAAGATGCCTGGGTCCCGACGGGGGCGGGGGTGAGGGAACTGGAGATTCGGAAGGGGGGTGGGCAGAACCGCAGTAACAAAGGCCTCTCCATCCGTCAGGCAGCGCCCCCCCCTCTGCCCCGCCCCGCGGCCCCCCGCATCCCCTGATTGGCCGATCCCCCTGCCCGTCAGCGCCGCCCCCTCCCCGGGTCTGCAGCAGGGCTCTCGCCGGCTCCTCGCGCCCCCCCCCCCGCCCGGTGCCGCAGGCGGGGAGCCCCCCTCCCCCTCCCCCTTCCCCCCCGGGCCCCGCGCGCCCCGGACCGGCCCCCCCTTTCCCCCTCCCGCCCCCTGCGCGCCGCCATGCCCCCCCCCGCCCCCCGGGCCCGGCTCCGGCTCCTCGCCGCCGCCGCCCTGGCCGGGCTGGCCGTCATCAGCCGAGGTACTGCAGCGCTGGGGCCGGGGGGCGGGGAGGCTGGAAGCTTGGGTCCCTGCGGGAGGCGAGGAATCAGGACGCCTGGGTCCTTGGCAGCTAAGAGGTTATCACTGGGTTCTAGAGTTGGAAGTGACCTTAGTGATGTGTCTGGGAGGAAGGGAGGGATTGATGCCTGGGTCTATGGTGGGAGGCGGGGAGGGGCACTGGGGGATCAAGACGCTGGGGTCCCCGGGGGTGGAGGCTGGACCCTGGGATAGCTGAGGGGAGGGTGCGAGGAGGAGGACTGCTGAGTCTCTAGGGGGTCCCAGAAACTGGATAGGGGGTGACAATCCCCAAGGGTCCTGGGGCCTCGGCCGCCTGCCTGGATCCCCGCCGGATGAGAGCAAGAGGAGGGGACTGGCGGGAGTGGGGTGGGGGGCGGCGGGGGGGGGGGGGCAGAAACCTGAGTCCTGAAGCTGGCTGGACGGGAGAGAAAGGGATGAGAGTAGGAGATTGAAGAAAACGGCTTCATCGGCCGGGGGGGTTGGGTGGGGGAGGGGTAAAATAAGTGGAAGAGTGTAGAGCGTTGGGTTGGAATAGGGGAGAAGGTGAAGTAGGTCATTTAGGGCTGTTTCAGGGGGACAGTAGGGCTTGGAGGCCAGACCACGGCGCCGGCGGGGCGGGGGCGGGGGCGGAGGAAGAGCTGTGCCGGAGGCTCAGGTGCCTGTGTCCCTGAGGAGGGTGGGTGCTGAAGGATGGGCTCCTCTGGGTCATTGAGGGGGCAAATAGAGGCTAAGGTGACTGTGGGATAGGGAGCAGAGGCAGGGAAGTGGATCTTCAAGGTGTCTGAAGGATTGTGGTGGCTTTGAAGAAGAGGGGGGATGGGAAGGAGGGCCAGAGCTGGCAGCGATTTCTCTGGCTCCTGCCGGAAAGGTTAATGGACTGAAGAGGTGCTGGACTAATTAAGTTTCCCAGGCCCAGGCCTACCTCGGGCTGAGGCTTCTCCCAACAAGAATTGGGTTAAGGGGGGCTTAGGCCCAGTCGGACCTCTGGCTCCCATAGTCAGAGAACCGGCCATCTCCTCCTCCGGCCAGACTTGGGGTGGGGGTGGGGGGAGGGCTAGGGCGGTGGCAAGGGCCAAAAATTTGCGGGACTCTGTCTGCCTGTCTGAGCCTGGCTCTCTGACTTCCCCTTCTGTAATGTCTCTTGGCTTTGTCTGTGACTCTGTCTCTGTTTCTGTTTCATCGGACTGTCTCTGTCTATCTTTGGATCTTTTTCCTCTCGTATAACTCTCCATCTCTCTTCTTTTCTTACTTTTCCATTTATTCTTCTCTTTTGTTCATTTCTTCTCTACTTACTGTCTCTATATCTCATTCTCTCTCATCTCTTGATGGTCTTTGTATCTCTTCCTGTCATCCTGTCCTTTGTGTGTTTCTGTCTGATATCTTCTCTTTACCTGTCCCCATATCTCTCTCTCTCTGTCTTTCTTTCTCTCTGTCTCTGTCCTCTCTCTCTTTCTCTCTCTCTCTCTGTCTCCCCGTCTCTTTGTCTTTTTGTTTCTGTCTCTCTTTTCTGTCTGTGTGTGTCTCTGTCTTTCTTGTCTCTTTGTCTTTGTCTCTCTTTTTTTCTGTGTGTGTGTCTCTTTCATGGTTTCTCTCCATTTTTGTCATTTGCCTGTTTCTCAAAATCTCTCCATTTCTCTTTCTCTCTTACTAAGTTCCTTCGTGTAATTTCTATCTCTGTTTTTCTGTTTGAGTGTATTTCTGCTCGTTTCCCTCAGCATCTTCCCCTCCTCTGCCCATTACTTCCAATTCTAAGACCCTCCCTGTGTATGTTCCTCATGTTTCCAACTTGCCTCTGAGTCTCCGTGTCCTCTCTTTCTGTTACTCTGTCGGTATCTGGGTCTCTTTCATTTGTTTCTGTTTCAGTATTTTTCCATGCCTGCCTTCTGATCTGCTTCCCCCTATTTCTCTTGGTCCCTACTAATCTTCCCTGCTGTTTTGTCCATTAACCAAGATAATGAAATCTCTTAGCAGATGGACTGGGAATCATTGACCTAGGTTTTAGTTCCAACTCTCTCACTAATTCCATGTGACCTCAGGAAAGTCATTTCCCCTCTCTAAGCCTGTTTTCCAACTGTCTAATAAAAGGGCTAAAGCAGGTGGTTTCTAATATCATTCTCAGTACTTACATTCTTTGTTCTAGGTTTTCAAGTTCATTCAGCTCTGACATTCTACATTCCACATTCTAAATTCCCCATCACCCTTAACATTCTTAAAATTCTCTGTTCTAGACATTTTCCATCCTGTTTTCTTAGATTGGTTCTATCCTAACATTCTGTTCTAGGTTCCAAAGTTCCTTCTAGCTGTGACATTTTCTGTCCTGTTTCCTTAAAACAGTTCTACCTGAACCTCCTCTGTTCTAGGTTTAAAAGTTCATTCTGGCTAGGACAATCTACATACTGTTTTCTCAGAACATTTCTACCCTAACATTTTCTGTTCTGGATTCAAAAGTTCCTTCTGGCTCCAACAATCTCCATTGTGTTTTCTTAAATCAATTCTACCCTAAAATCCTCTGTTCTAGGTTCAAAAGTTCCTTCTGACTCTGACATTCTCCATTCATAAAGTCGGTTCCAACTTTGGCATTCACAAGTTCCTTCCAATTCTAACATTTCAATGTTATAAAGAACTTTTAATATTTTAAGGACTCCTCCAGCTCTGACATCCCACATTTTAAGGTCACTCAAAGTTTGGACATTTTATGTTTGGTGATCACTTCTTCCTTTGAAATTCTCTATTCTAGATTCTAAATTGTCATCCAACTCTGCCCCCTCTCCATTCAGAAAGTCTCTTTCTACTCCGATATTCTCTGTTCTAAGTTCTGAGGACCCTCCCAGCTCTGTTGTTCAACCCCAGGGTCCCTCTCAGCTCTGGCATTCTCTTTTCTAAGTTCTGAGGACACTTCAGCTCTGCTGTTCAATCCCAAGGTCCCTCTCAGCTCTGGTATTCTCTCTTCTAAGTTCTGAGGACCCTCCCAGCTCTGACGTTCTAGCCTAAGGTCCCTCTCAGCTCTGGCATTCCCTGTTCTAAGCTCTGAGGACCCTCCTAGCTCTGATGTTCTAGCCTAAGGTCCCTCTCAGCTCTGGCATTCTATCTCTTTAGGCTGATTCCTCCTTTCACACTGTTCTTGAAGAAGGTGTGGAGAGCAGGGCATTCGAGTTGCCACTGGGATGAGGGCCAGCTCCAACACTTTATATTCTCTATTTTATGAACCTTTCCAACTTTGATTGAGATGTTCTCAGTTCCAGTGGTTTTTGCAGCTCTCTGCTTCTGTGGTTCTTGGACCCTTCCTGCTCCTTTCCCACATCCTAAGCTTATACCTTGGCAGCAGCTTCTGCTCCCACTCCTACCACCCCCTCTAGGAGAACTCATCTTTCCCTGAGGAGAGCAGAGCCAGGGCTGAGGTCTGAAAACACACGACCTGACTCATGTCTCTTGGCAGACACCACTGAGGTGATAAGTTTCTGGGCTTGTTTATTTGCTCGAATGTCTGGGGGCTTCAGGTAGCAATGAAAGGACTGAGCTTCCTTCTGAAAGATACTTGGCCCAAGTAGACATCTGGGCTGCTGGGGCTGTGGGAGTCAGCCTGTGGCATGCACTTGAAGCAAGGGATGTTGGGTGCTTGAAGAGAGATGAATGGGCTCCACCTAAACAAGTCCCAGTTTCACATTGAGATGACAGATCATTTTCTCCATTCAGGATAAAAAAGCCAATATCTAATTCTCTTTCTCCCATGTAATAACCTGCATCTCCTATCTCCTGTAAAATAATTTCCATTGTCATGTAATAATTCCATCCAATAATTAATCCATGAGTCTGGCTCTGGGGAGTCTGCACAACTGGGTCCCTACAGGTACGTCCAGATCAGAAGAGCTAAGTCTTTGAAAGGGGTGTTCTGGGGGCCCTAGAGAGGGGTGTGTGTGTGTGTGTGTGTGTGTGTGTGTGTGTGTGTGTGTGTGTGTGTGCGCGCATGTGTGTGTATGTGTGTGTGATAGAGAGACAGAGACAAACAGAAAGAGAAACAGAGAGAAAAAGAGAGAAGGAGAGAGAGAGAGAAGAAGAGGGAGAGAGAGAGAGAGAGAAAGAGAGAGAGAGAGAAAGAGAGAGAGGGAGAGGGAGAGGAAGAGAGGGAAAGGGAGAGAGAGAGAGAGAGAGAGAGAGAGAGAGAGAGAGGAAAACTTCATTTCAAGTCGTTTGTGATTACCAATTAACATGTATATGTGTCCAAAGACGTTTCTCTCTATATGAAACAGCACATCTTTGTGACTGTCTATACGTCTATTATTTGTCTGACTGTGTCTGTTTCTGCTTCTGCGTGGTTTTGCATGAGACTGTACATCTTTGTGACTGTGTCTCTTTGGACAGCTGGGTCTGAGGAGCTCTCTCTTATTTGTGCGACTGCTCATCGGTATGTCTGTGTGCATGTCTGTGTCTATATCCGATTGTATCTGATTCTGTGGGCTTTTTTTTTTCCTTCTTGAAAGTGTGTGACTTTGTATCTCTATATTTGTGCGTGTGTGTGTCCTTGGGACCATGTGTCTGCCTGTTTGTATGTTGCTCTGTTTGAGACTTTTGTCCTTGTGACTGTGTGTAGATCCCTGTTTGTTCACTGTGGGTCTCTATGCTTCCTTCTGATGTGTGTGTGTGTGTCCTTGGGAGTGCCCCTGCCTGGATGTCTCCACCTGTTTCCTTTTCTGTGTATGACAGTGAGTGAGTGGCAGCATATTGAAATCAAAGCTCTGTAGGGTCTAAATTGGGAGAGCAGGGGGGTCATTGCTCCAGGGTCTGAGACTGGGGCAAGGGAAGGAGTTGGAGCTTATAGTAGAGAGGTGTCAGAGACTGTGTGTGACTTTGTCCCTGTGCCTTCTTATGTCACTGACTATGACTATGTGTCTCAAAGCTACCCCAATTCCTAGTGGGTCTTACTCTCCCTGACTCTGTGTTTATTTTGACTGGATAGAATATTCTGAACAGTGGAGAAAGTCATAAAGAGGACAGGAAGGGGGTGGCTAAAAGCTGCATGTCCTGGTGGGTGGGTGTGTTGTTATTTTGTGGTGCTTTGCCTCTGTGTGTCTCAGTGTATCATAGGGACAGTAATTTCTCCCTCGAATTTCTTTCCCTTGTGTTCCTTAAATACAGGAAAGACTTGGCGGGGGGGATGGGGGGAGAGGGGAAGGGATGCCCAGAAGCAGGGGAATAGACATGACCTCCGATAAAGTCTAGGATGGGGTACCTGTTCACCATCCATCCAATGCACACACACGCACATATACCCACAGTTTAGGTATGGAAGACTCTAAGGGGGGCTTGGAGTTGCCTGGTAGCAATTGTCCCAGGATAAAAGGGGCCCTGGATTAATTAGCCTCTCCCCTCCCTCTCCTCCTCATATTGCCTGCTGGGAGATTTGCCCAGGACCTTTCCTCGCTTCCTCCCATCAGTGGTTCCAGGGTATCTTGTAATCCACCTTAGGTCATTTGTCCCTCCCTGTCTCAACATTTTTGTCTCTTGATGTCACTGTGTCTATGTCTCTGTTATGGTCTCTCTGTCTCTCTCTGCCCCATTGTCTCTGAATCTCTCTGTGCTGGGGGAGTTTGCCAGCCATAATCCACTAGAAAAAGGGATGACAAGAGCTGACTTGTGCTTGTGTTTACAATGTCACGGGGTGCCACAGATTGTGTGGGTGACATCATGCCAGCCCTGCCCCAGGTTTTGTGCTTGTGGGGGATGGGATGGAGATCACGTGCCCCACCCCTCCCCCTTTCCGCAGGATTGCTGTCCCAGAGCCTGGAGTTCAGCTCTCTGGCAGACAACTACACCGTATGCGAGGGAGACAACGCCACACTCAGGTACAGCCAAGACCCCGCCCTATGCACCCCCCCATCCCTCTCCCCGATGGCCCCTCCCCTCAAGGTGCCCCTTCCCTCTCACTCAAGGTAGGTGCCCCATTCCCTCCTCCCAGGGAGCTCCCTCCCCCAGGGTCCCCAGCCCCCTCCCCCTGGGGCCCGGTACCCAGGCCGGTGCCAGCCAGAGGCTCCCCCGTGGCCGCAGCTGCTCCATCGACGAGCACGTGACCCGCGTGGCCTGGCTGAACCGCTCCAACATCCTGTATGCGGGCAATGACCGCTGGACCAGCGACCCGCGGGTGCGGCTCCTCACCAACTCTCCCGCCGAGTTCTCCATCCTCATCACCCGTGTGGGCCTGGGCGACGAGGGTCTCTACACCTGCTCCTTCCAGACCCGGCAGCAGCCGCACACGGCCCAGGTCTACCTCATCGTGCATGGTAAGAAGCACAGTCCGGCTGCCCCAGCGAGAGGCGGGCACCAGGCACAGATCAAGGACCCGGGAAGGGGCAGAGAGCCGGGAGAGACGGGAGGAGAGGCACGGAGAGGTGGAGACAGAGCCAGGCAGAGACTCCTGAAGGAGCAGGGAGCTGGAGAGGGGCAGAAACTCCGGCACAGGAAGAGAGGAGAGATAGAAGAGAGGGAGGAGGAAAGGGGAAAGAAGGAGAGAAAGGGGGGAGAGAGGGAGTGGGGAGAGGAGGGAGGGTAGAAATGAGACAGAGAGAAATAGAGGGAGATGGAGAGAGAGACAAGGACAGTGACAGAGACAGGGACAGAGGCAGAGAGGCAAAGTTAAGTGGGAGGTGGAGGGATGGAGACCCAAACACAGAGAAAGGAACAGGGCCCCAGAGAAAGACAGAAACGAGGATACAGACAACCATAGCAATCCAGGAGTGAAAGGCATGGCCCCAGAGACCCAGAGACAAACCTAAGGATGAAGAGACCGAGAGTGCTGTCTTGCTCCTGAAGGCTTCTGTGCAACCAAAAGCCCCCAGGGGAGGGAGGAACATAGACCCAGACAGAAACAGAGACAGAGGAGAACATCAAGGGAAAGACAGCAAAAGGGCATAAGAATCAGAACCATACAAAGGGAAAAGCTGAGGAAGACAGAGTCAGACACAGACAGAGAGCAGAGAGACAGAGACAGAGGCACAGAGACAGAGGCAAAGAAAGATATACAGACCCCCAAAGAAAATGCTGAGGCAGGCTTTTCTGCCCCAGCGCCGCCTCCTTAGGGCCCAAAAGCTGCTAATATCATGGACTATTGATGCTTCATCATGCACCCCATCCTAGGAGGCAGGAATTAGAAGGACCTGAAGTCTGGGTCCCTGAGGAATAAGGCTAGGGAGGAGGACATCTGGGTCTCTAGGGGCAGGGATTGAAAACTGGGATAGTGGGGTTCTTGAGAAAAATGCAGCAGGAAGATTAGGATATTTAGCCTACTTTAGCAGGCAAGGCTAGGGTATTAGGTGCCTGGATTACTGAAGGGAGCAGAGACTGGAAGATCAAAATGCCTGAATTCCTGGTTGGGGCTTGGGAGTAGATAGGGGTTAGAAGTTCAGGATTCCCAGAATCCTCTGGGAGGAGAGGGTGCTCAGGGGATCAGGCTGTCTAAAGGGAGTTAGAAATGTGGGAATCAGAAAACCTGGGATGCTCAGAGAGGAAGAGCTGGAGGATACTGACCTCGGGGTCATTTTCTGGCCCCCCCTCCATTTCTCTTCAGTCCCTGCCCGAATTGTGAATATCTCCTCTGCTGTGACAGTGAATGAGGGTGGGAACGTGAACCTCTTATGCCTGGCTGTGGGGAGGCCAGAGCCCACAGTCACCTGGAGACAGCTTCGAGGTGAGGGCCCCCACTCCCAGCTGCCTGATGCCCTGCCCTGGGCCCTATGTTCCATCTCAAGGCCCAACCTCTCTTCCCAGACCCTGCACTGCCGCACTTGCCATACTCCAGACCTTCCCCAAATTCCTCCAACCCTAACTCCCAGACCATGAAAGATCCCTGTAGCTCCCAAGCATGCATGTGTGGGAAACTCATCTTTTACCCCAACACCACAGTCATAGAGCTTAAACTCCCAGAGTTAGAATGCATTGAGCCTCAGGAGCCTTCCAGTCCAACCATTGCCTGTGCAGGAATCCGGCATCTCTTGGAGCACTTCCAGTGGTGGGGAGCTCACTGCCTTTCTGTTCTCAACAGCAGAATCTCAGAGATCAAAGAGATCTCAAGGTCCACCCTAGGGGCAGCTGGTCACCCTAGATGGAGCACTGGGCTTGGGTTAGGAAGATCTAAATTCAAATGTGGCCTAAGGTACTTCCTAGCTGTGTGACCCTGGGCAAGTCCCATAACCTCAGTTGTCCTCAGTTGCCTCAGCTTTAAAACAGGGATAATAATAGTACCTACCTCGGCCTCGGCTGTGAGAACCAAAGGAGATGGTCTCTTTAGGGGCGCTGAGCCAGTACCGGCCCATGGCAGGCACTGTATGAGTATTCATTCTGTTCTCATCCCTCCCCGTCTGACCCAGCCCACACATGAACAGGAAGCCCCTCTCCAACACCCCCAGCAGTGGTCACCCTGCCATTGCCTGGAGATCTCAGACGGCGGGGAACTCCTCACAGTACCGCCTCAAATATGCATCATGTTGACAGTCTTGAAAGTCAGAGAGACCCGAGAGAGACCAGAGACCTTACGACATAAAATGTCACAGCCAGAAGAGAGTTCAAATCCCATCTGACACCACCTTATGATCCTGGCCAATTGCGTAACTTCCCTTGGCCTTAAAAGGAAGGGACTGACTCGGTGGCTTCAGAGGCTCCTTTGAGCACTCAGGAGGTTCAAAGACCTTTGTTAGGTACTGGTTTTGTACTTAATAATAGATAAGAACATGAGCCCTCCCCTCCAAAAACAGGCAATCCAGCAGGAGAGAGAGGTGTGCATACCAATAAGTGATAGGAAGGGGAATGAGATGAGGGCAAAGGGACAGATCCAAAGAATGTTACAAGAAATCTGAGGGGAGAGAAATACATTTCAGTGTGAGGAGAAGGCTGTTAAAAAAGGTTTCATGGAGGAGATGCTATCCGGTCTGGAACTTTAAGGAAGTGAGAGACTTCGATAGATATCTGGATAGGGAGCTGGGAGAAGACATTCCAGGCATGGAGGATGTACGTGGAGGGAGAGGGATTAGAGAGGTCGGACAAGGTATGGTTACAACCCACGTCATGGAGAGCCATTGAATGCCAATATTGAGACTGTACTCAACCAACAATAGGAACTACTGAAGGCTTTTGAGTAGGGGAGCAACAGGATTACATCGGGAATTAGGAAGATGAGTCAGCATCAGTGCAGAGGATGGATTGGAGGAAGGGGGGAAGGAGACTAGATACGGGAAGATGACTTTGCATGCTATTATGGAAGTCCAAACAAAGGGCAAAGAGGGCCTTCACCCTCTAGGACAGTGACCAGGTAAGTGGAGACCAAGGGACAAATGTAAGTGATGTGGTTGTGGTAGGATGGACGATACATGCCAATTGGTTGGATTTGGGAAGTCAAGGAAGAGGAAGGTACCCAGAATGACCCTAAGGTTTTCACTTTGGAGAGTAGGAGAATGGGGTGCCCTGATGAAGAAAGTATCACAGATACTCAGTTCAAAAGGACCTCAAAAGAGCATTTAATCCAACACATACTTTAAAAGGGATTACCTCTGCAATATCCCTGATCCCTGGTCCATGGAGTAATTCCCACCCCTCTCTGTAGGTCCCAAATTCATTACTTAAGGGCCTTCCTTAAGCCCTTGGGGGGAACTAGCTATAGTCTTCTCTGGCCTATCAGTAAAGCCTTAAATATTTACTGGATAGGATCATGGAGTAATGGAACCCCTGAGCTACTTGGAACCAAAGAAGCCATCAAATCCCTCCCATACCTGAGCACAAGGTGCTTTGCACCTAGAGAGACACTTAATACATATTTATTGAATTGAAGATCCCAGGACAATGGCAGCCATCCACTCTTCCTTTGAAGCCCTCCAATGATGATGGGGAATTCGCTGTACCAGGCATCCTATTCCCTTTGGGAGAGCTCCCATTGTTAGGAAACTTATCCTTATGTCAAGCCAAAATTTGATCTCTGATCACTAGACTTCCACCTATGATGGGAGAGGCCCCTGGACCCACCCCAATGGATTCAATTCAGTAAAATTTGATTAAGCAGAGACTGTCCTATGTGATCCACACTGGAAGAAAAAAGAGAGCTTCAACACAAATTATTGTCCCAAATAGCTTATAATCTAATAGCCGAAAGGTAATCGTCAGGACAGACTTCTTTGGAGTTCTTTAGAGAGAATGCTCGAGCCTTAGAACATGGTTCCATATTCCTGAGGTAGAAAGAACCACAGGACATCAAATGCCAGGGCTGGGAGTAATCATAGAATGTAGAAAAAACTAGAAGGGTCCTGAGAATTTGGAATATCAGACCATGGAGGAATCTTAGGGGAAAGGGGAGAATAAAACCCCACCAATAACTGTAATAATAGCAGAACACTCAGACCATGGAGGAATCTTAGGGGAAAGGGGAGAATAAAACCCCACCAATAACTGTAATAATAGCAGAACACTCCAAGGACCTAGGATTTCGCTTAGCTGGCTAGGACTAGCAACCATAATGATGGCTAGCATGTGTGTGACCCTTTTGAGGTTTTTGAAGGACTTTATAAATATGATCCTGAAAGCAACGTGGTAGGCTGAAGGTGCTATTATTAGCCCCATTTTAGAGATGGCGGAAACTGAGGCAGGCGGTAGTGAAGTGACTTCCCAGGGTCACACAACTAAGCAGTGTCTGGGGCTATATTTGACTTGAGCTCTTCCTGACTCCAAGTCCAGCACTCCATCCAGGTACCACTCAGGTGCCTCAAAGGTTAAGGGACTCCGGTGTGGTCACCCAGCTAGTCTGGGTCCAAGGCAAGCCTTAAGTCCAGGTCTTTCTGACTCTAAGGAGCAGGCTGTCTATTCACTATGATATGCTGCATCTCACATAAAACCATAAGGTTTGTAAGAGACTGTACTAGCTTTTTCCCATTGATTCTTAGAACAGAGAATGTCAGAGGGAGTTTAGAACAGAATGTCAGAACTAGAAAGCTCCTTAGAACAGAGAATGTCAGAACTAAGAGGGTCGTTAGAACACCGAATATCAGAAGTAGGAATCATCCTACAATATGAAATGTCAGAGCTGGAAGAGTTCTTAGCAAAGAACTGGAAGAAAGCTTAGAATAGAGACCGTCAGACCCAGGTTGGTGCTTTGAACTTGTAATGTCAGAGTTAGATGGGTCCTCAGCACACAGCCCACAGAATGACCCTGCTGGGTGGACCTTTTCTGATCAGTGTTCGAAGATCACATGCTGCCGCCCTCCCCGCAGGCTGCAAACCACCAGTAAAACGCAGGAAATTTAACTGGGAAGTATTTAAGAAACTTAATAAATACAATATAATAAAAATTTTAAAAGAGCACATAGCTCCACCAAGTCTGAGTCATCAAGCAGGGACTTCTGGCTCTGATAGCTGGTTACTAGGCCCAGAGCCCCTCGAACTCTCTCTGACACTTGCGATCCCCAGAGCCCACCTCCCCATCACCGTATTCTCCAGGTCTCCAGGCATACCCTCCCAGGCTCTTGAAACCCTGTGTCCCCTCCTCCACTTAGGCGATTACCGAAGTCTCTGACCCCAGTACCTCAATTCGGAGACGACGCCCTCTCCCACTCATTGATACCCGGACCCCAGAGTCCTCAGCCCCTGTTTGCCTCCTCCCCGCGCTCTGCCCCTGCTGATGTGTGTCCGTGTTGTGCCCGTGTCGTCCCGTGTTTAAGTGTGTTTGTGTCCGCCCTGCCCCTCCTCCCTCAGACGGCTTCACATCCGAGGGTGAGATCCTGGAAATCTCGGACATCAGGCGAAGTCAGGCTGGGGACTACGAGTGCGTGACCCACAATGGCGTGGCGTCGGCCCCCGACAGCCGCCGCGTGCCAGTCACTGTCAACTGTGAGCCCCTTGTCGCCCTGGTCCCCGAAGAGGAAGGGCTAGGGGGAAGGCAAGACGCCTGAGTCCTCAGGGGGAGGGGGCTGACGTCGGGACTCCTGCGTCCCCGAGGGCGTGGGCTTGAGGGAGGGACGCCTGGGTCCCTGAACTGGCAGGTCTAGGGCTGTGTGGAGAGCTGCTAGGCTGGGAGTGGGGAGGGTGCGAAGTCAGAACGGCATATCCAGCCCGGTCCCCTACTCTGCCTCAGACCCTCCGACCATCACCGACGTGACGAGCGCCCGGACAGCAGTGGGGCGCACTGCGCTGCTCCGCTGTGAGGCTATGGCCGTGCCTCCCGCAGACTTCCAGTGGTTCAAAGATGACAAACAGTAAGGAAGGACGAAACCGGGAGAAGTCTTCTAGGGGGCGGACCCCCAAGTGACGAAGGGAGGGGTGGGCAGTTGCAGGGAGTGGAGTGAGGATTACCAATGGCTGGGTCTGCATCTTGGGTCAGGATGCGTGGGGTGTTGGGTTCCTCTAGGGCTCAAATAGAGGAATGGGGGCGGGGGCGAGGACGGAGTAGGAGGGCATGCTCCTAGTGGCCAGGATGAGGAGAGGTGGGCTGTGAACTGCCAGGCTGGGGGAGATTAAAGATATGGGCACCAGTTCCTCCACCCCAACCCAACAGAGGGAGTGTAGGGTGCTGGAGTACACAGTCCTGGGCTTGTGGAGGGGTATGGAGGTTCACGCACGCGCGCGCTTAAAGGGTCTGGGGGAGGCGTGGAAGGAATGAGGGAGGAACTGACGACCTTGCCCGCAGGCTGGGGGGCGGCGCGGCCGAAGGCCTGAAGGTGCAGACCGAGAGGACCCGCTCCATGCTGCTATTCGCCAACGTGAGCGGCCGTCACTACGGAAACTACACGTGCCGAGCCGCTAACAGACTGGGGGCTGCCAGCGCCTCCATGCGCCTTCTGCGTGAGTGCGCCCAGGCTAGAACTGGGGACAGGGGCCGGAATCCGGGCCAGAGAGCCCCCGACCTAGGAGCAGAGAGGGGAGGCACGGGGCCTGGGGAGGGAGGGAGAGGGACACAGACAGCGCGGGCCAGAGGCGAGGAACAAAAGGATGGAGAGCCCAGGTCAGAATGGGAAACACTGGGTGAGATGCAGAAGAACGAGACGGGGAGCCACATGTAAAGAAAAAGAAACTTGAGGGAAGTGAGAGAGAGAGAAACGGGGAGAGTCCGACAAAGACAGACAAAGAGGAAAGAAATGGCAAGAAATGAAGGGACGGTCCAAGTGGGGACAAAGGTCAAGAACCAGGGGCCAGAGAGGACCCTGAAAAAGCTCCTGAAAAAGACAAGCAGAGGGCAGAGAGCCAGAGGAGGAAGGGTCAGAGAAAAGCCAGAAGCAGAGACAGAGCAGAGACAGACTGAGACAAGGGGGTGGGGGGAGAAAGCGGAGGACAGATACGGAGAATCACATCTGGAGATGAGGGAAGACTGGAGGTCTGTCACTGCAGACAGTGATAGTGAGAATGGCCCTGAGTGGGATGAGGTGGGGGAGAGGGAGCATCCGATGCAGAGGGAGCTGAGAAAAGGGCCTGGGGCGGGGGTTGGGGGGGCGCGCTGAAGTTCCCGCGTCCGTCCTGATCTAGATTCTCCTCGCCCTTCCCTCCTGCCTTCAGGCCCAGGCTCCCTGGAGAATGCAGCTGCGCGGCTCCCGGGGCCCCTGGCCCTATTATCTGCCCTGGGCTGGCTGTGGTGGGGAGGCATGTAGGAGCCAAGGCTGACAGAGACCGAGCCCTAGCAAGGAAGTGAGCCAGCAGCCTGGAGAGAGTTCGAGCCAGCGAGGAAGGCCCGGCCCGGCAGAGGAGGAGGAAGAGGAGAGATCCTTAGAGAACCCATCACTGTGAGGGATAAACGCAAAATTATGCATCGTTTCTACAGCCATTGTTGTCACCCGTTCACGTGTCTGATTGTACCCCAGTTGCCC
This sequence comes from Pseudochirops corinnae, assembly GCA_028646515.1. Taxonomy (NCBI): domain Eukaryota; kingdom Metazoa; phylum Chordata; class Mammalia; order Diprotodontia; family Pseudocheiridae; genus Pseudochirops; species Pseudochirops corinnae. The sequence goes on from CM053588.1 coordinate 24,409,163, forward strand.
CTGACCCCCTCAGCCCTGGCCTCGACCCACTCTGGGTACCCCTGTCACCTCTGCCAGCCACGGGCTGCCCGTCACCTCTGCATGCCAGCTTTAGGTGGTGGCAATGGCTGCAGGGGTCCCTGGCCCCTACCACCAGGCTTAGCTTGAGCTTTCTTACCTGTTGGGAGTGGCCCCATCCCCTTTTGTGTTGGATTTTGCCCCACTGAAGGGGAAAGTTGGGGGAGGCACCGTGTCATCTCTGGGACTCTCCCAACAACCAAGGCTGCCTGTCACATTTCTGGGTGTCCCCCTGCCCTCCCTCTCCCCCCACTTTCTGGCCTCCCCCCCAGGCCGACTGGTGCTTCCATCCTACTGTCAGTCTGGTGGCTGTGGCCTCCCCCGCTTCAGCTACCCACCTCAGTGCTATGTCCGCCCCCCTTCCCCCCGCCACCCTTAGCTGCTTGCCTGTGTCCCTTGCCCGTCTACTGGCTGCCGGCCTGTCTTAGCTCTTGCCACTCTGGTCTTAGCTTGAAGCCCCGTCAGCCAACCGTACCTCACCCACACGTACCTGCACCCACCAGCGACTGTGATCAGCAATAGTCCCCCCGACCCCTACCCCCAGCTCTAACTACCTTCTGCTCTGGCTTTGGATCCCCTGGGCCAAGCCGTAGTTCCTACCCCAGAGGTGGTGGTTTCGCAAAGGGACAGAGAGGATCTAACAGAAGGCCTCCTGCTATCTAGTCCCACTAGAGAACCCCAAACCCACCATCCAGGCAGAGGGAGGATGAGTCCTGGGCCCAGTCCTAGAGATACTTGTTAACACCGCCCCAATATGTCAATACTTCCTCAATGCCCACACCACTCAGAGCTGGCCAGGGCTAAGAAGGGTCTGGGGGTGGGCTGGATCAGGGAGGGACAGGGACTGTACCTCAGAGGGGGGCATGGGCCCCATCCACATCGTCTTCCATTCCCAGGGTCCTGAGGGGAGAGGGGAGGGGAGATGGGGTGGGGGTGGGGGGAAGGACCCTGGGACCCAGTGTGTCCCAAACCATGGGGAGTGTTGAAACCGCCACACCAATAAACACCTTTTTCCAAAACCTTGTCTATGTCATCCCTGTCCCAGATAACTGGGCTCCAATCACTCTCTGAGACCTTGGCATCTGGTCTCCAACCCCCTGCCTTGGTTGAGGATCCCCATATCCTTGTTTCCAATTTCTCCCAAAGTACCCATAAAGCCATTTTATTCCTCATTGGTGTCCACCAAAGGTACACTCACACACACCCAGCCCAGTTCAACCTCCAGAAATCTCCCACCAAGATATAAGCAGCCACATGGGAAGTCTTGCCCCGCCACCATGCCAAATTAGGAAGTCCCACCCCACCATGGGCAATCTGTCTTCATTTGCATGGGAAAGGCCATTTCCTGCTCCAGCCAAGAACAAGAGGAAGTCTTGCCCTTTCAGACCGCTAAGCCCCATTCTTCAAGGGGGAAAAGGCAGGAAGCCCCCCTTCCTCAGCTGTGCCAGGATAGGAAGTCTCCCCTGTTGGGGGACTGGGTGGAATGGTGAGACTTGAGATCCCTGACTTTTCCACTGTGCAAAGCAGAGAGTTCCAAGCTTAGTCGTGCAAAGTTAAGACCCTTCATCCTCTGCTGGGGTCAAACAGGAATTCCTGAGCCGCCAGGGGTCTGGGCAGTTTAAGGTCCTCAGGGCCCACACCGGCTGCTGCTGTTCACACCTGTGTGGCTGACCTAACTGTTCTGTGGACTCCATTAGGGCTAGCAGCAGTGACCTGGCTGGAGACCGAAATCTGGAAGGAAAGAAGCAAGAGGGGTAGGAAGCTGAACTCCAGGGTCTATGGTAGGAAGGAAGAGGAGGTGATCTTACAGTCCATCAACCACCTGTCTACATCTTCACACTTCAGCTCTCCCCAAGTGTGTCCTGGGAGAGCCTGAATTTCTAGCCCTCCAAGGGTAAATATAAATAGGAATTCTCCCTAACCTCTTGAAAAGAAGGAGGAAACAGGAAGTCCCACCCCCCACTTGGTGTGGAAAAGGAAGTCCTTCCCCTATCTTGAAAGTAGGACTTGTCCCATCTTGAGAAGAAAAAAAAGAACGGATTGAATTGAAAAGAAAGTCATTCCCTATCATGGGAAGAAACAGGAAGTCCCATCTCATGCTGCTGTTGTTTTAAGGACGCCTTAGAACCATATGGGTTCATTAGTTCAACCCTCAAAGCCCAGAGGAAATGACTAGACCAAGGTCACAAAGGCAGCAGAGTGGCAGAGTTGTCGTTTGAATTCAGGTCCCATAACTGCAAATACCACCAACCCCTCTGTCTTTATGTCAGACATCTCCCAACTTAACATACTTTTATGGTGGGGGGTCTTACCCTTCCACCTTGTGGAGGGGAAAACAACCCATCTCACAGCCCCCTTCTGAACAGTCAAACACGTCTCACTGTATGTCTACTCACAGGACAAATACTGGGTTCTGTGGCCAACCCATGGAGGGAAGGTTGTGGGGTCCCCACAGAGGTTACACTCTGTGTCTTCTTCTCTGGGGTTAAGATTGCAGAGGGGAAGATCAGGGGCTTCTTCATGCTGTTTCCTACATAGAAAAAGAAAAAGGAGAAAGTGTGTGACTGGCTAGCTAGACCTCCCACATCTTCCCCTCTCTGCCCATGGGTAAGCCCAGCCTCACACTGGCCAAGGGGGGTAAGGAAATAGGGGAGGGGTGCCCAAAATGAGCTTTCTTCAGTGTGTCCCTTTTAAGTCCAACTGGCTTCCATTTCCCAGGCATCCTTTCCCTCTGTCCTTATGGGCCAGAAATTCTGGGTCCCTTTTATCTTCAAAATTCTTCTCTGTTCCTACTGTCCAAAAATATGATTTAATCCAGGGGTGGGGAACCTGCTGCTTCAAAGCTACGTGTGGCTTTCTAGGTCCTTGGGTGCAGCCTTTTGACTGGGTCCAAGTTTTACAGAACAAATACTTTTATTAAGGGGATTTGTTCTGTGAAGTTTGGATTGAGTCAGAGGGCTGCACTTGAGGACCTAGAGGGTCACATGTGGCCTCAAAGCCACAGGTTTCCCACTCCTGATCTAATTCAACCCCAGTGGGCCTGGCTCTGCGCTGCTCCTTCCCCAGTGGCCATCCTTCTAGAAGACCAAAGTTGTGGTCTTCTCCTCTGCCCCGGTCAAGGTTTTTGTCTGTTCAGTCTCCTCTGGCCACAGTTTTACTCCTTCTTCATTGACCAAGTTTCTTAATTGCTTTCTTACTCTGGGCAGAGCTCTCCTCGACTCCTGCCCCACTGGCCGCTGCCCCTTCATTGCCTCACTGGTGATCATGAGTAGCTCGTCTTCGATTCCAAAGCTACAGACCCATCCCTTGCTCACCCCAAAACCGACAGGCACAGCATCCGAGCAGGACCAGCAGAGCTGCAAGGATGGACAAAGCCAGCAAGGAGCCTAGCACAATGCCTGCAATGGCCCCAGGGCCCAGGACAGGACCTGGTTTGGAGAGGGAGACGGAACTAAAGATAGCACCCAGGAGTCAGATATTCTACCCTGCCTTAGGTATCCAACTGTGTTGTCCCCCGTCCCTTACAGACACAGGCATATAGACTCCCAATCTCACCAGCCCGGTAGCTCCGGCTAGAGGAAGGAGTGCCAGGCTGACTACCCAAAGTGGGCAGTACCCGGAGCTTCCAAGGCCCTGGGGGCTGGGAGGGCAGGAGCACTACAGCTGAGCGTTCCTCTGGCCCCAGGAGTAGCAAAGATGTCCAGGCCCCTCCACCCAGGCCTTTGGCCCCCACTCCTGGTTTCTCTGTCCGTGCCTGCACCTCAAAGCCACTGACCACACAGCCACGTTCTACATCCCATGTCAAGACAGCCGCCCCATCAGCAGGCTGTAGCCGCCAAGAGGAGATGGAAGGCCCTGTATGAGGAGGAAAGGAGACAGAATGGATCCCTAAGCTGGCAGGAACTGGGCGTCCCTGGTGGATCAAAACACCAGTATTCTAGAAAGGCGAGGGATGGGGACAAGGACCCATGGGTCAATGATGGGGCAGGAGCCTTGAAAATAAGACACTTGGGTCCCTAAATAGGGAGAGCTGTAGTTCAGGACTCGAGGATTGCTCTGGAACTGACCAGTGAGGGTGATGCGGTTCCCACCAGCCCCAAGGGCCCCACTGCACAGCACAGAGTAGTTTCCCACGTCATGCTTCAAGCTGAAGTTGCCAAGGAGAAGCTTATGGCCATCAGGGCTCAACTTCAGGCGGCCCCCACCCCCAGGAGCCAGGGGCCGTCCCTCTCGAGCCCAGGCCACCCTGGCCGGTGGAGGACAGCCAGTGGCCTCCAGGGTCACCAGGGCCTCCCCAGATTCGGACTTCTCGGTCTCCAGCCTCAGCAGCACTTCCTGAGGGGCCTCTGAGAACAAAACGCCGAGTCAGGAAACCTGACCCCATAAAAGCTAACAGCCAGCTAGCATTTCTATAGCTTTAAGGTCTACAAAGCACTTTACAAACATATCTCATTTGATCAGCCCTGGGAGACAAGTGCCTTTATCATCCCCACTTTACATTGGGGAAACCAAGGCAAACAAGTTTAAGTGAGCTGGCTAGGGTCACACAGTTGGGAAGTGTCTGAGGTTGAATTTGAACTCAGGGCTTCCTGACAATGCCCACAGCTCTATCCAGGGACCATCCCAAGCCAAAGACAGAGGATGTCCCACCTTCCCTAGTGGACAAATGGAAAAAGGAAGTCCCACCCTTTCTCATATGATAGAAGGAAAAATATGCCTTAATTTTAAAATTAAAAGGGGTAATTTAATTCCTTGTCGATGGGGAAAGGATGGTTCTTCTAACCCAAAGCCTAGGACTTTTCTTGGCTATAAGAAAGTCTCACCTCTTTTCTGGGGAGAGAAGGAAATCCCACCCCCATCACGGGGTAAATGGGTAAGTCTCTGAGAATTAAGAGGGAATCCTCCTCTGAGACAAAAGATTTTTCCCTTGCACTTGGCCAAGGCCGGCTTAGCTAAGTCCCAGAACCCAAGTCCCTCTCTGCAGAGGCGAAGTCCCTCCCCTGGCTCCCAAAAGAGGAAGTCCCGCCCCTCCCTGGCTCCCAGCGGCAGAAGCCCCGCCCCGCTCACTGGGAGTGACGCTACAGCTTCTCGTGGCCGCGAGGTGGCGCCCGAGGCACGTGAAGGTGACTCCGCTGAACTGCGGCCGCGCAGGGACCGAGACGAACAGCGAGGAGGACGCGGGGCCCGCGGGGACATCCGGGGGCAGCCCCGTCCACTGCACCGAGGCTCCAGGGACGCCCCCGGGCCACGTGCAGCCCAGGAGCAGGCTCCGGTCACCCTGGGAGCCTTGTAGGGAGCAGCGTGGGGAGCCGGGAGGCGGGGCTGCAGGAGGGGCGGGGTCAGGAAGGGAGCCCCGCCCCTCCAGCCCTCTCCTCCGAACCCCCCCCTCCCGTCGGCGCTCTCAGCTGTGCCCCGAGTAGGTCCCGCCCCTTTCCTCTTAGCCCCGCCCCAGCCTTCTCCCGGGAGTTCCGAACCTCCCGGCTGTTGCTATTCCGCTCTCTTCTAGCTGAGAATCCCGCTCCCCCTCCCGGCCTCACTTCGGACCCAGTCCCGCACCGGCCACGGTGAGGTTGAGCAGCCCGCGACGCCGGAGTCCTGTGCGTGGATTGGCCGCGAGGCAGGCGTAGGCTCCCCCGTGGGCTGGCCCCACGCTGGGCAGGAGGAGTCGAGGCCCCGCGGGCACGGCGGCCTCCCGTGGGTCTGCCAGGCTCCAGGAGAGCTCGGCGGGTGGCCTGGAAGCGGCATTGCAGCGCAGGGTCACATTGCTGCCCACCGAGACGTAGCTGGCGGGGCTGGCATCGCGGTCCGAGGAGACGGTGATGACCGGGGGATCCGGGCCGTCTGCGGGCGAGCGAGGCATCAGCCTCTCCAGGGGTCCCAGGCGTCAGGACCCCCGGCCCGGGCGGCTCAGCCCCCAGAACTGCAGCCCACTTCCAGGGACCTCGGGTACCTGCCCTTCCTACTCCAGGTGTCCTCCGCCCCGCCCCCCTCCAGGGATCCAGGCACTCCCACCTCCCTCCGCACCCTCTCCTCCCCCTTCGCCTTCCCCTCCCGGGGATCCAGATGTCTGCTCCCTAGCTGTGCTCCTAGCTTACACAGGACGGTGACGGCCGCCGTGGCCTCACTGGCCCCGAAGGGGTTCTGCACGCGGCACGTGTAGTTGGCCTGGTCCTTCCTCTGCGGACGCGCGATGACCAGATAGACTCCATCGGTCCTCAGCCGGGCCTGACCCTCACCATCTCCGGGCCCCGCTTCCAGGAGCCGTCCTCCCTGGCTCCAGCTCAGCTGGCCCTGACCGGGCCCGGCTCCCACGCAGCGCAGCCGCAGCTCCAGCGCCCCCTCCTCCGTCACTGGGTCCGCGGGTGCCACAGCTAATTGTGGCAGGGGCTCTGCGAAAGAAATTTAGCAGAGGGCGTCCGGACTTAGGCGCCCTAGTCATCCCCCCTGTCTCCCCACTCCCAGGGAGTTCTGCTGTCGTCCTCCTCCTTCTCCCTACTCCAGGTGACCGAATCTGAGGGATAATCCTAGCCCTGTGCCTGACACTGGGTAGGCCCTTAATAAATGTTTATTGTTGATAAAAGGAAGATTTGAACTCATCTCCTGCCTTACTGAATGACCGGACAAGCTACAACCTCAGTCTGTTTGCCTATCTGTAAGATTCTGGTAAGGGAGCCTGCCGTCACAGGCTTCTTTGAGGATCAAATGAAATAATGTGCATACAGAACCAGAAAGCTCTGTAGAAGTGCCGGCTATTATCCGTCTGTAGAGCCGGAAGAGGATCCGACAGCGTCTAGTCCCGTGCTCTAAACCAGAGCCGGGAAGGGACGGACATCGGCTCCCCTGACCCCAGACTGCCCACCACAGCCCGCCAGCCCGCTGGATTTCTGAACTCTTCCGCTCCCTCACCATACACGTAGACTGTGACCTCCCGGAGCTCCCGCTCACGCCCTGCATGGATCAGCTCCGCAGTATAGTGCCCGCTGTCGGCCACTTCTGCCTGTTCTAGAACCAGACCACCCGTGGCCTGGTCAAAGTGGAGCCGGGTCCGGTAGTCTGGGGCTAGGCTCGGTGGGGCGGCTTCACTCCCCAGGGTCCCAGCCGCCAGCACTGTGGTTCCCCGACGCCAAACAACGACCACACTGGGTGGACCCAGGGCTGGAGCCGGGGCTAACCGCAGGGAAATGGGAGAACCCACGAGCACGGACAAGGGACCCCCAGGAACCCGCTGGCTGGACCATCCAGAAGGGACCTGGAAAGGAGGCTCTTTAAAATCTTGAACTGTAGGAGCAGGTGTTCTCGCTCCGGGGGCTCCAAGAGAGGCGGCATTCACACCCGGGGCCGTGGAGGGGGAAGCTTTTCCATTCAGAACTGTTGAGTTACTGCCACGAAAGCCACTGGGAGAGGAGACTCTCACGCCAAGAAATGGCACCGAAGGTGAAATTCTGCCAAGCGCTGCAGGGGGTGACGCTCCCATATCTGAAACTGATTAATGGGAGAGATGGCTGGTGGAAGGAAGGTTTTTTACACCATCGGGTGAAGGTACTCTAAGGAAGCCGCCTAGGGAGTGGGAAGAAGGCTCTCTCATAATTTCTAAGCCTGTAGAGAGGGGGCCTCAGAAAAGAGGATAAAGGTCTTTCACAGGCAAAAGAGAAAAAAGACCAGGTTGGGATCTCAAGGAGGCTTCCCTCCTCCCTTTCCCAGAGGGCTGCAGAAAAAGCTTGTTATGGTACTCTTACAGAGAAGGCTCAACTCTTAGGAGAACCCTTCAGATGAAAGGTCTACCCAACTCTTCCACAAAGATGCAGTGACTGGGCATAAGGTAGAGTTGTCTTAGAAATAAAGGTGCTGGAAACAGGTACCTTGAGACAATTCCCCAAGGGTGAGGTCTCCTGTGGATACCTCAAAAAAAAATTCAAGTCTCCCATAGTGAAGGGACAGAAAGGGTCACCCACAAGGATCTAGGTAAAGACTTTCCCATTTGCCAGGACTTTAGGAGGTATGGAAGGGTGCTTACCCAGAAATATGAGTAGCAGCTGCTGGAGAGGCTGAGGCCCCTGGGTGGCCATGTTGTCAAAAGCAAAAAGCCAGGGGTAGGTCCAGCCTCCCAACCCTCCTAGAGCCAAGACGGGTCTGACAAGCCAAGCGGCTTCCTGGGTGGGGAGCCCACACGGAAACAGGGGACACAGCCCATGTTTTTATGAATAGAACCGTGACAGGATTCTCCTCGATACCCTCCCCTCTCCACACTTCCTCCAATCCTCCCACTTCCTTCCATCCCATCAGAAAACTCTCATGAGCCTGAAGGCACCGATGACAGGAATAACCGTGGCCAAAGTGAAGGTCCAGGGCTGGAAGAGGAAGTAGCCTGCCTTCAGGGATTTCCTAGCTACTAAACAAAACCCTAGTCCCAGGGAAGCCCTAAAGCCCTCGGATAGTTTTTAGTCCAAGAGACTGAAGGAAAAAGGAGCCACCCCTCTAAGACGCCAGTGAATCAGTGCAAGATGTGTGGAGAGGATGCAGTCAGGCCGAATACCAGAAGACTTCCTGAACCAAGTGTTTCCAAAGGGCAAGTCCACAACAAGAGAAGGTAAAAGGCAGAAGGATGCCACAAATTTATTGGGGGGAGAGGGAGTTCAGACATGCCCTGCCTCTTTCAATCTGGCCACGAGGTCCTCAGTGGTTTCCACCTTCACTCCTGCTGTGCGCTGAGGCGGGTCCTCCACACTAAGCACAGAAATGCGGGAAGATGTGTCCACCCCCAGGTCCCCAGGCTTCACCACTTCAATCTTCTTCTTTTTGGCTTTCTGAAGGAAGATTAGGAGGCACAGTCTAGGCTCTGCCATTCTGGGATGGGCAGAATTGATGTTCCCACTCCCACCAAGGCAGCAGAAGGGAAAAAGCCCCTTTCCCAGGGTTTTCTCATCACCACCAGCCCCTAACCCAGACCTTTGGCCAAGACCCAATGAAGGATCCCTTCCAGATGGCAGGAGGGCCCTGCTGTGTCAAGATAACCACTACAGGGGCTCCCAGAGACCCTTGGAAGCTGACAGAGCCACAGTGAGCTTTGAGCCAACAGACTGGGAACCAGTTATCACTAGTGTAAGGCCTATATTTTACAGATTAATCAACCAGTGGTAGAGCAAGGAAACACTCAGGGACTCTGGCTTATCAGACAGCCACGTCTGAGGCTCCAGTGCACGCCTCCTTATGCCATCTCCAGGGCTACTGGGCTAATCAGTTTTCAACATCACATCCCTCCTCAGAGTACAAACATGGATGGTGCATCCAGCAGAGATGGAAGTGGTGGGAAGGGGAAGGAGGGCTGGCTTTAAGCACAGAGTTTGGCAGAATGTGTAGAGTACAGGACTCGAAGTCAGATTCAAGTTGCACCTCAGACATTTATCAGCTGTGGGCCTCTACTGGGACTCAAGTTACTCATCTGTAAAATGGGAATACAACAGCTCCTACCTCAGGGAGCTGCTCTAAGGCTCAAGATAATGGGTCTAAAGTGCTTTGTAAGCTCGAGAGCTCTCATCAGGCCTATAAATGTGAGCTATTGCTATATGTCTCAAGAGCAGCAAGGAATGAGAACTGTTGTTTGGGGGAGGGCAGCAGAGGGGGACAGCTGAGGAGGGTCACAAGGATTTCTGGAACTGAGGAAACATGTTGTAACCATGGGGACACTGGAACAATGGGAGGCCTGAGGAGGGAGAAGCTGGAGGACCAAAGACGGGGGATGATGGAAGCTGGGCTTCATGGACTCCCAAGAACCTTTCAACCTCTTAGTCCTCCTCTCTCTCAGGAGGATCATGGAAGTCTGAAAGGACTGAGAAAGGTAGGTAGGGGTGGGTGGGTGGGTGTGTGTGTCTGAAAAAACTAAGGATGGGTGGGTAGGTGTAAATCTGAAAGGACTGGGAAGGGTGGGTGTCTGCAGGTCGGTGCAGACTGGCACAGCCTGAGTGTCAGGGAGTTGCCTGCCCCTGCTTACCATGATATTAGGCAGAGTGGCGTATCGGGGCTCATTCAGCCGGAGGTCAGCAGTCACCACAGCAGGCATCTTGAGGCTAATTGTCTCAAGCCCACCATCAACCTCTCGCTCCACTGTCAACTTGTCCCCCTCTAGTGAGAGTTTGGAGGCAAATGTGCCCTGCAGAGCAGGAGGCAACATATGTAAAGACAGCTAAAGTGTAAGTAGGGGGGAAGATTACAGGGAATCTGGAGGGAGGTTGGGGAGGGGATTAAAGGGAGTCTGGAGGGAGGTTGAGGGGAGGATTACAGAGAGTCTGGAGAGAGGTGTAATGGTAATGGAATTTGGAGATGCCTCTGCATTGGCTTGGTTTTTGGATTGAGTGTTAAAACCCAGAGCTTGTGAATCCCACTTGTGGGATGGACTTGTTGACATGAAGAGAAAGGGCTGAACTGGGAGGAGCTGTGAATTGGGAGAGAGGCCCAAGCCAGAGAAGTCCAGAAGGAGTTTTGGAGAGCAGTATCCAGTATCGTGGAGCCTGAGTTGCTGAGAGAAGACTGCCGAGAGCCCACTGGAGCTTCCAAGGACTTTTGAGAACTGCCACCTGGAGCTCCCGAGAACTGAAGAGGCATGGCTGTGACGCCGGTATTTTGTCTCTCTGTTTTGATGTTGTTTTGCCAGATTCACCTGCTGATGAAGGACAGTGTTGTAGAGGTCCTGGAACCTTGCTGTTGGTTCAGAAGTCCTGAAGGAGGATTTTCTTGTGGTATGTTCACAGAAATCCTGGAAGAAGGCCTTGCTGATGTTTTCAGGGGTTCTGGGACTGTTCTACAGGCAGTGACTTGATGAGGACACTGGCTATGGCTTTGTTGAGCCTTGTTGTCTCCCCAGGAACCGAGATTGCTGAGGGCTTTCCTCGGGTCAAGATGAAAGAAGGGCCTTTCCTTAGGTTTTCGATGCTGAGATATCTTAACCTAGTTACAGCTTAAGGGTGGATGGCCTTTTGTGCTCTCCTGCCCCTTTTGAGAAAGTACTTGGTGTTAATGGATGGAATTGTAATTCAGTAGTGTCCAGGGGTGGGAAACCTTCGGCCTTTTTGGGGCTCTATGACTAAATGAATGTACTTTGTTTATGATTGGAAACTATTCTCCATTTTGAGAAGAGACTAAACTGCCCAGGAGTGGGCTACTTTAACTACTGTTCTAGGGGTAGGATACTTGGACCTTGGTACTTTGCAACTGAATTGAGAACTTACTTGCTAAATGAATGACATTCCTGTATTCTGAATTTCTCTGTTCTGTGAATGTTTGCTGAACAAATAGGGTTTGCTATGCTGGTAAACCTTGGAAGCTGCCTTTGCTTGGCATTACAGGAGACTGGGGAGGGGATTTCAGGGAGTCTGGAAGGAGGTTGAGGGGGTGATTACAGAATCTGGAGGGAGGTTAGGGAGGGAATTACAGGGAGTCTAGAGGGAGGCTGGGGAGGGGATTACAGGGAGTCTGGAGGGAGCTGGGGGGAAGGAAGTCACAGGGATCCAGGAGCTGTCTAGAGGCAGGAAGAGGACTAGGGTAGCAGAATGTACCCATAGTGTCCCAAAGAGCTCAGATGGGGCTTCAGGGTACCCTGAAGTAGAGGGCACCACACAGAGATATAAGGGATGTTGAAGCGAATTTCGGGGAATGGACTCACTCTCCCACATCTGGCACTGTATTCCCAGAGGCTCACCTGAGGCCAGTCAAGCATGGCTGCTGTCATCTGTCCAGTCTGATTACAGTCATCATCGATGGCCTATGAGGAGGGGAGACATAGGAAATTGCCAGGAGATGAGGTAATGCTAGAATGTGGAACCTAAGAGCTGGAAGGGTCCTTAGAAGTCGTCTTCTCCAACTTCCTTTTACAAATAGGGAAACTGAGGCACCAAGAGGGGAAGGACCTTGGCCAAGCCTATGTTGCTCCTGTCCACCCAGGGGTGAGCTCCCTGGAGCACAAAGACTGAGGCTTTTCCTCCCACTATTCCTGTGAGGACAGTGCAGCACAGGACAGGCCATCCCTTAGACACTCAGACCTGGGACATCTGGATGATTCCTAACCCTGAAGAACTTGGCCTTGAAAGGGAGAGGGAAGAAAAATACAGAGGCAAGAAAGGAAGGGAAAGTAGGGCAAAGGTGGGTAACCAGGAAGGGGAGAAGGAAGAGGCTGGGCAGAGCTCTCCCACCTGCTTCCCCAGCAGCACCAACCCAGCTTTCTCTTTCTGGGCCAAAGCAGCCAGCACTCGGGAGACCTGCAGGGGCCCCAGGCGCTCCGCTTCACTTTCGGGCACCTCCACATGGATGCCGCGGTCAGCACCCATGGCCAGAGCCGTGCGAAGGGTCTCCTGTGGGTGAAAAGATCCATACGGTCACTGCCAGCAGCACCCCCGGCTCCACCTCCCCCCGCCTAGGGCCCCACCAGCCCAGGGGTCAGAGGGTCACCTGGCACTGCTTGGGGCCGCAGCTGACCACGATCACCTCCTTCAGCAGCTTTTTCTCCTTCAGCCGAACGGCCTCCTCCACGGCGATCTCACAGAAGGGGTTCATGGAGTGCTTCACCCCATCGGTCACCACACCGGTCTTGTCCGCCTTCACTCGGATCTGGGGGGGCAGGGAAGGACAGACTGAAGAACCCCAGCTACAGACCCCTCCCTCCCACCAAGGGGAGACCAGCTCCCAAGACCATTTCTGGAGGCCTCCCAGACCACCCCTAGTCCATGGGTCCTCCCTAGCCAATGTCATCGTTCTGTGCAGGAGGGCCCCTCCCTGGTAACCCCTCTCTCCTGTACCCCAAACTGAGGAGCCCCTCGTGGGGTAACTCCCTCTCCTGTACCCCAAGTTGGGGGCCCCTCCCAGGGTGACACCCCTCTCCTGCACCCCAAACTGGGGAGCCCCTCCTGGGGTAACCCCCTCTCCTGTACCCCAAGTTGGAGAGCCCCTGGAGGCCCTCCCTGGTGACCCCCTCTACTGTACCCAAGCAGGGGGGCCCCTCCTGTGACCCCCCCTCTCCTGCACCCCAAGCAGGGGAGTCCCTCTTGGGGTGACCCATTCTCCTGCACTCCAAGCTGGGGGGCCCCTCCCAGGGTGACCCCTCTCTCCTGCACCCCAAACTGGGGAGCCTTTCCTGGAGTGACCACTTCTCCTGCACTCCAAACTGGGGAGCCCCTTCTGGGGTGGTCCCCTCTCCTGCAGCCCAAGCAGATGGCCCCTCCCCTGTACCCCAAGCCGGTGGGTCCCGCCTCACAACCCGGTCTCCCGCAGGTGCCCCCTGGGGGCTCAGTTTCCTCTTCGGGTGGGACCAGTGGTCTCTAAGCACGCCCCCCCCTTGCAGCCCCGCCCCACTGCGCGGGGGAGGGGGTTGCGCGCCGAGTTCCTGGCCCGCGTCTCACCCATCCTAAGCCTCAGTGTTCTAGTCAGTGAAAGGGGTACAGGACCCCGTCCTCTCTAACGTGGTGTCAGGGATCAAGCCTGGAGACTGAGAGGGGAAGAGAGTCATTGAGGCTAAAGGTCAGCCGCTCGACCTTTGCCCTCGCTCAGCCATAAGGCCACTCGGCGCATTCGCGCGCCGGCGTCAGCCACGTACGGTCAAGGAAAGGGGAGGGGGCAAGGTCAGAGGTCGCGCTCACCTTCACGGCGTAATCTATGACCCGTTTGACTCCAACCAGCGCGCGCAGCTCCGCCATCTTGACGCCGCCGCTTGTGGGCCTAACGCTGTGGCAACTTAGCGGGTGCGAGCTCTGGGGCTCGAGCTCTGTTCCTAGACTCCGCCCCTTGACTCCGCCTCCACCAATCAGTAGCCACTAACGCCTCCGCCTTTCTTCCCTCTCGGTCTCCGAAATTGAACTTTTACCTAACACTCCTCCCCACACTGCCCCACTGCCCTCCACCAATCAGCACCTATGTGTTCGTCCCGCCCCCTCGCAAGCCTCTCTCCTCCAATCAGCCAAAGAATGCCTTGGAAGCTTGGGGGGGAGGGGCGCGCCACCACGGGCCAATAAAAGGAGTAGGTGTGCGCGAGAGGCGAGGCTTGGACGCCAATGGCGGGCAAAGGGCGCACAGTTGGTAGAGCGGACCTCCACCACCCTAAGGAGGTCCAAGGATTGGAGCCCCGCCTTTCGTTCCTCCCAACTGTGCATACGTTGCGCATGCGCGGGATCGAGTCTGGACCATATTCGCAAGGGGCGGGGCCAAAGGGAGGGCGGGGGTGGGACCTCAGGGAGAGAAGGCGGGGCCACACGGAGAGGGCGGGGCTCAGTCTTTTCCTTCCCCCCTCTTCCTCTTTCCATACTGTAAGTTACTTCATTCCTCCTGGCCCCCTCCCACCAGGGGTTTTCCTGGAAGGCTTCCGGGAGGAGGGAAATCCGGCAAGACTGGGGGAGGGAAGCCCCTTTATTAGCCTAGGTCCTTGGCCCAGCCGCGCTGGGCTCACAAACACAAGGGGAAGCCGCTGATGGCATCGGTGCTCTGCAGGATCATGTCCGTGAAGAGGAAGCAGAAACCTAGGGGAGGGGGCTGGGTCCCGGGGGGGGGGGGGG
>CM053588.1:24430158-24457686 GCA_028646515.1 Pseudochirops corinnae
AGGGTTTAGGAATGAAGTTGGGAAGGGCATTAGTGATCTTAGTGGGCTTAGAGATATGGATGCTGGAGGAGGGGTACAGGTGGGGAGTGGGGTTAATGATAGGGATTCCAGGGACTATAATAGAATCAAGCTGGTCATTGAGATGATGGTGGAACACTGGGTTGGGGAAGAAACCCCAGGCTTTCTTTAATGCACTTCATCTAGGAAATTGACATCTGTCTCTTGTCATCCTTCTGTCTCACTAGATCTTCCTTGTTCTCTGGCTTTCTGTTTCTGGTCTACTTGGCTTGACTACACTCAATATCCAGGTTCCTATCCACACCCTCATTTTCTTCAAGGACCTCAAGAGGGTGAAAATAAATCTCACAGAGAGGGCAAATCTTACTTTGCTAGGGGAAGGAAAGTTATGATGTGGGAAAGGAGGAAGTTTAGACACCTCCAAGAGCATCAAGACCAGAGAAGTGCTCCTAAAATTCAGTGTTTTTACCATCCAGGAAGAGAGTTATGGCCATGGGGAGGGAGTAGTGGAGGTGGATGTCTCTGAGATCTTGGAAGCAAAACTTTAGAGGTCTGTGTGTTTTGAACTGGTAGAATTGGAAAAGTCTTGATTTGGGGGACTTATAAAGAATGATTGAGCCATAAAGAGGTATGAGGAGGTTTTAGGGTTTGGGGAGACCAAAGGCTGCTCAGAGATCCAGGATCTGTTAGACATCTGGGAAAAGGAAGCTCTAAAGTTCTGGGGCTTTGAGGCACTCTCAGAAGGCTTTGAAAGTAATGGAGCTTTTGTGGGCTTTGGGAGCCAGAAGAACTCAAGAGCTCCTCGGGACTTTGATGTTTTAGTCTCAGGTTGCTGAGTAGCTTTGGAATCTGGAGAAATCGGTGAGAGTACTGAGTTTAGGGGAGGTGACTGCTTCTTGCAGGGCTGTACCAGAGAGGTGGAGAGATGAAGTTGACGATGGAAGATGAAGAACCCTAAGGAAAGGAGAGATACTAGCTGTACTCCCTAAGAGTGGGAGACCAGATCATGTCCTTTATTTTCTTGCCTTGGTCTCCATGCTCCGCCCCATTATGACCACTCCACATTCCTTCTCGATCTCTCCTCCACCCACATCACCAGTGCCGGTCGGTTTCCTCCACCTCAGCCTATACTCCCAATACTCTTGCCTCAACATGCCGCATCTTCATGTTCTCTTTCCCTTTCTCCCTCTATAAAATAATAATAGCATCTGCATAGTGTTTTTAGGTTTGCAAAGCAGTTTACCTCATTTGATCCTCGCAACCACCCTGGGGGTGGGGGTGCCATCATTAGCCCCATTTTACCGATGGGGAAACAGACTTAGAGGCAGTGACTCGCCCCAGGATCACACGGCTAGTGTGTGAAGTGAAATCTGAACTCAGG
Organism: Pseudochirops corinnae; assembly: GCA_028646515.1. Classification (NCBI taxonomy): domain Eukaryota; kingdom Metazoa; phylum Chordata; class Mammalia; order Diprotodontia; family Pseudocheiridae; genus Pseudochirops; species Pseudochirops corinnae. Next base: position 24,431,558 of record CM053588.1, read on the forward strand.
TCTACCTAGCTTCCAGTCTTGCTGTCCCTGCGTGCTTCACGCTTATCCCCTCTGTCTTCCTCTCTACTTCTGCCTGCTCTGCTAATGCTTTCTCTGCTTACCCCCCACAGCTCCCTTCCTCCCTCCCTGGAGTACCTGCCCTGCCCGCTGTAATCCCCTTTTCCATCTCTTCTCTCTCCCTCAACATCCTCGCCTTCACTCTATCTCCTCCCTCTTGTCTCGCCCTCTGCACCCCATCTTCCTCTCTTCTCTTGCTCCCTCATTCCCTCCCCTTCTTCCTGCTCCCGGCTCCCGGCTCCAGCTCCAGGGCCGCACCAACCACGTAGTAGATCACTGAAGAGAAAAGGAGCGCGTAGACCGGCCAGTTAAGCCACATAGAGTATTCTCTTAAAAGGAAGCTGAGTTGGGTCAACAAGAGGCGGAAGAATATGAAGGCGAGCAATTCAGTGCTACCTGCCAAGGGGAGGGGCAGGATGGAGAGTCAAGGCCTAGGGAGGCACTGGGCTAGAAGGGCAACGCGTGGACTTAGGGCCGAGAGCTGGGGACCGGAGCATGGAGGTGGGAGGAGACACCGAGCCTGGAGAGAGAAGGGGACTGAGGATCGGCCTGTGGAGAGCGGGCAGGCACCGCCCACATCCCTAAGAGGCACGCAGAGCTTGGTCCACCCCCCCTTCCCTCTCCCCCAGGGACCTGGGCTGGACACGCACCGATGATCAGGCATATGAGACTTGTGAAGAAGGGCATGAGCTCTGGCAGGGAGGCAGACAACATTCCAAAGCACTGTGCGGGCACGCTCAGCCCCAGCGGCAAAGACAGCAGCAGGGAGATCAGCAGCGCGGCACGACAGGCTTCTGCTTGTCCTGAAAGGGAGGAGAAGGCCAGAAGGAGAGAGCCTCGTGAGGGTGTGGCTGGAGAGGAGGGGATATGGGCCGAGGTTACATAGGAGAAAGAAGAGGGAATGGGGCCAGAGAGGCAAGAATTCGGTCAGGGAGAAGTGGTGGGGCCACAGGGTTATGGAAGGGCCCCATTACAGGGGGTGGCTGGACTTCTGGGGGTGAAAACAAAAAGGAAGGAGTGGAAGAAAATAAATTTTGGTTGGTGGGGCAAAAGAGACCAGAGAGAAGAGTTGATTAAAAAAAAAAAGTTAAATGAGTTACAAGAGGAAATAGTAAAACTATGCTAGTGAGGTACCTCAGCTTTCTCCCATCAGAACTAGATAAATGTAAACCAAAAAAATGAGGTGAACAGAATTTTAGAGAAATTAAGATACCATAGACCTCTGGAGAAAATTGAATGGGAATAGAAAAGAATACACCCTTTTCCCAGAAGTATATGGCACTTAGAGAAAAATTGACTACATATCAGGGCAGAAAACCAGGAATATTAAATGCATCCTTTTCAGATCATAATGCAATAAAAATTAAATTCAATAGGGGATAAACCTTATTAGATAAACAATCTGTTAGTTTGATTTTTAAATAAGATCAAATTACCTGTATGAAAAGTGATCACCACCAATGGAGAGGAAATTAAAGTAATTGCTAGGACCTATTTTGTCTAATTATGTGATGATAAATATAATAATCTAAGCAAAAAGGATGGATATTTACAAAACACAAATTGTAGATTAACAGGAGAGGAAATAGACTACCTAAATGACTACATCTTAGACAAAGAAATTGAACAAGCCACCCATCAGCTCCCTAAGAAAAAATACCTAAAGCCAAAGGGATTCAAAAGTGAATTCTACCAAACATTTAAAGAACAATTGTTCTGATACTATATAAACTATTTGCAAAAACAGGCGAATCTCACACACACACACAAAAAGAAAAAGAAGTCAAGAAAATGAATAGACTAATGTCATCAGGGAGAAGTGGTGGGGCCACAGGGTTATGGAAGGGCCCCATTACAGGGGGTGGCTGGACTTCTGGGGGTGAAAACAAAAAGGAAGGAGTGGAAGAAAATAAATTTTGGTTGGTGGGGCAAAAGAGACCAGAGAGAAGAGTGGATTAAAAAAAAAAAGTTAAATGAGTTACAAGAGGAAATAGTAAAACTATGCTAGTGAAGTATCTGGAGAGATGAATAGGAATAGAAAGGAATGTGCTTTTCTCTCGGCAGTATAGGGTACCTTTACAAAAACCAACCATATATTAGGGCATAAAAACCTTATCATTAAATGCTGAAAAGTAGAAATATTAAATGCACTCTTTTCAGATCATAATGCAATAAAATTATACTTAACAAAATAAGTGAAATAATTTTAATACTTAAAAATTAATTGGAAACTAAACTAATCTGTAAAACAAGTGGGTTAAAGAACAAGTCATAATAAATATATTAAATAATATAAATAAATAATTTTATTAAAGTGATAATAATGAGACAACATACCAAAATCTATGGGATGCAGCAAAAGCAGTAATCAAAGGGGATTTTATATCTAAATGCTTTGTAATCCCAAGCAAAGGCAACTTCCAAGGTTTGGAATACCAGCATAGTAACTCTATTTTATTCAATGACAAATTAAGGCAAAAGTATTCACAGAACAGAGAAAATCAAAATACAATGTAATTAATTCATTTAGTAGTAAGTTCTCAATTCAATCCAAGTACTACTCCATCCCTGGACAGAATATTCTTTTAGTCAGTCACAAAGTCTCTTTTCTCAAATGGAAATTAGTTTCCAATCATAAACAAAGTACACGCCTACAGAACACAAAAAAGTCAAAAGTTTCCCACCCCTGGATCACAACTGAATTACAATGTCATCCATGAATACCAAGCACTTTCTCAAAAGGGGCAGGAAAGCACAATATCCTTAATAACAATAAGGATGATAATAACAATAAGGTTAAGATTCCATCACAGTATTTAATACCCAAGGAAAGGTCTTTTCTTCATCTTGATGGGAGGCAAGTTCTCAGCAATCTCTGTTCCTGGGGAGACAGAGCTTAACAAAGCCACAATATATGTTGCCAGTGTTTTCATTAATTCACACTCTGCCTGCAGAACAGTCCCAGAAACCCTGAAAACATCAGCAAGACCCTCTTCCAGTATTTATGTACACATATGACAAGAAATTCCTTCTTCAGGGATTCTGAACCAACAGCCAGGTTCCAGGACCTCTGCAACAACAGCACTGTCCTTCACCATCAGGTGAATCTGGCAAAGCAACATCAAATGATACAGATAAAATACCAACATCCCAGCCATGCCTCCTCAGTTCTCGGCAGCTCCAGGTGGCAGTTCTCAAAAGTCCTGGCCAGCTCCAACTGGCCCTCAGCAGTCTCTCAGCAACTATGCCCCCCAGCAATTCTCCTCTCTCTATGCCTCCACAATACTGCTCCCCAAAAGTTCTTCTGGCCTCCTCTGCTTGGCCTTGTCTCTAAATCCACAGCACCAGCTCCTCCCAGTTCAGCCCTCTCTCTTCACGTCAACAAGTCCACCCCACAAGTGGGATTCACAAGCTCTGGGTTTCAACACTCAACCCAAAAACCAAGGCAATACAGGGGCATCTCCAAATTCCATTACCAATATAGACACAAAAGTAAATATTAGGAGTTATTTTGCCCAATTATATTTCCATAAATTTAACAATTTAAGTGAAATAGAAGAATGCTTTAAAAATATAAACCATCTAAATTGACATAAAAGGAGATAGACTATATAAATAAACCTATTTTCAAAAAAAGAAATTTAATAGGTCATAAGTTACCTTCCAAGAAAAAAAAAAACATCAGGACCAGATGGACTTACAAGTAAACTTCACCAAACATTAAATGATCAACTACTTCCAACATATTAAATAAACTATTTGGAACAATAGACAAAGGAGTCCTACCAGATTCCTTCTATGAAACAAATATTGTGCTGATACCTTAACCAGGAGCAAAAACAGAAAAAGCAAATTATAAACCAATTTCATTAGTGAATATGGATGCAAAAATCCTAAATAAAATATTAGTCAAGGGAATCTTAACAATACATCACATAGATTAGATACTGTGAACAAGTGGTATTTATACCAGGATTGCAGGAGAGATTTGACATAAGGATAACTATTAACATAATTGATTATATCAGTAACAAAAGTAACAAATCATAAAGTTATCCCAATACACGCAGAAAAAGCTTTTGACAAAATACAACACTCATTCCAATTTAAACCACTTGAAAGCATAGGAATAAATATATTTTTCCTTAAAATGATAAGCAGTATCTACCAAAAACCCTCAGCAAACATTAGTTGCAATGGGGATAAGCTAGAAATCTTCTTAATAATATCAGAGGTAAAACAAGGATACCCATTATTAACAATATTATTCCATATTGTATTAGAAATACTAGCAATGTCAATAAGAGAATAAAAAGAAATTGAAGGAATGAGAACAGGCAATAAGGTAACAAAACTAATTCTTTTTGCAGATGATTTTTTTGATGATACACTTTGATAGTCCTAGAAATTTAACTAAAAAGTTAATTGAAACAATAATTTTAGCAAAGTAACAGGATATAAAATAAACCCACCTAAATCATCAGCCTTTCTATATATCACCAACAAAATTCTGCAAGAAGAGATAGTAAGAGATAACCTCATTTAAAATAACTATAAACATCATAAAATGGGAGTATGACTGCCAAAATAAACACAGGAATTACATGAATATACTTATGAAACACTTTTCATACAAATAAAGTCAGAATTAAATAATTAGAGAAATATTGTTTGTGGATGGGCAGAGCCAATATGATAAAAATGACAATTCTACCTAAACTAATCTACTCATTTAATGCTACCCCAATTAAATTACCCAAAAAAGAGATTATTTTATTGAGGTGGAAAAAATAACAATTCACTTGGAAGAACAAAGGGTCAAGAATATCAAAGGAATTAATGGAAAAAAACATTTAAAGGGAGGAAGTTTAGCAATACCAGATATTAAAACTATATTTTAAGGCTGTAATTATCAAAACTATCTGGTACTGGCTAAGAATTAGAAAAGTGGCTAAGTGGGACAGATTAGACAGACAATACACAGTAGCAAATTAATATAGTAACCTCATGTTTAACAAATGTAAAGATTCAAGCTTTTAGGATAAAAATTCACTATTTGGCAAAACTTGGTAAAACTGAAAAACAATCTGACAGAAATTTGGATAGACCAATATCTTGGACCATTTACTGAGATCTAAGATAAGGTCAAAATGGATAATGACCTAGATAGAAAAGGAGCTATCATAAGAAAATTAGAAGAGCATGGAAAATACTACATATCAGACTTATAGATGGGAGAAGAATTTATGAATAAATAAGATATAGCATAGTAAAATGTAAAATGAATAATTTTGATTACATTTAATTAAAAAGGGGTTTGTACAAATAAAACCAATGTAACCAGTATTAGAAGGAAAGCTGAAAATTGGGTGTGGGGGGATTTATAGACAGTTTCTTGGATAAAGGTCTCATATCTCAAATATATAGAGAATTTTATCAAATTTATAAAAATATAAGTCATTCCCCAATTGATAAATGGTCAAAGGATATGACTAAGCAGTTTTTCAATGAAGAAATCAAAACTATATCTAATCATATGGAGAAATGCTCTAAATCATTATTGATTTGAGAAATGCAAATTAAAACAACTTTGAGATATCTCAAAACTACCAGCTTGGCTAAAATGGTAGAAGGGGAAAAAGAAAATGTTGGAGAAGATGTCGGAAAATTAGGACACTAATTCACTTTTGGTGGAACTATGAACTAATCCAGTCATTTTGAAGAGCAATCTGGAAATATGCTCAAAGAGTTATAAAATTGGGTATACTCTTTGACCCAACAATACTATTTTAGCTCTCTTTCCCAAGGTGATCAGGTAAAAAGGGAAAGAACCTATATGTTCTAAAATAATTATAGTAGCTCTCTTTGTGGCAGCAAAAAACTACACATTGAGGGGATGCCCATCAATTGGACAGTGGCTTAATGAGTTGTGGTATATGATTGTGATGGAATACTATTGTGCTATAAGAAATGATGAGCAGGCTGGTTTTAAGAAAACATGGAAAGGCTTGCATGAAATAATCAAGAGTGAAATGAGTGGAACCAAGGGAACATTGTATACAGTAACAGCGATATTGTTCAAAGAACATCTATGAGTAATTAAGTTATTCTGAGTATTATAATATTCAACTCAACTATAAAGGACTTATGGAGGAAGATATTCTCCACCTCCCAAGAAAGAAGTGATAAATAAAAGTATGTATAGCGTGGTTTCTAATGGTTCCTCTGAACAGGTTTTATACACAAAACTTTCTCTAATGAATATTGATGCAAAAATTTTAAATAATATACTAACCAGGAGATTACAACAATATATCATAAGAATCATACACTATGACCAGCTAGGATTTATACCAGGAATGCATGGTTGGTTCAATATTAGGAAAACTATAAGCATAATTGATAATATCAATAACAAAACCAACAGAAATCATATGATTATCTCAATAAATGCATAAAAAGCTTTTGACAAAATACAACACCGATTTCTATTAAAAACATTAGAGAGCAAAGGAATAAATGGAGCTTCTTTAAATGATAGGTAGCATCCATCTGTATCAGCAAGCACCATAGCATACCCAGGATGGCTGCTAGCACAGGTTCTTAGATCTGCTTTTCTAAAGGAAAGCAATGCAAAATGGGTTAACAATCATACTTTAATCAAACATATATCATTTATCTAGTTCAGGGGAAAAAGTCAGCACCCTGAACTTCAGAGAATACAAACAGAATACAAGCAGAAGTTACAAGCAGACAAAGAAACAGATCAGCAGACAGGCTTCCAGCCGTCTGACCATTACATCCATACCGAGTTAGTTACCAGAGAGGGAAGCACCAACATCCGAGTTTTCAAAGCCAGCAGGGGGCCAGGGGGAGGAGAGGAAGGGGAGTTTCAATAGCTGCCCAGAGTCTGGTCTGGCCAAATCACACAACTCTTTCCAAAGTGATCCCCAAAGCAAAAATTCACATCAGGGAATATATAGCCTTCTCCTGGATCAGAGAATGTCACAGCCCTCTTGACCTACTGCCCAATCACAAAGTAAAAAGGTGTGGGCATTCCTGAAGAACAAGCCTCCCTCCATAGGCTCCATTTGACCACATTCAGCCTATTAGGGGGCAGAGTATACTTTCAAATCAGGGAAGGTTCTCAGAGCCACTTAAGCCTATCAAAAGGCCTAGGGACAGGGAAGATCTTCAGATTCCCATAACACCATCTAAAATCCTCAACGAACTTATATGTAATATGGGTAAGCTAGAAGACTTCCCAATAAGATCGGGGTGAAGCAAGGATATCCATTATCACCACTACTATTCAATATTGTATTAAAAATTTAACTATAACCAATAAGAAAAGAGAAATAGAAGGAATTAGAATAGGCAATAAGGAAATAAAACAATTATTCTTTGTGGATGATAGGATAGTATATTTAGAGAATCCTAGAGAATCAAAAAAGTTTCAGGATATAAAATAAACCCACATAAATTATGTGCATTTCTCGATACTACCAATAAAGTCCATCAGCAAGAAATAGAAATTCCATTTAAAATAAAAGTAGACAAGATAAAATACTTGGGAATTTACCTGCCAAGACAAACTCAGATAATATGTAAACACAACTACGAAACACTTTTCACACATAAACAATTGGGAAAATATTAATGGTTTATGGGTGGGCTGAGCCAATGTAATGAAAATGACAATTCTACCCAAATTGATTTACTTCTTCAGTTCCATGTCGATCAGACTACCAAAAAGCATTTCATAGAGCTAGAAAAAATAATATCAAAATTCATCTGGAAGAATAAAAAGTGAAGAATATCAAGGGAATTAATTTTTAAAATAGGAAGGAAGGTGGCTTACCCATACCACATCTCAAATAAAACAGTAATCATCAAAGTGAACTGGTTAGGAACAGAATACACCCTAGTCAATGATGACAGTATTCTAGTGTTTGATAAACAGAGAGATCCAAGCTCTGGGGACAAAAACTCACTATTTGACAAAAATAGTGTAAAGTAGTAAGAAAGAAAACTGTAAAGTAGTTTGACAGAAACTAGGTATAGACCAATATGCCACACCCTGTATCAAGGTAAGGCCAAAGTGGGTATATGACTCAGATACGAAGGGTGATATCGTGGGCAAATAAGAGGAGTGTGGGATAGCTGTGGGTAAGGGAAGACTCTGTGACTAAGCAAGAGATAAAGAGCATTATAAGATGTAAAATGAGTAAATTAAAAAGGGTTTGCCTTCACGAAACCAATGGAGCCAAGATTAGAAGGAAAGCAGAAATCTGGGGAGAAATTTTTATAGCAAGTGTCTCTGATAAAGGCCTCATTTCTCAAATACAATGAGAATGGAGTCAATGTATGAGAATACAAGTCATTTCTCAATTGATAAATGGTTAAATGATATGAATGGACAGTTCTCAGAGGAAGAAATTAAAGCTGTCTACAATCATTTAAAAATTTCTCCAAATCATTATTGATTAGAGAAATATAAATTAAAACAACTCTGAGTACCACCTTACATCTATCAGATTGACTGATATGACATAAAAGGAAACTCTGATCTTGGAAAGGATATGGGAAAATTGGGACACTAATACACTGTTGGTGGAGTTGTGAACTTATCCAACCATTCTGGAGAGTTGGAACTAGACCCAAAAGAATATAAAACTGTGCGTATGCTTTGATTCAGCAATACAATACTAGGTCTGTATCCCAAAGATATTTTTTTAAAGGGAAAATAACCAATTTATACAAAAATATTTTTAGCAACTTTTTATGGTGGCAAAGAATTGGAAATTGAGGGAATACCCATCAACTAGGGAACGGCTGAACAACTTTTGGTATATGAATGTAATGGAATACTATTGTTTCATAAGAAATTATAAGCAAGAATGGAATACTATGTGCTATAACATGGGCATATATATGTGTGTGTGTATATATATGTATATATATATATACATATATATATATACACATATGCAGAATGATTTCAGAAAAACTTGGAAAGGCTTACACAAACTGATGGAAAGCAAAGTAAGCAGAACCAGGAGAATATTGTATACAGTAACAACAACATTGTGTTATGATCAACTCTGATTGACTTAGCTCTTCTCAACAAAACAATGTTTCAAGACAATCCCAACAGATCCATGATGAAAAATGTTATCCACATCCAGGGAAAGAACTGATGGAGGCTGAATGTGGATCAAAGCATACTATTTTTCTTTCTTCATTTTTTGTCTGTGCTTTCTTTCACAAACATGACCAATATGGATGTATGCTCTGCATGATTGCACATGTATAACCTATATTAAATTGCTTGTCATCTCAGGGAGGGGGCAGGGCAGGGGAGTAAAGGAGGGAGAAAATTTGGAGCTCAAAATTTTAAAAAATATTAGAAATGTTTTATATGCAATTGGGAAAAATAAAATATTTTCTAAAAAACAAAATAAAAAAGGAGCACCTGGTTTTGGGTCTGAAGTTTGGGTTCAAATCCTAGCTCTGCTACTTGTTACCTGTGTGACCTTAGGCATGTTACTTGATGGTACTAAATAATCTTTTAATTCACTTCTAGCTCAAAATCCTATGTTCCTCTGCTCAGAAGCCTTTAGTGGCTCCCACTCACGTCTAGGAAAAATACAATTCAACTTGGTCTTTAAGACCGTTTACAATCAAGCTCCCACCTGCCTTATTTCATACTCTTCTCCACAAATTCCAAGTTCATCTTAACTGGACTCATCATTGTTCCTTGATCTTTTCCTGTGCTTGGTGCATCCACATAGTCCATCCTCCCCATCTTTAAGATTCAGATCTACAGTCACTCTGTAACCCTTCCCCCCTGTCTCCTCATCTCCCCTCAACTAGAAGTGTCCTTGCCTTCCTCAAATTTCCCCCAGAGAACTTAGTTTTAATATCTCCTTTGATCTTAATACTTTGGCCGCTAGGATAGAGAACACAGGATAGAGTGATGGACCTACAGTGAAGAAGAGCTGAATTCAGATTTGACCCAGCACTCACTGGCTGTGCAACTTTGTACTGACAAGTTACCTAACATCTTTCAGTCTCAGTTTTCTGGTCTATAAAATGGGGCATCATAACAACACTTCCCTTCAAGGCTGTTGTGAGGGTCAAGTAAAGTTATATTTAGAAAGCACTAAACATATTGCCCAGATCATAGTAGCTATTTAATAAATGGCTTCCTTCTTTTGTCTTCCCTTACATGGAGTTCAACCTGGTCATGACAAAGAGCCTCAAAAGGCTCTAGTGACAGAATGAAAGCTCTCAGTCAGTGACTAGAGTGGGGGGTCTTGGAGTCAGGAAGACCTGAGTTGGAAACTTGCCTCAGCACTGCTCATCAAGGATCAACCCACCTCACCAATTAGTTTTCCCTGGTGCAATTAACCTTCATCTCATCCTCTAACCCCTAGCTGATCCTCCTCAGCCCAGCTGGCCACCTCTCTGGGCAAGGAACTGGCCATGACGGGGGGTTGATGGCTAAGACCCCAGAGGGGTCAGATCCTGAGGAGGGGGGTGCTAAAGGGAGGTCAAAGGGCCATTTGGGGATCATTATTGGCAAGAAGTTATTGGACAGGCATTAGACAATCGGTAGGCAGATATGAAAGATGAGGGGTCAGTTTAGAAGGGCAGAGATTAGCACCTACCCATGCAACCTGTTGCAGGTTGTAAGTCACACATCATAGGTGAGATGTTGGAAGTTGGAAGACATGTCACCAGTTAGATATCAAGACTAGAGACCACTCACATATGAGGGGAAGGGAGGGGAGGAGAGGGGATGGAGTCATAGATTGAAGGGGACAGGTTCAGAGGCAGCAGGAGAAGGAGGCTGAGAATGCAGAGGTAGAGATAGGGGTCTGGGGCCCTTACCGATGTTCTTGATGAAATTACACTGTTTCCTCACACATACGATCCATGGGCTGGCAAACGCCGAGGACTCATATCCGTGGTGGTAGAAAAGAGCCCAGTATGGGACAAAGAATGTTATGGCCAGGAGGGCCATACTCTTGAGGAAAAGGACACCGGGCATGCTGGGGAGTATGTTGAGATGCATCTTGGATGGCTTGGTTCAGCACCACCTTGATGATGGTCAGAACCCCAGTCCTCCACAGACACCTCCCTCAACTGCCACAGAACTCTGTTCCCCAACCCCCACCTTTTCAGTGACCTGAGCATCACAGTCCCTCAGTCCGCTCCATCCCCATTCAGAGGCACAGATACCTTGATCCTCAGCCTCTCTCTCAGAGACCCAGGCATTCTGAACCCCACACCTGCCCTATTGGGCATGAAGGTTTCCTGACTCCCAGCTACTAGTTCCCTTAGGGATTGGGCCATCTTCATCTTCTCAGCCCCACTCACTCAAGGATCCCAATAGTCGCTGTTACAAATATTGACTCAGAGACCACAAGCGGACTTCACAGTAGCTTTATTAGAGGTCAGAACAATCCGTTCCATTCTTCCCTCCCCTCCCCTGCCCCCGCCTCAATCTAGCTCCCAGACATTCAGACTCCTGACCCAAAATTCTTTGGGAGCCCAGATATCCAGCTCCTGTGGCTGGCCCTGGGGGGCTCAGATGTCTGAGCCCCAGCTCTCACCCCCTCCCCCAGATCCAGGTATCCTGATTCTGCTAGACCCAGCTCTACCCCCCTCAGAGACTCAAGCATCGAGACCACCCTACCCCCACCCCCTCAGGGACCCAGACTTCCTGTTCCTTCAGCCTTCATTGATGTCAGATCCCAGTGTGAATGGGAGGGGGTATATTGTTGGGGTCAGGGACAGGTAGTATCCAGGGCTCCGTGGAGGACACCAGGACTCAGCGAGGCCCAGACAGGCGGCGACATTCATGCATTCGATAGGCACACATGTAAAATATTCCTACAAAGACAGAGGGTCTGTGGGAAGCCAGGCCAATGATCCAGGCCATCCTCAGCCCCACCAATTCACTACAGCCTCTCCCACAAACCCTGACTGATAGCTCCCCTCTCAGCCTGGTCCACCATTACCTGCAAAGAAGGTCATGAGGAGAGACACCCAACCCAGAATGTAGGACCAGGAGAAACGCCAGTCACCAAAGCGCCGGCCCAGGAAGCTGACCGTGACTCCAGTGTAGATGGCCATGGCAAGAAGGACGAAGAGAGCTAGGATATAAAGGGAGGCCCAGGGCAAGGATGGGGGTGCAAATGGGAAAGGTTAGGGTAGAAATTAGTGTGGGAAAGGAGGATGAGGGTAAATGTGGCCATAGGGACTGAGGTGCATTTGGGAATGCAGTTGGGCATAAGGATGGGATAGAGTAGGAGCTTAAGATGGGGATGGAGATGGGGGCAGAGGATAAGGGTATAGACTGGGGGTCACTGGCTCTATGTCCTTGGAGTTGGAGGTGATGATAGAGAATATGACTAAGAATGGGGATTGCAATGGGATTGGCGATGGGTTTGTGGTAAAGGATGAGGAGATGGGGCTAGAATCTCTGATTCTAGATTCAGCGATGGCATCCCCATTAGGGATGGGGATGGCATGTGAATTAGGACTTATATAGGGTCATTGTTGTTCTTAGGAATGCCACTGATTTGAGTGGGTCCAGGTGGGAGATAGAGAAGGGAAGAGGTTGGTCACTTACTCGAAATAAAGAACATGATGCCTGCTGAGAAGGGGCGTGTGAGGCGGTGGAAGGTGGGCAGCTGGGCAAAGGCTAGGATCCCAATGACAATACCCGCGAAGCAGCAGAGGGCAGCCAGGATCATGAAGGCCCGGGTTGCATTCCAATATGCTATTGAAAGGTTAACAGCTGCTCAGTCCTTCCATTCTCAGGTTCCAGACATAGCATGTTGGGGTCTTTTGGGGGTGGAGTATCCAGACACTCTACTTCCTCACTCCCACAACTCTATCTCCCTATTCCCCACTCCCCAACATACCTTATTGGGCTCCTTACTACCATTGCCCATTTGTGACCTCTCTTAGCCCTCATACTCTTTCTTTTTTCCCTAGCATGATCTCTCCACCTTCCATTCTCAACTTCAAATATAAATCTCAACTCACTCTGTCACCAGTAATCTGCTTCCATTCCCACCAGTCTCCTGACACTGACTTTTTTCATGGTTACCAATGACCTTCTCATTACTAAATTCAGTGGCTTTTTCTCAGCCCTCAGCCTCTGGAGCACTTGACAGGGACTCTGTCCTGTCTCTTCTTCTTTCTCCACACATTTGTCAAAGTAATCCTCCTGATCTTTCCTCCCCTGCTCGTAATCCTCCAGTGGCTCCCTATCACCTACAGGGTAAAACACCAACTACCCAGCCCAGTGCTTAGTAAAGACAATAAAAAATTAAAATCCTATAGAGTCTAAAGGTTCACAAAGTATTCTCCATACACAATGTCATTTAATTTTCCCAGCAGTAGCAGGCATAGGAAGGGATCTCAGAGGCCTTCTGGCCCTGCTCTCTCATTTTACAGAGGAGAAAACTGAGACAGAGAGAGGTTGCATGAAGTGCTTGAGGTCTCATGTCATTAAATGGCAGATCTGGGGTTCAAACTCAAGTCCTTTTGACTCTAGATTCTGTTTTCTTTCCACAAAGCCCCAAGTTTTACAGAGAGGCTACAAGATTTGTCTAGGGTCACACAGCTGGTCTATGGTGGAGGCTTCTCCACAGAGCCAACTGGAAGGGCTGCCCTTTTCTGCCTTTTTTCCCCAATGCCCCTCCAACATTTCTAGCTCAATTGGGTGAGGAGAGTTTTCTCAGCTTCCTCCAGATCATTGCAAACCCATAGGTCATCCCCCTTTCCTTACCTGTGCTCTCTAGAATCCTTCTCTTCCTTCTAAGTTCAACATAGGCACAGCCTGTGGGGAAACCCTCCCTAATCCTCCAGGATCAGAGGTTTTCCCTGAGAACTTGGCCCCCTCTGGCCAACCTTTTTTGGTGATGAGCCTCTCAACACTCAGCAAGGTTACTGTTGGGCTTAGGCTCAAGGCTTCCCTAGCTTGGCAGGATTGGTCAGATTTTTTTTTTTATCCCCTTTCATAGTCTCTAAGAAGTCAAGGTCTCAAATGATTTTTAATCCCTATTCTCATTCCTGGCTTTGACACTAACTGGATGTGTAGCCCTTGTGAAGCCATATTTTTCTCAACAATTGTTATTAAAGGCAAAGATGGCGTGCATGTTCAATTTTTGGGGAAGGGATGACCAACACACAGCATGACAGAGACAGCATCCAAAAAGATATTGACGAGGTAGACTAATGTAGCTGAATCTCCTCAGATGATATGAATGAGGGATAAATGTAAAGTTTGACACTTGGGTTCAGGAAGTCAACTCCACCAGTGGAAGATAGAAGATGTTTGACTGAGTGAAAGTTTGTTTCAGAAGGATCCTGGTTGTTTTTTGTTTTTGTTTTCACTGGTCAGGAGAAACTTGTCCCAAAGTGAAATGGGCTGCCTTGGGAAGTAGTGAGTCCCCTGACCCCTGGAGGTATTCAAGAAGAAGCTAGAGGACTCCCTATTGGGTGTGTTCTAGGGAGAGATTCTTTTTCATGTATTGGTTGAGATAGCCCCAGAGGTCTCTTCTAGTTCTGAGATTCTGTCATCCTGAGAGGTCTCATTCCCTCCCCAAACTTCTATTTCTTCTGTAAAGTGATAATAACAGATAATTTTATATAGCACTTAAACCTTGCAAAGCACTTTATATCTCATTTGATGCTCACAGAAGTCCTGGGAGGTTGGTACCATTATTTCTATCCTACAGATGAATGAATGGAGACTGAGACCAATGAAAGCAATTGTTACACAAGAGTCTAAATCAGGATTTGAACTCAGGTGTTCCTGACTCTGAGTCTGACTACTGTTCCTCCCAGTTCCTCATACTTGTTCTAACTCCCTCACAGGGCTGTTAGGGAATGTATAGAAATGTGACGTCTCTAATAAAACACCAAACATATCCAACATCACATTAACAGCAACTATGATAAGAATTCTCTTGGTAGTAATGAAAATGAAAATAGCCAACATTTACGTAGCCCTTTTCACGTGCATTAATTAGCTCATTTGATTCCCCTAACACACATAGCCTTATGCAGATATTACCTCCTTACATCCCTACAAAAATTCCATGAAGTTGGGCAGAAACTTGTCATTTGTCTTCTCCATATGGAGGAACGGGAGAAATGCCAGTGTCTCAGGTGAAATGATTACCCAGGGTCACACAATGATTACACCTCAGATCTGATATTAGAGCCCAAGGTATAGAATCCTGGAACCTCAGAGTGAGGAAGGACCCCTGAGATAAACATTTTAGAGCAAATCCCTCTTTTTGCAGGTGGGGGAACTGAGATATCAAGAAGCAAATGGTACTGGAAGTAAGGAAGGAGAATGGAGTCTAGTTCTTGCCCCTTTGAGTTGCCGAGGATGGTCCAAGGTTTCTTTGAGCAGTAACGACCAGCGTCCTAAAGTTATTTCCAGGCTGCTCCATCCTGTCTTTCTCCCTCCTCATCACCAGTTCCTAGGCTTCCTGCTTCCCTTCAAGTCCAAGCTGACACCCTGTCAGCTTCCCATGTCCCTTAACACTAACTCTAGTGCCTCTTCTCTGAGATCACCTCCAATTTACCTGTTGGTGCCTGTTGGTACCTTACTGTCAGCCCCTTACTGTCGGCATGAGCCTCAGGAAATTTGGTGAGCTCAAGAACAGGGACTGATTCTTACCTTTCTTTGTAACCCCCCTGCATTTCCACAGTGCCCAGCACCGAGTAGGAGCTTAATGTCACTCACCCTGACCTGGTCCCTCCAACTGTACCCCGAGTGTCCTCCACATTTATTGTCTTCCTGTCCTGTGAGCTGTTTCACCTCAATTGATAGGACTTATTTTTGTTTCTTTCTCTGTTTCTCTCTGTTCATTTTTCTAGCTTTTCTCTTGTCTCCATCTGAGTTTCCCTAGGGTTTTTTTTCCTGCTCTCCCCTTCTCTTTCTCTGTCTGTCCCTGTCTTTTCCTCTCTTTTCCCTCCTTCTTTTCCTTCCTCTCACCTCTCTCCCCTTCCTTTCCTCCTCCTCCTCATCCTCCTTCTTCTCCTCTTCCTCTCTCCCTTTCTCTCTCCCTCTCCTTCTCTCTCTCCCCCTTTCTTCTCTCTCTGTCTCTGTGTTTCCCTGTGTCTTTCTGTCTATCTCTTTCTTTCTCTGTCTCTATGTATCTGTGTCTCTCTGTCTCTGTCTTTCTGTCGCTGTCTATCTCTGTGTGTGTTTCCCATTACTTAATTTATCTGTTTATGCCTACAACCTCCCTTGCTCCCTCCTCATCTTTCTTCCTTTGTTTCTCTGGGCATCTGTCTGTCTCTCTGTTTCCCCATCCCACCTCCCTCCTGTCCATTTATCTCTTTGTTTTCCTATCTCCACCTCAATGTTCTATTTCTGTTGCTATCTATCTATCTATCTATCTATCTATCTATCTATCTATCTATCTATCTCTGTTGCTATCTCTGTCTCTTCCTTTTTGTTACCATCCTATTCTTGTTTCTATTTCTCCTTGGCTTTCAATCTTCCTATATCTGTTTCTCATTCTTTATTTCTTCATCCTGGTTCTCTCAATCAATTCCAGGATCACTCAGTAATTTACTGTACATGGATAAGCACACTACAAAATAGATTATGATGATGGTAGATATATAGGCAGAGATATGTGCCAAATGTTTCATGAAAATTTGAGGATGTATTTAACTTTTTGGGAAGAAAGAAAGAAAGAAAGAAAGAAAGAAAGAAAGAAAGAAAGAAAGAAAAGAAGGAAGGAAGGGAGGAAGGAAGATCTCACCTTTTTAAAGAAGCCTTTCCCATTTCCCTTAATGTTGGGAAGGAAGGAAAGACGGGAAGAGAAGGGAAAGAAGCATTTATTAAGCACCTACTATGAACCTGGTATTATGCTAAATGCTTTACAGATATTATATCAGTGTTACACTGTAGGTTACTATTATTATCTCCATTTTATAGATGAGGAAACTGAGGTAGACCAAAGTTAGATGACTTGCCCAGGGTCACACAGCTAGTAAGTGTTTGAGTCCAGATCTGAGCTCAGGTCTTCCTGCCTCTAGGCTGGGCGCTCTTTCCACTGCACCACTAGACCCTAAGGTTCGGGGAGGGGGGAGGGATAAGGGGAGAATGTGGAAAGGCTCCATAAGGAGCCCCTAGATGAGGAGGGCATGTTCCCCAGGTGCTGTGGGCAGCTTGTGCCAGTCTGCAGAGATGAGGGCTGTGATGCCTTGGGTGGAAGCAGCTAGTCCTGCAGTCTGGCCCAAATGGCAAGCTGTGAGGAGTGAAATGATGTAAAATTACCTGGGAAAGGTGGTTGGCCCCAGGCTGCAGAGGGTTTTAAGAGGCAAATGGAGAAATTTGCTCTGCCTTTCACAGACAATAGGGAGCAGGTGCAGCTCCGGGGACAGGGGAGCAGCAGCACAGTCAGAGGAGCACAGCCTGAGGAGGGCAGGCTGGCAGCCAGGGGACGGATCTGCCCAAGGCACAGCCTTTAGTAGTGACAAGCAAGGTGTGCAAAGCTTTTGCCTCACAAGGTGGTGGAGGCTGGGACCAGTTTTACAGAGAAAGAAACAGAGGCCCAGAAGACTGAAGTATTTTTCTGAGGCTGCACAACAGTGACCCGGGACTCAGCTTGATCAGTTCCTTTTGCCAAACCATTGCTTCAGGTGAAAAGACTGGACTGACCATTTCTGAGGCTCCTCTCAGTTCTAGGTTTCATTCCCTGTTCTCAGGTACCTCCCAGCTCTGCCATTCCCTGTCCTAAGGGCCCTCCCAGTCCTGACATTCCCTGTCCTAAGGGCCCTCCCAGTCCTGACATTCCCTGTCCTAAGGGCCCTCCCAGTCCTGACATTCCCTGTTCTAAGGGCCCTCCCAGTCTTGACCTTCCCTGTTCTAAGATCACCCTCCTTCCTGACATTTTCTCTTTTAAGGGTATTCCCAGCTTTGACACTCTGTTCCAACATTCCTCCTAGCTCTGAGATTCTCCTAGAGCCACCCAGCTCTGACAATCTGTAAAAGTCTGATTCTCCCCAGACTCTGTACCTGTCCACGTGCTCTAGTCTTCTCTGATTCCTGCCTGGCCTGCTCTATCCAGTTAGGACCAAATACCCAGTGCCCCAGCAGCTTTTTGTCCTAGACATAGATGCCCCCACCTCACAAACCCTAGCCCTCTTACCGATGCTCTCAGTCTGCAGGTAACATTTGTTGCTGAGGCAATAGCGCCATAGGCCCTGGTGGGCAAAGGCCCCGGACAGCCGGTACTGCATCCAATGGTCTGTAGCTGTGGCAACCACCAGGAGGATGTTCCCCACCCAGGCACAGAAGAGGCCTCCACCCATGAAGCTGTACATGGTGTCCTGGGAGAGGGGGGAGTTCGAGGGGAAGAGGAAGAAGAGAGGTGAGCCAGCTTTGGAGATCAGGTGCTTGGCTTTGGGACTAGACCCTCCCAGTCCTGGAGGTACTGGGATATAAGGGCCAGGATCACACAAAGGGCAGAGGCTGCATGCCTGGGTCTCTTGGGTTGTTTGGAAGGTGGGAGCTGGGGGTTTTATATCCCAAGAATGCCAGGGTCCTTGTAGACCTGATTTTGAGGGAGGGCAGGGTCTGGTGATGGACTCTTTCTGACAGTTTAATGGCAGAGGTGTAGGATATGTGGGTCCTTTAGAGAGGTGAGAATGGAAGGGACAGGGAGACACCTGGTTCCCCCAAACTTGCATGTTGTGGGTTGGGAGGGGGTGGGGTCGGCCATCTGAATGTCCCACAAGGTATGAAGACAACACATCCTAGACAGGATCTTATTGTCTAAGTCCTTGAAGGGGTGGGAGTGGAGGAACCTGTAAATTTGGGTCCCTAGAGGGGCAGAGGTTGGGGCATCAGGATGCCTGGTTTCTGAGGGTGAATGGGCTGGGTTCTAGGTTCCCTGGGTACATGAGCTATTGAACTAGATACCTTAGTGTCTCTGGGCTCCAAAGATGTAAGACACCTGGATGTCCAAGGGGGGGATGTTGGACACCTACATCCTTTAGGCGGTTGGAGTTAGGGGGGTGCAGACCCCTAAGTGCCTATGGTTGTATTGTCAGGAGAATTTGTTATCTTGGCGGCCCCCAAGGAAGCTGGACAGACTAGATGTTCGGGTCCCCAAGATGGTGATGGTGATAGGACTGGGGATACGAGTCCCTGAAGGAGCAAGAGCTGGGAATACTGGGGATTCAGAATCCTTGGGCCCTCCACAGGGATGGGGATTGGGTTCTTAGTTGCCTATGACTCCTAGTATAGGAGCTGATGCCTGGCTCCATACCTTGGTCGCAGAGATGGTGCTCAACCCTCCGATGATCACGTCCCCCTGGTGCAGACTGAGTCCCAGCCCAGCCCCAGCCCTTCCTGAATTCCGTCCCCTGGGTGCCCCCAAATCCCTTAACCCCTCAGGACAATAGGCCCAGGCACCAGTAGCTTCTAGTCCCCTATAGTTGCTGAGTTGGCAAAGCAAGCCCTAAATGGGAATTGCTGAGACAACTGATTTGGGGGGAAGGGTAGGCCCCCACACTCAGCTCCTCAGGGCCTCCCCCTGCCTTCCTCTGAGCTCCCTCAGCTGATTTGTGACCCACATAGTTACCTGGCCCCTCCCAGCTCCAGAATATTCTCCTTTCTTGGTTAAGCCTCTGCTGCCAAGACTCAGATTCCCAGGACACAAAAAGGACTCATCAGAACAGTTTTATTAACGGACTCGGAGGCCAGAATGATTGGGTTCCTAGAGGCTCAAGTTCTAAGGGATTAGGGTGCAGGGATCCCTGATGGGGGCAGTGGTGAGGATTAAAATGCCCAGGTCCTTTACTGGGGGCCAGAATAGGGATTAAAATGCCTAAGGTCAGGTCCTCATTAAGCATAAATTGTGAGGAGAGACAAGGCAAAGAAGGAATCACCAGATGCCCAGACCTGCTGGCCAAATGGAGGATAGAGACCCATTCTTCAGGGGAGGGGGTGGCTGGAGACCCTTAGCCAGGGTTAGAATCAGGGATGGAGGTGGGGGTGGAAAACGGGAATGCAGGTAGAAATGGGGTTGTGGCTGTGTGGGTGAGAGCGTGATCAGAGATGGGAGCAGCTTTAGGACTGTGGATGCCCAGGTGTGCTTTACAGCTGGGTTTCTGAAGGGGGCAACTCCAGCCTTCCTAGCCCACCTACGAAGCTGGGAAGGCACTCCAGATACTGGACATGGGGTGTCCCCTTAGAGTTGGGGGTCCTGAGTATCTGGGTTGATCTCCTTATTCCCAGGATCTTGGAGCACATTCTCAGAGAAGACCAAGGTGGTATCTTGGGGGCCTGATGTGGCGGGACTCTGGGCTTCCTGGTACTCACTCTCCCAGTCTTCAGCATCTGGGGCCCTTTGATGGTGGTACCTGCCCTCACATTCCTCCTTGGGCTGTGGTGGAGGGGCAGGGGGTCTGTAATGCTGGTATTCTCTCTCCCAATCCTGTGGGGGTGGTGTGGCGGAAGCAGCAACAGCTTTTCGCTGGTAGTACTTGTTCTCTCGCTCCTCCTTGGGCTTTGGCAGAGAAGCAGGGGGTCTTGGGCGCTGGTCCTTGATAGGAGGTCGAATGGGTGAAGGGCGCATCCTCTGGTTCTGCTTGGTGGAGCCTACATGGGCTCCCAGCCCTCTGCCACCTATGGGTCCTCCCTCCCCTGGCCAAAGAGCTTCCCTCTGGCTCTGGCTTCTGGCCCACTTCGATCTGGGTGGATCCCGGGCTGCTGGCTGATCCAAGGCTGATGGTTGAGCACAGCAGGGGTTAGGGTGGCAAGGACAAAGGGTTGGACTGGGCCTGAGGCTGTAGGCCCCGAGCAGGGCACTGTGGAGAAGGTAGGAGAGGGCATCCAGTCGGATGGGGATGGTGAGAGCAGCTAGACCCTCAGGAAGCTGGGTCAGCACAGACCCTGGTGCCAGCACTGGCCTAGGCCCTGCCTGGCTCAGGGCCACAGTCTGGGTGTCAGGGATAGAGCCTGGGGACGTCTGGGCCTCAGAGAGGCCACTCCTGCAATAAGAGATGACCAGAGGTCAGACTATTACCATAAGGGAAGGGAACAACTTATGGACCCCTTCTGGGTCCGTGTGCAGCTAGGCCCATTCATCCTGTCACTGTCTGAGTCTCTAGATCAGCTTCCTAGAACAGGGAATGTCAGGGCTGGGAGGGCCAGCAGTTCTCAATCTTTTTGGTCTCAGAACCCCTTTTTCATTCTTAAAATTACTGAGGACCCCCCCCCCCCCCACACACACACAAAAGCTTTAGCTTCTGTGGGTTACATCCATCAATATTTACCATACTAGAAATCAAGACATCTTAGCATTATTATGAAAATCATTTCCACCTTTCAGACCCTTTGAATGCATCTGGAGAACCACAATCTTCAGACATTGAATATGGAATGTCAGAGCTGGAAGGGTCTTTAGACAGCACTGAATTTAACCTGCCCCCTTCTCCCCACCTCTGTTTCTAAAACGGGAACACTGAAGTCCAGAGAGAATGACCTGGCCAACCTCTCGGCAGCAGGGCCTGTTACATACGCCGAATCAGAACCCCCGGCACTTGGCTCGGCGTTTGGCACACAGTAGGTGTTAATTTACTGATTGAGTTAAGGTCCCTGAGTTAAGTCGAGGGCAGAAGGGAACTGGAACCCAGGCCCCAGGACCCCACCCCAGGTCTCAGTTCTATATGTCACACCCCTACCCCCCACGAGCCTGTCTCTCAGAGCCCCTCGTGGTCTCTATCGGTCATTCTGTTTCTGGGGATCTCTGGCCCTCATCTCTGACTCTATGTCTCCAGTCTGTTTTTCTCGGGCTTCGCTCACCCTCCGGACTCCGCCCTCTGCCGCCACTCATCCATCGGGGAAAACAGGTCTCTTCTTCAGCTGGTCTCCACCTCCAGCAAAGAACTGAAGAGTTAGAGTGGAATCCCTCCGCGGGCGCGTTGCGGGAAGGACCCGAAGTAGGGCCAGGGGTGGGGCCTGTGGAAGCTTTGGTCCACTGCTCCGCCCCACCTCCCAGATTCTCAGTATGCCTCCGTGAGGAGCGGCGTGTTCAATCAACCCATCAGCAGACGTCCATAAGTGCCTTTTGTTAGAGGAGGGACAGGCAAAGCCGTAAATGAGACCCCGCCCTAAAAAATCATCCTTTCTGGGGGGAGACACGTCCATGTATCAGCACTATCAGCGGACTCTTTTTGCCTTTCTTTGGATCGGTGAAATTTAGCCCGGTACTTGGCTCCTAGTGGGGGTTTGAATAAATGCTTGTTGGCCATCCTAAAACATATACAGGGTAACGGAGTTGGCGGGGAGCGGGGCATTAGCAAAGGCCAAATGTAGGAAGTAGGCCGTGATCTGAACTGCGAAGGAAGCTGGGGATTCTGGAAGGTGGAGGTGAGGAAGGAAAGAGTACACCAGGCATAAGAGAGAGACAGGCCGTAGGAAGTCACGGAAGAAGGGAGATGGAATTTCGGGGCCAAAGTGCAGCAAGGAGTCCAGTTTGACCGCACTCTAGAATTTGAGGAGAATAGTTTGTATTAATTAAGCCAGAAAAGGGCATAAATGCCAAACGGAACATCAGTTCAATGAGATTTGTCGAGGTCATGTATTATGTGTAAGACACAATGTCAAGACATGAGTATATCAAGACAAAAATGGAGTGTCTCTGTCCACAGCGATCTTTGGCTCTCTCTAACGTAAATTAACAGAAGATAATTTGACAAAGAATGGCACAGTTAACACCCAGGTGGATCTGGGAAGTCTTGCCAGCTGAGGTGGGGCCTGAGTTTGCACACTGAAAAAAGTTCACAATTGAGAGGTGGAAATGAGTGGGGAAGTGATCCCCCTTTTCCCCCTGCACACAACACATTCCCCAAAAAAATATCAGTGTCCGGATTCTTCAACGCCTTACTTCCCCCTACCAGGAGCTTGGTTTCTGGATTCCTGTACCCAGAATTCCTTCGACATGACCTCCTCTTCTCCTCTTCCCTGACCCAGACACCAGAAGGTAGAGAGACTAGAAGTTAGATGAACTTCCTAATTTTTCATGCTCCTCACACCGCAAAACCTTTCCTGTCTCAGAGAATGAAATGGTTCCTTATCTTTGCCCAACAAAATCGGTCTGATTATACCATCCATCCCATTCCCTTCAGTCTATTCATGGTCACTTCTGCTTTCCTCTCCCATCTCTTCCTTTCTACTGGCTCCTGTAATGGACACAAAATGCCAACAGGTTCACATCTGTCCTAGCCTTAAAAAGTTATCTTTTTGCCTTTGTGGTAGGCATTTTTAGGGTTCTTACTACTTAGTACCCAGTTAAACAGCACAGGATACAGACAAGGCACATGAAGTCAACTCACACACTGTCAGTAGGTGATGGACACAAGTGTCACATCATCATTCCACAGATGACATATATGTGGTAATATGTTATATGCAAATGTATTTGTGTCTAGTCTTTCCTCCTGCCAGAGACAGCAGCAAAAGAAAAGTGTTTCTTTCAAAGCAGTTCTGGTAACAGCAGGTAGAACATGTGGACAGAAAAAGGTATGTATTAAAACAAACAAACAAAAAAGATGCTCACACTTTGACAGAGAGAATAGTCCTTGTTATCATAGTCTTTTATACTAGGTCAAAGGAAATAGAACCTTTATCAGTCAGTCACTTAGCATTTGTCAAGAGCCTGGCATGCCATTTTGGAGGTACTTTATCAGAGAGGATAAAGAGAAAGGGGTGACTTCCTTGAACGAGGGAAATCCTCTGAGTTTGTTTTTTTGTTTGTTTGTTTGTTTGCAGTCTGGTAGAAGGGAGGGATTGAAGGAGATAGTATATGCCAAAGGAGTATCACAGGGAAAGGAAAAGAAACAAATATGGGACAAAATGGACTTGGTTATGTTCTCCCCAAAGTTCACTTTCAAAACCCTTTAACTTCCTCTAAGTATCCTCCCATCTCTCATCTCCCCTTCACTATTGTGGCACCTGGGAGGCACCCTCAACCTGTAGGTGGATTTCTTAGACAAGGCTACACGAGGTGTAAGATGTTTTATTCCTAATCTACTAAAAACCATAAACTCATGAGCCCTCACCCATGCATTTACCTTGCTAGTCAGCCAGAGGACACAATTAATTCAAAGCAAAAGGATTTAATTAACAGTAATAAAATATTTCCCCTAGAAGCCTAGAATCCACAGTCCCACAAATGCACACACACACATACATACAGACACATACATATACCATCTGTGGACAAGAATGGACCAAGATAAAGAATATAAGTATAGAGGTGCTGAGGTGTATATGCAGGAAGCATTTGAGACCCAGGCACAAGAATGGAGGGGCAACTCATGCCTTCAGTGCTTTGGGGAAGCCAATTTCTTCTTGTGAGATTATTTTGCTGCCCTTCATCTGTTTTAGGCAGATCTGAATCCTTGGAAGACCTTTGGTCCCTATTGACTTCAAGTACCATGTGATCTCTACCAAGCATACAATCTAGGCTGGGCACTGCTCCCTGCTGGTCTTCCGTGGCTCCTCCTTAGCAGTACTTTGCTGACCCTGGAGGCACTTCTGGTCATTCTAGACAATATCTCACTGGGAATGGAACTGTAGAGCTTCTCTGGGTCTCCAGATTACAGCTCAGAAGGAGTCTTTGAGCAGACTCAACCAGTCTTGTAGCTTAACACTTAAAGCCTTCCCAACCTACTTGCCAACTTCTTCCATTCTTTTAGGAAGTTAAAGCCTTGGGGGGTGGAGCCAAGATAGCGGCATAGAAGCAGGAAAATTCCGCAGCTCCCACATAGCCTCCTCAAATACCCATAAAATATGACTCTAAACAAATTTTAGGGCTCCAGAACTCACAAAATTACAGAAAAAAACACCTATCACACTGAAGGTAGCTCGGCAGGAAGGGTTCATTGCAGCAAGCTGGTAGCCAAGCTCAGCCCAGCCTGAAACTGTGACTTGGCCCTGGGTTGGCCAGGACTGTGGCTGGAGCACTTGGGAGAGTGGGTCACTGGCAGTTGTGGCAGCTTCCAGAACTATCAACTATCAACTATCAACTTGTTCCCACAAGAAACAAGGGAAAGTGAAAGGTCAGTGGAACTCAGCTAAATCTGGGGGAGAAAAGCCATCCAGCCAAACTGCCTCCAGGGCAAGGAAGCGGCAGAAGCTGTGGCCCTGCAGCCACTTCCACATGGCTACTTTGGAAGCTCCCAGCCTGCAGATTGTAGGGGGGCCAAGTGATTGTTCAGAGGATAAGTGCTCTTGTGTTGAGCTGCCTGGATCCGGATTGCGGTCTTGGGTGGTGGTCCTGGGTTGTGTGAGCAGTGAGCCAAACTGGTGGGGGCTGCAGTGGCCTCCTAATGGCTCCAGCAGCAGTGAAAACTTCAAAAATTTGGGACAGAGCTTTCCTCTCTGGAAACAGAGTCCCACAGAGTTAAAAAGCCAAGTAATTGACTGGCAGCATGAGCTGGCAAAGGAAGCAAAACAAGCTCAGCAATCCAACTTTAGATTCCTTTTTGGGGGACAAAAAGGATCAAAGCACAGAATGGGAGGAAAACCAACACAGTCAGAACTCCCACACCAAAAGCTTCCAAGAAACATGTAAACTTCCTACAAGCCACAGAGGAGTTTAAGAAGGATTTCCAAAACCAAATAAGAGAAGTGGAGGAAAAATTGGGAAGAGAAATGAGAATGATGCAAGAAAATCATGAAAAGAGAATCAACAACTTGACTGAAGAAAATGCCTTAAAAAATAGACTAACTCAAATGACAAAAGAGGCCCAAAAAGCTGATAAGGAGAAGAATGCCTTAAAAAGTCAAATTTGCCAGATGGAGAAAGAATCTCAAAAGCACTCTGAAGAGAATAACTCCTTCAGAATTAACAGTGGATCAAATGGAAGCAAATGACTTTATGAGAAATCAAGATACTATTAAACAGGTCTAAACAAATGAAAAAATAGAAGGCAATGTGAAATATCTCCTTGAAAAAAACCACTAACCTAGAAAATAGATCCAGGAGAGACAATTTAAAAATTAT
>CM053588.1:24458186-24480055 GCA_028646515.1 Pseudochirops corinnae
CGTAATTTCACATGTTCAGCCTGTATTTGATTGCTTGTCCATCCAGTGGGAGTGGGTGATGAGGGAGGAAGAGAAAGAATCTAGAATCTAAAGTTCTGTAATCAAATTTAAAAATATATATGTGTATATATATGCAAATATTATTATTATTATTATTATTATTGACTACATCCAACTGGAACTTGAGATACACAGGCACTGTGGTTGGGAGATCCATCCTGCCCCACCAAAAAGTCACAGGGGTGAGGGGGGAAGACATAGGAGAGAATAGATTGGGGGAGGGGGGATACACTGGGATGGCTGTTTTGGGGTGGTGGGTAGGGGAAAGAAGGGGAGAAAATATGTAACTCAAAATCTTGTGGAAATGAATGATGCAAACTAAAATAAAATTTAAAAAAAAAAAAGAAATCATGAATGAAAACTACATGAGACAAAAGAGTTAATTGTCCTAGTTTTGAGGGGAAAACCAATCAGAGCTATGAAGTAACAAGGTGATACCTTCTCCGTATCCCATGGACTCTTCCAGGAGAATGTATAGGACATGGTTCTCTTCAAAAATGAAGGAAAAGCAATAATAGAACTAGAGACTCTTCTTGGTGCATGTTCATCTTAAGTGAAACAGCTCCTTCTACATTAATTTCCCCTAAGTCCCAAGGACAGGGTGACTGCTCAGCCAGAATTCGTACACAATTTAATTGAGTAGAATGAAATCATCTCCTGGCTGATTAAGTGACAAAATCAGAAGATATCATCTATAGTCTTGGCTTTGAATCTAGTCACGTGCCCTCCCATTTTCCATTTCCTCCTCACAGGACCTATCGCCCCACAAAGCTCTATAAAACCATCTACAACACTGAGAATGGGGTTTAGAGACCAGGTAGTATGAAGGAGACAGGCAAGGTGTTTTCTCTCCTGCAGTTTTCTCCATGGCCATCCTGGGATATAGTCTTGACCTTGGTCATTTTCTTTCTAGTGACCTAGTACCCAGTCTCTATAATGAAAATGCTGAGCTTGACTCCATATAACTCCTGAGAAAAAGAGAAAATGAACCTAGGCCCTCCCTTCCATAGGAAGAGCTCAAGGGTTGACTCTGACTTGTCTACACCCCCTCATGGTCTAGAACTAGAAGTCCCATAAAGAACGTGTTACCCAAAGCCACTCTCTTAAAGATGGATAGGGAAACTGAAGATTAGACCTGCAAAAAGACCTAAGGCCACAGATGGGGAAGATCCAGAACCTAAAGTCAGATCCCATGGTCTCAAAGAAAATGCTTTTTCAAGTACAGCAGGGCTACAATGTGTCTTCAAAATCACATCTTGTCTCCCCTCCACCTGTCAACATCCTTACATCTCTACACCGCAAGAGACAAAACCTTACACTCTTTGTGTTTCTTCATTGATGTTATACTTCTTCTTCATCTGTGTCAGAAACTTGGAGGTCCTCATAAAGAACACTAGTCTGATGCTTCTGGGACAGCTCCTTTGGGGTTCTGTCCTGAGAAGGAGCCTGGAGCACCTGGGTTGTTGGAAGGAGTGACAAGGATTCTATCAGTGACTGGGGACTGGCCACACTCCTCAGTTGGATATTTTGGGGAAGGATGGGGAGGCTCTAGATTTCCCTCCCCCCTCCTATGAGTGGGGACATGACCTTGGTAATAATCTTGCCAATGTCCTTGATTTCCACAACACTCCCTCCCTTTCCAACAGTGGCCCACTATCTCCATTTTGTCCTGGAGACAACATTAGGTCCTCCCACCTAACCCTGAAGAGTTTTCCCCTTTAAGTCCATGACCACCAGTCTCCATTTTCCTGACCCATTTACTTACCTCTGCACCTGATTTCCACAGGAGTGCTGACTGTGTGTCCTTGTGCAATGGGGATTTCTGAAATGATCTGTCTAGCACATTCTGAGGAACTCGT
The DNA here is from genome assembly GCA_028646515.1 of Pseudochirops corinnae. Lineage (NCBI taxonomy): Eukaryota > Metazoa > Chordata > Mammalia > Diprotodontia > Pseudocheiridae > Pseudochirops > Pseudochirops corinnae. The sequence continues at coordinate 24,460,106 of CM053588.1, forward strand.
TTGGAAATAGCTTTGGGTTCCTGGACCAATTTCTGGCCAGGTTGGCACAGATAGTTTCTGGACCTCTTGTACTGATGGCCAGATGAATCACACACCAATGGCTTTGAGCACTTTGGGGGATCTCGAGACTCTCTAACAGGATAGGTTAGATGACTTGGAGGAATTGGGCCTGCCTTGGGTGGAGGGACTGCTGGTTTCTGAGTCTGGGTCATCAAATCTGGCATTTTTTGGCAGGGTCGAGTTAGATTTCTGTCTCTCTGCTGGAGCCAGTTTTGGAGGCTCCAGTCTTTAAGCTTTGGACATGAGGAGTCTTCAGGTTCACCCTGAGCTAACTGGACTGGAGGCGACAGAGTCTTCTGAGGGGAGTTCGTTGTGAACATCACAGAAGGAGTCTTCTGAGTCTTTTCCAGAGGAACCCAGGGAGGAAGCATTGAATGAGAAGGAGATTGTGAGTGTCTTTTGGATAGATGGTAAGGAAGAACAGGTTGGCACGGATGCTACAGAGAAAATAAACATCACTCAGTTAAGTCTATGAGATGTGACCCATGCCCCACTCTCCCCTCTCTTTCCTAGAGCATTTGAGGGCTTGGAGGTGGGGAGGTTCAGAATTTAGGGCTCTAGACCAGTTCAGGAATGCAGGAAAGACCCCCTCCCATCTACCAAATGGAGTCATGGAATCATTTGACATACTAAGCAACCCAGCACAATTACAGACATTAGCCCTGCTTAGCTTAACCTAGAGCTTTGGCTTTCAGCACTGGGTAGGATAACAAAGAATCGCCCTCATTCTTCCCAGTGCTATCATTTTGGACATGGAGAAAAGAAAAGGCTGAGACAGAATAGATGATGAATTAGAGCATCTCTATAGAAACTTGTAAATCTCAGATTTGGACTATGAGACTTATTCATGAAGATGGGCCAGAAAGTGACAGTCCAGGGTTCCTAGAACCAGCTCACATGTGCATCTTAGTGTTTATGCTGAGATTCCTCAGAACCTGCCAAAGATTTGGCTGAACTCAAGGGCTGAGGGCACTGTGGATGATGTCCCCCAAGTGTGAAGGACCCAGCCAGATGAGAGCGGCAGGTGAGTAAAGGCTGGAATCCCAAGAAGGAGGGAAGGTCACACTATGAGAATTACCTCATGTTAGCCTTTATGGCATTTAACTGTTAGGGTTTCATTCAGCTCTCCCGGGAGACAGTGAGGAGGGACATAGTGGGGATAGGCAGCATTTACATTCCTATAATAGAACTCGGGAATCTGGGTCAGAATCCTGACTCTGACCCTTCCTCATTTGGGGATCTTGAGTAAATCACTTCCCTCCTCTGGACCTTAGCTCTTCATCTAATAAATGCTCTCAAAGGCACTCCAAGTACAAATAGCCCTACACTCTAAGAACCCTCTTAGTCCTCCAGCCCTTGGTTCTGTGATCAGTCTTACCTGAATGCAGCTTAAACTTTCATCAGAATCCATATGCACTGATTGTCTCTTCTGGGTAGGGCTGTACCGGCTCATTTTGGGCAGGGATCGTTTCTCAGCTCTTACCTTCAAGGTCTCCCTTTGGACCTCATTTATACTGCAAAAAGGATAGTGATGAGACCCCCGACCACCCTGAGCTCCCCTCTAGTCCCAGATCTTCCCTCACCCCAAAGTCACCTCTCCAACCCAATTATGGGGCACAGAAGTTCTCTGTTATCAACAGTCTGGTATTAAGCCTCTGAGGGGAAGGAGGCTGACTTTCATATCCACATCCCAAGCTAAACTACATCTTCCCTCCCCTTCTGGGATTCTCCTCACCACACTTTGATGCTCCTTATTCCCAAGTGATTGGAGAGTAGCCCCAGGTCTCTCACAAAGACCCATGGCTCCCTGAACACATGTCCCAGAATCCTATTTCTTCTTTATACTCGTCCCCCCCCTCTACTTTGAGCCCTGATATCCGCCTTTGGGTAAACCATGAGGGAAGCCCACAAATGGATTCTAGCCACTTTTCCCATTCCTCTCCCTTGTCCTCCTTACGTTTCAAATAGCTTTTTATTCATGAAAAGTTTGGTTTCTTGGACTTTGATGAGGGATTCCTGAGGGAGTCTTTTTGCCAGTTCCTTCTCCTCTTGCTCCTGGGTCATGATTCCGAGCCTGGGAGCCAGGTTCTTGGATGGGCAGTTCTTTGGACACATCTTGTTAGTCTTAATGTGTCCTTGAGATCCACAGGCACCACACATTAGCTACAGAAGAAAGTTTCAAAGATTGAGCCACCTTGGTATTTTGACCCCTCAGAGGTCACATCGGGTTAAATCATTTCTTCATCAGCATCATAAATCATAGATATAAAATTTGGGGCACTGGAAGTCAGGCTGCCACAGTAGGTCAAAGCTGAGGCTTGGGAAATGTGGGTCATACCAAGACTACGACTCCCAGGGAAAATCAGAATTCATGGTACATGACCAAGAGGAATGAGTATACACCAGGGGGTTAGGAGAAAGGCCCAGATGTGGCTGGTCACTTCAATCAGATGTGACCTTCCTACTGCAATGGGGAGATCCCATCCTTCCTCACAGCCTCTGGGAAGGTGGTGGGTGAGGACATCCTAGGGGGAACCTCTAAAACTTTGGTCCTGAGATCTAACTCTCACGCTTTCCAAGTTCTCAGAATTTTCTCCATCCCCAGAAGGCCTAGCCCAGTTCCTTTACTCACATTCAACTTGGGGGCCTCTGGCTTGGGCAGCTTCTCTGGGGGAAGGTATCCCTTCTTCTCTTCCCTTTCCTCCGCTATGCGGATTCGGCGAAGTCTGTCTTGGAGTCTTTTCTTCTCTTTCCGCAATTCCTGCCGCTTCTGCTCATCCAACTGAAAGAACTGCCGGCTGTCCCAGCAAAGAGGCCAGAAAAGGCCCTTAGGAACCTGTCTTCCAGGCTTAGACTAGAGGCTTTCTTCTAGGACACAGAACCCACCCATGGCCCTCTTCAGAACCCAGCGGGACATCCATTGGGTATGCCTGTCCCCATCAGGCTCATGTGCCTCATAGCCAGAACTCTGACCTTTGCACAGAGCCATAGACTAATCCCAACATTGCCCCTTCCCTCAAGGCTCTGACCCTTTCCAGGACCAGTTCAGGGAGGCACAGTAAGCAAAGACTCTGACCCTTTTTTATACCACGAGAAATAAAAGTACAAAGAATCGGTGCAACTTGCACAATTGTAATCACACTCCTATTATCATTATTAACCCCATCCCCCCCCCATTTTTATTGTCATTTCAGTCATGTCCAACCCTCTGGGACCCTATCTGGGGGGTTTCTTGGCAAAGATACTGCAGGGGTTTGCTATTTCCTTCTCTCACTTTGCAGATGAGGAAACTGAGGCAAACAGGGTGAAGTGACTTGCCTAGGGTCACATAGCTAGGAAGTGTCTGAGGCTGAATTTGAACTCAGGTTCTTCCTGACTCCAGAACCGGAGCTCCATCCACTGAGCCACCCAGATGCTCTGAGCTTTACAGAGACAAAAATTAAGGTCCAGATAGGAAGTGATTTGCCCCATATCCCATAGCAGACCCTGGAACCAAAGTTTGCCCTGACATCCTCTCCCCAATCCATGCAGCCTGGGGCCCTTTGATAAATGAGGATCTAACTCCCTTGCATAAACTGATTAGTCACTTTTGATAAATCAATAAGACTCTCTCCTCCTGACTTCTCAACATTAGTCAAACTCCCTCTCTCCACACAGTCCCAGACTACCCTCGGGTGTCTCCAACCACCCACCTCCACCTCCATTCTCACCCCACCCTCAGTCATGCCCTTGACCTTACATGGTATCCTCATCTTTGGAGGTCTTCACACAGACATATGCTTTGATCACTGTTGGATCCCGCACTGTCTCACTCCGTACGTACTCTTTGCCAGACTCATCAGCATAGGTCCGATGGATAACCAGATGTACAGCACTCGAGGTGGCTGAGCCCCCATCTGTGAGTAAGAGAAAAATAGTGAAACGTGGGAATGAGTAGAAGATAAAGGATGATGAAGGTGACAGAGACAAAGAAGGTTGAGAGAGGAAAGGAAGAGCAATGGCATTTCAGTGGTGTTTGTAAAGCCACAGAATGTTGCTCTGCTACAATGAAGCCATCCCACTTCCCACATCTCCCATGGACATGGTCCCCCAGAATCCAACTTTCTCCTTCATCACATACCCTGCTTCTCTGTCTTGCCTTTTTCTTGGACACGAGCACCTCCATCTCCTCCAAACATCATCTGCTGTAGCTCCTGAATCTCTTGCTTTACCTTCTGTCTCTTCAGCTTCTGAGCATTGGTCTTACCCTCCAGGAGGTCCTCAATTTCACGACACATCCTGTCCATCACGTGGTCATTTTCTTCATCTGATGAGCTACTGTCTGTATCTGTGGACAGGACATCGGTAGAAGCCAGGACCCTGAGAGGAACAGAGGAGGATGCTTGGTTGGACTTGAGAAAGTAGCTTGGGCATCTTGCCCAAAATTTGTCCTCTACCCATAAGCAATATATTTTCAGGCCAGGTGTTCTGAAAACCTTTCACCCAGAGAAAACGGAACAGGCTACAGCACAAGCCAGGCCATCACAGACATACCACAGAAAAATTACAGGTTCTAGTGGGGTCCTGTGAGGAGCAAACTCAACTCTAAGTTAATTTGGTCCTAGATGTCAGTCTGATCAGTGGCGTTGGGCCTTAGGACCAATCTCTCCCAACAGGGACCAAAGGCACCTTAGGGCATGTAGGATCCGACGACACGGGTGGGTAGGGGAGAGATGTGCAGATGGGAGCAGGAGAACCTTTGTCACATACACGATCATCTGGAATCTCTGGGGACACTCAGAGAGACATGGTAATATCCATAGAAACATCCAGATTCACAAACACACTCCAGTAACCCCAGAGAGACCCCAAGACCAAGAACCCTCCCAAAAAGAGACAGTTACACTTAGTTATCTTCAGAGAGACAGAGGGAGGCCCAGAAAGATACTGAGGGATGGAGAGACGGAGAAGCCCACTGAGACCCTCCTAGAGAGACACAATGAGAGAGACGCACCCAGAGAGTCCTGGAGACTCAAAAACATAGAAAAATAGACTGGGAAACACACACACAGACACACACTCAGAGATCCTCCCAGGGAATCACAGAAACATAGAAATACAAGGTCTGGCAGAGACCCAGAAAGAGGCATGCATCCAGGGTCTCCATATATATACAGTCCCTTTGTCCTCCCTCTAATCTTAGCAATCCCCTCCATAGCCCTGGACCCCAAAATGGCTGCCTCCAAACCAATCCCCCATACCTGTTCTGGAGGTCAAAAATTCTTTGGACCTCTTGCTGGAAGTGTTTCTGCTGTTCTTCTCCAGAGGATTGGGACACCCGTGCGAATTTGGTAAGGGTTCTGGAATTGGCCCCTGAGTTCAGCTCCTTGGTAGACAGGGCTCGGACAGCTGCAATTACCTCCCAGCGAGAGAGTTTCTTAATCTGATGGAGAGACATGGAGGAGATTTTCATTCCAAGGTTGCCCTGGGAGGGACTCTGCTTTTGGGGGACTCTCAACCTTCCCTGAGTGCCTCTGGCCTTCTCTACCTCCTTAACCTCATTTAGACTGCCTGCCCCTGACCCCTTCATGGCTGGAATGGAATCTGGCCACATCACTACATCATCTCTTCCTTCAAGCAAGGCATCATTAGTCCTTTAGAGATATGCCACCCAGAGACTAAAGTCTTCCTTCCTTCATCTTCTCCACTATTGCCCACCTGATCCCTTCCACCCCACCTAGTGACTAGTCATCCCTTGGTCACAAAATTAACCCATAGCACTTCTTCCTCACTCTCAATATTTCTTAGAACCAATACTGATGGATGTCCTGTCTGCCATGAGAATTTCAGTCACTGAACCTATGGGACTCAGTCATGCCTGGGCTGAAATTGGAAGGCAGCTCCCTGAGAGTTAGACAAGGTAGAAAGGTCTTGCAGACTCTGGGGAAAACTTGTTCCAAGGCACAAAGGAGGGTCCTATAGGCAAGGTTCTTTTGACAAGAGTAAAGAGTAGAGGAAGGGGGTGCGAGGACATTGGGCCTGACAGGGAGCTGGAGGTGAGATTGTGGAGGCTTTTAAGTACTTTGTCTGAAACCCTGCTGAGTGTGGAGTCTTTCCCTGGGTCTGTAACCCAACAAGTATCCATAATCACTAGGTGGCCTGGGCCAGAGGCAAGGGGAAAGGGCCCAGCTGAGCCAGGCAGCCTTCTTGCCCCTCAACTCACTAAAGAACAGGGAAAGCCATGGCCCCCATGCCAATGCCTGCCTGCCACTAGAAACATCTACTCACCTCCTCCTCTGAGATTCCAAATATCCTCAGCAACTTCTGGGCTTTCTTCAGGGTGAGACGTCGAAGATCTGCATCAGTACCCTTCAGCCTCATTCCCTCCACACGGGGTTTATTCTCTTGCTGCAACATCAGACATTAAGATTCAGGCATTCAGGGTTTACCTCAACCACCTGAGGTAGCCCCACTTCCCCACCAAGTCTTCCTGCATCTTCCTCCAACTCATACCCTGCCACACTTGCCAGCCCAATAACCCAACCTTGGCACCATCACCCACTAGAATCTCTCCACCATTTATACTTCAGTTACTTATCTCTGCACGCCTTTTCCCCAAATTCCTTTATTCTTCACCCTCTGGGATTTCCTGTCTCTATCTCTTTTCATTCCTTCATTCCCTGCCTCCAATCGATCCATCCTTGATCCCCAATACCTACCAATAAGCCAGTCTTTATTCCATCACACACATGCAACATATTTCTACATCTTCCTCAACCCACCATCCATCTATCCCAAAATGTCTCCATCTGCTGTGTTCCCTGCCCCCAATCACACCATCCTTACATCCAATCTTTTCTTTCTTCTCTTCACATCCCTCTATCCTCTCCAATTTGGAATCCCATCCCCGCTGAAGTCCATCCTTCCACTGCCTGAGGCCCATTCAGCTCACCTTGAGTTTGGCATAGGAAATGGCCTCCCCACAGCCTGTGGGGTCAGCTGCTCCTCTCACCTCCAGCAGACACTGCCCCTTGGTGGCTGCCAGGAAGGCCCTAGTTGTGTTCCATGGGGCAGCCTGGACCTAGTAGTCAAGACAAAGGAGCCAGGTAAGTCTGAGTGGAGGGTTCAGGATTAAGACTCTCCCTTCACCATCCCTCCCAATTCTCTGCTTCCTCCAAAATGGTGACTCTTCCCAATGCCAAGTAACAGTGGCACCTGGCGCAGAGCATGCCAGACTAATTGAGAGTAGGGAGCAACATTTGAGAGGAAGTGGTACTTAGGAATTGAATTTTTATCTCTTCATAGGTTCAACCTTCCTTTGGGAATCTCCCAGGATAGATCCTTCCTTCTCCCTCTCAGACCAGTGGCTCCAGAAGGTCAGAGTTAAGTCTCCCACACTCCCAGGTGACCCATAGTTACCTCATCTTCGAGACACATGCCATCATCACTGGTCTCTTCTGTGTTGAGGAGAAATACCTTCCCATAGCCAGCATCCTAGAGAAATAAATCTTGTCACAATTCAGTAATTCAATCATTTTGTAAGCATTTATTAAGTTCCTACTATGAACTGAGTAGTAAACTTAGCAGTGGCAATTCCAAAGAGAGCCAAAGACAGCCTCAAGGAGCTCAAAATCCCAAGATGGGATGGCCCCAAAAGAAATGAGGGTCCTCTTTGGGCAGGGCCATATTCTCCCCACCCCATCCCAAAGATTAGGAGCTGCTCAGAGAATCTGAAATGAGAGGATCTCAGAGGCAGGAAATGCCCCCCCATAGGCCAGCCCATCTGATGCCCTCTTAATACATAGGAGGAAACTGAGTTCCTTGATTTGCCTAAGATCCGAGAGTTATTAAACAGCAGAATCAAGTTTCAAACTTGGGCGCTCTGATGCCCAGATCAGTATTCATTCCGTAACCCCACAGTATTTCATCTTTCATTTCCTCTCACTCCCCACTCCACTCATCAGGCAAATGAGCTTACTCACCTTGAGACGCTGCTGGGCGGCCAGCATGCTATATAGGGCACAACATTTCTCTGGAGTCAACATGACCCTCAGCTCTTCTTCACTTGGCAATCGGAATCCAGCCTTCAGCACCCACCAATTAAAGTAGGCCCCTGGAAGACACAAGCATTTGCCCTGGTGAGAGGGCAAGGACTGGGCCAAGCTTCAGTCCTACCTTCATACCCTCTTTCTCATCCTGGCATTTAAGGCCCATCAACATCCCCTCCCTTATCTTCCCATCTTCCTTGGCAGGCCTCTTCTGAAGCCCGCCATCTGTCATCTCTCAGTCCTTCTGCTTCCCCTCACCATCCTCTCTACCACTCTTGGTCCTTCTGTGCTGGGCCCCTCACCTGTCCGATGGAAATCTGAACACTTAGTGAGCCTCCTTCGAATGGTGCTCTCAGCAAGTCTGGGGAAGGCCCTTCGGATGTCCTCCATTCGAATCCTCCGAGGCCTGTGAGGGCTGCTCCAAAACTGCCTATATATAAACACCTGGAGAAGAAGAGAGGAGGGAAAGTGAAGACAGGTGAGTGGGCAGATGCCTAACACCTCTGGCCTTCTCCTCCCTTATCCCTGAGGCCATCTCCTAATCCTTAATCCTTTCCCTGCCTTCCCAGACTCACTCCATCATCCTCAGCTTCCCAGGAGCCCGCCTTGTCCTCATAGCCTGGCCTCTTATGTTCCCAAGAATCAGAGTCATGGCCGGCAAACCCTGAGTCTTACATCTTTTCAGCACTGAGCCCCTGACACTTCTTCGGAAGAACAGAACTGCACCTTGACCAAAGCCCTGTACAACATCTCCCTCCCCCACACACAGACACACACAGACACAGACACACACTGACACACACAGACACACACACAGACACACAAAGACACATACACAGACACACACACAAAGACACACTCACGCACACACATACAGACACATACTCACATAGACACACACAGACACACAAAGACACACACACTCACACACACAGACACACACAGACACACACAGACACACAAAGGCACACACACACATATAGACACACACACTCACACAGATACATACACAGACACACAAAGGCACACACACAGACATATACATATTACCTGGAGGAATCCATGGAGGTAATTCTTTGCCATTTTTGAGTTAGGAGCAGGAACTTCATCCAGTGGGCACTGCTGCCCAGCAGTAAACACATCCTTCACTTCCCTCACAAAGTAGCCTGCTTTGGTCACCACAACCAGAAAGTCTGTGTCTGCCATCTGATGTGGGTAGATGGGAGCCCGAAAAAGTTTGTTCTCCAAAGCCTATTGAGAGACAAGAAAGTGTCATCATCTACTTTTCCAGACTGGCTAAATGATACTTCCATCCACACACTCGACTTTCCAGTCAAACTAGTCACCTTACAATTCCCCAAAAGTTCCCTTCTCTAACTTCCATTAATTTGTATTATCTGTTGAAGACAGACACAGATATAGATGGAAGCAAAGAAAAGGAAGATGAATCAGAGGAGGAGGGAAAGAGGGAAAGGAAAGAGAGAAGGAAGGAAGGAAGGAAGGAAGGAAGGAAGGAAGGAAGGAAGGAAGGAAGGAAGGAAGGAAGGAAGGAAACAAGAGATAGAGATACTTTGAGAGAGTTGAGGAGAGAGAGAGAAAGGGAGAAGGAGAAAGGGACAGAGAGAAAGTTGGGGAGGAGAGGAGAGAGAGAGAGAGAGAGAGAGAGAGAGAGAGAGAGAGAGAGAGAGAAGAGAGAGAAAGAGAGGGGGGGGAAAGGAGGGAGGGGGAGAAAGGGAGTGAGGTAAAGGTAAGCAAAGATGATAGAATTGTAGGAAGAGAGAAGAGAGACTGGAGAGTGGAGATGATGATGTAATGCTCAGTCCATCTGGCTGCTTGAGCCCTGACTCTAGCAAGTTTAGGATCAAAAGAAGAAAACATTTTACCTGCAAGAACTGTCCCTCATGGAGTTTCCCCAGGAAGGGTGAGGATGAACAGAACACAAGGTTTCCATATTTGCAGGCAGGAGGACCAGGGTCTTTCCCAATTTTCTGTAGAAGAGAAAGGAGAAAGCTTCAGCAATGAACTAGCCCCAGATACTAAGGTGAATGTCCCAATTCCCAGGATCCCCTTGAGCCTGCTAATCAATGCTCCCCTCAGCTCCTGTGCCCATTGGCGGTGGTTGTTGTTTCATAATTTCAGTCATATATGACTCTTTGTGACTCCATTTGGAGTTTTCTTGGCAAAGATACTGGAGTGATTTGTCATTTACTTCTCTGGCTCATTTGACAGAAGAGGAAACTGAGACAAATAGGGTGAAGAGAGCTAAGCTACTAAGGAGCTGATGTTGGATTTGAACTCATGAGGATGAGTCTTTCCTTACTTCAAGTCTGGCCCTCTGTCCACTGAATCCCTTAGCTAGCTGCCCCACGTGTGCATTTCTGATTAAAAAGCTATCAGGAGGTCTCCCTGGGAGGGGTGAGCCTTGAAGCATGGAAGGATGGGGAAGGAGATATGCAGTGGAAAGAGAGAAATCTGCTCAAAGGAAAGGAGAGGCATTAGGGAGGATGATGATATTGGAGATGATGATGTTGGTCTGGCTCACTTCAGTGGTCTATTCTAGGGAGGTGTGGCTAGAGGTACCTTGAGAGGAAAGGCAGTGCTGGTCTAGGGAGTCCTTGAAACTCAGGGTAGAATAATGGCTATGGAGTTCAGAGGAGAAGCAATAATCCTTTCCTCCACAAAAGACTCATGAGTCCACTGGCAAGAAATGCCTTAAGAGTTACTATCAGATTAAAAAAATAGTAGAATCAATTTGGACATGGGTGGTGAAGAGGGAATTTTACATGTTCTATTTATCTACCTCCAACATTCAGAGTAGGGAAATCCAGCTCCATGACTTGGGCAGAAAATTATGATTCATAAAATTGTGGCCAGATGAGGGAGAGACAAGGGAAGAAGGTGAGCTAGAGAGGCTGAGGGAGAGAGGGAGGGGAGACAGAGACAGAGATAGAGAGACAGAGAAAGAGAGAGACAGACAGAGACAGAGAGAGACAGAGGAGAGAGACACAGAGAGAGAGAGAGACAGAGACAGAAAGACAGGGACAGACAGACAGAGACAGACAGAGATAGAGACAGAGATGCAAAAAAAAGAGAAAGGGAGGGAGGTAAGAGAAAGGGAAGAATGGGAGGAGACAGAGAGGGAACTAGAGATAGAGAATAGAGAGGGAGTAGATAAAGAGATAACCAAAAAAACAGAGGGAAAGAAAAAAGGAAAAAGAGAAAGAATTGCTAAGATAACAAGAGGGAATAAGGAAGAGAAAAAGCAAAGAAATGGGTGGGCAGAGTCAAGACAGAGGGACAGAGGAAGGGACAGAAGGCAAAGGACTGAAATACACATAGAGAGGCCAATAGAAAAATAGGAACATAGGAACATACCTCCCAGAGATGGCTAGATACAGCACCCTGGAGAAACACAAAGACAGAGACAGAGAGGGAGGCCTTATAGGAACATCTACTGAGTATGGCTACTAAAGTTGTCTGAAATACTGAGTCATTTTTGCACTACTGGGCAAAGAAAGGGCATCTCCTCTTACTCTGTGCCTGGGGGGTGGGTAGCCCTGTGCGTCTCCTTCATGACCTGGCAGGGGGCAGACCCACCTTCCCCACCCATCTCCTTGTTTGGAAGTTAAGACTTACCCTTTTGTAATAGTTCTGGATCTGGGAGGCCATTCCAACCTGGTTCAAGAATGGTGGATTTTCCTCACTCCACTCAACCAGAATGAGATCTCCATCTAGCCCACTCAAGTCCTGGATTGTTTTCATGAAAAACATGTGACCTCCCCCTGAAGCCTCTAGCTCCTGCTGCCGTTTCTGATGGAAGAATCAGGAACACATTAATGTCAGGCAAGTGGCCCCAACTCAGGGTCCTTTCCATCTCCTAGACTTCAAAGCATGGAACCATACAAGTTTATCACTAAAACATTGCCTTGAGACCACCAAGTCTACACCCCCTTAATATGTGCTATTTTACATATGAGGAACCTGAGGACCAAGGTGGGCCAAAGGGAGTGGTCCCAAGTCCCATAACAAAGCAGGGGCAGAGCTAGGCATCCTGACTCTCACCCACTGACTCCAGAGAGTTTCCACTACCTTGCATTTCTGATCCCAAAATGAGAGCTCAAAAAATATGAGGACAGATCAGAGGACTGACAGGTCTTACCTGAGCTTTTCTTTGGATATGATGAATCAAGCTTCGGACAGGGTGAGGCCCTCTGCCCAGCTGCCTGAATCTGGGTCGATGAAACAGGCGGAGTTGCTCATCTTCCATGTGGGTAGGAAAGAGTCTGGAGTGGAGCTTCAGTGCTGGTATTGAATGCTGGAGAAAGGAGAAAGGAGATCAGGGCTGTTCAGACTGATGGAGAATTAAGAGAGCTTTTCTCATGACCACTGGGAATCTCTTCCTCCTCAGACTGTCTAGCCTTGGGCTTGGAATCCAAGGATCCTGGCCATGACTATCCTATTTCCCTCCCGCCCCTTTCTTTCTCTTTCTCTCTGTCTCTCTCTGTGTGTTTCTGTCTCTGTGGGTGCATGAGTGTCTCTCTGTGTCTCTGTCTGTCTGTCTTCCCCTCCTCTGATTTCTGGCTCTCTGTGTCTCTGTTTCTTCCAGTCAGCCTAGCTGAGTCTGTTTTCTGTTTTGTCTCTGTCTCTTTAGTCCCATCTTTCTCGGTCTCTTTTCTTTTGTCTGTGTTCCCATCCCTCTGTCTCTGACTTTGTGTGTTTCCCTCTCCCTTCACCTTTCTATTTCTATCTTTTCCTTTCTCTCTATTGTAGTCTCCCTCCCAGTCTCTCTACCTATCTCTCTCTTTGTGTGTGTGTGTGGAGGGGAGGAGCGGGAGAGGAGGGAAGAAAGTCATTTTCTTATTCTTCCTTTCTTTTGTTTTCAAGGGATCTAGGATTCACCCTTAGATTCCCAGGTCTGGCTGCCTCCCACCTGGAGACAGGACTTGACACAGGTCACATTCTGATGGTCTTCCCTGGAAAAATTATTGGACCAATATAGGGAGAGAAATGAGAAAAATGTCTGGGAATCTCACCTGGATTATAGGGACTTTGAAGGAAACCTGGAGACCATGCTGCTGGGGGAAATAAAATTCATCATTGGATAGGTTCCAAGGGTCTTTGGCTTTCAGCTGGACTGGAGTCTGAAGAGAGACAAAGGGATGATGATAGAATAAGTAAAAAGGAGCTTGAGATTAATCTGAACCCTTCAGCATTGCAATGACCAATCCTGGCACAGGAGGGGAGGAGAGCCAGAAATGTACTTCCTTCCTTCCTTGGAGAAGCAGGGTCCTGTGGGCCCCTAAGGATACACACACTGTTTGCTGCAATACCTTTGTCACAGAATCTCAGAGCTGCAGGAGACCTCAGACACCATCAAATCACAAACATCCTTGAGCAAGGATCCCCTTTCCAAAATGCCCATCAAGAAGTCATCTGACTTCTGCCAAAAGACCCCTTAGTGATGATCAGCCCATTCCACTTTGGGGTACCAAATTGTTAGGACACTTATTCTGACATTAACCCTACGTTTCTCTCTATATACCTTTTTTCCATGGCTCCTACATCTCTCCTTTGCAGCCAAACAGAACAATCATTAATGGTTGCTTAAGTGTTTTTGTGTGTATATATGTGTGTGTGTGAAGGGGGGGATGGGCAGAAATAAAGAACAACAGCAGCAACAAAAACAATGAGAAGGAGGAAGAGGAGGAGGGGGAGGAGGGGAAGAAGAAGGAGAAAGAAGAGGGGAGAGGAGGAGGAGGATGGGGAGAGGAGGAGGAGGATGGGAAGAAGGAAAAAGAGAAGAAGGAGGAGGAGGAGGATGGGAAGAAGGAAAAAGAGAAGGAGGAGGAGGAGGAGAAAAAGGAGGAGAAGGAGAAAGAGGAGGAGGACGAGGAGAGAGAGAGAGAGAGAGAGAGAGAGAGAGAGAGAGAGAGAGAGAGAGAGAGAGAAAGATAGTAAGACCAACCTTGGTAAGCTGGAAGCATCCAGAAGGATAACCATTGTTGTGCAGAGAATAAGAGTGAGCTGAGATCTGAGTTCAAGGTAAAATTTAGGTGTGGATTTATTAAGCAAGCATGACTACCATAGTGGTCACTCAAATTGGTAGTGAGTTATTGGGGGTACAGGCTTGATTATAAAGGCAAAAACCACAATCAGGGAGGGGAGCTAGCTGAAGCCATGATGTACAGAAGCAAAGAACAGCCATTGGTTAGATCTACAGTTCAAGGCTAATTTTGGAATATGGAGCATACACACAGGGGTGCAACCTTCCTGTGACTCAGGTGTCCCTCGGAAGAACAGGGTGGAAGATCATAGTCAGTGCTTCCTAGAACAGGGTGGAGGGGTATGGGGTAAGGAGGAACTGGAGGGGGACTGGAAACCCCCAGAACAGGCCAGAGTCATGTTCTAGGTGAAGGGTGTGGAGGCCCTGCTTGGTCAGCAGAACAGGACAGGGTGGTCATAAGATCCTTGCACCATAATGATTCAAGGAAAATATACAGAATGTTAATTTAAGGAAGGAGATAGGGAACTACACCTTGAGCAATGCCCAGACATGCCTTAAGCCATTTCAAACTATGACAAGGTATAGGATAGAGACAAGGACAGAAATATAAGAGGGGCTTAATGGTGGGCCGCAAATCAGGTGGTGTGCAGTGACCTGAGATTTGGGTTTCTGTACAACACAATGATGGGAGGGGACTTCTGGAAAGCAGGCCCTAAGAGAGTCAGTTGGTGGGATCTACTGATGTGGGAAGACTTTTGAAGGACTGTTCTGTGAATGGGGATTAGTCTTGTGCTGCTTGACCACAGAGAGTAGAACTGGAACTGGTGTGTGTTAGTCACAGACAGGTGTTTTTAGACTTTATGGAAAGAAAGAATTTCTAACAAAGGAGCTGTCCCTCAGGAGATGGTGGGTTTTCATCTCTTGAGAGGTCTTCCCCAAAAAAGGCTGGAAGAGCAATAACACCTCATCTGTGTGGTAGTGATGGATTAGTTAGTTAATTTCAAGATTCTTCCAGCTCAGAGATTCACTCCTTCATCTGTCACTCAGAGGTAACCCCCTCCTGAAACCCTTGGACCCCCAACACACCCACCTGCTCAGCCTCATCCACTCCCATGATGCCACATAGCATGGTTTGACTCTTCTTTGAAGACTCCTTCTGAGTCAATGGTTCAGGGGTTGGAGTCTCTTCTTCCACAGGTTCCTTGATATTAACTGTGAAAAAAGAATAGGTCAAGGGGTGATAGACCAGGCTGACCAGGATTTGTGCAAGGTGACAGCCAGAATTTCAGCATGTGTCCTATAGACTTTCTGCTGGGCCGTTTTGCCTCTTGAGTTAGGTGACCCAATCTTGGGAGCTCAGGGAGCTCTCCCTGGTACCTAAACACATAATTGCTCAATCTTATACTTAGAACTGGAAGGAACCCCAGGAAACATCTAGGCCAACCTATAGCCCATGAACACAACCCAGGCAAATGGACATCAAGACTCTGCTTGAAAAGTAGAGTAATAGGGAGCCCACTATCAACAAAGAGAGCTCCAAGCAACTTCTGCATAATGCCTTTTTATCCTGGGCTCATTCCCCACCAGTCATTTCCCCAGGACCCAGAATCACATTAGCCAGTTTGGAGGTATGTCAAGGTTCTTTTAGGATTCTCACATTCCCTTTCTGCTCTCATTTACTGGTGCAGGTATGACAATGGAGCTAAACCATAAAAAAAAAATTCATACTCAGCAGGAGGTTCTCATCATCTGCATCAATGGTTAGGACTGTAGGATACAGTGGTTTAGGCATGGCTTGGGCATCCCAAATAATGTTGTCTTCCCATCGGCCATAGATGAGGTCTTCATTCTCAGGGATGAAAATTGACCCTCCAGGCTTGGAAGGGTCATGGACATCTGCAGAAGGAATAAAGAATGGGATGAAGGTCAGGATAACTGGATTAGGTCAGCTCCAACCAAACCTAGGGTCTAACCATCTAGCCCTATCACCACTCTCCTACCTATTACTATTCTCAACTCTATTCCCAACACGTTCTAATCCCAGTTTCCTCTCCATTTTTATCCCTACCCCAGACTCTATCTCTATCTCCATACCTACCCCATCTCCATCCCCGTCCCTATCTACCCCTGTCTCCATCTCCAATTCTATCTCTGTGATCATCTCTAATTTCATATCCTTCATCTCCACCTTCATCCCATCCCCATCTGTAGCCTCATCTTCAATTCTAGCTCCATCTCTATGTCAGCATTTCCTCCCATCTCCATCCCAATCACTATACTCACTCCCATCCCAATTGCCATGACCCAAACCCATCACATCTCCCTCCTCACCCCCCATTTCCACCACTTTCTTATTCTTCCAGGACTCTCTGACCTGTTTTGAGCAATCTTGTCTTTCCAGAAGGAATCCACCCTGCCTGAGCTACTTTCTGGGCATCAGGGCAGTACCCTTGGATTTCTCTGTTATCCCAGATTATGTCATCTTCCCAGGATTTCTGCGTGGCCATCAGGAAGTTTTCATCCTTCAGCAATGGGTGATTTATTTGGGTTGTCTCCTTCTCTGGTGACTTTTCTTTAAGTCGAAATCCATAATCAAAACCTCTCCCGTGTGGAGGGACACCCAACATATCATACCAAAACTTGGCAGGGCCATAACGCCATGGGGCCACCTCCTCTGAGGGAGGGTCCTGGGAACAGTCAGCTGATTGAGAGCCAGTCTGTGGGGCCACTGGAGCCATCATTTTTGTCTAGGGTGAAACAGAGGGTGTGAATTAGGTTTGGGAATAGGGATGGGATTGTGGAGAGGGAATGGTTTGTAAAAAGGACTAAGGGTGGGAATAGAAATGGAAGTGAGAGTGGGGATGATGATGGTGGTAACCTGAATGGAGGGAGACTTGAGGGTGCTTACAATGATGGGCTATTTGGGGGGTGGTCATGGAATTTGGGCTGGGAAATGTGACTGGAATGGAAATTTCCCTTCCCCTCCATCCCATCATTCATTACCTCATCATCTGTTAGGCATTCCTCAGGGCCTGGTGGTCTTGCTATATTGGGGGTCCCCTGGGTGGGTTCTGAGGGACACTGTCCTTTCTGTTGTTTCCTCCTTCTCATCCTTCTTCTGACCTTCTCCCACACAGATGGTGCCTCCTGAGGCTCAAAGAGTTGAAGGAAACGAAGAGTCTGGAACAGACAATGCAAAGTTGGGAAAGAGACCTCCCCGTCAGAGTGGCCAGGTGGGACTCAGGTAAAAAGAGATCTGCTCTCCCCATCTCCCACCCACCTTCCTTTCAAAGCTTAGATACTGAGCCTAAGTGGGTTATCTAGGCCATTCCCTTCAGGCGTCTGCCAGGGATCTCTTTTGGTCAGGTGAGCTCAGTTAGAAGGCAAAGAGAGGGAGAAGTCAAGGGGATGGGGCTTCTGGTTGATCTTGGAGAATAGTCCCTCAGGGGCCTCTGCTAGTCTAAGTGATAAGAAGGAAGAGGGTAGTCCTCCCCAGCCCCAGAAGTTCAGATGTTCCCTCGGTTCCTGTTGCTGCAAAAATTCACCAGAACTTCAGAGCGACCACATCTGCAAGGTCTCCCAAGAAAGCTGATCCTCTTTGCATGTCTGAGTCTCTGTCACTGTCTCTGCCTCCATTTCTGTTTCTATTTCCTAACCCAGGGTCCTTCTATTTACCCAACTCTAGACTTTCCATCTTGGCATGTCTGTTTCTCTGGCTTCCACTGTGGGGCTGCCTCAATGTTTGAGTGCTGGCTTCTGTGGGGATGTCATTCCTTGTCCCTTGCCCTCCCCTGCTGCTCCCTGCATGTGGCCCCCCCTACCTTTCCATGCCTAAATTGTGGCCAGAGCTCTGTGATTGTGGGCATGTTGGTACCCCTTGGGCTGCCTCCCCAGGGATCTCCATGATCCTGTCCATCCTCCTTAGGTGCATCCTCCTCCTCAGAGCTGCTGGAATTGACAGGCGACTCCTCCAGAGAAGAGGTATTACTGTCTCCAGAGAGCAGGGCTGTGTCTTCTTTCTCCATTTAGGATCCTGCATTAAAGAGAGATCTTGGGCTGGGGCTCCCCGTTCCCTACCCTGACCCAGCCTTTACCAGGGGTGCTCCTTTCCCACATCTAGTAGAAAGGAAGCACCATGAAGGCCAGGATGGTTTCAGCTTCCTCTTTATGCTCAGAAATAAGTTCTCTGTGCCTTCAACCCAGGAAGTTCTTAATGAATGATGGGAGAATAGAATTGTATTCTTCCCTCTCCTTAGAGCCCCTGCTTACCCACCCCTATCTAGCATGTGAGCCTGAATCCTGGAAGTGGGCTCTCAGATCACAGAAGGTCACCACCCTCAGTGAGAGTGGGGCAGGTCAGCACTGACTCAACCCCAAAGAAAGAGCTCCTGAAATAGACCTTCATATTTAGTCATCAACAAATATTTATCACCCGAATGTCCTGGGGTCTGCCCTGGGTCATCTAATTTTCCTAAGGAATTTCTGCCCTTTGACAAGGTGGATCTTAAAGCCTCTGTGGCCAGGTTTGATCATGGAATCATAGCCTTTAGAGCTGGAATGAATTTAAAAATTATCTGATCCCATCGTTTTACAGAAAGGAAACTCAGATGGAGGAATGGGAAATGACTAGCCCAGGGTCACATAAGGGTTGTTGAAGACTTGGAAAGGCCAGACTTTAGCGGGCAGGTCCATAGTGGGATAGGTATGGGGATGGGGAGCTGGCTCCCAGCTCCTCTCACCCTGCCCTGTCCACCAGGACCCAGAAGGTGCATCCTCCTATGGGAAGCCCCCTCTGCCTTCCCTAGTCCCCAAGGCTGTGTCCTCCTTGGAAGCTCCCCCAAGGCTCAAAAATTTTTCCTGCACAGCCATAGCACCAATTCCTCCAAAGTGCTTCATGCCAAACTCCCTTCCCCTAGAAGCTGAGGTCAGATCTGGGCCCATACTGAAGGATCTCTAAAGATTTGCCTTAGTAGCAAGGACTCTGGTTGAACAGAAGAATTCTTATTGGCCCTGCCCTTCTCTTAAGTCTCTTCCATTGCCCAGGACTCAGTTTCCTCAACTGTAACATTTGCAGTTGGGGACACAGAGGTTAAGGGAGTTTGGGGGGTCTTGAAATTCTTTCCCACCCCCCTCCACAATCAGCATTTTTTGTAGGGAACCTTGGAGAACTAACCTGCAACTCTGACTACGTAGAGGAAGAAGAGATGGGATGCCTTCTGTTCTAGAAGATTTTGCAGGAAAAATAATTGGCATCAGCTGGAATTTACTTCAGAGCTTCCTTTTATACTTTCTGCTCAGGGAGGATTCACACCTCTACAGAAGTGTGACCCACCTCGGGGCCAATGAGAAGAGTGTGGTCTTTCATTGTCAGAGGCGAGAACTCACTCAAAATCCATGCAATCCCTGGCAGCTCGTTCATTTCAACCCTCTCCAGCAGCGGAAATCATATGGGGCAAGGACCAGCCAAAATTAGACCATCCAAGAGTACCATCATCATTTTAAAAATGAATTTTCATCCTTATGCTTTTTTGTGGCTAGGTGGTGCCATGTGTAGGGTGGAGAGTTAGGAAAACCTGAGTCCATTTCCAGGTTCAGATATTTATTAGCTGGACGAGTCACTAAAATGCTGCTTGCCTCCTTTTCCTCAACTGTAAAATTGGATAATTACAGCATTTATCCTGCAGGGTTATCATGAGGGTTAAACGAAATAATATTTGGAAGCCATTTAGCATGTCATAAGTGCCATATATATACTTATTCTCTTTCCCTTCTCCTTCCCTTCCCCACCAATATTTGCCTCATCACTCCTCATAAAAACAAAAAATAAAAGAGAGAAAAATTATTATTATTTTACAAATC
>CM053588.1:24480555-24510492 GCA_028646515.1 Pseudochirops corinnae
AAAGAAGTCATGATTTTCTTTAAAAGTAGAGAAATATCCAAACAAGTCCAGGCAGTGCCTTGGAACTTGAGATACTGAGAATGAATGTGTTAACGAGTCCAGTAGAAGGCTAGTACATGGTGTATTGGGAATTCAGTCTCCTCCTATACTTTTCAATGACATTTTTCAGTTTCTTTGATTCCCAATTTGTTTTCCTTTTCTTTCAGGCCTTTTTCTTTTTCACTTACTTTTCTTTCCTAAATACCTGTTCCCTTTCCTGCCTCTCTTTGACACATTTTTCTTTGTTGTTGTTATTGATTTTCCAGTGCGCTTTCCACCATACTACTCCGGCTTGACCCTGCTCAGTTGTACATTGCTACAATGGGTTGATTTGTCCCATGCAAATCCATGAAAAATAACTTCTTAGTAACATAAAACAAGATTTTTTTTTTTTTGCTTTCCAAAGTGGTTTTTTTTTTTTTTTTGGTGGAAACTTTCTTTAGGACATCCTGTGGGTTAGCCCTGGGATATAATTACATCTACCTTAGTTTACTGGATTATTTTATCTTATTTTTCCCAATTTATTAAATTATTTGTTCTCAGTTTTCTATATTCACTTCCATGAAAATTAAATTTTCTCCACTTCCCTCTCTCTTTGAGACATTTTCTTCAGGTCTTTGTTCCTTAAAGCTTGATTGTTGTTTAATTGAACCTTCTTCCACGCTGAATGTCCAACTTTAGCTCATGATGTTCTCATTTAGTTCATGTTTAAGTTCCCCAAATGACCATTCCCATCAATTCTTTCTCTGACTTTCTTTGCAGGTCCAGACCCCTTCAAATCACCTTCACAATTTCTTATTCTATACACATGAAATCTTTATCTCCTCCAACTTTCTCACAAAGAAACCAGGAGGAGAATGTCGACCTGGAGGTTAATTTCCTTCAATTTTTCAATATCTTCTCCTAAATTTTACCTCAACAAATTCAATTTGTGTTTTTCTTCACAACCTCATACTCTCCCAAATCACGGTATTAGTTGTCTTTATCTCTTTAAGGTCAAGCCTGTTTCCACACCCAGAAATTTATCTCATGGAAGCCTGAGGGAAGACAGCTTTCCTCTGCAGGGTCTTTTGGCATCTCAAATTTCATTCATTCAAATTGGCATTCATTATCATCATTCAAATTTTAAAATTAGCCCTCATATGTGTGTGGATATGTGTATATATATATGTGTGTGTGTGTGTGTGTGTGTATGTGTGTGCGCGTGCGTGTGAATATAAATATGCATGTATATAAAATCACCATGTTAAAAAATTCCCTATATCTGTTAAAAGTCCCTCCATGCTTCTAGTCTCCCACATTCACAATCTTGGAGTGATTCTTAATCAGTCAATCTCTCTCATTGCCCATAGCCAACAAATTGCCTCATTTTCTCAGTTCTGTTTCCACAATATGTCCAATATCCATATCCTCAAGTCCATTCCCATAATCACTATCTCACTTCAGATTCCCACTGGTTCTTGATTGGACTTTTCTAATGGTATCTTAATGTGTTTATCGGATTTTAGTGATTTCCCTGCATAAGCCATTGGCCAAGTAACTTCCAAGACAATCCAATTACAAGACCACAAAACTTTAAAATCAGAGAGGACTACACAACTTCTCAGAGCCTTTTGATCCAATGTATACTTGAAGAGCCTTTATCTGTTCATACCTTTTCACACAATAATTTCACCACTGTCTTTACACTCTATGGAGGTTAATAACAAATATAAAGGTATTATGGATACTAAGATTTTTCATGCCAACATTTTTTGTGTTGACTAAAATATGGAATACATTATGTGCCCTTCAACTGGGGACTGGCTGATCTGAATTCAGATCAAAATCTTGCAGAGCTTAGACTGGAAGGACAGTGATTAGATTCTGCCCAGCATCTGACCACTTTGGAAGCACTCAAGAAAAAAAAAAAAGAAATGAGATCTATTGATGAAAGAAGTGTAAAGGGAATTAACAGCTTGGCACAAGTTATATAAAACCTTGTCATTGAGTCTTCAGTTGTGTTCAACTCTTCTTGGCAAAGATCCTGGAGTGGTATGCTGTTTCCGTTTCCAGCTCATTTTATAGATGAGGAAACTGAGGCAAAAAGGAGTAAATGACTTTCCCAGGGTCACACAGTTCATATGTGTCTGAGTTTGGATTTGAACTCAAGAAGATAAGTCTTCCTGAATTCAGACCTAGCACTCTATGTGCTATGACACCACCTAGTTGTTCCTACAAAACCTTACCCATACAACAAATTCCCCGAAAATTAGAGTGGACAACTCCCTCCCATAATCAAAATACACAAATAGCCTTCTACAACTGAGGAGGAAGGTGGGAGGAGAGTGGGCAACACTTGAACCTTATTCTTACCTGAACTGATCAGTAGAAAGAAGAACACACACACAAAGTTTCATATAAAAAGGAGAAACAGGAGAGAAAGGAGAGAGGGAAACAAGGGAAGGGTAGATTAAGGGAAGTAGAGTCCTCAGAAAACATTTTAACTCAGTATGTACAGAAATATTTACACCATTTATCTTTGTAATGGCAAAATGAAAGCCCTCAAAATTAAGGGCATGCCCATCAGGTGAGGAATGCCTGAACAAGTCGTGAAAGTGAATGTGATGGAGTATTCCACTTTAGGAAATGAGGAAAGAGATGATTTCAAAAAGACATGGAATGTCTTCCATGGACTGATACACAAATGACATAAACTATGAGCCCCTGGAAGGCAAGGAGTGGCTTTTTTTTCTTTTTGTATACCAGTACTTAACACTTAGTAGGGCCTGACCTCTTAGTAGGTGCTAAAATAAATGCTTAAGAACAGCTTATACTGTCTTATCACACTCTCCTTCCAAACTTGAGGCACCAACTGCCTCCAAGTCACCACATGTCACAACCTAATGATTTTCCTCAAAAACCTCTCTCTCTAAGGGGCAGCTGGGTGGCACACAAGCCCCAGAGTCAGGAGGACCTGACAGTCAAAATCTTTCTTGAGCTCCTCCATGGCCTGTAACCAATTCATATTTTTCTTGGGAGCTTTTGCTTCAGGAGTTCTGATTGTGTTGTCTTCCTCCTGTTCCATGCTTTGATCCTTTTTGCCCCAAAGGAGGAATCTATGGTAGGATTGCATTTCCTCTGCTTGCTCACATTGTCAATTACTTGACTTTGAACTTTTTGCCATAGTAGAATTCTGCTTTCAGAATGGAGAAAGCTCTGACCCAAATTGCTGGGGTTTTGCAGCAATTGGGGGGGTTCCTTCTTTGTAGCCTCCACAAGCTCTGGCACCTGGCCACACACCCCAGGACCTTCACCCAAGACTGCAATCCAGATCCAAGCAGGTGAAAGCAAGAGCAATTACCCTCTGAATGGTCGCTTGGTCCCACTATGATAGGCAGTCCAGGGGCTCTGGAAGCAGCTACACTGCAGTAGCTGGGGCCGCCATGCCTCTGCCACTTCTTGCCCCGGGGGCAGGGGTGGACGGCCGTGTTCCAGCCCCCTCTTCCAGCAGAGTTTCCAACTGACCTTTGCTTGCTCTTTAGCATTTATGGGTTAAGAAGCATGGAAACTGCCACAGCTGCTCATGCTTCACTCTCCTAAGCCTGGCTTGAAGGGTTTTGCCAACAATCTTTATTCTATCCACCAATTCCTCCGCTGTTGAGAGTGAAATTCAGAGAACTGTAGCACAAAAACAGATAAACAGACATGGAACATATAAACTACTTACCCAGAGAAAATCTTGTAAAAGAGTCAGATCACAGCCAGAGTCCTAACTGAGAGCTTCCCCTTATGGAGAAATTCTCCCCTTAGGCCCCAAAGACATAGGGGAGCTTTTTTTGTTAAGAATCTGGGGTCTAGAGCTCTGGTCCATTCCATGGGTCAACAAACTGTGACAAATGAAAAGTTGAGAAAGACATAATTTCTGGATAACTAATCATTTTATTAACTAAGGTTAGCAGGTAATGAACAAAAGGATTGATTGTCATTTGTCCATCTCTCATGAACTAAAGAGGGATCATGGTGGCCTATTATCTCTTATATACCCTTGGAAAAGTGGGTTTTCCTGACAGATGGCAATCACCTCTGATTGGTTAACAATGAGAAGAATGAATATTATAATGGTAGTTGAACCTATTCTAATGACTGGGGGAAGTGACTCTGACCACTCAAACCACCCCACCTAGGGCAAGCTAGACAAAGAGAGTTCACCTTTACTCAGATCTCTCTGGCTAGAACATAATGGGCTGGATTTCACATAGACTAAAATCTCTTTACCTTTTGATCAGATCTAAACTTTCCCAATTGGGTGGGGTTTGAACAAGATTGATGAAAATGTGAAATCCAGTCTCATTGCCAACCTTTTTCTTCAGGACCTGATTTGACCTAATAGAGAGTGAGAAAATAGGAAGGGAAAAAATCTTGTATCTCCCAAATAGTAAATGGTTATTAATATTAGAGAGAAATAATCATTTCTCTAACTTTTCATAGGGTGACTTTTTATATTTATTAACCCTAGTCCCAAAGCCCACTGATAGTATACTCCTTATTGGTATAGATCAACATCCCATGCCTGTATGAGAGACAAGGCAGGGTTAGTGAATGTGGGAAAGAAGAGTGCTCTTCAGATCTCTTCAAGCTTCAAGTATTTGCAGGCTTGGGGAGCTCCTGGCTTCTGGCTTCAAGAGAGAAGAAAAATGATGCCAACCCCACTTGGGTTTGCTGAAGGAAATGACTGTACATAGAAGCAAAAATAAAAGGAGCAGACAATCTTCATCATGTTCCCATTCCCAGTTTACTACACTAGAGACTGCAGAGAACTTTCCTTTGGATGAGATCTTGGATTCTCCTTTGGTTGAACTGCGTAATCTCATTCCCAATGGGAGAATTCCTTCGCTTTGTATAGTCTAGTATATATTCTCCTATGTACATTTTCTTTGACTTCTATTTTGTTACTGATTTGGATAAATGGATTTCTTAGTTAAGTGTTATTTATGTTCAGTGTGGAACTAGTATCCAGTGAGAAGGAAGTCAAGCTTTGGATATAAGGCTTGTGGTCCTGCTTGCCCCATTAATAGACCATTATCAGAAATTATTTTGAACCTTAAAATCATACCCCCTAGACTAACAGCATTTAAAAGAATAGATAGATATCATTCTAGCCTAGTGAAGGGATGATGAGACCTGGATCCCTAAAAAGAAAAGACCATGTCTTTGAAAGCAACCCACTCTTTGAATTTTCCATACATTTCAGCAGCTCAGATCCCTGGTCTCCACCCAAGGCAACTGACCCAGCTCAACCCACCTAGATCACCTAATTAGCTCATGATGTTCCTTTCACTGTAGCTCTTGACCCACTCCAGACTACTTACATAGATGACCATTCCTTAATCTTATCCAGATTTTTTTCACTGTCCTTTTTGTATATAAGCATCAGTCTCACTGCCATTAAATTGCAAATTCCCAAAGGATCTCACACTCTTCTACTGGTGTTACAATAAACCTTGCCACTTTGACTGAAAGATGGTTTGAGTGCTTGAATTCTTTCCAGGCAGATCCCACTGTACCTTGACATTTTGGGGTCTCCAGTGAATGGAATAAAAGTGAAAATTTCTCAGGTAACATTTCAGAAATCTAAACAGAATTGTAATAAAGTACCAAAAACTTAGTAACCTGGGCTGGGAGCCTAGAACCCTTGCCTTGCTTCCCTGGTCATAAGTTGAAGTTTTTGCTAAGCTTAGCTATTGTGTAAGAGGGGAAAACACAGACCCTGTAAACTTAACCACAGGCTTGGATGTCCCAGACTTGTTTCCACTGACCACCATCTGACCTGTACAAGTATAAAATTAGAAATCCTGTTGTAGAACTCCAGGCAGGTCACCATGTCCTAAAATCCCCATGATTCATAAAATATTGTCTGCTTTCCTATCTATATTGATATTGTTAGAACATTTATCTTCTGCTTTTATATCTAAGTTGATACTGATGATATATTTTCTCTGTTTTCATGCCCACTAGACATGTACCTTCTGCTTTTTGATATTACTGACATGTCATCTGCAAATGCCAGCAGATTTTTTGCAGTTAAGATTGTGCATCTCAGTTCCTAATTAATAGGAACAGGAGAGAACAAGGGGAGGGAAAGGAGTGGTCTTTTGGGTATATAACCAAGCTTTGCATTTTGTATTTTGCCTCTCCTATTAGGTTGCTTCTAGTAGCAAGACCATCCTCCTTGCAAGAAGAAAAATTAAATAAATCCTTCCTGTCTCTACTTGGAGACATCTCTGCTTATTTTATTTGGGCAAGGGTCATCTTGTCCCACACACCAGCAACCACAAACCATATCACTAGTGCTTCCTCTCTCTGAGGAGAGACTCAAATTTTTTGCTTCCCCTCTTGGCAAGAATTAAAGTCTCCCTTAGAGAAGAGTGGGGAGAAAAGAAATTGGAAATCTCTATTCTGTCTCCCTTCAAGCCACTCAACAGCACCCTGGTACATGTGAGTGATAACTCTTAATACATTTAGATCATTTACCCATTTGGAATGGGTATATATATATATATATATATATATATATATATATATATAAATCTATGATGTCATATGTATATGTTTATGTGTATATATGTATATGCATGTGTGTGTATCAGCATTATGAAGTAGATAGAGGCCTGTCCTTTAAGTCAGGAAGCCCTGGGTTCAAGTCTTCCTTCTGATACTCCTTGAGAGAAGGGACCGTCTTTTCCTTTAAGTCAGGAAGCCCTGGGTTCAAGTCTTCCTTCTGATACTCCTTGAGAGAAGGGACCATCTTTTGCTTTTTTTTGTA
The DNA here is from genome assembly GCA_028646515.1 of Pseudochirops corinnae. Taxonomy (NCBI): domain Eukaryota; kingdom Metazoa; phylum Chordata; class Mammalia; order Diprotodontia; family Pseudocheiridae; genus Pseudochirops; species Pseudochirops corinnae. The sequence goes on from CM053588.1 coordinate 24,487,400, forward strand.
TCCACAGCACTTAGCTTAGAGCAGGCATTGAATATATCCTTATTGACTGACTGGCTGATTGTTACAAATTAACTGCATGACTGTGTGTAAATCATTCAGTCCCTTGGTGCCCTAGACAATGGGAAGTAAGTTATAGATGAGTTGTCAATCTGCACGGAGAAATGGGTTTCAACAGGAGCTGCCAATGTCATTGAAATGACAAATCTGGGATCTTGTGTTCAATGATGATCTTCACCTAGTTTCTGCCAAGCTATTGTCCAGTTTGTCATGGCCTGACATGCTTTGGGAGGGGAAGTTCCTCCCTTGGAATTTACCTACGCTGATGAAAAAGAAGCAGGAGGAGGAAGAGGAAAAGGAAGAAGAGGAGAAAGAGAAGAAAAAGAATTTTTTATTAATTAATAGAAATGTCAAAGTTTCTTTGCAGCTTCATCACCTATAAACAGTGGGTGCACTTCATAGGGGCCACATTTTGACACTTGACCTACTAGAGAGGTGTCTGCAGCCCAAACTCCTTCTTTCCTTCAGCGACCCTACCTGATGAATTAACCATTAAGAAAGTGTATTACAGGAGTTGTCCACAAGGTGGCACTATATTCAAACCACCAGCCCAGGGTTCCTAGTCTCCAGATATGATTGCAGGAACCTCCCAGATGACTATACAGCATCTGGATGAGTTCTGAATTTTAAATTAAGAGGGTCAAGGTATTTGGACACACCCTGTTTCTCAGAGCTAAGGCCCAGCAAGCAGGCTGTACCCCGAACTTGGCACATCAGCAATCCTTTGCACGCTGGATGATCTCACCCTCTGGCAAAACCTATGGCTTTGCCCAGAGCCAGGTGTTCATTGAGGAATTTATCCTAAAGCCATCCATCACATCTCTTGATTTGCTCACAATCTCTGTTTTTCTGTAACAGTCAAGTCAACCGAACCAGGTACTGCGCTCCTGTTCTTGTCCCACAAACTCTGGTTCTGTACCCCACTGAATAATCACAAGACCCAATATCCCTTAAGATTTAATGCAATCAACTTAAGTATTCCCACAGGACCCAGGAACCCCTTCATTGTCCATGCATGTTGCTGCAGTGGAAAAGGCCATGAATGATTGTGTCATGGTCCAGCTTGTGATTTTTCATGTATCTAAGATCCGCCTTTGCCCCAGCATATTAAGCCCTCCTTTTGGGGGGGGTTTCTGCTCACAAGCATTTTCCTCACTCTCAAGTTAATTAAACTTCTGTTTAATTCCCGACACATCTGCCTCTGGCTGGCTCTGTGCAGCTTTCGCCATTCCTAGATTAGAGGCCAGTTTTGGTCCGGTTCATTTAAAATATTGATTAGACTTTTTTATTGCAGTTACTTGCCACCATCCTACACCAGGAATTCCCAGTAAATAAAAAAAATAATAAATAATATATATTACATTATATATATTATATAAATAAATAAAAATAATAAATTAATGAATAAATTCCCAATAAATCCCTACATTTATTGATTGGACTCGGCTAATAAACAAACGGTGGGCTCGTAGTTTATTAGACATAGCAACAAATAAAAGAGAAACTGAAATATGAGCACACCACTCTGCCCACTTGTTCCCTGAGGCTCCTTTCAGCTGTCCTCCCTTCTCTCTGGTGGGGCAAGGGCCAATTTCTAAACTTCACTTTCTCACAGAACATGAAAAAGGAATAAATGTGTGGAAGGTGTGTGTGTGAGTGTGTGTGTCTGTGTGTCTGTGTGTCTGTGTGTGTGTGTCTGTGTCTATGAATCTGTGTGTCCAGGGCCCCAGAGTGTAGCGGGGGATGAGGAAAATGATTATTAATAACCAATTAAAATGGGAGAGGTGAAATCCAGAGCTTTTTTCCTTTTCTATTTTTTCATTCAAAACCTAGTCTTTGTGAAGGACAAGGTCTGATGATGAGACTGGGTTAATATTCTCAATCTTGAATGTGACCCCACAGAAAGGGAAGAGCTTAGTTCTGATTAAAGGGTAGATTTCAACCCGTTGTTCAACTATATAAGTGATCTGGGGGAGAGTAGATCCTTTTATGTAGATTGCTAAGGCAGAATGATCTGGGTGTGGAGATGAGTCTCTTTGCCCAAGAGTGACATGATCAGAGTCACATCCCCTGCTCCTCATTAGAATAATCCCACCTCTCATTATAATATTCATTCTCTCATTAATTGTTAGCCAATGAGAATTGACTTCCACTTTTCTGGAACAACCACTTTTCAAGGGTATTTAAACCATCAGGCCCAAAGAGGGTGTCTTTGGTTTATGAGAGAAAACCACTGACTTCAATCTACTAATTATTTGCTAGCCATAATTAATAAATTAACTACCCAGGAACTATGTCTCTCAAGCTTTCCATTCATTAGTTTGGCAACTACAGAAGGGACCAGACCTCTGCACCCCAGATTCATAACAAAAAACTTTCCCCTATCTTTTTGGGCCCAGGTGGAAGATTTGTCCACAAGAGGGGAGCTTTCTGTTAGGAATTGGGCTGTGATCTGACTCTCTCCCTATCACCAGCAATTAGATCTTTTCTGGGTAAATTTCTATATTTACATGTCCATTTTAAGGATCTTTTCTTCACATTTCAGGTCTCTGAATTTTCACTCTCAAGAGCAGAGGGCTCATCAGTAGAATAAGGTCTTTTGGAAAGACCCCCTCAAGCCAGGCTACAGGGATATATTTTTGGGTGGTTTGTGCACACAAGTCGTGGCTAAGCCCCTAACAAAGAGAGTTTTGAGAGAAGTTCTGCTTTTGGGGGGGGGGGTGTCCCAGCAGAGGTGTAGTATTGGGGTGTCTCCTGGGAAATGTGGAATTCATTTTGAAATCAAGTCCTGGGCATCTCAGACCTGTTATAATCAGCAAGTGTGACCTGTCAACTGAACCAGAACTGGCCTCCAACCTGGGGGTGGCAGATGCCAACGCAGAGCGGGCTAGAGACAAGAGAGTCAGAACACAAACAGAAATTTAATTTCAGAGCAAGAAAAATGACACTTGCAGGAGGAAGGCCCCTCCCCCCGAAGGAGGGGCTCAAGGCTAGTAAGGCTGGAGCCACTTTCATACATGAAAGGGGTTGTCCCACAACACAATCATCCTTAGATCTTGAGGTAGTTCTCATGGCTGGCATTTCTTGGGACAATACAGGTGTTGTTGGGCCCTGTGGGAACAGTCATTGTCTCAAGTCTTGGGGCTGGGAGAGAGGCAGTGGCCACTTCTCACAGGCCAAGCAATTCATGATTCCTATATCTAGGTCTCTCTTTCAGATGACTTTGGATGACTAGAACAATCAGCTCCACCTGGGTGCTGTGCTCTTTCCCTCAGGCTTAATGCAGGGCTACACAACCCTTCCATGATGTTCTGTTCTGTTCCACTACATCTATTTCTGCTTTGCCTTATTGAACTTCACAGATCTTGCATCTTTATTTATTTTTAACAAATTGAAGGTTGGTGGAAATGATGTGTCAAGCAAGTCTATTGGCACCATTTTTGTTTCCAGCAGCATATGCTCACGTCATGTCTCTGTGTCACATTTTGGTAATTCTCACAGTATTTCAAACTTTTTCATTATTATTATACTTGTTATGGTGATCTGTAATCAGTGATCATTGGTGTTACTACTGTAATTACTTTGGGGCACCATGAACTCTGCCCATATGAGATGGTGAACTTGATCATGTGTCTTCTGACTGCTCCACTGACCCCACTTCTCTCCCTCCCTCAGGCCTTCCTATTCCCTAAGACACAACAATATTGAAATTAGGCCAGTTAATACCCCTACAATGGCCTCTGTAGCAGCAACCACACTGGCATACCCAGGATGGCTGCTAGCATAGGTTCTTACATCTGCTTTACTAGGGGTCAACAATCTTTTTAAATTACGTTCACTAGTTCAGGGGAAAATTCAGCACCCTGAATTTCAGAGAAAATACAAGCAGAGAAATAAAGACCAACCATCAGAGTTCTGACTGCCTGAATCAAAGTAATGTTGTTCTATACTTCATATACCTCCTTGAATTGAGAGAGCCTTTGCATCTGAGCAGTCAGGGAGCTCAGAACATGTAGGCACTTGAATCTCAAACAGGGAATCACAATCTCATAAGTGAGCCCCCAAAACAAAATACCAACTCAGAGTACATATACACTTCTCAAAGCTAGAAGGCATCACAACTCTCATGACTCAGCACCTAGTTAGAAATGAACAAAAGGTGTGAAGACCCTCCTACAAGCAAGCCTCCTCTGAACAAGCTTCCCTTAATAGACTCTGTGAGGTCTATTAAAGGGTGGGGAGGATCTTATATCCCATTAACATTATAGCCTCTAAGTGTTCAAGCGAAAGTCTATCAACATGACAAACTTTATTATTGTCTTATTTTAAGAAATTGCCACAACCATCCCAGCCTTCAGAAACCATCACCTTGATCACTGAGGAGCCATCAATATCAAGGCAAGATCTTCCACCTACAAAAAAAGATTATAACTTATGGAAGGCTCAGTAAATGGTATCATTTTTGAAGCAATAAAGTATTTTTAATTAAAGTGTGTATGTTGTTTTTAGACAATACTATTGCACACTTAATGCACTACAATATAGTATAAATATAACTTTTATGAGCACTGGGAAACTAAAAAATTAATGTGACTTGCTTTGTTGTGATATTCATTTTATCCTGGTGGTCTAGAACTGAACCCACAATATCTCCAAAGTATGTCAGTACTTGTTTCTTTGACCCAGCACTGGCCTTTTGGAGCTTTGCAGTGCTGATGCTATGAGGTCGGCTGTCCCAGGACCAGCTATGCTAATGCTCTGCAGCATTGTTACTATAGGGTTATGGCCCCTAGCAATCTTTTGTTCCTGAGAGGCTAAAGCTACACTGGCTGGCTGTTATATCCAGAGCAAATTTTCACATCTTGGAGACAGGGTCTCTATGGCACTGGAAAGAAAGAGGAGGGACTAGAATATGGGGGTGGGTTTTGTTTTCAGCTTGTGTCATATTCTTAGGTCTGCTAGTGCAGACTCAGTGCTGGGGGCCATAAGGGAGAGCTACCAAGTGAACTTAGAGTCAGTGAATATTGATTCATGAGTTTGGGCTTTTAAAACCTTCTTTTGGATTCTGTATGGCTTAGGCCATGGAGACAACTGAAGTTGCCTTATTTTTGGTGTATAATTTCTGTTCTGGAGAGATTTGAAAAATCTAAGGGATCAGAGAAAATAAAATGTCTAGTCTTCCACCTGCTCACCTGACCCAGAAGTCCTTGCCTGGTCAAGTGACAGAATCAGTCTGATTTTGTGAGTTCCAGGGTCAGACTGATGAGGATGATGTTTACTTCCATTTCTGCTCCTTCCTTTCCCAGGGCACAGCCTCAAGCCATGTCTGAGTAGAATCTCTGAGTGGCCCTGGTACATAGCTGGAGACCTAAGCCACAAATCTTACACTTTATTCTAGATCCTTGCCTTAGTTCACACTGGATCCATAATCCAAGACCATGCCAACCCACCATTCTATCCTTGTTAAATTTGAATCCCCTTTCTGTCCCCTACAGTCCAGGAAAACTGGCCTTTTGGCTTTTACTCACCTATGAAATTCCATTTCCCATCTTTGGGCTTTGGCACTGGGTGTTGCTCCTGCCTCTTCCTCTATACCTCATAGAGTTCCCTTCTTCCTCAGAATCAACCACTTTATTCCACATGAAGCCTTTTCTGATTCCTCCCAACTAATCCCCTCTCTGCCCATAATTACCTTGAATTTAATGAGCCAACCTTGGAATTATGAACAAATATTTTCAGGTCCCACCTCTGACCCTAGGCAAGTCAATCAACATCTCAGAAGTCTAGGCAATTCACTAAGATAGTTAATTGTAGAGAAAGTGCTCATCTGCATTGGTAGAGGGTGCTTCCTCACCTGGGGGTTCCCTGTGCCAATGAGGGAAACTGAGGCAAACAAGAGTTAACTGACTTAATCAGGGTTATATAACTAGCAAGTGTCTGAGGCCAGATTTGAGCTCAGGTCTTCCTGACTCCAGACCCAGTACTCAATCCACTGTATCACCTAGCATCCCCTGAAGTCACAAACCTAGTCTCTATCCCTCTTGATTTTGTATTCATCTATGTATACATGTGTTATATTTCTGATAAAATGTTAGCTGCTTGAGGGCAGGGCTATTTTATTTTCATCATTTTATCTCCAGTGCCTGGTGAAAAGGAAGTACTTAGTGCTTATTGTTTGGTTGACGGGTCCCCTGAGTAAGAGCTGGTTTGCTAACTTCTGAGTCAGTGTCTGAGGAAGCTGGGTACATCACACAAGTTCTGGTTCAGTTGGTGCAAGCTGTTGAGGAAATGACTTATAATTTTCCTCCCCATTCTCCAAAAGATCGAACATGTGGTTGGGGAAGAAATGGTTGCCACCTTGACATTGTTCCATCATAACATCTGTTTGTGGCTATTTCCCAAAATAAGGATCAGATTCAGCAGTGAGAAGTCAGCAGCATGGAGACCTTTGCAGCCTTGTCTGGAGCCCAGCTGCCAGGTGACCTTGAGGATCCAGCCCAGCAGTATGAGAGAGCCGCTAGAAGGAGTTAGCTCAGCAGCCCAGTGACCCACCTAATCCAGGCCAGCAGCAAAGTTACTCTTCCACAACTGTGAGAATTCAGCCCAGGCTGGACAGAGAATTAACTCCTCCACCCACAATGGCATATCTTGACTCAAACTTCAAGACAGCCCTCTGGAGAAAGACTAGACTTGGAGGCACAGTTCCAGTGCTGTGAGTTGCCTTGGCCACATGTGCCCCCTCAACACTGTACTCTAAGTTGGTGCCCACTCTTTTCCCCTCCTCTCCTATGCAAGAGAATGGGCCCCAGATTTGGGGGGAGAATGCTTTTTACCTACTGGTCTATTTTTGCCATGCTCTGCCCTGCCTTTGATTAAGAAAAACAAGTCTACAGACTCATTATCTAGCAGAAATCCATTTGTGAGAGTTTATGAGTTTGTGTTAGGAAGATGGTCACCCATTGGATTTCCAAATGCACCACTGATTTATGGACCCAGGTTGATAGGGCCAGTGTGAGTGGAGAGTGAACCCAATGAGGAAAGCTACACTTGTATGTGTGCATCATGGCGCCTCCCTCAATTGGATATAAAACTGTGGCCAGGGGCTTTTTCATTTTTTGACATTGTGTCTCCAGTGCATGGCGCAGTGCCTGGAGGATAATAGGTGCTTAATAAGTATTTCCTGCTTGTTGACCAGCTGATGAACTAATGTTAGGAAAAACAACCAGTCAGAATAACCTTAAGTGGAATTGACTACCTTGTGAGGGAGGAAGTTGCTCATCACTGGAAGGTCTTCACTCAAAATCTGGCTTCACATTTTGGAAGAATATTGTAGAAGGGCTCCCATTCTGGTAAACAGATTGGATAAAGTTCTGAGGTTCCTCCCAACTCTGATAATATGTATTCTAACATCCTTTCAAGCTCTGTTATTCTGTGTTTCTAAACTTCTTCCCACAGACACACCGTGTGTTCTCAGTGTCCTCTCAACTCTGATATTCTGTGTTCTATGATCTTCTGAGTCAGATAGCCAAGGCTTTACTCCCTGACAAGAGATGACTGCCTGGAAAACACCTCATCTACTTCCCTGGTTCTCTAGGGCCCTCTCCCTGTCTTCCTGGGTTTAGAGTCAAAAAATATCTCCAGTGTCAGCACCTCTCAGGACCAATAATCAGAACAATGAAGAGTCCAAGGACTCAGTCTCTGGACAGAATGAGCACCTTCCAAGCATAGAGTGCATTCTCTTTATTTCTCCTCCCACCCTATTAACCCCAGATCAGAACTTGATCTCTGAGTACTCTGTATATGCCCCTTCACTCTTCTGGTTGGGTTTTCTGAAGTTAAGGGATGCATAATGTAGTTCCTCTGCTGGGGCTTGGGTGACTGGGTCAGGTGGAGGCAGTCTGGGGAGTCTCCCACGATTCTGTAGGAATAAGAAACAAAGGATCCATCATAAGCCTGGGATGCTGGGTCTTAACCTGACCATGGGGAGCCATCATGGTTTGGGAAGGAGATTATCATGGCTAGGGAGTATGGAGTCTTTATCTTCATGCAAGTAGATGCCACCTACTTGCTAAATCTCTTCAACGTATGTCTGGGGGAATCGTGAGCTGGGAGTCCGAAGGACTGGGTTTGAGTCTAGTCTTTGCCTCTAGCTCCCTGAATAAAACTCCTCCCCACCCTGCCACCAGACCTCAGTTTCTTAGTCCTGAAAATGAGGACAGGTGGAAATTGGTGATCCCTAAGCATGTGACTTTTTCTTCCCCTAGAGTCTGTTTCCCCTTCTGTAATAATAACTGGTGTTTTATGTCACACTCTAAGTTCAGATGGATGATTTACATATGTTGTGTCTGGGGGGGTCTCATAACCATCCTGTGAGGTAAGCATTATAGGGATTAGTGTCTCCATTTTGCAGATGATAACATTGAGACTCTTCAAGGATGACCTGGGCAGGGAAGAGGGGTAAGGAGGAGATGGGGGGCTGAGTGTTCTGGCCATTCCCACATAACCCGCAAGCATCAGAAGTTGTCTCTGAACCAAGGTATTTGTTGACTCCACAGTGAGTCCATTCTGCCAAACTGTAGCTATACTAGAAGATGTCTGGTATTACTGCATGACCTTGGATAAGCCACTTGTTCTCTCTAAGTCTCAGTTTCCCATGATGTAAGTGAGGAGGGTTGGATAATGCGATTTGTAAATTCCTTGAGTTTAATTCAGACCTACAGAAAATAATAGGGTTGGACTAGATGGTCTCTAAGGCTCTGCCAATAACTGACTATGTGACCTTGGATAAGTCACTTTCCCTCTCTTGTTCTTCTGTAAAATGAGGGGGTGGGATTATTTGTTCCCTAAGGTTCCTTCCAGGTCTGAAACCTATAAAAACTGGGTTAAATGAGGCCATTTTCCTCTCTGGACCTAAGTCTCACTCTCCATAAAATTAAGGAGGATTCATAATGTAATCTCTAAGGTTCTTCCTTGCTCTGAAGGGGAGGCACAGTTGTGTCTTAAAAAGAAGCTGGATTTAGAATCAAAAGACCTCAGATTTGAATCTCAGCTCAAGCAGAAAATAATCTGGATTAAGTCACTCCCTCTCTTTTGAATTCAGTTTCATTGTCAATGAAATGAGGATTTGGGAGCAGCTGATCTCTAGGGGTTCTTCTACTCCTAAATCCATGATCCTGGATGAGGCAGTGAGGAGGCGTGTTGACTTCGGAGCCTTGCCAGTGGGTAGAATTATGACAGGAAGGTGATGACTGACAGCAAGATGGCTACCACTTTAGAGAGGAAAGATCAGGGTTTGTCAGGGCATGAGGAACACAAGACACCACCTCATTCCAGCTGCCTGAAATTGAGGAACAGAAAAGGGAAGGGACTTGCCCTCCACATCCTCTCCTTGACCTCCCTTCTTAATTCATGCCAAACCAGCTTCAATTGGATCCCTCAGCTAAAGCCATCCTCTCCAAAATCACCCACAATCTTTCAGATGCCCAACTCCATGGCCTCTGCTCTACTCTTGTCTGCACCACCCTCTCCACTCTGGATCTTTACATCACCACGATTGCTGGGTTCCCCTTAGTCAGACCTGTCCTCAGTGCCCTTAGCACATAGCACTTGTCATTCATGTCACACCTCCTTATCCATGGCATAGGTCCTTTCCTCCTCTCTCTGGTCTGCCACTTGGTGACCTAATCAGCTCCCATATTAGTCATGAGTCTTATCTCCCTTCCCTTGCATCCATGCCCTCCACTCCACTCAGACAGCCACCCCCTAAGTTGCTGTACTGTGGAAATTGTCCCCTGGTTTGTCTCCTTGCCTCTTGCATCTCCACATTCACTGTACCTCTTCACACAATTCCATCTCCGGCAGGTACAACTTTGCTGGTACCCTACAAGCCCTCACTCTGGCCATTCACCTCTGCCTATTAGAATCCTGAGTTTCCTTTCAAGACTCCAGGCAGGGACCATGTCTCCCAAGAGGCTTTTCCTCATTCTTTCCACTAATTAATATTCTCACTTTTCCAAATTACTTTGTATAGATTTCATATACGTAATAAATGAAATAATGTCTTTCAAAGTTATTGGTGTTCATGTTTGATTCTTCTTCCCCTGCCCCAGTAGAAGCAGAGACTAATTCATCTGTTTTACCATCTACAAAGCCAAGCAGACCACCTGGTAGACTTCTTCATCTTTTCAACCAGATCTGATATTTTTGTCTGCATGGCTAATTAGCTTCCAATGAGGCTGTTCCCCTTTCCATAGAAACAAACCTGGAGAGTGTCATGGGTCAGGGAGAGGTGAAGTAAGCTGCTTGAGACCACACTGTCAACCTGCGATTGAGGCCAGTGCCCTGGCCATTCCTCCATGTCGCCCCTTATGCCTCACGCAGAGCAATGTTTCCTAAACCACACATTGAATGGAATTGAAGCCAGTCCATTCCCATCATTGCCCAGATATTGAAACTGAGGCTTAGATTTGGGGAAGATGCTTGTCTAAGGTCTCATAATCAGGAAGTAAGTATCAGACCCACTCTTGGATTTCTTCAGACACCAATTAACATGAAGTTTGGTGTGCAGGAGTGGGATTTCAGTACCAGGGTCAGCTTACTCACCATATCCACATTAACATAGTCCACTTCCACATTGCTCTGGGAATCTGTTGTCCCTAGCTGCCCTGTCTCTAGCTGCTTCTTCCCCAGAAACTTCTTACTGAAAAAAACAAGCCCAGCATCGAATCAAGGTCCCTCAAGAATCACTCCCCTGACCTTCCAGAAGCCCCCCTTCCCATTGCCCTTCCCAGCTCCTACACCCTGCTCCCCACTCACTAGGCAAGCACGGGGCAGAGAACAAGAAGGGCCATGATCCCGGCCCCCAAAAGTGCCCCTTTGAAGAATTCAAGACCAGCTGCACTTGCTCTATCTGCAAAAAAACAGGATTGGACTGAGTGGTTTTCCTCAGACCCAGCTGTCCTGTCTGCCACACCCCTCTCCCCACCTGCATGTCCCTTCTGTTTAAGCTTTTTTTTTTTAAGCATTCTTTACAATTCCCTTGTGACTTCTGGGATGCAATATTAGTAATTTTACTAATGAGGAAATTGTGACTCAAAAAGGGGAAGGAGATAGCCAGGGGTCAAGCAGCTGGTCAGTAACTGAGCTAAGAAGTTTCAAATCACAGAAGGGTATTTCTAACAGTTCAGACAGCCTGCTGCTGCTTTCTAAATCTCTGATCCCAGAGCCCTCAGATACTCCTGGCCACTGAATCTGCTTGGCTACTTGCACGTAGAGAGCCATCCCCCTTCCCATATCTATTACTCCCCTTGTCCCGACCTTTTCCTGAATCCACTCCCATACTGGGATTTCCCTTGCCACTAATGCTCCTCCTGAGGCTCAGACAACTGGCCCAGATCCCATTCCCCAGAGGGGTCCAGGCTCCTGCCCCTCCAGGACCCCACCTGACACCATCAGGACAACAAGACTGTCAGCTCCATGTGGATTTCTCCCCTCACAGCGGAGGCGGAGATCAAGGTCCCACTTCTCCCTCAGGATCAGACTGCTGTTGGTCCAGGCCCCAGAGGTGGTGGACCTCACCTGGAGGAGGTCATTGTAGCCATTGTCTTCTACTATTCTCTCTCCCACCCACCAGATCAAAGACGGGGTGGGCTGTGCCTGAATAGAGCAGGTACAGAGTAAGCCCTCATTAGCCCAGGAGCAAAAGGGGTCGAACAGCTTTGGAGGGTCTGTGGGGAAGGATAGGAATAGGGATTATTAGGATTCACGCTCTGGGACCCCAGCAACCTGAACCCAGTGCCCTGGAACTCACATTGCACAGCAAGGTTCAGAGAGATGTGCTGGGTCCCCCATGGGTTCTGAGCTTGGCAGGTGTACTCCCCTCCATCCTCTGGCTGGACATGGAACAGTTCTAGACCCAGGATCCCAGGACTGGAGAGAAGGGAGGAGTTCAAGGGCTGACTCCCCTTGGCCCAGTTCATGTGGGCAGGGGGACTGCTATCAGCAACACACTCCAGCTGCAAGGACTCTCCCACCAGGACCACCAGAGATGAGGCATTTCCTAGGATAGCAACTGATGAAGACCATAAAGGGAAAGGCTTAGAAGCAGAAGAAAACTTAGAAATAAGTTTATCCAAGGCTCTCTCTTTACCAATGAGGAAACTGAGGCCCGGGGAGGAGCCTCAAGGCCACAGTTTCATAATCACAGAATCTCAGAGTCAGAAGGGACCTCAGGCATCTTCCTCTCTACCTCATCCTAGAGCAAGAATTCAATTTTTAACACCTTCAATAATGGGTCATTCAACTTCTGCTCAAAGACCCATAGGGAGGGAGAGCCTAAGACTTCTCTAGGCAAAGCCATTCCCCCTTTGGACATTGTTACTTGCTTTCCCTTCCCCGCTCCATAAAACATTAATTGGCTTCTGGACTCTGGGTCAAATGAGACAAGCCCTTTCCCCTCTTCTACATGAGCTTCCTTCAATGATAGCTATCATGTCCCCCCAGAACATTCTCCCTTCCAGGCTAAAGGGCCCCAGGTCCTTAATTTTTTCAAGCAGCCTTCCTATGGCATGAATTGGAGGGACTTAGACATCTCATGGCCCTTCCCTAGATGCCGTTCTGCTTATCAACATCCTTTCTAAATTGTGATACCCAGAAATGAATGCAACACACCAGACATGGTCTGACCAAGATCTCTTCCTCCTAGAAACTATACCTCCCAATGAAGGCCAAGATTGTGTTAGCTTTGTGGACAATTTCATTGAACTACTAAGAAGATGGAAGAGAAGGGAATGAACATTTATCTGGTGCCTCTTACGTGCTAGGCACGGTGTGAAGCACTTGTTACACATAGAATCTCATTTGATCCTCACAACAACCCTGGAAGTAGGTACTGTTATTATTTCCATTTTCTAGTTGAGGAACTGAGGCAAACAGGTTAAGTGACTTGCCCAAGGACACAGTTTGTAAGTATCTCAGGTCAGATTCAAACTCGGGTCTTCCAGACTCCAGGTCCAGTTCTCTCTCCATTGCTGTGTTTACTGAGAGCCCCAAATCACTTTCAGAAACACTGCGATGTGGCTGTGGCTCCCTGTTTTTGCTGGGGGAGTCCATTTCTTGAATATGGGTATAAGATTTCGATTTTTGTCTCTTATATTTGATTTTTATTAAAATCACCCCAGTTTTTGAGCCTTTTAGGATCATTTCACACCATAACCATCACCCAGGATGTTAGCTATCCCTCCCTGTTGTTTATCATCTGAAAATTTAGTAAAGTGTCTCTGAAGCCTTTGTCCATTTCATGGACAAAAATGTTTAATAGCAGAAGGTCAAGCACAGAGCTCTGGTGCGAAGGAAGGAACAGGGCCAGGTTTGGAACCTAGGTCCTTGGATTCCACATGCAGGGTTCATAAGAAAGCAGACTCAGATGTCTTGTTTGTCTGTCCCTTCATCCATAATGCCCCCCCCCAAAAGAACCTGTTCATACACACACACACTCACACACATAACACACACACTTATACACACAAACACATGCACACACATACACACATTCACACACATACAATACTCACACATATACACACATATACACTCGCACAATACAAACACAGGCTCATACACACAAACACACATATGTATACATGTATGTGGAAACACACTTACACATACACACACACATACACACTCTCACATATACATTTGTACACTTAGATACATACTCACACACAAACACATGCACATATACATACATGCACACGCACAAACACATACTTTACACACATTCACACACAAACACAGGTACCTACACACAAACACACACACATATACATACACTCACACACACACACACACACACACTCACACACCACTTCCTGTACCTGTTCTGTTTGACCCCAAAGAGCTGACCTTCAGGTTCTGTGGAGCATCTGTAAGAGACACAGGACATTGGGTCTTGCAGGAAGCCTGATGCTCCCCAGAGCACAGAGAGAACAGCGTTGAGACAGAAGGCAAACACTGTCACCCTTCAGAAGACAGCAGCAATGACAATAACACCCATTTAAATGGTGTAAATCCCTCCCCCACCCATCAGACCTTGGAGGGATATAATGCATGTTCTTCACCACCACCCATCATACAAGGGAAAAGGGAAAGAAGAGGGAAATGAGGGCCCCCTGATTCCAAGTCCGAACTTTTCCCTCTTTCACCCACAGCCCATCTCTGCAGCCCCACTCTCACACACCCAGGGGGGGCCAAGCACTGACTCCAGCCTTCTAAACTCCTCACTCACTGCCCCCTTCTCTGCACCAGGATCACTCACATAGCACAGAGAGGTTCAGGGAGGCATGCTGGGTCTCCATCCCGTACTGAGCTTGGCAGCTGTACTCCCCTTCATCCTTTGCCCCTAGTTGGGACAGCTGCAGAACCAGGATCCCAGTATCTGTGGGCCGGGAGGAAAGCACCACCTGGCCCCTGTGGACCCAGCTCAGAATGGCAGGAGGGTTGCTGTCAGCTTGGCAAAGTAAGCGCAAGGACTCATCCTTCAGGACAGAAAGGTTTGATGAGGACACCAAGCCTGGAGGGGGGAGGGGGGAGGGGGAAAAGGGAAAGGGGCAAGAGAGGGAGAGCAGAGAAAAGAGAGAGGAGAGGAGAGGAAAGGGGAGGGAAGGGGAAGGGAGGAGAGGACAAAAAGAGTCAAGGGCATTGTCTCCTCTGGCCATCTTGAACTTTCTGACCTTTTCCATTGCAGCTGAGAAAACTAGTGTCCCCATATCTGCAAGGTCTCTCCTTCCCACCATCCCTCCCTCCTGCATACCTCTTCTGTTTTCCCCATCAACGCTGATTCCAAAGCTCCTTAAAGGATCTACAACAAAAATAAGGACGTAACTGTAAGGCAATCTGCCTACCCCCTGTGACACCCCCCCTCCCCCATGTAGAGTGTGGCATGGGGAAATAGGTGCTATCTTTAGTCTACGTTATAAACACTTTCCTCGGAGCAGCCGCAGGCGGCAGGGAGAGAATTGTTAGCCCTATTATATCGAGGAGGAAACCGAGGCTCTGAGGGGCAGTCACTTGCTTAGGGTGTCCCAGCTAACAGAGCAGGACTCTCCTGGCTGCAGAAGCCCTGCGGATATGACCACCCTCCTTTCGTAGAGAAATAAACCGAGGTCGAGGGAAATAAAATGATAATTCCTGGGACAAAATGTTGGTTCTGACTCCTCTGTGATCTTGGGAGAAGATTCTGAGCCGCGGCTGCCTCCTCGGGAGAATGTGGAGAAGAGGGTGGGCTAGGAAGCTTCTGAGGCCCCCACATCTCGTCCCGAGTCCCCTCTGATAAATTGATGAGTCCGTGCAAGAGCGGGGATTCAAAGCCAGGATTTCCGACTCCAAGCCCCGCACCGATTCCTCCCTGACATTGTTTACATTCCCCAGTGACTCCTACCTTCCAGAGGATGGTGGGATTCTGTTTCTCGGCCTTAGATTTCTCTCGACCCCTTCACTGACACGACTTTCTTACTCTCTCAGACCCAGGTATCATTTCCCCCCGCCCCAACACTCACAGGCCACATTGAGCGGGACTGTTGTCTCTGTTCGCACTCCAGCCCCAGGGAAGGTTATCCGACAGGTGAGGCTGGTGCCATGGTCCTGGGGTCTCGGGGTGAGGATCAGCTCAGAGAAATAGGGAGTCCCTCGGCTAGGTTCCAGGTTGGAGGGAGCGGTCCCTGTCCAGAAGAAGGTGGGTGGTGTCCCCTCCCGACAGACCCAGGGAGCTGCACACATCAGTGTCACAGAGTGCCCAGGATCCAGGATCCCTGGAATAAAGATGTCTGGCTTCTGGGTCAGAGCTAGGGGAGATGAAAAAGAGTGAGCCAGACCTTCGGGGAGGGACCCCTAGAACATCTCCTCAGTTAATAGTCTAAGGACCAGGGATGTGCCAAAACATATGGGCTCAGAAGAGCCAGGTGTTCAATTTTCAGGGTTGGCATTTGCACCTCAGAAATTGGGAAACGCTATAAATCAGGGGGCGATGTATTGTTTTGTTCATCGTTAAGAAAGCAATGGAAAAATGTTAATAGTGCAGGTTAAATTTTTTATCTTTTAAAAATTTATTTAGTATTTTATTTTCCCCCAATTACATGCAAAAACAATTTTAAACATTTGTTTTTAGAACTTTGAGTTCCAAATTTTCTACCTTCCTCCCTCCCTACCCACTCCCATTGAAAAGACAAGCAATTCAATATAGGTTATATACCCATAGCCATGCAAAACATATTTCCATATTAGTCATGTTGTGAAAGAAAATATAAAAATGGAAGAAAAAAATAAAGTTTAAAAGTATGCTTCAATCTGTATTCAGACATCATCAGTACTTTGTGGGGGATAGAAAGCATTGTTAGTCATTAGTCCTTGAGAGTCTTCTTGGATCATAGCATTGTTGAGAATAGCTAAATCATTCATGGCTGATCATCTTACAATATTGCTGTTACTTTGTCCACAGTAGTTTCACTTTGCATCAGCTCATATACGTCTCCTTAGGTTTTTCTGAGAGCATACTACTCATCATTTCTTATAGCACAATAGTATTCCATCTCAATCACATAGCACAGGTTGTTCAGCCATTCCCCAATTGATGGGCATCCTCCCAATTTTCAACTCCCTGACACCAGAAAAGAGCTGCTATAAATATTTCCATACAAATAAGTTCTTTTTCCTTTGTTTTTTGTTTTTTTACCTCTTTTTTTGGATACAGACCTAGTGGTGGTATTGCTAGGACAAAGAGTATGCATGGTTTTATAACTCTTTGGGCATAGTTCCAAATTGCTCTACAAAATGGTTGAATCAGTTCAGAACTCCGCCAACAGTGCATTAATGTCTCATTTTCCCCACATACCCCCTAACTTTTGTCATTCTATCCTATTAGTCAACTCGTTAAGTATGAGATAGTACATAAGAATTGCTTCAATTTGCATTCCTTGGATCAAGTTAGAGCACTTTCACATATGGCTATAAATAGCTTTGATTACTTCATCTGAAAACTATTCCTATCTCTTGATCATTTATCAATTGGAGAATGGCTCTTATTTTTATAAATTTGACTCAGTTCTATATTTGAGAAGTGAGATCATTATCAGAGAGTTTTGCTTCATTTTTTTATTTTTATACAGTTTTATACAGTTATTATTGCTAAATATATTTCCATGGTTCTTCTATTCTCTCTCTCTCTCTCTCTCTCTCTCTCTCTCTCTCTCTCTCTCTCTCTCTCTCTCTATCCTTTCACCCTGTTCCTCCTCAAAAGTGTTTTGCTTCTGACTACCACTTCCTCCAATCTTCCCTGTATTTAATCACCCTCCCCCCTTTCTCTTATTCCCTTCCTCTCCCACTTTCCTGTAGGGAAAGACAGATTTCTGTACTCATGTGTGTTATTCCTTCTTTGAGTCAATTCTGATGAGAATAAGGTTCACTCACTCTTCCCCTTCCACCCTCTTCCCCTCCACTGAAAAAGCTTTTTCTTGCCTCTTATATATTTGACACCACTCTATCCCTCCCTTTCACCTTTTCCTAGCACATTCTCCTTTCTCACACTTTAATTTTATTTTTAAGATATCATTCCTTCATATTCGACTCACATCTGTACCCTCTATCTAAACATATTCTTAACTGCCCTAATAAAGAGAAAGTTTTTATGAGTTACAAGTATCCTCTTTCCATGCAGGAATGTATTATGTTTATGTTTATTTTCCCCCAATTACATGCAAAAACAATTTTAAACATTTGTTTTTAGAACTTTGAGTTCCAAATTTTCTACCTTATTAACCTTATTAAGCCCCTCATGATTTTCCTTTCCTATTTCTTTTTTTATGCTTCTCTTGATTCTTGTATTTGAAAGTCAAATTTTCTATTCAGCTTTGGTCTTTTCATCAAGAATGCTTGAAAGTCCTCTATTTCATTGAATACCCATTTTCCCCCTGAAGGATTATACCCAGTTTTGCTGTGTAGGTGATTCTTGGTTGTAATCCTAACTCCTTTGCCCTCCAGAATATCAGATCTTTTAATGTAAAAGCTGGTAAATCTTGTGTTACCTCAAATTAAATTTAAAGATGTCATACATTTTTTAAAAATTTAGAGTCAAATACGGAAATATGTTTTGCATGATTGCACATGTATAACCTATATGAAATGGCTTGTTGTTTCCAGGTAGGGGAAGGGAGAAGATTGAGAACTCAAAAATTTTTTTAATTGTTTTTACATGTAATTAGGAAAAGTAAAATATTATTCAAAAACAATAAAAATTAAAATTTAGAGTCAAGTTGTTAAAAAATTATCAGCACATCCCTGCTCAAGACCCTGCAACTGGAATGTCCTTTGCTAGACCCCATCATGATCCTCCCTTCCCCAAGAATCTTCTACATGCCTAAGTTCTGAACCACTCATCCCTATCTGTGGTCTTGTTTCTGCACAGAGAAGAACCCACCTTATGTCCCCCAGTTGGTGATGACCATAAGGCTGTCCTTCAAATGTTGTCAGATTCATCACTTTAAGGCCCTCCAACATTCCTGGCCCAGGATATCTGGGTGTATTGCCCGTGCCTGATGGACTCACCCAACCCTGCCTGGGATCTGGTTTCTCTACAAAGAGAAGCCCAGAGGACATCCCCTCCTTCATCTCCCACACTCTCTCTGTTCTCCCCAATCTTTGTCTGTTTGAGTCAACTCCCAATTAGCCAAATGGCATGCTTCTCCCTGGGGATATGGAACAAAAGGAACTTCCCAGCCTGGTCTTCCCCCACAGAGTCCCACTGTATTGTACCCAGGGCCCTTTCCCTGTCCCAGAGGTCCCTACCTCTTACATTCAGATTAACCTGATAATGTAGGTAGCTGAATTTTTCCAACCATCCTCTCTCCATACGGAAGAAGTATTGTCCACTGTCCTTTTTCTGGACATCTGTGATCCTGAGGGAGCAGTTGTCCTCCATAGGGTCCCCAACTAGGTGGAATCTTCCCATGGCCTCCTTTTCCACCTTACCATTTTGGTCATTTGTGGCCACAAGCACATTTTCAGCATACATGGGTCTTTTCTTGAACCAGTAGCCATAGATAGTGACAGAAGGGGACCAGGAATCAGGATAGAAGAAGGTACAGGGGATATAGATGCAGAGCCCTTCCTGAACTGTTTCTGACAGTGACACCTGCAGTCTATACCCTTCTTTTTGGGATTGGGACCCTGTGGGCAGAAATAGATACAACACCCGAAGTTAACAACAATAATGATGATAATTATTGTTGAGATTAGCATTAAGGTTTTAGAGGAACATGTTAGATATTGCCAGGTTTTAGAGAAGCCAGGATGAAGAATGTCAATGCTGGGAAAGATCTTAGAAGATACTTCAGTCCAGTCCCATTTTAAGATCAATTAGGAAACTGAGTCCGAGAGAAATGTCTGTGACTTGGCTTAAAGTCCATCAGGCAGCGTCAGGGGCACAACTCAGGTCAGGGTCTCCTGGCTCCAAGGCCAGCTCCTGAGGGCATCCTCGCCCATCCCCATCCTTACCCTGTTTTCACTCACCTCCCAAGTACAGTGGTAGCAGCAACAACAGCCTCAGGAACATCTCTGTACCAGGAGAGGACAGGCTGTGTCTGGGCACTGTCACTCCCCAGGCTTTGTGGCTTCTGTTTGACCAGCCCTAAGGTTCATGAACAAAACAGAAGTTGTGAAGAGAAAAAGGTGGCAGGCCCACACCTAGGAAATGATGCATCAAATGAGCGGGGGTTGGCCCCGGACAGGAACTTTTGCTCACATGTAGCCTGGTTGTTCACCTCCTCCTCCAGGCTCTCTTAGATCCTTCCCCTCCCCCACCCCAGCTGGGACAAGTAGAGCCCACACGGTGCAGGGTAAGGGGAGGGAGGGGATGGAGTCTGATAGGGCTTTAGTCCTGTGGGGGAGGGGGAGTGTCAGGGGGACGGAGTGAGAAACAAAGGAAAGGGAGAACAGTCAGGTTTTTCTACCCACCACCCAACGAAAAGGAGAAGAAGAGGAAGGAGAAGTGAAAGTCCCAGGCACAAACCTGTGACGAGTGGAGGGGCCGAGGAGTCCACGGTGACAGCCCAGACGCTCTGCCTGGAGGCAGATCAGTCTCAGTCCAGGCTCCAGGAAATCAACCCCATGCCGAGACTGAGACCTGAGAACACAGAAGGGCAGAGATGGGGGGAGAGGGGGAGCTAGATGGGACCCTAGAACACGGAATGTCAGAGCTAAGAGGGTCAAGTACCAGAATCTGACCTCCTAATTCAGAGACAAATAATTTATATTGAAAGCCCATAAAATCACAGATCCTTCCACAGGCATTAGGGATACAAGGACAAAAATGAAATTGCCCTCATCAAGAAGTCTATATTTTACAGCAAATCTAGCTGGACCTTCTGATGACAGGGAGCCCTCTACACATGGAAAGCCTGATGATCTTCTTCGAGGGGCAGGGTTCATGCTGATAACTGTCTTCAGGGCTTTATTCCCAGATAGGACACTGGCAGTGTCTTACAGGTTTGGAGGGTGGGGCTGGAGACAAGGAAGGAGTTGGAATGGAGGTAACCACCCTCAGGTCCTCACTCCATGGCATGCAGAGACCAGAAGACCAGGAATGTACTTCAGTTATGACCTTGGGCTAATGATTTCACCTCTCTGCCTCAGCTTCCCTCTCTGTAAAATGAGCAATTCAGGTAAAATGCTTTCTATGTTCTATTTCTGCTGTACATGTCAAACTCTTGTGTTATGCACAGACATGGCCAAACCCTTCATATTGTTACCTCTCTCAAGTGTTCCATTTCCATGTGAAACTATATGGACTACCTGTCTTCTAAAACCTTCTGTACACTGACCTCGACCCTTTTTATTCTGCTGAAATCCGTCTATGAAGTTACCAATCAGCTCTAAACTGCATAATCAAACGTCCTTTCCTCAATCCTTACCCTTCTTGACCTCTCTTTAAGCACTAACACTGTAAACCACCCTCTTCTCCTCGATAATTTTCCTCTCTTGGTTTTCAGGACCCTGCTCTCTCCTGGTTCTCCCATTACCTGGATAACCCCTCCTCAACTTTCTTTTCTGCATCCTCATCTAGGTTATGCCTCTAATCCTAAACATCATCAAGACTTCCCTAGGCCCTCTTCTCTTCTTTCTCTAAACTGTCTTTTTTGGTAATCTCATTAGTTCCCATGAGTTCAAATTACCATCTCTCTGCAGATCCCTACCTATACAATTAGCCCTATCTTCTCTCCTAAGTTCGAGTCTACATCAACTGCCTCTGACATCTCAGACTGGATGCTTCATACATGTACCAAACTCAACACAGGCAAAACAGAATTTAATCTCTTTTGCCCCAGATTAGTTCTTTGGATTACCATCAAGGATTCCACCAAATTCCTAGTCACCAAAGATTACAACCTGAGGTTTATCCTTGTGGTAGGTGGAATCTGAAATGACTGAAGAAACAAACATTCTGAACTTCTCAGTTTAAGCAATACATACCAATTTCATATCAAATTGGGGTCAGATCTCCTCAGATTTGTCACTGGACTCCAAATACAGGGGGAGACAGATTTTTATGCATTAAAAAATAACAATAAGCAGGATACAAAAGAAGATGTATAATTAGGTCAACTGATTTCTAATTAGAGGAAAGATTAGAGAGTTTTCAAGCTGGGAGGGGGTAAGTAAACAGGAACATTTTCCTGAAATTAGTAAAGGAGGTATGCCATCCTTCCCCCAATTGTCTGTATTCAATCAATGGAACATGGAAGCAATAATTAATTGACCAGTATAGGGCCAATTTTCAGATAAGGCATATAGGTTGCTTGAGATGGATAATTATGAGAAAACTCTTTGCACCAGTCTTTGGTTCTGAGTTTCTGGTCAGCCATAACATAGGTCCTTAAGTAAGTGTCTCTAAGTAGCAGGTAGGGGTGGTCCAACTTCCCAGTCATGCAGGGCTAAGTTCAAACAATGCATTTAAGTTTTCTCAAAATTAATTGAATAGAGCTTTCTTATAAGACAGAAATTAAACTACGCCCATAATTGAATAGAAAAGGAACTGGGCTAAATCCAAAATTGAGTCACAAGATAGATTCAGTGTGAGTCACTCAATTCCTTCAATTCATCATTTTGATTTGTTGGGAGGAGGAGCCAGCTATAAGATTTCTCATATATTTGTAACCAAAATTACATAGTTGAGTTACAGATGAAACCACTTAGAGGGTTCACAAAGTACTAATTTTGAGAGGAAAGATTGACATGTCACCATGGTAACCAAGAGAACACAACATGAAACAAAAGGTCAAAGCAATATACAGATGATCATCAATATTAAATAACGTCAAATCCCCTTATATCCTAGTAACCCACTCTCAATGTCCGTTTGATCATTCCATCTTTTCTCGAGTCCCACATGTCTACGTAGTCATCTGGTCCCTGGAAATATCTTCTCTTGGACATTCTGGAACAGCCTCATTCTCAGGACAGTTCTGAAGAGTGCTATGCTTTTCTGGTTCCAAATCACTTGCAGAGATTTCTAGATAATTCTGCTAAATTCTGCCAGTAACAAGACTCATATAATTTAGTACACTTTCTTCAGTTCGGTTCTCCAAATCTAAAACTTCAGAGAATTTCAGTTTTTATAGAACATTTGCTGTTTTATCTTAACCCAAACTTGATATGAGGGTCTAACATAAAATGAAACTTCTGTCTTTTAAAATTATCAGATAGAGGGGCGGAGCTAAGATGGCGGAAAGTAAGTAGTGACTTCTCCAAGCTCCCCAAGAATTTCGTCCTTGGGAGCTAAACAGTAAATTTGAGCGGATTTAAGTGACAGAACCTGTTGGGAGACAGAGAGTGACAGATTCCCAGCCCAGAGAGGTGCCTAATCAGGTCGGGGCAGGGAGAACGGAGCACACAGGAGTGGCACCAGCGCGGACCTGAGAGCAGAGTGCAGCAGTCTGGGAAGCCCCACCCAGCAGACTCACCCAGCTGGAGGCTTCTGCAGCCCTCTC
>CM053588.1:24510992-24531898 GCA_028646515.1 Pseudochirops corinnae
CAGATCCTATACATGATTGCATGCCACCATGGGGGAGGGGGGAAGGGAGGGGAGAAAATCTGAAACTCAAGTGATTGTGGAACTGAATCTTGTAAATTAAAAGTAAATGAGTAAACAAAAAAAAAAATAAAAAAAAAAAAGAATTTTCAGTTCTAAAAACTAAAGTCTCCTTTGCTATCCTTGTTCCTTTGCATTTTGAGCCTCAAAGATGCTGATACCCAGGCTAATCACGAGAAGCCTAAATTGCTAATACTAAATCTATCTCTTTTTTTAGTCCTTTTTTTTTTACTTTCTCAACTAGCACTCTTTGAATTCAAACTACACTTTTAATTAGAACAAGAAAATTGTTTTCAATTCCCATCATGACATGCACGAAACCAATTTAGATACCTCAACCAGCAGTACCATAGGGATTGGCTGGAATATTCATTCATCCAATCAATCAATCCACAAGACAGTTCTGAAAGGTATAAAATTATTGATCTCCCTATATATAAGCAACCCTGAAATTCCCACTTCACTGTCTGGATGCTATATCTCTATTATTATCACCTATGATCACACTTGAAAATTTAAAATGAGGAAAACAAAAGACTGGAGAGCCAAATAACACAAACTGGAGATTCACAAATATATTGGGAAATTCCTGAAGAAAAGCACCCTAAGGTAGCAAGATTAAGGGCAGACAACATGACAGAATTGACCATCTGTCCACACAAACACTAAATTCACTATTCCCAAACATCCTTTGTCAAAGTCAACAGCAACACTGATAAAGCAAAGGTTTTATGAGTGGTTAAGATATGTCTGGTCTCACCAAGCATTCAGTCTACACAAAAGCTCTATGATGAAGTTGAGGGGAGCACAGGGGATAACAATAGGTATAGAAATCAGAGAAGGACAAGACCGAGGCAAAGCAGACACTCAGACAAAGTGCTCTAGGGCGAGTTCAGGAGGCAGGGATGATGATCAGGGCTGGCCTCGTGGGAGTCCCAGGGGAGGCCAAGGGAAGGAGGCTGCCTGAGAAGGCACAGAGGAGCCAAGCGCATGGAGAAGGGAGGCCAAGGGCAAGTCCCAGTCATCAAAAGCAATCTTTGGCCCAATGACCTTGCATCTCTCCAGTTACTCAGTTATTGTTATCCACCGAGGTCAGGGAGGAGTCCAAAGGGTTTCATTCTTCTGGACATCTTCAGTAGTGTCCCCACTGTCCAGCTGGGTCTCATGGAATGGGCACTGAGCTCTGCTTCTCCTCCTTCAATCTGCAGACCAGTGAGGAGCCTATGACACATAGCCCCTTCCCACTCATCCTCTGCTGCTTCTTCCTTCTCTTGGGCAAACAGTAGGGGTGAGGAGATGCTCTCCTCCTCCTCTTCGTTCCCCTCCCCAGAAATCCTAAGGAACATGAGGCCCAGAGAGGGAAAGTAAGTCAGCCAAGGTCACCCAGCAAGTGGATAGCAGAGTCTCAGCTAGAAACCAGGTGTCCTGACTGCTAGGATCCTTCCCCCAGGAAAGCTTTCTCTGCTCCCCTATGTGCAGGGATGTAAAGTGACAGCTGGTGGACCTGAGGTCAACTCCTGGCTCTCCACATCCTACCAATGTAACTCTGAACAAGGTATTTCCTTACTCTCAGACTGAGGAAACTTTTCATCATTGAAATGAGGGAGGGGACAAGATGGTCTCTGAGGCTCCTTCTTCCTCTGAGACTATGATCCTCTGACAAAATCATGAACTACTTGGACAGGCCAGACATGGCACAATGGATAGAGGGTCAGGCCTAGAGTCAAGAAGGCCTGAGTTCAAATCCAGCTTCAGACACTAGCTAGCTGTGTGACCCTGGGTAAGTTACTTAATCTGTTTTTCTCAGTTTTCTCATCTATAAAATGGGGGTCATAGTACCACCTACCTCCCAGGGTAGTTGTGAGGACCAAATGAAATGGTAATTGCTAAGTGTGTAGTACAGTCTCTGACACAGAGTAGGCATCATTTAAATGCCAGTTATTGTAATTCTGATTATTCTTAAGCCCAGGGCTTGTAACTCTAAGTCTCTCCCTGAACCATGCCAGATGCTGCCTTGTTTTTGTCCCAGGATCTGTACCTTCGAAGGACCCTACTATACTGGTTCTCAATCTTAGATTTTCCTTTCTCAATTCTCCATCCACTGACCAGATGTGCCCAGCACTCACAGGCCCCACTGAGCAGGGTGTTGTCTCTGTGCTCATTCTGGACCCAGCATAGGTCACTGGACAGGTGAGGTTAGTGCCATGGTCCTGGGCCCTTGGGGTAAGGGTCAGATCAGAGAAATAAATGGTCCCTCAGCTTGGGCCTGGGTTGGAGAGATCAGCTCCCATCCAGAAGAACGTGTGTGGGGGTGTCCCCTCCCCAGAGACCCAGTGAGCTTCATACTTCAAGTGAGTGCCAAGAGTGCCCGGGCTCCAGGATGTCTGGAATATAGATGTTGGGTTTCTATGTCAGAGTTGAGAAGAATAGAAATTAAGTGAGCCAGGTCCCTGGGAAGCTGTCCCCTCTTCCATTAGCTAATAGACTGTCCTTTAAATATCCCCAGAGTGACCTTTCCCTAGGAGCTCTTTTCCCAGGTTCCAGTTCTGTCCCTTCTTCCCCAGGGATCTCCTGTATCCCCAGGACCTGAGCAACTCACCTTTGCCCTTGGGCAAAACACACAGATCTCAGACAGGCTGCTGGAAGACAACCTGAGCATAATAAACCTCCCAGGAGAACACAACAGGACAAAAAACGTTAACACCAAAATAGAAGAATATAATAGAAAAGTACTGTCCAGAACTTCTGAACAAAGAAAGTAAAATTACAGTTGAAAGAATTTAGAGATAGCCTATAGAAAAACCATGACTATGAACTCTAATCCAATTCAGAAACAAGTTCTGTAAGCCACCAGGAGAAAGACCTTTAATTAAAAAGGAAAGAACATTTCAAAAACACAAGACTATTACACAAAAAGGAATCTAGAATGGAATAATGCATACCAAAGAGTTTTGGAGTTGAGAATGCAGCCCAGAGCGACTTATCCTGTAGATTTGACCTTGACCAAACATACCAAAAGATGGATATTCAATAAAAAAAGAGGAGTTTGGAACTTTTGGGAAAGAAAACTAGAACCGAAGACATTATGTACTCCTTGATCACCCCAAATAACAGAATTGTGGGAGTAAGGAAATGCAGCAGATGAGGACAGTCACAGCAAAAGAACAATAGAGAGACCAGTAAGAAACTTTTTTTCCTAAATGTACAAAAAGAGACATTGATGAAAGCAGAAAACTAGAAGAGCTAACAGTGAAGAGTCAGACAATAGACAAAACCTAACTACACCATGCTTACAGGTGTGCCCCGGCCTGCGGGGCACAACGTGGACCCTAGAAGAGAAAGAGGGATGGGGGACAAGAAACACGAAGAATGGAGACAAGACAGGTTTTCTGATCAAGTCTCGTTTATTGAATGCAAGGGCGTGAGTATATATGGAAGTAGGTAAATAAGCCACAGGATGCTTCAGGGAGATAAAGCATTCCAGAGAATGGTATGCAAGGAAGTTGACCAGCCATAAAATGTTCTGATAAGATATTGTAAAACATTGACCAGGTGTTGTCCACTGGCCCCCAACACAGGTGAATCAATGCTTTTGTGGGGCAACTACATTACAACATGGAAGGGTGCCTAAAGTGGGGAAAGGAGCAGGGGAATAGAGAGGAGTGATGCATCAGGGTCTAAACAAGGGCCAGAAATGGGGAGGAGTGACCTCTGCTGCCTCAGAAAGAGAAGAACATACAGTGGAGTGGGTAAGGAGGAGAGAGGAAAAAAGAAGCAGGGAGAAAGGACTCTACTTTGAAGGAGAGTCCACAGCTGAATGATCCTGGGGTGAAGAGAGATGGTGGGTGAAGGGAGAAGAGAACCACATATTGGATGAGGTCTGAGGGATTTGGTGATTGAAAAGTCTGCTTGTCCTGGGAACTGCTGGTGGGCGGGGGGACTTCCTGTCTGTGGAGTGGCTGGTTTGTCCCCAGCTCCTCATGTGTAGAAAAGATGGAAGCAGTTGGGTCTGAATGCCCAATCCACAAACAATATGAAGTTGTTCTAGAAATCTAAGAACAACCCAGAATTTAGTCTGTTGAAGGGGAAGGGTTCGGAGAAGAGGAGGATCTGAAAAGGGACAGGAGGTCTGCTTGGGGGAGCAGGATGACTGTAACTGTCAACAGAGAGAAGGCAGAAAAACGCCAGCCTCATTTGCCTTTTAGTTGTTCCGCCAAGGAGCATGAGGGACTTAACAATGACAAAACGAAGTTGGCCAAAAAGGAGATGCTCCTTACGATAACTGAGGAGATGGTACAGCCACATCTTGATCCTCTGAATGAATGCAGGTCACTTGGACCAGATGATGACATCCTTAGGTCCTGATAGAGCAGGCAAATGGAACTGCCAAATCGATCAGGCATCTCTAACCATGGAGAACAGGAGAAAAGCTGCAGGGCCAACAAAGGACAAATGTCCCAATGCTCAAGAATAAGGAGAATAGAGTCTGAAAACTCTGGATCTGGGAGCCTGTCTTGAATTCCCAGGATAATTCTATATCCAGTTATTTTTAATGCCTAGTAAACATGGAATAAGAGAAACAGTGATTCCAAAGACCCAGGCTCACCTCACTAACATCTTTGTAAGAATGACCAAATGAATAGGTTGGAGAATGGCAGAGACTTTATTTCCCCTGATTTTGGCAAAGTTGTTGATAAAGAATCACATACTATTCTTGTGGAAAGCATGGATGAAGAGGAAACAACAAAATAATTGCACCAACCCAGGCCTGGTTTGGGGGCCATGTCCAAGGACTAGTTGTTAATGGTTTGATGTCCACATAGACAGAGATCGCTCATGAAATATGCCATGGGTCTATTTGTGCTCAGCCTGGCGCTGCTGACCTTTTTATCAATGACTTGAGTAAACCATTAATAGCATGCTCTTCAAATTGGCAGATGACACCGAGTTGGGAGGGATAACCAGCATACCGGATGGAAGAATTTGGCTCCAAATGGTCTCTACAGGCTAGACCATTGGACAGAATCTAATAAGATGAGATCTAATGGCCGTGCAAATTTCGTGTGGAGTCTGGGTAAATGGCACACAGTGATGCAGGGCTGATCAGAAGAGCTTTTACTGCTCAGAGCCAAGCACAGCAGAGTAAAGAACAGCAATTTAGTCAGGGGAAGTCACATGTAGCCTCCCTCACTGCCACAGTCCCACGGGACTTTGTGCTGTGGGTGGCAGCTCAGATGAGCAGGGGGATGCACTCTTCTTTCAAAGCCCAGGGCCTCCTGGGGGGCCCAGGTTTGCACAGCACTTTCAGACAGAATCTGTCAGAGCAGTCATTATGTCAGAGGGCCACTGGCATCAAGCAGTGCAGACCAAAATCAAAAGAATAACTTCTAAAAATAAACCAGGAAAACCTACTCTGGATGTGGAAAGGGGAAATACAGATGTACTGTAGAAGCAAGATTGTTGGAGAATTTTAACAACCAGTTCTAGCTAGAAAAAGGTAGAGTTTGAATCATAAGCATACCAGAGTTTTATACCAGGAGACAAGCCTGGGAGAGTGTGGCCAGAGACCCCTTGGGCTATTCACACAGAGAACTGTGAAGTCTTACACTTTGTTTCAAGGGACAGACTTTGTTAAGTACAACACAGATGGGAAACTAGATAACCCTTCAGCTGAAAAAGACAGGGGGGGGGGGGGCGGGGGGGAGGGGTGATTGATTGTAAAGTCAATAGAGACTTTGCTTTACAAAAATGCTAATGAAAACTTGTGCCTCATTAATGGTGGCATGCCTTTTAGGACAACAGAGAAAAGGAAATGTTTTTTCCGGACTATCCCCTAGTCAGGACTGCGCCTAGTTCTGAGCACCATGCTTTTAGAAAGCCACTGCTATGAGCTGGAGGGTGTCCAAGAGCATCAAGGAAGGTGAATAGCTTAAGTCATACAATTCCATATGGAAAACATTTGAAGGAATGGGTAATTTTTAGTCTGAAGAAAGAGATACTTGTGGGGGAACATAATAGTCATTTTTAAGTATAGGAAAAGGTGCTGTGTGTGGGAGGGGAAAGACCTGTTCTGTTAGGTTCTAGAGGTCAGAACCAGCAGCAATGGGTGTAAGCTGCTAAGAGGAAAATTGAGTCAGATGCTTTCACTCAATTCTACTCAGGTGCTCATTCTCTCTCTCTCTCTCTCTCTCTCTCTCTCTCTCTCTCTCTCTCTCTCTCTCTCTCTCTCTGTCTCTCTGTCTCTCTCAGTCTCTGTCTCTTTCTCTCTCACTCTCTCTGTCTTTCTCTGTCTCTCTCTCTGTGTCTCTCTGTCTCTGTCTCTGCTCTCTCTGTCTCTCTGTCTTTCTCTCTCTCTCTGTCTCTCTCTCTGTCTCTCTCTGTCTCTGTCTGTCTCTGTCTTTCTCTCTGTCTCTCTCTGTTTCTCTCTGTCTCTCTGTCTCTCTGTCTTTCTCTCTCTGTCTCTCTGTCTTTCTCTCTCTCTCTGTCTCTCTCAGTCTCTGTCTCTCTCACTCTGTCTTTCTCTCTCTGTGTCTCTCTCTGTCTCTGTCTCTGTCTCTCTGTCTTTCTCTCTCTGTCTCTCTCTGTCTTTCTCTCTCTGTCTCTGTCTCTGTCTCTGTCTCTCTCTCTCTCTCTCTGTCTCTCTCTCTCCCCCCCAATCCAATTTGTAAGCTTGTCTTTTTTAACAGCTATCATTTATATAATGTTTTCAGATTTGCAAAATACTTTTTATTTCTTGTATTATTTAATCCTCTTAAGAGGCATCTAAGTAGCATAGTGGATAGATTATTAAGCCTGAAGTCAGGAAGATCTGAGTTCAAATCCAGCCTCAGACATTCATGGCTATGTGACCCTGGGCAAGTCATTTTTTAAGCCTGTATATGCCTCAGTTTTCTCAAGCATAAAATTGAGATAATCTTAAAACTTATGCTATTGTGAGAATCAAAAAATATAATATAGGCAAAGCAGTTGACACATTTCCTGGCATATAACAGACTTCATAGATGATTGTTGATGTCTGTCTTTTAAAATCTGATAAATAAATGAATTCTTTAGGCACTTTCATCAGTCACTTCAGGTAATTTCTACTTTTTCTTCCTCTCTGTAATTGTATTTTCTCCCAACTTCATTCTGGAGAACTCTCCATCTTTGCTGGGCCAATTTGCTCTACAGAATTTTAGTCCACAAGATCCTGCCTGTGCCCTGAAGTTTTTGAAAAACCAATCTCTTAAAATTTAGGTTTTCTATCAGATTGTGCTCAACTTTTCTCTCATTTTATATCACAAATTTAAAGATGGATGGCTTCAGGATGGCTAGGTGGCACAGTGAGTAGAGCACTAGCCCTTGAGTCAGGAGGACCTGTGTTCAAATCCAGTCTCATACAGTTAACACTTACTAGCCAGGTGACCTTGTGCAAGTCACTTAACCCCAACTGCCCTACCTTCCCCCCCTCCAAAAAAGGAAAAAAAAAGATGGATGGGTGCCTTCCCCCCAGATTCCCATCATTTTGATTTCAGCTATCACTTCCTCTTTATGATAAGAATCAAGTAAAAAAATATCACTTCCCACTGTCACTTCTTTTTGAAGAAGAAAATTATTATTAAGGCTAGCCAGGGATTTTTCCATTTCCCTAGTTTGAGCAAAATATGGACTTCCCTATTTGTGTGGTTAATTAAAGTGCCCCAACACTGTGTGGCCATAGCTTCATGTCAGGTTTGTGGCAAAATCTCATGTGTTGGGGTCAGGATCAAGATGGTGGAGCAAGAGGTAGTATTTTTGCCCCAGCTTCTCCACAACAACATAGAAAATGTACAAGACTGAATTCTGATAAGGAAAGACAAGAAAAAAAACACAATGAGTCACATTTGTGGCCCAACGCAGCTTAAGAAGATGAAAAAGTCTACCAACACTGGGTTGGAGGCTGACCAAGAAGACAGTGCAAAAGCAATTCATTAGTGGTAGTGGCAGGGGCAGGTTATGTGAGTTACAGAGATGGTGCAGTGGAAGCACTAGCCAGAAACACTCCAGTGTCCAGGAATAGTAAGGGGACTGGATACCAGGGAAGGAAGCATCTTGGCAAAAAGAGATCCCAGGAATCTCTTGTCACTGTCACTGGAAACAGGAATGAGTGCCATCTGGCAGCCACAGTCACAGTTCCAGGGCAGAGAGTAGTAGTCATGAGGGAACAAGTGCCCTGTGTGTGTAAGGAACAAGGAACAAGCCATAAACCTGGCAGAGAGTACTAAGTTCA
This sequence comes from Pseudochirops corinnae, assembly GCA_028646515.1. Taxonomy (NCBI): domain Eukaryota; kingdom Metazoa; phylum Chordata; class Mammalia; order Diprotodontia; family Pseudocheiridae; genus Pseudochirops; species Pseudochirops corinnae. The sequence goes on from CM053588.1 coordinate 24,519,298, forward strand.
AACCATTAGCCCTATACATAAGCCTACAGTGGAATAAACCAGGGCAAGAGACCAAAATGTGTAGGGAATCAGCAGTTCAGTCACTCTGAACCTTGGGACCTTCCAGTGAACTAACAGGGACTAAGTCCAACAGCAGGCTAATGAAACTTGACCACGTACAAGCCAACACACACAAACCAGGTTCAGGAATATGAAGAACACAGCCCAGGAGGGCAGTGAATAGACCTCTCCCCAGATTACACCAGAGAAGCATAGAAAATTCATACAGACTCCCAGATTAAACTGTAAAATCAGCAGAAGGACGAAAAAGATGGGATCTCCTCCCCCCCCCCAAAAAAAAAAAACAAAAGTGAGCATGAATCAATTCTAAAATACAGTGCAAAATCATGAAGTATACTGGGGAAATGATCAAAAAAACCTTAGTAATTATAAACTACTACGATAACAAGAAGTGCAAGACACAAACAGAAAACGATGACTTTAAACTATGTATAGGCAAAGTCTCCAAGAGGAAAAAATGCATATTAGACCTAAGTGCAACCAAAATTGCCAGAATAGTTGAAGAAAAAGGTAAAAAGGAGCAAGAAGTACTTTTAAAAATCAAACAAAAGCAGTAGAGGAAAAATGGGAAAAGAAATTAGAGCTATACAAGAAAATTATCCAAAGAGAATTAACAGTTTGGTAAAAGTGATATAAAACCTGACTGAAGAAAACAACTTCTTAAAAATTAGAGTTGGCCAAGTGGAAGCTAATGACTCTATGAGTCATCAAGAAAAAATGAAATCAAAAACTAAAAAAAAAAAAATACAGAAAAATGTGAACTGTCTTAAAGAAAAAACAACTGACATGGAAAGTAGATTGAGGAAAGATTATTTATGAAACATTGCACTGCCTGAAAGTCATGAACAAAAAGGAGACTGGGCATTGTATTTTGAGAAATTGTAAAGGAAATCTGCCCAGATGTCTTAGAACCACAGGGAAAATTAGAAATTGAAAGAATCCACCAATCTCCTCATGAAAGACCTCCCCAACTGAAAACAACCAGGAATATTACAGTTAAAACCCAGAACTCCCAGGTCATTAAGAAAATACAAAAAGCAGCCAGAAAGAATCCAGGTACTGAGGAACCAGAGTCAGGATCACACAAAATTTAGGAGCCAACACTTTAAAGGAGCAGGGTCTGCAATGTGGTATTACTGAAGAAAAAGGATGGAAGATTACAACCAAGAATAACGTGCTCAGAAAAAGTAATTATACTCCTTTGGGGAGGGGGCAGACTCAACATGGTGGCACAGAAGCAGGAAAACTCCAGGGCTCCCCCCATAACCCCTCAAATACCTATGAAATATGACCCTAAAGAAATTTTAGAGCTCCAGAACCCACAAAGTGACAGAGAAACAAATCTCCCACTGGAGGCAGCTTGGCAGGTGGACAGGAAGGGTTCATCACAGCACACTGGGAGTGGAGACCAGCCCCACGTGAGCCACAGTTCTAGCCCCAGGGGGGGCCCAACCAGCCCAGCTGGAGCATTTGGGAGAGTGAGTCACTGGCAGCTGTGGCAGTTTCTGGAATTATCAACCCATAAATGCCAAAGACAAAGTAAAATGTCAGTGGAACTTGGCTGAATTGGGGGGGCATGGAGGAGAGGGTCCAGCCTTCTGCCCCTAGAGCCAGAAGCAGTGGAAATGGTGGCCCTGCAGCTACCTCCATGTGGCTGCTTCAGAGCTCCTGGCCTGAAAATTGCAGGGGGTCCAAGCGACCATTCAGAGGATAAGTGCTCTTGCCTTAACCTGCCTGGATCAGGATTGTTGGCTTGGGTAGTAGTCCTGGGGTGCATGACCAGTAAGCCAAAGCTGGTGGGAGCTTTAGAGATGGCCTCCTAATAGCTCCAGCAGCTGCAAAACCCCCAGAGATTTGGGACAAAGCTCTCCCCTCTGGAAGCAGAGCTCTACTGTGGCAAAGAGCTCCATAGTCAAGTTAATTGACTGGCAACATGAGCAGGCAAAGGAAGCAAAGCAAGCACAACAATCCAACTTTATATTCCTTTTTTGGAGACAAAAAGGATCAAAATATGGAAAGGGAGGGAGATGACGCAGTCAGAACTCCTGCACCGAAAGCTTCTAAGAAAAATATGAACTGGGTACAGGCCATAGAGGAGCTTAAAAAGGATTTTAAAAACCAAATAAGAGAAGTGGAGGAAAAATACTCCTATCAGGAAAATGTAAATTTAAGTAGAGAATCTTCTAGGATTCCTGATGAAAATATCAGAGCTGAAGAGAAAATTCAACATTCAAACACAAGACTCAAGAAAAGCAAGAAAAGATATACATAAGGGAGATATCATAGGCAATGAAACAAAGTTTAATTGTTTACATTCTTACATGGGAAAATGATACATGTAACCCCTCAGAACTTTATTTTTCCCCAGGAATCTTAGAGAGATTCTACTTGGACAGAGAACGTAGGTGTGTTTTTATTATGTTTTATTATATGTTTTATTATGTTGTGTTTTATTATGATAAAGAGGGATGCCTTGAAGAGGGGGAAAGGAGAGGAAAAATAGGGACATTATTTCACACAAATGGGGGGTACAAGGAAGAGTTTACATAATAGAGGAGAGAAGGGAAAGGAACAGACAACACTTGGAATGCAGTCTCATATGAATTGATTCAAGGAGGGGAAAATGAACAAACACACACAGTTACATGTAGAAATTCATCTTATTTTTTTTTCCCCTTCCTTGTCCCCTTCCCCTTATCTTTCCCTCTTTCCCTCCCCCTTTCCCTCCCTCCTCCCCATTCCCCATCCTTCGATCCATCCTTTCTCTTTCCTCTCTTCCCTGGCCAAGACAATGCCATGGTGGAGACGGCCCAGGAGGCCACGGAGCCCACCGAGGCAGACATCACAGGGCTGTGCCAGGACATGTTCTCCAAAATGGCCATGTACCTGACAGGAGAGCTGACAGACACCAGTGAAGATTGTAAACTTCTAGAAAATATGAACAAACTGACTAGCTTGAAGTATCTAGAAATGAAAGCTATTGCAGTAAATATAAGTAGAAACCTAAAGGACTTAAATCAGAAATATGCAGCACCTCAGCCTTATCTGGATCAGATCACTTTAACTGAGGAGCAAGTAGCAGCTCTTGAGCAGGCAGCTTACAAGTTGGATGCAAATTCAAAGAAACTAGAAGCAAAGTACAAGAAGTTAGAGAGGCAATGAAAGAATTCTTTAGCACAGATTCTAACTACAAGAATGTTTTATAAGAAACATGTGGGATGAAACTTATGATTAGGTTTCAGTTCCTAAAAGGAAGCAGTGCTGCTGATCCAAGGAGATTCCCATCCCCTACCTCTGGCTGGATGTGTAACTGGCCACCCCGGTGTTTTTTCTCAACCTGTATCCCTGGAACCCCATATTATCATGTGCTTCCCTGTGTGCCCTGGACCAAAGCTCAGAAATCAGGATCAACCCCATCTGGAGCAGTCACAGATGAGTGGCTCTCAGCTCCCTATCTCCTCCCTTGCCCCCCATTCCCCCTCGTTACCTGTTCTTCAACTTAAATAATAAATTCCAACGTATGATCCTTAAAAAAAAAGGAATTCATCTTGATTAACAGGGAAGTAGAAAATAAAGGGAGTTAGAGAAAGGTAAGGATGTAAAAGGGAAAGGAGATTAAGGGAAGAGATGATCAGAAGTAAAACATAATATTGAGTAGAAAGCAAGGTAAAAAAGAGGATAAGTATAAGAAAATAGGCTAGAGGGAAATGCACAGCTAGCAGTCATGACTATGAATGTAAATGGGATGAACTAACCCATAAAATGGAAGAGGATAGAAGAATGAATTAAAAATTAGAATTCAACAATATGTTGTTTTCAAGAAATACTTGAAACAAAGACACATAGAAAGTTAAAATAAGGGGCTAGAGGAGCATCTATTAGGCTTTAGCTGAAGTATAAAAGGCAAAAGTAGCAGTCATGGCCTCAGACAAAGCAAAAATTTAATTAAATTAATTAGAAGAGGTAATCAGGTAAACTACATATGCTAAAAGGTACCACATATAGGGGGTAGAGCCAAGATGGCAGAGTAGAAACAGGAATTCCCAACAGCTCTAGCTTCTACCTCCTCCAATACACGTAAAAATGACTCTAAACAAATTTTAGAGCTACGGAACCCACAAAGTGACAGAGAGAAACGAATCTCCCTCAGAAGGCAACCCGGAAGGCTCACAGGAATGGACTATTGCACTGAGCTGGGAACCAAGCCTATCCCCATGTGAGCCATATGGTTTTGGCCCCAGAGCAGCCCCAACCAGCAAGAGCTGGAGCCAACTTCAGGAGAGTGAAGCACCAGCAGCTGTGGAGGTTTCCAGACTTCTCAACCCATAAACACCAAAGACAAAGTCAGTGTGAAACTCTGTTGGAACAGGGGGGATGGAAGAGTGAGGTCCAGCCCCTGCCCCCAGGGCAAGAAGCTATGAAGGCACAGCACACACATGACTGCTTCAGGACTCCTGGCCTGCAGATCTTCCAGGACCAAGTGACCATTCAGAAGGTAATCGCTCTTCCTTTGACCTGCTTGGATCTAGATCATGGTCTTGTGTGGAGGTCCTGGGGTATGTGGCCAGTGTGCCAGAGCTTGTGGTGGCTATAGAGAGGGTACCCTCTCATTGGAAAAAACCACTGACCTGGAAAACAAATCCAGGAGAGACAATTTAAAACTTATTGGACTACCTGAAAGCCATGATCAAAAAAAGAACCTAGATACCATTTTGCAAGAAATTATCAAGCAAAATTGCCCCAATATTCTAGAACCAGAGTGCAAAATAGAAATTGAAAGAATTCACCTATCACTTCTTGAAAAAGATCCTAAAAAGAAAATTTCCAGGAATATTATAGCCAAATTCCAAGTTCCCAGGTCAAGGAGAAAATACTGCAAGCAGTCAGGAAGAAACAATTTGAATATTGTAGAAACGCAATCAGGATAACACAAGATCTAGCAGTTTCTACATTAAGGGATTCCAGGGCTTGGAATGTAATATTCTGGAGGTCAAAGGAACTAGGATTAAAACCAAGAATTACCTACCCAGCAAAACTGAGTATAATGCTTCAGGGGAAAATATGGTCATTCAGTGAAATAAAGAATTTTCAAGCATTCTTTATGAAAAAACCAGAGCTGAACAGAACATTTGACTTTCAAATACAAGAAGCATAAGAAGGTAAACAGGGAAAAGAAATTATAAGGAACTTATTAAAGTTGAACTATTTATATTCCTACGTGGAAAAACAATAATTGTAACTCAAAAGACTTTTCTCAGTATGAGGACAGTTGAAGGGAATATATATATGTTTGTGTGTGTGTATATGTGTATATATATGTGTATGTATGTATAGAAGGGTATAGGTGTGTATAAATATATACGTAAGGGTGTGCATATGTATGTGCATGCATACATAGACAGAGGGTTCAGGACAAGTCGAATATGAAGGAATGATATCTAAAAATTAAAATTAAGAAGTGAGAGAGAAATATATTTGGAGAAGGAGAAAGGTATAGATAGATTAGGGTAAATTATTTCATATAACAGAGGCAAGAGAAAACTGTTACAATGGAGGGGAAGAGCAGGAAGGTGAAAGGGAATGAGTCAACCTTACTCTCATTGAATTTGGCTGAAGGAGGGAATAACATGCACACTCAATTGAGTATCTTACCCTACAGGAAAATAGGAGGGAAGGAGATAAGAAGGGAGATGATACAAGGGAGAGCAGATTGGGGGAGAGAGTAGTTAGAAGCAAACATTTTTTAAAAGGGACAGGGTCAAAGGAGAAAATAGAATAAGTGAGGGGCAGAATAGGATGGAGGGAAATATAGCTAGTCTTTCACAATATACCCGCTATGGAAATGTTTTGCATAACTACACATGTGCAACCTATATTGAATTGCTTATCTTCCCAGTGGGGGTGCGTGAGGAGGGAAAAAGGGAAAAAATCTGGAACTCAAAGTTTTAAAAACAAATATATATATATTAAAAAAATTAAGTCCTCCTGGGAAAAAATAAGTAAATAAAAGGCATCCCATACAATGGACAAATGTATATATACCAAGTTGCATCCAAATTCTTGAAAGAAAAGTTAAATGACTTGCAGGAGGAAAGAGTAAAACTATAATAGTGGGGGGAAATGAATTAGCAAATGATGGTATTTGGATGTGATGGAATACTATTGTACTGTAAAAACTGATGAAGTGGATGGTTTCATAAAAACCTGGGAAGACAAATGAACTAATACAAAGTGAAGTTAACAGGAGCAAGAGAAAAACTGATACACTAATAGCAACTTTGTAAAGACGTTCAACTGTGGAAGACTTACTCATTCTGATCCACACTTAGAAACAATGATCTAACACAATTGCAAAGGACTCATGATGAAAAATATTATCCCTCTCCCAATAAAGAACCGATAGATGGTGAGAATTTAAAAATAAAATAAAATTGAATTCAAAAATAAATACAAATATATTTTTTAAACCTCACCTATTTCTTTCTGCTTTCCAGGTCATCTGGAATATATTTCCTAAATGCTGTGACTTCTGTTTGTCCCATTATTGGTCCTTTTTGTAAAAGCTTTCCCGGATGCCTCTAGTTTCTGAATTTCTGCACAAGATGATATCTTATATCATTATTTAACCTTGTCATTTGGAGTAAGATATATCCTTCCATTGAAAACTCTGAACCCCATTACACAAGGTGCTAATGATAGTTCAGAAAGCGTGTTTACCTCCTTGAATTGCCCATTTGTGCATTTCCACATAAATATCTGTTACCCAGCAAAGGCAACTGCAGCTTGCCTGGGGTATCACCTTCTTTTGAGGTATCTACTTGTTATTATTCCCCTCTCTCTTTAGTGGGGGGAGGAAAACTCCACAGGTCTTGGTGTGAAGAGATTTGTCTGCTTAAAGATAATGAAATTAGTTTGAAGGGCTTTTAGTCTAACATGAAGATCTCAGGTCAAGTTGGCTTCCATTCTCTGAAAAGGGTTTTTAAAGACTTGAAAATACAAATAATCTCTGAATTTCATAAAACACTCTGAGCCCCCAAGTCAGATGTTTATTGCAAAATCAAGAGAGTGATCCTCTTGACAATTGAATTCAGTAAAATCAATTATGCACATTTCCTTTCCCTCTCACACATTCTCCTTAGCAAAAACATAACCTCAGTTTAAATTATTTTATCTCTATCCAGGAAACTATTGTTTAAATTATCGGTATTAAATATCATGGAAACAATGGAACATTGCATAATTAACATCACCAGCAGTAGCATGGATTAATAATAAAATGAAAGGAAGAAAGAGTGGAGTAGATGCTTTATTCCTCTAGCATTTTCTCTGACAAGCCAGAATTCATTCCTTCTCTGTTGGATTCTCTAAATAAACTGAAATGCCAGGAAAAGAAAAAGCCTCCAGTTACTATAAAGTTCAGAGTCAATCTCCTGGAAAGAGTCATACATTTTCTACTGCCCCTGCTGCTCCTTACCACTGCCACCACCTGCCACCTCAGCTGCCTGCCACTAATCTCTCTCTCCAGTTTCTCTCCCATTCTTCTCTCTTAGACTTCTCCAGAAAGGTGTTATTGTTTTTTTTTAATTCCAGATGTGCTGGAAAATTACACTCTCCAGTCCTGATCCTGCAATAAGAGTTCTCTCTTCTTATTTGTGGCAGAAATACAGCTCCCAGGGTCTTTAGGAACACAGGCACCTTTCATAGTCAGCCAGTCCAAGCCTTAAAAGAAGGAGCATTACAGGTATGAGTCTATGTCTATCTCTAGTTATACATCTTTTCTGAGAAATGGGCCCCTGAGTACTACAAAGACTTTTTATTGCTATCCTTCTCTACTACATTGTATCTCATGCCCTCATGGTGCCCAACATGGCATAATAGAGGTGTGGATTTTTTTGTGTACCCTTCCATTTTCAGTTGAAAGATCTCTTGTGAGGATTCAAGAGATTCACAGAAAATCTTCCAGGATCATGGAATTCCATGGCATGATTTAAGCTCAGTGACCATTGGTATATCCAGTGCCAACCAGACCCACCAACAGTAAGTAATCCTCACTACCACACACTCAGCAACTGCTCATGTAGGGTTAACCTTGAAGATCTCAAAGGAGAAGATACCTAATCCTTCCTGAGGCATCCTCTCCTTGGGATAGCTCTAATTGTTGGGAAGTTTTTCATGATGTTAAACCAATGTCTGTCATTTTATGATTTCTACCTATGACTCCTATTTCATACCTCTGGTACCAAACAGCATAAATTTAACTCCTGTTTCATATGACAGCCCTTCAAAAACAAAAAGATAAAGATCATGTTTTTCCTGAGCCTTTTGTTCTCCACAATTCTTTCTAGTGATTCACCAAATTACTCAGGCCCTTCACAGAACTGGCTACTCTCCTCTGAAAATTTTAACTGAATCAATATCATTCTGAAACTGTGACATTTGCAGTAGGATGATCCAGGCAGAGTAAAGAGGCACAATAACTAATGTCTCTCTTCATGCTGCTGAGCACTACATGATGGCTTTTGTTGAGGGGGTTTCTATCATATAATACTATCGATTCATATTGAACTTACAATTTACTAAAACTCTTAGAATTTTTATCAATTAAAATTCTATTGAGCCATTCCTCCTCCATCTTGTACTTGTGAAGATGATTTCCTAGACTTAAGTATAATCAATCAATAAACCTGGTTGGAGAAGGCTTCTTGTAGCCATATAGGTCAGTAATCAGAATGGAAGAGGGAGGAATATACCAGGCACTGGGGACAGTCAGAGAAAATGCCGAGGGCCAAGAGATTGAGCAGCTTATTCATAGAAGAGCCAGGAGGCCAGTGTCATTGGACCAAAGAGTATATTGCCACAAGCCACTCAATGTCCAGCACTAAGCATGGTGGGAGATGTGATAAAGAATGAACCAGGCAATGTGGGTAGTTCAAGGAAGAACCCCGTTTATCGATTTTTTGGACAAGGTTTTTATAGGGCAATGAGCCAAAAGAAAATGTAACTCTAGTTTTCTTATCACTATTTTAGTACAAAAGGTTTTAGATAGTCTGTCATACCCTGGAAGTAGCACAGAATAGATCATCTAACAGGGATTTAGCATCTAGGTGACTAAAATCTTAGGGTAGAGCCTTTGATTAGTAGTCTGATAATTCCTTTCATATGTAGCCATGTCACAAGGAATAATCTCAGGAGCAGACTTAAAAGCAGAAGCTGCTGTCACCAAAAGTATCTTTTTTTGGAGTAGACCACCCAGGAATTATCTGAGTGCTGGATCAAGTACTTTGGCTCTCCACAGTGTATGGTGGAAGGAAGGTATAGAAAGACTGTAAATATAGGAGAGGGCTAGGTTAAATAGGGCATTAAGTGACAAACAGCATTTTGTATTTGATCCCGCAGGCAAAAGGACTTTACATGTATGCCTACTGAATCTTATTTCGTTAGATTCAATCCAATATTCTCTCTAGATCTTTTTGGATTGTTAGTTAACCCTGAGAACTTAAAACTTTGATGAGTGTACCATTAGTCACTGATGAAAATATCAAATAGCCTAAGACCAAGCACAAATCAGTGGGGCTCTTCACTGAAAACAACCTTTCCAAGTTGACATGCAACCATTGATAACAACTCTGAATCAAACCATTCAACTAGTTCTGAATGAACCTACTTATATAACCACATCTAGGCCCTAATTCCAATTATTCCACAAGAATTGTGTGTTAGAGTTCTTTTACTTTTAGCAAATGCTTTCCTTTTATTTTTAATTAGTTCTTATCAAGTGCACTGAGTTCATCACTCCTATATTTTAAGCTATGATTCTAAAATCCAAAACATCTGAGACTTAGTTAAACCAAAGACCTATTATTAATAGGAAGATATAAGGGTATTGTAAAGATAGAAAGGAGATCAGGCTAAGCCAAAGTCAGGGAAATGGAAAGATGGAAGGGGACAAGAAGGAGATTCACCTAGACCAAAGGTACATGGGGTAAAAGGTTTAAAGTATTGAAAAAAAAAAAAACATGATGAGACCAGGCTAAACCAAAGACACAATGAGGTGTGAAGTGCATGTTATTAGGAGACAGAGACTCTAAATCCTGAGTCACCACAGCTTTATCAGGATAAGATCAAGCCAGACATTTTTGTCTGAACAATTGGATTGGCAGATGATAGGGATAACAGACATTAATGATAAAGATGATGATGATGGTGACTATCACACTTAATGACAATAATGGTGGCTACCATTTCTAATGTGCTTTAAGCTACACAGAATGCTTTGTATATCTTCTCTCATTTAATCCATACAACCCAGAGCAAAAAGTATTATTGAATATCTCAGTGTTATGAACATTTATATGCATTATTTCATTTGAACATAATAAGATTGTGTGGTTGGTGCCATTATGACACCCATTGTATAGATGAAGAATTTGAGAGTTAGCCAAGTTAAACAACTTTCCCGGTGCCACACAGCTAGTAAGTGTCAGAGGTAAAATTAAAATCCGAGTCTTACTCATTTCCTGGATTTTAAGTCCAAGCATCTTTCAGAGGAAAGAATACGCACTGGATTCACTCTCTCAGAAGGCCAGATACATCTCCCTTTCAGGACTATAGAAGAAACACCGAGGGATGGAGGTGTATTTCCTTTAATACAACTGACTCAAGCCCCCATTCTATGCTCCTCCCATGTTTAGACCCCTGTGACTAACAGCTCAGTTCCACATTGTCACTAATATCAATTAATTTTTGCAAAGATATGCATGCTGTAAAGCTATAACAAAAAGAAAAGTGTTAGAAACAACCAACATTTTTACCTGGCCATGAGAGAATATAAGAATACAAAAAAGGTATTTATTTCACATCATTTCAGATGAGTGACTCGGCCTTTTAAAAACCATTGTGAAAGGTGCAAGTATGAAGTTAAGCTAGTTACCCAGTCCTTTTATAACTCATCCAGATTCGAATTTCGAGCCTTGAATCTCATTGGTTAGCATTTCAGGGTTCACTGAATCCCACCCCTTGATTACATCTTTTCATTTCCACTTTTCAGTTCCCCTTCCTCATTCTTATATACTTTATTCTTTATGAAAAGAAATGCCAAGCCAGAATATTTTTAGTCCCTTTCCCATATGTCTACATCAGATAGCATGAGAAAGGTTTCTCCTCAATTGTTAATAGGTTTGACAAAAGCTGAGTTTGAAGATTCTAGCCCAGTATATCAATACTAAAAGTCCCATTATCTGTGGTAGGGTCTGGGTTTATGACCCTCATCCTCGTCCTTTGTCACGGAGACCAAGAGGCCTGACCTGGCAGTTCCTTTTGATATTCAGGAAGAGAACACAGAAAAGTAGTTGATACATTGATTTTCAGGTGCCAGCCTCCCCCACTGTCTTCTACAAGCAGTATTTACCTCTGACATTAGCCATCAGTATGGCTTCAAATCAGGTTTCATATAATTTCTGTTTTTATAAAATTTCTGTAGAAACAAAATTCATTCATATCTTACAAAAGTGCCAATACTCAGTGTAAACTCTTACCTATACCACATTGGTCTCTGGGGATAGTAGGTTCAGGTCTAATTTAGTTTCTACATGACATTCATCCCACCAAGTTCCCATCTAAATGCATGATCATTCTTGCTTGAATTTTCATCTCAGCTACCACTGGGTTGGGTCCTGAAGGTACTTCCTCCATCCTTGACACACTGATGTTTGACTGGCTGGAATCGGGTATTGAAGGTAGTTCCTCCCTCCTTGGGACTTTGTTGGTGGGTTAGCATGGACTCTAGACTCCTGGATTCCTAGTCACAGACTCATACATTCTCTGATGATTCTCTTAACCTTTCAAAATCCCACAAGGCTGTAATTCCCAACATCGACAAAAATGAAAGAAAAACACAAAGAAGGGAAGCTCATATTCATGGTGCCATATTTCAAGCACAGAGGAGAGATTGCCACAAACTTCTTGCCTTATAGCATTTTCTTTCACCTGATGCTATTAATGAAGTAGTCAAGCCAAGAATAGAAATTCAGCCAAGAGAGCTTTGTTCCAATGAACAGAAAGGAAGAGGAAGAGGTTAAGGCCTGCAGAAGTTCTGGTTATGAAACTGCAACCAACCAGAAGCCACAATCCACTATGTGGTTAATAGATTAGAACCAATTATAAAGTGTCTACACCTGCCCCAAAGTCTCTCCAAAGCACTAATGTGACACTGTTAGCCTGGAAGCAGACTCCCCCAATCTTTGCCACATCTAGAAATGCATCAGCCAAGTACATTAATGCAATCTGAGAAAACCCAGGAGGTCTGCGTTTATCGGTCAGTCTCCCATTACAAATGCAATCGTTGAATATTGTGTACCTGAAGAGGTGCTGGGTGGCCTATGTAGTATATTTTGGGGTAACTTTAATTCAGTTTTGTGTTAAGCTGTAAAAGCCACATTTCTTAACTCTTTCTCCCCTTCCCCCAGCTGTACTTGTCTTTCCCAGCCCCAGCCTAAAGGTATTCCCTCTCAAACCATTAACTCTTCATTCAAGGTACTACCTC
>CM053588.1:24532398-24553069 GCA_028646515.1 Pseudochirops corinnae
TCTTCATTCAAGGTACTACCTCCTTTTGTCCTAGCAAACAAAACCCATCCACTTGCAAATTAGGATGGGAACTTCTCACTAGACCTGAGCTCAAATCTGTGACTGCTGGTCGACCTTACTATGATTCAGGGCTCAAACCACACCCCCTGCCCCTTCCCTCCTGCTGTTTGTCCCAGTGTATTATGGGTAAAATACATGCACAGTTGATGTCAAGGGTGCATGTCCCTTTAAGCATTGGCCACTCCCTGGCCCCTCCCAGGCTCCTCCATAACTCCACCTTTGTACACCTCATTAGCTTAATGAACTTATGATTGACAGCTTGGTATCTTTAAGAATGCCCCTGGGGCCCTTAGAACTTCCGCAGAGGGCCCTTCTTAGATCTTGCCTTTTCTAGCAGGTCAGGTGGGCATTCTAGTAGGCCATCTGCCCGCTGCAGAGCATCACACTTCCAAACTTTCTCTGACTCCCCCCCTTCCCCCTTGCGAGCTTTTCCTAGCCAGGTTTCCTCACCCTACCCCTTTTGGTCCTGTGAATCAATAAACTTTTGTAAATCTACCAAAAGACAGCTGAGCTTGTAATTCTTTTCAGACGCAAACCTAGAAAGGATTTCTCATTAGAAATCCCCCTCAAAACCTATCCCGCAACATACCCAGATGTGAGCAAGATTTTGGACAAAACCTCTCATATCATCTTTGTGGACAAGGTAGAAGGATAATGAGACACTGGTTTTGTTTCTGTGAGAGAAAAAAATCCTAATGTTTTCAGTTATTTCAAGTGGAATTAACTACCTAAAGAGATAATGTGTTCCTTGTAAATGGAAGTCTTCCAGAAGAAGGTGTTTCATCCCTTATTGCAGATATTGTAGAGAATATGACCTGGATTAGGCCCCTCCTGATCCAATCTGTGGGAGCCCAGAGTTGTGCTCCAGACCTCGAGATTACAACAATATAATAAATCGTAGAGGAACTTTGAGGTCACTTAGCATGACTCTGTCGTTTTATAAATGAGAAAACCAAAACCCAGAGAGGACAACACAGAGAAGGCTCTTTCGAAAAGTGAGCGAAATAGAGTTAGATTAACTTTAAATGGCAGACCCATACTTTCACAGGCCAGAAGCAACAAGAACAGCACTGGAAGTCAGAGGAAGCTCTGTCTCCTGTGGGTTGAACATGATGCCCTCTAGGGCTCCTAGTCATGCCACTGAACGTGAACTCAGCTTTTCTGAGCCTGTTTTCTCATTTGTCCAAATGTGAGAGCTGGACTCAACGAACTCTAATGTCCCTTTCAACTCCGAGCATTTTCAGATACACATACTTTCATTTGAAGGGTTGAAGGAATCTCAGCTCTGACCGTTGGAAAAGATAGGGCTTGGGGAAGGAAATGGACAAAGATATCTGGAGGCCTAGCTCAAGGAACCTGGGAGATCAGAGGCACAATGGATGAAGATCAGAGGAAACTGGAAGAAAGCAAGAATTCTGGGCAGTAGGACAGAAAGGAATCTGGCATCATTTCAATTCCTTTCAATTCAACTAACATTTTTTAAGCAGGGCACTTTGCTAAGCATTAGGGGATACAAAGAGGTAAAAGACAATCCCTGCCCTCAAGGAGATTGCAATCTAATGGGAGAGGCAACGTGTGAATAAATGTATACAAAACGAGCTTTATTCAGGATATACCGGAAAGAATTAAAAGAGAAGGCTCTAGAGTGAAGATAGATTAAGGAAGGTTTCCTGCAGGGGGTGAAATTGTGGTTGGCACTTGAAGTAAGCCAGGGAAGTCAGTAGTCAGAACGGAGGAGGGAGAGCATTCCAGGCCAAGAAAGAAGGCTCAGAGCCCAGTTAGAGAAGAAGGTGGTATATCCCATTAAAAAGGCGATTGAGAAAGGAGATGGGGCTCTTATGTAGCATCCCCAAATACGGATGGGTGAAGTTGTGAGTGGATGAGATTAATTTATCCTATTTGGTCTGAGGGGACAAAATTAAGGACAAGTGTCATGATGGGCAAAGTTTCAGAGAGTCCAATTTTTATTCCACGAAAGAAAAAAGCTCAGAGCAATTAGAGTTGTCCAAATGTGGAGTAGGCTGCCTCTCACCATTAGCGCACCATATATCTAATATCTAGCAATCTAATTGCTAGTACAGAAACTGACCTGATGGATGGGGGCAGGAGGGCAGAGTGCAGCATTATACAGGTGGGAAAAGAGTTTAGGGGTCAGAGAACCCGAGGTCAAATCCCACTGCTGACATTAACTACCTGTTCGACCTCATGACCATTTAACATCAATTTAATAACCTCAATAAGGGCCAGAGCCTGAACTAACCAACCAGAAGAAGAGCCTAAACCTAACAGTTTCTTTATTCTCTGAATAAACTCAGAAAATTCTTCTTCCTACATCAACAAACCCAGATACAACTGACTTTTTGGCTATTAAGGATTAGACCCTTAACCCGAGGGCACTACCTTGAAGAACTGGACTTTTTCCGCCACTTAATTATTTTTTGGACATGTGCTATGTTATGGCATGTTAATGGTAAAGAAAACACAGATATCCTGGGTCATAATTTCAATTGACCCTTTGTCAACTCTCTTATTTTATTGTATTTACTACCTATTCAATGAAGAAAATTCCTTTCTCATACGATGATTAAACATTTATGCAGATCATAAATTTGAGTGACACCACCACTCTGAATTGGGAGGTTCTAAAATATATTTAAGTCTTCTCATTCTTTTGTTCAGGCAGTCAGATTTTATCTGGCTCCATACATGTATGTAATTGATTAGCTTTAAGGGAATAAACAATATGGATTTTTGTATCATCTAGTCTATTTGCCTCCTTTAACCAGACTTTCAGGTCTACAGACCTTAGACAAATCAGGTGGCATCCCTAGCCCTCATTCTCCTGCTCTATAAAGTGTTTCAGCTCTTCTTTTTCCTTCATCCCACCAGAGACACTAATGTTTTAACTTTTTTTTCCTTCACCCTTAATCACCCATTCACCATGTTGGTACATGTCTCCTTCTCCCATTAGACTGTGAGCTCCTTGAAAGCAGGGGCTGTCTTTTACCTTGCTTTGTATCCCTCATGCTTAGTACAGTGCCTAGCACAAAATAAGAATTTAAAAAATGTTTGATGACTGACTGACTGACTGGCATTCAAGATTGTCATGCCTATGATTGTTTCCTGTTTCCATACCAATCCTGCCCTCTGTCTTAGTCCCTTAACATCTATTCTTGCTTGGTCTCTAACCTGCTTAATTTCTCTTTCAAGTTGAATGAATTTCCAAATTGTTAGAAAAAAACAAGAATTTTGCTTGGCCATGAGTGAATTTAGAAAAAAAAAGATTTTTATTTTACGTCATCTCAGGTCAGTAATTTGGCCTTTTACAACAAGTACAAACTTTTAAGCTAATTACAGTCTTTTTATAATTCATCCAGATTTGAATTTTGCACCTTGAATCACCTTGGCTAGCTTTTCAAGCTTCATTAAATCCCACCCCTTGACCACCTTCTCTCATGTCCACATGTCAATTTCCCCCTCCTTCTCATCCTCACCTACTTTATTCTTTATAAAAGGAAATACCAAGCCAGAATATTTTTAGTAGCTTTGTCTTTTGTCTGCATCAGGTTCCAGGGGAGACAAGGTTCACCAAAGCCATAGCCATTGTCCTCATCAAGTCACTCTCTGCCTGTAGAACAGTCCCAGAACCCCTGAAAACATCAGCAAGGCCCTCTTCCAGGATTTCTGTAAACATACAACAGGAAAATCCTTCTTCAGGGCTTCTGAACCAACAGCCAGGTTCCAGGACCTCTACAACAGCAGCACTGTCCTTCACCATCAGGTGAATCTGGCAAAACAACATCAAAACAGACAGACAAAATACCGGCATCACAGCCATGCCTCCTCAACTCCTGGTACCTCGGGGTGGCAGTTCCCAAAAGTCCTTCTGGCCTCCTCTGCTTGGGCCTTCTCTCTGCTTGGGCTCCTCTCTAAAAATCCACGGCTCCTCCCAGTTCAGCCCTCCCTCTTCACATCAACAAGTCCATCCCACAAGTGGGATTCAGAAGCTCTGGGTTTTAACACTCAGCCGGAAAACCAAGCCAATACAGGGGGATCTTTAAATTCCATCACCATTACACAGATAGCATGAGAAAAGGTTTCTCCTCAATTGCTAAAAGATTTGACAAAAGCCTTAGTTTGAAGATTCTAGCCCAGGATATCAATAATAAAAGTTTCATTATCCAATACCGAGTCTGGGTTAATGGACCTCTTCTTTGTGAATGACGCCTGGCCTGGCAGTCCCTTGTGATATACAGTAAGAGGCCTTCTTAGACAAACTGATGTTGAGATGCCACTGTCCTCTACAAGCAGAGGATGTCAGGTTTCATATAATTTCTGTTTTTACAATAATTTCTACGGAAACAAAATTCAATTGTATCTTACAATATGGAAATGGGAGGGGGGAGTGTAATCTTTTTCTCTTTTCCTTTATCCAATTCAGATGAAATCTCTCAAGGCAGAGGAATGAGAACATTCCAGTTAAACTACTTAGAAGGAATCCTTTGGATGGATAGGAGGGCACCCCCACCTCCTTGATCACCTCTTTGGATCAAGGAGAACTTATGAATTTAGAAGGGTCTGTAGGACAGAAAATTTCCTCTCTTCCCATTAGCATTTTGTTATTCAGTCATTTTTTGTTAATGTTCCAAACATCTTGACTCAATTTAGGGTTTTCTTGGTAAAGATACTGGAGTACCTTGTCATTTTCTTCTCCAGCTCATTTTACAGATCAGGAAACTGAGGCAAATAGGGTTAAGTGACTTGCCTAGGGCCACACAGCTAGTAAGTAAGCTAGTAACCTGAGGCTAGATTTGAAATCTGGAAGATGGGTAGGCCCCACTCCAGGTTCATCATTACATGTACTATGGCACCACCTAGTGGTCATAAACATCTTATCAGGGCCCATAGGACATCTGATTGAGTATTTGCCTGGGATGCCAGGAACAAAAAAAGAATGGAAATTCAAGCCTCTACAAAAAACCCTGTGAAAAAGCTACACCAACCCCTGAGAGGAACATTTTAGAACTCCAGAAAAGGGACTCCCAAGAACTTTGAACTCTCTTTTTTTTGCTCTGTGTGCTCTCTGAGCCTGAGTCAATTTTCTTTGGGTACCATGTGGGAACGCCAATCATAGATATTTCAGGAACATTTATGTTTGATAGCAACTGTCAATCATGGTGGGCTGCACACTAGTGAAGGTTCATAAGGGCTAGAACAAAACCCAGTTTCTAGGGACTGCTGACCTAGGCAAATTAGTATGCAGGCTCTGAGTCCCTGAGTCAATGCAAGTGGGAGGTGAGATGGTAGCTCCAGACCTCTCACTTCTGACATTTGGTGGTCTAGGATCCCCTGGTCTAAATAGCCAGGGCTCTGTCCCCTCGACAAGCACCAGAGAGAAAAAGGGAAATCTCCTCTTCCCTGATTGTCTTGTGCCCACTCTCTCTACTTCTGGGGCCTGCAAAAGGAGAAGTGTTTCTGTTGTCAGACCTTGAGGCCTGGGCCTCCAGACAGAGCAGACGAACATCTCCCAGGCACTGAATGAGAAGGCATTCTTTTTACTTCTTCTCCCTCCCCATGAGCTCCAGGTGCTTCCTCAAAGAACCTATTTTTGAGGACTTGGTTTGGATGCCTTAGGTCTCTGGGCTCTGGGTTTCTGGGTTCTGGCTCTTTGGGTCTTCTGAGGTCCTTGGTTTCTTGAGGTTGATGGTTGTTTAATATTCTTCTGGGGCGGGGAGCTTGCATACTTTGGTGGGGGCTGGTGGTCTGGAAACCTTTGGCTGATTCCGCAGGGATGAAGAACAAGGAATCAAACACGGGCCTGGAAGGATCTTGGGGAGCTTAGCCTGACCATCAGAACCCAGCATTGCAGAGGAAA
Organism: Pseudochirops corinnae; assembly: GCA_028646515.1. Classification (NCBI taxonomy): domain Eukaryota; kingdom Metazoa; phylum Chordata; class Mammalia; order Diprotodontia; family Pseudocheiridae; genus Pseudochirops; species Pseudochirops corinnae. Next base: position 24,538,334 of record CM053588.1, read on the forward strand.
CTGTCTTGGTTTTTGGATGAGGAGTCTTTCACTTAGGACTGTTCAATTCATTTTGCTTATGCATGTGACCTACCTGTTATGGGGGGGAGGGAAGAGGTCAGGTAAGTGGTAAGGGGACGGTTGTTAGAGTTGTTAGGGCTAGAAGTCAGAAGGTAAGGTATCAGATCAGCCTTTTCAAGTGAGTAAGCATAGGAGAGGATCTTCCCTTCCTGAAGCCTTAGTTTACCCTTCTGTGATAATAGCTAATTTTTGTAGTATTTTAAAGGCTGCTATGTGATTTCCATACCTCATCTTGTTGGAATCTTAAAATAATTCGGTGAATAAGGTTTTAGAGGTATCACTAGCCCTGTTTTATAGATGAGCACAATGAGTCTCAGCTAAATAATTTACACAGAGGAAATCCCATGAAATTTCAGAATTTGGCTCTGAATTCTCTTCATAACTACACATCTAGTCCACCCTGCCAAGCTTCAACTGGACTAGAGCATTTCAATGCTCTTGTGTGAACCTCACCCTTTCTGGAACTTAGTTTTACCCAAAGAGAACTTAAGAGAGTTGAACTAGGTAATCACTAAGATTCTTGAATAACTTTCTTCCTTCCAGTGGGCTCAGTAAAATGAAAAATGAATGGAGTGACGCCACATGGGTCCTAAGACTATGCCAGTCACTGGCTGTGTGACTTTGGGAAGATGCCCTTTCACTCTCTGAGCCCTAGTTTTTTCCTCTGTAAAAAGATTTCTCTACCATTTCTTCCAACTCCAAAACTGAAAAAAAGGTAACTGTGTGACCTTGGGTGAGTCCCTTTACTCTCTGAGCCTCAGTATTATTCTCTGTAAAACAGATAGGTTGATCCAGGTGATCTCTAAGCATCTTTTTCCATGAAGGGGAGATATTGTGATGCCTTGGAAATAATACTGGACTGCAGTCAGAAGACCTATATTTGAAAACACTTGCTCCATTATGAGCCTCAGGTAAGGCACTTCCTCTCTCTGGCAACTTTTAATTTTTTTCCTCTGTGAAGCGAGTAGCCGGGACTAACTGATTTCTAAGGTTCCTTCCACCCTTAAATCCATGATCTTATGATCCCATTACATGAAGGAATCCCCTGGAGACAAGTGAGGGAAGAGAAAGTGAGGTATGTCTGGAATCAGAGTCTTGGAATAGGGAGAATTATGGCAAAAAGGAAGTGACCAGGTGTGAAAGCTTTCCCACTGTAGATCGGAAGGCTCTCAGGGATTTAGAGGCCAACTATTTCCAGTTACTCATTGGACAAATAAGAAAATGGGGGCCCAAAGAGGGAAGACACTCACGCCACTTCCTCTTTTCATCCTCTCTTCTTCCCATCAGTCGAGGTTCTGATCTTACCACTCAGCTGAAACTTCTCTCTTTAAAATCAACAACAGCTGCCTTGTTGGACAATCTCATGGGTGACACTTCTTAGCTGTGTGACCCTGAGCAAGTCACTTAACCCTATTTGCCTCAGTTTTCTCATCTGTAAAATGAACTTGGGAAAGAAATGGTAAACCGCTGCAGTATCTTTGCCAAGAAAACCCCAAATTGGATCACAGAGAGTCAGACACTACTGAAAAATGAGGGGACCACAACAACAAAGTTATTTAAAATTTGGAACCACCAAATCCACCCCGCTCCCTCACTTCCCTATTTCTGTTGAGGACATTACCACTGGGTCCACCAGTTAGTCATACCAACCACCCAGATGCATGATTCAGCATCATGCTCCCTTCTTCACTCCTACACACACACACACACACACACACACACACACACACACACACTTCCCCCATATTAGTTACCAAATTTTGTTTATTTTGCCTCCGCTGACTCCCATATATCCATGCCCTCTATTCCACTCATTTCACCGCCATCCTAACTCATGCTTGTATCTTTCCTCCCCTAGATTATTACGACAATCTCCTATGATGTCCCCCTGCTTCCACTATCTTCCCTCTATCCGCCCTCCGCAAAGCTGTCATGTTTAAAGCCCCCAAATATAGGCTGGACTAAGTCACTCTTTGTTTCAAGAAATTTCAATAGCTCACATAGCCTCTAAGCCAAAATACAAAGTCCTCTCTGTTTGGCACTTCAAGGTTTTCACAATCCAGCTCAAATCTACGTTTCACATCACTCGGGCACTTCATATTCCAGCCCAACAAGCCTAGCTGGTATTCCCTGAATGGGCTCTTCCATCTCCCACCTCTGCACCTTTGCAGGCAGAAAAAGGAAGTACCCCTAGTCCAAAATATTCTCCATCACCCTCTCCTAGGCCAATTAGAACTTATGGATCTCCTCAAACTCAGCTCAACAGCCTGCAAAAGGCCATCACCAAAAACCTATTAGTGTTCTGGCCCTTCTCTGTTCTTTATATATATTTCCTATACACAATATATGAAATAAAACACTTCCTATTTATCTGATTTCTCATTGTTTCTCCATAGTAGCCTGCCAGATTTTTGAGGTCAGGGACTATTTCATTTGTAATAGCTAACTCTGGCACCAAGCACAGTGCCAGGAGCATTCCTTTCTTTTTGACCTGATCTGTTATTTCCTTAGTCTAGGGCATTCTCAGTGAGGAATTTCTTCTCTCTATGAAGATCAGGACCCATTCTGAAATAGACCTAGAGAGTTACCTGGGGCACTGAGAGGAAAAGTGATTGGTCTGCAGGAGTCAGGGATGGGATATGAACCTGTCTCTTCATGACCCCAAGAACAGCACTTCATCCATTCAACCATATTGCCTCTAATTCCTTGCACAAAGCGGCAACTTATTAAAATTATTGTGGCATTCAATTTAAGGCTGGTACAAGTCTATCATTTCATAGATGAAGAAACTGAAGCAGAGAGGGGAGAGTACATGACTAAAGCAACTTGGGTAATAAGTGACACAGCAGAGTGAGAGCTTAGAAATTTTCCCATGTGATGCCATGAAACCTTTTCCATGGCAAGCGAAGTAGAGGGGAAGTTGGCAGCACTTGACATGCACTCTTATCTGAACATACACATACACACACAGACACACAATTAGGTATAGAAATTAATCTTACTTGCCAAGGAAGTATGAGGGAAAGTGTCTAAAAGAAAAGAATTGGGAGTATGTAATGCCAATCAAGGCAGCACTCCTGAGGAGGCAAGGTAGATTAAAGAAGGTAGTGGGTAGAAGTCAGAAGCAAAACATATTCTTGAGGAAGAGACAGAGTAAAAAAAAAGAAGGATAAATATAAGAGAATAGGATAGAGAGAAATACAAAGTTAGCAATTTTAACTAAATGGAAATAGGATATACTCACTCATAAAATAAAAGAGGATAGGAGAATGGATTAGAAATAAGAATCCAATAATATGTTATTTACAAGAAACATACATGAAACAGAAAGATACGTATAGAGTTAAAATAAGAGGCTGGAGCAGACTCTATTATACTTCAGCTGAAGTAAAAAAAGGGCAGAGGTAGCAATCATTACCTCAGACAAAGCAAAAACAAAAACTGACCTAAGTAAAAGAACTAATCAGAGAAACTACATTTTGCTGAAAGGTACCATAGTCAATGAAGTAATAACAATTCTGAATGTATATGTACCAGATGGCATAACATCTAAATACTTAAAGGAAATTTTAATGGAGTTGCAGGACAAAATAGACAGTAAAACTATAACAATGGTGGGATCTCAAACTGTCCATCTCAGACCTAGACAAATCTGATTTTTAAAAAAACAAGAAAGAAATAAAAATGATTAGAATTTTAGAAAAATTTGATATGATAACCCTCTGGAGAATACTTAATGGGAATAGAAACTAACATACCTAATTCTTAGCTGTGTGTGGCACTTTCCCAAAAATCAACCAGGAGGGCATAAAAACCTCATGAACAAATGCAGAAAAGCAGAAATATTAAATGGAATTTTTTTTGACCACTGTGTAATAAATATCACATTCAGTATGGGGCCTTTGAGACACAAACTAAAAATTAATTGGAAACAATAACAAATCCTAATGAATGGATCAAAGAAGAAATCAAGTAAACAATTTCATTAAAGATAATGAGAACAATGAGACAACATATTAAAATTTGTGAGTTGTAGCAAAAGCAGTAGTGGGTTTTTTATCTCTCTAAATTTTATCTCTCTAAATGCTTATATCATTTTTTTAAAGAGAGAGAAAGAGAAAATCGGTAAATTGGATGTGCAAATAAATGACAAGTGTCACTTTTAAATGTCTTAACTCCAGCTGCTTTGACTTTTGGTAGGTGGAAATAAGGATTCAGTAACATAGCTCACTCACCAAAGGAACTCTTTCAGGAACCTGACTGATAAAAATCACCTCCTTCCTGTCCTGGATGTCTGGACCCTCTACCTGCTTCTGTTTCTTCTTCCTCAGGAACTTCACACTGAAGAAATAAGTCCAACATTGTGACAGGACCCTTGATCCCTTCCACTCTCCACTTCTACCCCTATAGAGGTCTCTTTCCATTTCTTGTCTCAGCTTTCATGTTGCTTCCCTATTCACCATGCCAGGATAAGAAAGAAAATAAGAAAGGGCATGATCCCAGATCTCCAAAGTGCCCTTCCGGAGAATATGAGGGTGTTTGCCTTGTTCTAGCTGCAGAGAGAGAAGATTAGATGAAGGAGGCTCTCCCAGAACCCAGGCATCCTGTCCCTGGTCCCCCCACACTCCCTTATAGAAACTTGTGCTGGGCCTTGAAATCTTATAAAAATGCTACTCATGACTCCCTTGAGAGCTGCACAGTGCAAATATTATACTGTTTTACAGAAGAGTATACTGTGGCTCAGAAAAGGGAAGGGGTTTTCCAGGGGTCAGGCAATTGGATTGGCCAGATTGTCGGTTTACCTTTCCTGAAACCACATTCAGAGGGGCTATTTTTGGTAGTCTACACTGCTTCTCACTGCTTTCTAAATTTTTTCCGTATCACTGAAACCTCAGACCTCCTTGGTAATTGAATTTGTTTGTCTACTTAGTTATAGAAAGCCATTGCCTCCAAATTCTAATTTATTCCCCTCCTTCCCCACAACACTTCTTCACCTCTGTTCTCATATGTGATAATATCTTATAATATCTTTTATCTGATGCCCCTGATCTTCCATTTCCTTCCTGCATCCCAGGAATCTGGATCCAGGTCCCATTACTCTCAAAGACCCAGGCTGCCTGCCCCACAGTACCCCCTCCACCAGATGCCAGTAGGATACTAAGGTTCAGGACTCCACGTTGGTTCTTCCCTCTCACAGTAGAGGCTGAGGCCAACGTTGTCAGGCATCCCTCTCAGACTTGAACTTTTATTGGCCCAGGATCTGGAGTTCTCCTAACTTTAAGATATACCACAAGCATTATATTACTATTATTATAGAGAGAAAGAAACTGGAATTCAAGGAAATGATGTGACAGGTGACCTGGGTTCAAATGTTGACTCTGCTCTTTACTCCCTATATGACTTGGTCAAGTTGCTTCCCTTGTCTGGGCTACAACTTTCTTCTTTGTAAAATGAGAAGTAGGGGTGGATTTGAAGGATTTTGACAATCATTCTAGATTGGAGTGAGCATCCCCTGACAAACTGATGAACCTATTGGATGGACCAAGGAAGGCTCAGAGGTAGCATTCAAGCCCAGGGTGCATGACCCCAAATCCTGCACACCTTCCTGCCCTGCTGTGCTGGACACTGCCTTTTTCTCTTTCTTCAGAAGTTTGTACTTTCTAAATGTTCCTGATATTCTGTCTCCCAGTCTCATATTACCCCTCCATCTACCCACTTATATGATCTCACTACTGCTGTAGACTCCAGGTATCCTACCCTCCCCCAACAATCACAGGTTATTCTGAGCTGTATGGTTCTCTCTGTGCCCACTTTGGCCTGGGGAAGGTGAGGTCCTGAAGCTTTGGCATGAGGGACAGCCCAGGGAAAAAGAGGGTATCTTGGCTAAATCCCTGGGAAGAGACAGCAGCCCCTGTCCAGGAGAAGGTGAGGGGTGTCCCCTCCCTACAATCCAGGTGGTTGCACAGATCAGGGTCACCAGCTGATCCTCTTCTAGGGCAGCAGTTCTCAACCTGTGGGTTATGTTCAGTTTGTAACAATGAAAATACATCCTGCATATCAGATATTTACATTACAATTCATAACAGTAGCAAAATTACAGTTATGAAGTCGTAACGAAAATAATTTTATGGTTGGGGATCACCACAACATGAGGAACTGTATTAAAGGGTCACAGCATTAGGAAGGTTGAGAACTTCTGTTCCAGGTTCTCTGGAACATAGATGATTGGCTTCTCTATTAGGTCTGGGGGTGAATAAAGAAGGTGAGCCAGCTGCTGTATAAGAGAGGGAAACTTCCAGACCCTCCATTAGCTGATAATTTTAAGTCAGCCCTCTAGAATTGATGATGCTGGGGTGTCCTGTCACTGGAATAACCCCCCCTCCCCAAGCTCCTGTTCTGTCCTTCCTCCCTAGGAATCTCCGGAATCTTCAGACTCTTAGCCACTCTGCTTGACCTGTGCTTTTGTTTCACCCACAGTAGTTCCCCCATTGATGATGGCCAGAATTAATTCTGTCCCCTATCTCCTTACCTCAGCTGTCCCTTCTTCCTCTGACATCCCTGGATCTCTTCCTAACTCAGGGCATTCAGGAGAGCCCTCAAGGCCTGAATCATTCAGTCATGTTTAAGTTCCTGTTTATCTACAAAGATGGGACCAAAGAGCATCCCCTCCTCCAGCTCTCACACCCTCCATACTTTCCCTAGTTTTGCCACTTGCCCTAATTCAAATCCCAGTGGATCCATGGGATCCTTCCCTTAGGACATGGATTCTGAAAGATTAAGAGATAAACAGCTCTCCCTACCCCATGGCTTGGGTCCCTTCCCCTTCACATCTCTCCCATTCAGACTGACATTATAGTTTTGATAATTGAATTTTATCTTCACTTCTCTCTATCCAAAAACGCGTAGCTCATTGTCCCCTTTTTGAGCATCTGTTATACACAATGAGCAGTTGTTCTTCTGAGGGCTCCCAACAAGGTGAGATCACCCCCTTGACTCCTTCAGAACCTCCTACCTTGGGTCGTTTGTAGCCACAGGATTTTCTGTATCAGTGTTGGTCCCATCCTTGAACCAGGATCCAAAAACCAAAGAAACACTGGTCAGAGGATGAGAGAAATTGTTGAATGTTGATGCCCAGACCCTCCTGCACTGTCACTGATCCTGGGACACACACCCAATATTCTGGATGCTGGAACAGGGACCATGTGGGCAGAGAGAGATTCAGGCAACAACAGTAATGACAGCAATAGTAGGAAAAAATTTGAAGGACCTTGGAGAACTAAGTCAAAGGCAGGAAGGACCAAATCCTGGAACAAGCTTAGAATATTGAAAACAGGAGAGCTCACAGGAGCCTTACCTGAAAAACAGAACTGCTGAGAAAGTTAAAACAGAGCTTACTTAATCCAACCCCCTTATTTACTGATGAAGAAAACAAGTTCCAGAGAAATTTTGGTGATGTGGCCAGAAATCTCTACACCAGTTTCAGAAGCAGGATTCCAGCCGATGACCATGATATTTCCCCAGGCATATGAGAGTGTCCTTGCCCATTCCCACTCCTACTCTGTTCTTACTCACCCCTAAGACAGTAGAAACAGAGACAGCAACATCTCTGAGCCAGAAGAATTCTAGGCTCTGCCTGGGCATTGTGTCACTCCCCAGACCACTGTCCCAAGAGGGATTAAGAACAAAGAGGAAAGTGGAATGGAAAATTCAGGTGGGTTCATTGCCTTCTTGAGAAACAGAAACAGTGTCTGAAATAAGATGGGAGCTCAGGGCCCCAAAGGAATTTTCACTCTCTTCTTGTCTGGCCCATCTGACCCCCTTACTCCAGCTGACCCTATTCAGTATAAGGGCAGGAAAGAGTTTCATAACGCGGTAGTTCTGTATATGTATGAGAAAGGGGTGGTAAAAAGAGAAAAGGGGAAGTTCCAACTCTCCCCAACCCAGAAGAAGAGAGAAAAAAAGAAGTGAAAGTCCCATACAGAAATGTATAATGTCTAGGGTTGTGGAGTAGCCACAGAGTCAAAAACACCTGAGTTTAAATCTAGACCCTCATGTGCATACTAGCTGTGTGACCCTGGGCAAGTCACCTAACCCTCAGTTTCTTCATCTATAAAACAGGGATAATAACAGCACTTACCTCCCAGGGTTGTTGTAAGGATCGAGTGAGATAATAATTATAAAGTGTTTAGCCCACTCACTAGTAGATGGTAAATACAAGATGAATGTTAGCTATGATTATTATTGCCTCTCAAAGACAAGAAAACTCGTTTCTTCCTGAAGCAGCCCACTCCACTGGTGGATAATTCTTTTTTTTTTAACTTGTTCATTTGTATATTTTTAACAAACACGTATTATCTCTCCATCCCACTGCACCCCCACCTGAAGTTTTATTAATGAAAAAATTAAACCTCATAACAAATACACCAGGTCCAGTGAAACAAATTCCCACAATGGTTACATCCCAAAATGTAGGTCTCATTTGGCGTTTTAAGTCCATTACCTTCCTGACCAGAGGTGGGTGATCTGTCTCCTTTTCAGGCCACTGAATGGGGGTCATCCTTTAAGTGGTCACATTTCTCAAGTCTTTTAAAGTTGTTTCTTTAGAATGTCGTTGTCATTGTATAAATTGTTTTTCAGTTCTACTCATTTCACTCCAAACAATTCACAGAATTTTGCCCAGCTCCCTTGAAAACATTGTCCATTTTATCATCTCTTATAGTACAATAAGATTCCATTACATTCAGATGTCATCATTTCTGGTCATTTTTCCAAGAGATGGGTCCCCTACTCACACTTCCCCTTAGTTTCCAGTTTGGGGCTAATGCCAAAAGAACTGCTATACCTCTTTTTATACAAGTGGATCCTTTACCTTTCTTTGACTTCTTTGGGCTATCAGCCTAGTGATAGTATAGCAGGGTGTCTTTGGGAGGCATAGTTCCAAGCTGCTATCCAGAATGTCCAGACCAATTTTCAGCTCCACCAACACATTCATGTGACAATTCTCCTGTGGGCCCTCTCTTATTTTTCAGATTCTTCTTTTGACATTTTTGCTAATGTGATAGGTTCAGGTAGCAGATCAGGGAGACTTTCATTTGCATTTCTGTAACTAAGAGTAAACTAGAGGAATTTTTAATGTGGTTTTTGGAAGAAATTATGTGTTTTGATCATATGTTTTGATTCCCCTTTCAGTTTTACTTTAGACTTTCTAGACTTGGCTACCATGCCACAGCTGCCATCTCCCTCCAGATCTACCTTCAGTGCCTGGGCCTCCTTACCCTGGATCATCCCTCCGTCATGTCATCCTTCTTCTCCCATTCGTGAATTCCTTCTGGGGCCTCCATTTTGAGGAGCAATCAAGGCTGGCCAGACTTCATTACCTCAAAGTTCTGCTTCTGACTTTCCAGACTTTGCCATTATGGTACCTTGGGTACCATCACAGCCTAAAACTTTCCTCAATTCCTGGGGCATCCTCACCCTGAAACATATATCTGCCATATGAGCCCCATTCTCCTGTGGATGAGTTCCTCCGAAGGTCTCTATCTGGTGGGATGACTTGGGGGAGGGGAGGCAGACTAGCCAACTTTCATTCCTTACCTGGCTCTGCTTGAGACTTCCTAGACTTCAACACTATCCCCATCTTCCACGCACAGCTCACCCTACCTCCAGAGGACATCTTCCCTCACTCCCTGCTTTTTAGAGCCCTTCAGGAATGACTCTCCATTTTATATATTTTAACAAGTTCCATAGATGAAAAGATGATAAAACAGAGAAAGTCAGAGAGACAGAAATAGAAAGGAGAGAAGCACAGAGAGCATAGACAGACAGAGACAGGAAGACAAAAGCAGAGTGGGGAGAAAGAGACAGAGGGAGAGAGAAAGAGAGAAAGAGAGAGAGAGAGAGAGACGGGAGAAGGAGGGAAGGGAGAGAAATAGAGAGACAGAGAGAGAAATGGGGGAAGCAGTAATTTGGGGCCTGCTACAACTCCTTTCTAGTTTCCCCACCCCCAGGAGGAGGGTCTATGCCTGGATCACCCATTATCTAGCCCTCTTGGTACTCTTGCTAGACCTGCTCTAAGTCCTTATCAGTCACTTCCCAGCCTTTCTCCCTCAGCTCAGTAACCCCACTGCCTAATGCCCTAGGAGGGCTCCACCCCAAGGCTAACACTTTGATTGGTGCTGAATCCTTGACTGAAACCACCATACTGTGAGAAGGCCCAACTAGCTATACTGCTCCTTCAACATTATCAGTTTATTCTCCAGCCTTTATCACCTCCATAACATCTGCCTAGATCCCAGACGATGATGCAAGCTGCTTGAACTAGTTCCTTGATGATTAGCCTACTTCCACTCTATCATACTCTCCCAATACCAGTGATTCTGAAACCCAGGCTGTCATACAAATCTCATTCCCCATTCACTTCAACCCAACTCCATCAACATCCCACTCAAGATCTACTCACCCTTTTTTCCAGGTTCTCTGGAAAAGCTTCTCTAAAGAAAACAAACTAGCCTTCATCTTAAACTTTTCCTTTCCCACTTCTTCCATCTTATTGTACCCAATGAGACCTGGCTCCTCCTGATAATATGAAAACTCACTCATTCTGGTGGGGAACTTGAAAGATTCATTGTTCCTCATTCATTCTCTCTCTCTCTCTCTCTCTCTCTCTCTCTCTCTCTCTCTCTTTCTCTCCCCCTTTCTCCCTCCTCCCTTTCCAACTCACTTTCAAGTCATGAAATCTCCATCCTTATATCATTGGTCCTTTTCGAGAATGAATGATGAACAATGATCTATAGGATTTCCGTTGGTCTATTCACTGAATGTGCATTAACTCACTCTAAGAGAGCATCTGAAAAGGCCTTAGACCAATGGGGCCAGGGTGTCCCTTCACATCCTGTGTCATCTCCAGTCATCCTGATGAATATCTGGTCACTAGATACAGATGGTTCTGGAAGAGAAAGTGAGGCTGATGACCTTGCACAGCCCTCCCTACACTCAAATCAAAGTCAACTGAAAGTCTTGTCATCATTTCCCTGATGCCATGGTCCTCTTTTAAAATGAAGGATAAACACAACAACAAATAGCTTTCCAAATGCACCCACTAATTTACAACTCCACCAACAATGCATAAGTTTTCTACAAGATTATCTTTCCACAAATATTTCACTATCAACCCTTCCTATCTTTAGGCATTTTTGTCAACTTGCAGCATATGGAATGAAACCCCAAGTCTACTTTGATTTGCATTTCTTTCATTAATGTTTTGTAACAAATTTTTATGTGCTCATGAATAGTTCGCAATTCTTATTGTGAGAGTGAATTTTTTAATATCCTTTAAACACTGATTTACTGTAGAATGACTTTAAATTTTATGTATTACTTTTATTTGTCTATATATCTTGAATAGTATACCCTTGTCTGAGAAATTTATGCAAGGGTTTTTCCCCACTTAACACCTTTTTTATTCAAATTCATTTATTTAATTTGTGCCAAAGATTTCAATTTCATATATCAAGCTTGCCTTTTTTTTATTTTTAAATTCTCTTCATTCTATACACTCATCTTCTTGTACAGAGCCAGAAACAGATAGTTTCATTTCTTGATCCAATTTGTTAGGCAAAGAGGACACTGTGAAGGAAAATATATAATTTAAACATACAGTGTGAACATAAATGCAATCACCTCACCCCCAAAATGTAAGTGGATAGCAAAAGATTACAAAGCAAAATACAGTTATATGCTATTTGGAAGAAACAAACTTCAAACATAGAGATTCAGAGTTAAAATGGGAGCCTGGAACAAGCTTCATTCTCTATCAGTGGAAAAACAACAACCAAAAAAACCCCAAATTCAGGGTTCATTATTTTTGATAAGGCTTCAGCAAACAGAAACAGGAAAAAAGAGGTATGTAGGGAAACTAAATTATGGTTTTGGTAACTTAAAAGAAACATCAAACAAATCCCAGGGAGAAATAGCACAACGATAAAGTAGGGGACTTTAATCTACCCCCTTTCAGACGCAGAAAAATCTAGCTCCCTCCCCAAAATCAACAAAAAAAATAATAAGATTAAGATGAAAATGGAACTTTAGAAAAGTTAGAGGTCACAGAACTATAGCAGTTACTGACTGGGGATCCAAAAGAGTTTATAGAACTCTGAACTTTGCATGGCACCTTAACATAAAGATTATTTTAAAATGAAGGGACTTTGATGGGTTGAATTAATGTTTATTTTGAGACTAAATAATGTAATTCAAAGTATCGTGTCAAAGAATAATTTATAAAAACAATAGAAAATTTCAACAAGGAAATTGACAAAAGTGAGACAATATACCAAAACTTAAGGCATTCTGCTTAAGTTATTCTAGGAGAGTATTTCTATCTATCAATGCTTTCGTTAACAAAAGTGATAAAAAAAAAAAAAAACAAGTCAACGAATTTGGTCAAAAAAAGAGGAGGGGGGGTAAAAAACTCAAAAGAGGACAAAGCAACTCCCAGCTAAACCACAAAGTAGAAATTCTGAAAAATGAAGAATAGATTGGGGGCAGCTAGATGGCATAGTGAATAAAATAGAGCACTGGCCCTGGAGTCAGGAGGACCTGAACTCAAATCTGGTCTCAGAAAGTTGATACACTTGCTAGCTGTGTGACCTTGGGCAAATCACTTAACCCCAATTTCCCTACAATCCCCCCTCAAAAAGAAGAATAGATTAATTAGATTGAAAGCAAAAAAAAAAATTCCACACTGAATGACAAATGAACTATTTTTTGAAACTAAAAACTAAAAAAATATGGAGACATATAATTTGATTAAATAAATACAGTGGAAAATCACATGGCTTGTTTTAAAAGCAAAAAGGATGATTCAAAACAATTGTAGAGGAAATACAATATGGTACCTGAAACAACTTATCCCATTTACATACCAAAATGACAATTAGAAGTAACGAATGCTCACAAAATATTAAATGTTCATATTAACAAAAGAAGAAACAGACTATTTAAATAACCCAAGCTAAAGAGAAAGATTAAGAAGACACAAATGACTTCCAGGGAATCCTCTCCAGGAATGCATAGTTTTACAAGTTAAATTTATCAAATGTTCAAAGAAAAAATCAATTCCAATAGTATATCACCTGATTATAAAAATAGGAAAAGAAGGTTCTCTTTAAATTTCTTTGTATGATACAAATATGATAATTATAACCAAACCATGGATATATAAAGCAGAGAAAGAATACTATAGAGCATTATCCCTAACGAACATTGATGTAAAAATTAAAACAAAATATTAACAAATAGATTAACTATAAATTGGGGGGGTGGAGCCAAGATGGCAGCATAAGAGCAGCAACATATTGCAGCTTTCACATAGCCACCCAAAAATACCCATAAAATATGACTCTAAACTAATGCTAGAACTCCAAAACGCACACAAATATACTTTCCACTAAAGTCAGATCAGCTATGAGGAACCATATCAACACTGTGAACCGAAACCAGCCCGGCCTGAAACTGCGGCCGTGTCCTGGAGGCAGCTAGATGAGAGGAGCTGAGCCCCGGCTGGAGCTTTGGGTAAGCGGATTGGTGGCAGCTGTGGCAGTATCCAGAATTGGGTCAGTGGAGCTTGTGAGTTCAAGGGAGAAAAGCGGTCCAGCCAAACTGCCTTCAGGGCTGAGAAGTGGAAAGCGGAGGTCCTACACCTGCCTCCACATTGCTGCTTCAGAGCTCTCAGCCTGCAGACTGCAGGGGGACCAAGTGATCACTCAGAGGCCAAGTGCTCTCGCGTTGAGTGGCCTGGATCCAGATCGCAGTCTTGGGCTTCAGTCCTATGGTTCTTTTTGCTTCGGTCCTATGGTTCTTTTTCTTTTCAGTGAGCTGGAAGTGGGGGGGGGGGACCCAGCAACTTCCGAAGAGCTCCGGCAGCTGGGAGGACCCCAGCGATTTGGGACAGAGCTTTCCCCTCTGGAAGCAGAGCTCCACAGAGATTTAAAAAAAAAAATCACAGACTGACCAACCATGAATAAGAATAAGCATAAGAAGCAGGGTAAGAACAGCAACCAAACCCTAGATTCCTTCTTTGGGAAAAAGAAAGACAAAGGCAGAGAGCTGAAGGAGGACAGCACAGCCAGAGCTCCCCCACCAAAAGCTTCCAATAAACATGAAGATTGCCTTAAAGCTAGAGATCACCTGAAGAAGGATTTTGAAAACCAAATGGGAGAAGTGGAAGAAAAATTGGGAAGAGAAATAAGAATGTTGCAAGAAAATCATGAAAAAAGAGTCAGCAATCTGACTGAAGAAATTAACACCCTAAAAAATAGTTTAATTCAAATGACAAAAGAGGCCCAAAAAGCCAATGAGGGGAAGAATGCCCTAAAAAGTCAACTTTGCCAGATGGAAAAAGAATCTCAAAAGCTCACTGAAGAGAATAATTCTGTGAAAATTAGAGTGGAGCAAATGGAAGCAAATGACTTCATGAGAAATCAAAATACTATCAAACAGATCCAAACAAATGAAAAAATAGAGGGCAATGTGAAATATCTCCTTGAAAAAACCACTGACCTGGAAAACAGATCCAGGAGAGAAAATTTAAAAATTATTGGACTACCAGAAAGCCATGATCAAAAAAAGAACTTAGAAAGCATCTTTCAAGAAATTCTCAAGGAAAATTGCCCGGATATT
>CM053588.1:24553569-24588274 GCA_028646515.1 Pseudochirops corinnae
GTGAAAGTATTTGCAGATCCTATACATGATTGCATGCCACCATGGGTGGGGGGGGAAGGAAGGAAGGGGGGGAAATCTGAAACTCAAGGGATTGTGGACCTGAATCTTGTAAACTAAAAGTAAATAAACAAATCATTGAGAGAGAAAGAAAAAAAAAAGAATCCTTCCCTGCCATAACTGTACTTTTATTCAACTTAAAAAAGGATGATTCTCTCTTTTAGCCCAAAGAAAAAACTCTTGAGAAAAGGAAGGAAAGTAGAGGGAAGAAACAAGGTAGTTGCTAGGGGTTAGTGACCAAAAAAACACGTTGTTCAGTAGGCAGTTTGATTTGCCTGAGCACAAGGGGCTCACCTGAATGGTTGGTAGAATCTGGTGCCTGTGAAGATACCATCAGTTTGCTGAATTCGTTCATCGTGGAGCTGTCAACATCCTGGAAAGAGCCTGAGTCAGCACAAGTAATGACTCTGTTGCATCCCCATCTGGGCTAGCAAGGTACCTCTTTCCCTAAGGACTTCCTATGCAACAACTATGCTCTTAGAGAAAAGGGCCTTAGGATCCCCGCGTGCCATACAGCCACTTTAAAAATGGTCCTGAATCCTTGACCTTTTCGTTTGTTTCTTTCCATTCATGGTGTAGGAAATGGAGCCTTCATCCTAAGCAAAGAACGCAAGCCATGGGGATCAGAGAGTCCAGGGATCCAGGTCAGCCCAGCATCAATGGCCTGGGAAACAAGGACCCAGGATTCCAGCTCAAGAGAATCCATTAACAGTGCTGGCATTGGACTTGAATTTGGTGGAACCAATATCATATAGGAACTGAGCTAAATTATGAACCCAATCCCCCACTCCCACCCAGAGACTGAAGTGATTTAAAGGAGATTACGCCTCTGAGGTGCTGGAAGACCCATTTACACTCTATTCTAAGTATATCTTTGAAGTAAATTATTCTTTTTAAAAGATATTAGGCATTACCTGGTCAAATGGAAATGGAGGTGCTACTCAGAAGCCCCTAAAATAGAGGAAATATAGTCAATGAGGGTGCAAGTTAAGGCAAAGAAATGAGATTCCCCGTCCCTCAGGGTGCTTTATAGCATGGTTCTCTCAAAGGAAACTATTAGGGGGTCCCTCTGCTCACTGAGACACAAATGTAACTGGTACTGACTCAAACCTTGTGAAAGACACTGACAGGTCTGGCTATACATTCCATAGAAAAGGGCTCCTTCCAGCTATGTGGAAGCCCAACGCAGAATGTTCATGCACACCCCAGTTCTCACAATTCTCCCATCATTAGCTCCCTAGACTCTTTCCTATGGAAAATTACACAACCATTCTGATTTATGTTGCATAATCTCACCTGGGCCCTCACTGCTGCCAGGAAATCCGACTATCCCTCCTTTATCAATCCCACTCTCCATCATGATTCTTTCAAACCTTCCCACCCTTCCTGAAGTTCCCCAAGGCTCTCACTCCCCCAACTCTCTCAGTTAAGAGCCTTGTTTCATAATTTATTGAAATAATTGAGCATTGACCTTGAGCTCTGTCTTCTTCCATCTTCCTCAGCTTCCATCAGTTAGGTGCCTTCTGGTCCTTTCTCCTCCTTCACCCTTCATCTCACATGATGAGGTGGCCTTACTCCTTACCAAGGTTAACCCCTCCACTTGTTCGAGTGGCCTCATTCCATCCCCTCTCCTCCAATATACTGTCCCCTCTGTCATTCCCAATCTCTCTTATTTTCAATCTCTCCCTTTCTACTGACTTCTCCCCTACTGCCTACAAACATGCTCATGTCGCCTCTATCCTGGAAAAAAACCATCACTTGATCCCTCTATCCCGGCTAAACAGCATCCTATACCTGTTTTGCTGTCTATGCAGCTGTGCTCCTCAAAAAGGTCACCTACAATAGATGCCTCCACTTTCTCTCTTTAACCACTTACTATCTGATTTTTCTGACCTTATTCTAGTGAAACTGCCCTTTCCAAAGTTAATAATGATGACTTAGTTGCCAAATCCATTGGCCTTTTCTCAGTCATCATTTTCCTTGACCTCTGTTCATCACTCTCTCCTTGATACTCTCCAGGTTTTGAGGACACCACTTTCTCCTGGTTCTCCTCCTATGGCTGCTCCCCCTATGTCTCCTTTCCTCAGTCCTCAGCCAGATCACTCCCTCTAACCATAGGAGTCCCTCAAGGTTCTGTCTTGTAGTCTCTTCTCTTCTGTCTCAATAATATTTCATTTAGTGATCTCATCAGCTCCCATGAATTTAATTATTATCTCTATGCTGATGATTCTCAAATCAACCTCTCCTGCCCCAAGCTCTCTGATGCCCTCACATCACTGACTGCCTTTCAGCCATCTCAAATTGGGTATCCAGTACACATCTTAAATTCACCATGTCCAAAGCAGAACTCATGATATTTCCCCCTAACCTTTCTCTCCTCCTATCTTATTACTGTAGAGAGCAACATTATTCTCCTGGTCCCTCAGGCTCCCTACCCAGGAGTCAGCCTGGACTTCTCACTCTCTCTCACTTCCCCCACATTCAATATGGTGCCAAGGCCTGTTGATGTTGCCTTTGCACCATCTCTCAAATACACCTCCTTCTCTTCTCTGATATTGCCCCCACCTTGAGACAGGCCCTCATCACCTCATTCCTGGCTTCCGACAGTAGTAGCTGCTGGTGGGTCTGCCTGTCTCAAGCCTGTCCCTTCTGGTGGGTCTGCCTGTCTCAAGTCTGTCCCTTCTCCAATCTATCCCCCATTCATCCACTAAATGATTTCCTTAAAGTATAGGTCCCATCATGTCACACTCACATGCACCTGTACTCCCTATTACTTCCAAGAGCAAATACAAAATACTCTGGCATTCAAAACCCTTTATAACCTAGCACTCTCCTTCCTTCCTAGTCTTCTCACATCTTACTCATCAATATATCCTCTTTAATCCAGTGACACTGGCCTCCTCACTACTCCACAAAGAAGACCCTCCATCTTTCGGCTTGGGCATTTTCTCTGGCTATCCCCCATACCTCAAATGTTCTCCGTCCCCTGCTCTGACCACTGACCTCACTGGCTACCTTTGAATCACTACTACAATCTCACCTTGTACAAGAAGCTTTCCCCCAATCCCTCTTAAAATGTTCCATGTTGGGGACACATGGCTTGGGTTCTGAGATACAGTGGGCAGGTTACAAGATGATGAGATGCGCCATGTTGGGGACACATGGCTTAGGGTCTGAGATGCAGTGGGCAGGTAACAAGATGGTGAGATGGGCCATACTGGGGACATGTGGCTTGGGGTCTGGGATATAGTGGTCCATGTAAGTCTGTACCCATTTGGTTACAAATCAAGAGGTCTGACTGAGCCCTAGGGCAAGAATCCCAAGTGGACTGGGGTCCTGGATTCTGGAGGTCCAGTGCAGACATATGAGGTAGACAGTACCAACCCAGGGGTGGAGAAGTAGAGTAGATTAGATCAGAAAAATACCTCCATTTCACTGTTGAAAGAGTAGCTAGACTGGCAGATCAGGGCAGCACACTGGATGTAGCACCTGCCCCCAACCTCCACAAGAGGGCTCCCAGAAGCTTCATCAAGTTTGGGCACTTCCCTGGGCACCACCAACTCAATACCAGAGCTCACATGTCCCATCATGTTGACATTTACCAGGTCAATCAGAGCAAATTTATTCAAAGCAAATCATCGCCCAACACTGCAGCAAAATAATTAGCAAGAAGGATTCCCCCTTTACAAGCTTCTACCGAGGGCCACACCAGTCCATCAACCTGCATACATTAAGCACTTAGTGTGTACTAGTCTCTGTGCTAAGGTCCGAAGAAACAAAAAAAGGCAAAAATAGTCCCTACCCATAAGAAGCTCACGGTCTAAAGGGGTGAAGACAACTAGATACAAGGCAGGTACATGCAGGGTAGATTGGTGTCATCTCAGAGAGAAGGCACTAACATTGAGGGGGACTGGGAAAGTCCTCTGGCCAGGTGGGATTTTAGCTGAGACATGAAAGAAGCTAGGGTAGCCAGGAGGTAAGGATGAGGAGGGAGAGCATTCCAAGTAGAAGGGACAGTCAGGGAAAATGCAGGGAGCTAGAAGATGGAATACCGGGAACGGCAAGGAGGTCACTCAGCAATAGAGTATGGAAAGGCAATAAATGAAAATGGGAAGGAAGGTAGAAGAGAGATAGGAAGGGGCCAGGTTGTGAGGGTCTTTAAGTGTCAAGCAGAGGATTTTATATTTGATTTTGGAGATAGTAGGGAGTCATTGAAGGGTACTGAGTAGGGGTTGACATGATCAGAACTGAATTTTAGGAAGATCAATTTAATGGATAGATTGGAGTGGGGAGAGACTTGAGGCAGGCAGACCAGCCATCAGGATATTGCAATAATTCAACAATGGGATGGTGGTGGCCTTGACCAGAGTAGGGCAAGGTCAGAGGAGAGGAAGGGTTGTATGTAAGAAACACTAGCAGTGGGGAAGAGAACATGGAACTACTTAAGATTTCAATGCCCCAGAGCCTCCAATGTCCTCTGGTGAGGCTCTCTGTTGGGTCTCTCCGTCTATTGGTTGTCAGTTACAATGTGTCTTCTTGTGGAAGAAAACAGAGGAACATAGATTTAGAATTTTAAGGGACTGTAAAGTCCCCATTTTGCAGATAAGGAAACTGAGACCCAAAAGTGACTTACCCAGAGTCACACAACAGTAAGTGTCTGAGGTTGGATTTGAACTCATGAAGATGAATCTTCCTGATGCCAAGCCCAGTGTTCTATGCACTATGGCACCACCTACCTGCCCTGAGCTTCTATAGCCCCTTAAAAATTTAAGTTTGTCTTTTGAACACTTAAACCTTTATCATGCAAAATTCTTTTTAACTCATACCCTGGGGTCTCTACCCTGGCTCTAGTACAAACCATTCTTGGGATCCCACCTAGCAAAGGAGCTGGGTGGGTCTGGGAGGTGAAGAGTCTTTTTAATTCCCATAATGCCTCTAGTTGCCATGCAAATCACTTCAGTAAAGGCCAGATTGGAACAGGTTTAAAAAAAAAAACTTTTCTTTGCTCTGCTTTCTTCCAAAAACCAAAATCACTGTACTTTCTGCCCTTTGATTTTAGCAAGACATTGCATTCATTAAACCACAGTTCTCTTGCTGTCTCTCCCCATGGAAAAGCTAGAAAGGTGTGAACTGAATAATACTAAGATATGGGCTTTTGACTCTGGGTAAGGAAAAACTCCCCAAGTGACACTGGCTGGTAGTGAACTCACTGTCACTGGAAGTCTTCACATAGAGCCAGGAACAGGGAGGATCAGGGGGGACAGAGGGGTAACTTGCTGAGGATAGTATAGATTCCTGTATAGTTGGGGTTAAATTAGATGAACTCTTGGCTCTCCCTACAAATTCTATAGCAAAGAGACCAATCTAGCTTGAATGGAAGGTTTCTGTAGGAACTAGAGCCTTCAATGCCAAGTAAGGAATTTGGACATTACCTTGAGGCAGCAGGTTGTCAAATCTGGTTATGTCATCATAGATTGGCTCTACTAGCTTCTGGGAAATGGATATAACAATATTCCATCTCATGGGTTTATTATGGGAAAAGTGATGTGTGAGCCTTAAAATGGTATGGAAATGGCAGTTATTATCATTTTTAATTATTATCCTTTTTGTTATTCAAAGGAAAGACATTGGAGGCAGGGAGGAAAGAGGAATTTATAGAGGAATTTTTTATATTTGATCTGATTCTTGACCTTTGGTCCAGGCTTGTATGATAAGACACTGGATCACAGCTAAGGGATGGAAACCAAGAAGTCTTGTGGTACATACAGTCAGGAGAATGAGGGACAGAGCTCACATTCAGACTCTGTCCCTAACTCCTTGTATAACCTTTGGCTAAGTTCCACCACCTGTCTGCATCTCTGTTTCTTCATCTGTAAAATTAGACATTAATTTGGGACTATGTCCAAAAGGCTATAAAATCACGCATACCCTTTGACCAAACAATGCCACTACTAAGTCTGTATCCCAAAACAAAAGATTGAAAAAAAAAAGAAAAGGAAATATATGTGCAGAAATATTTATAGCAGTTCTTTTAGTGGTGGCAAAGAATTGGAAATTAAGGGGATCCCTATTAATTAGGGGATGCCTGAACAAGTTATTGTATATGATTGTGATGGAATATTATTGTGCTATAATGGCGAACAGGATGGTCTCAGAGGAATCTGAAAAGATTTACATGAACTGACACAAAGTGAAATGAGCAGAACCAAGTAAACATCATACACAGTAATAGTAATATTGTATGTTGATCTGCTATGATTAACTTACTATTCTCAGTAATAAAATGATCCAAGACAATCCTGTAGGACTTATTATGTATGAAAGGTACTGTCCATCTCCAGAAAAAGAACTGATACAGCTTGAATGCAGATGAAAGACACTTTTTCTTTATGTTCTTTATTTTTCTTGGGATTTGTTGTCTTTTTTTTTTCTTTTGCAGAATGACTTACATGGAAATGTGTTTTGCATGCTTATATATGTATAACCCTTATCAAATTGCTTGCCTTCTCAATGAGGGGGGTGGAGAGAGAGAGAAGTTGGAATTCAAAATTTGAAAGGAAAAAAGAATGTAAAAATTGTGTTTACATGTAATTGGGAAAAATAAAACATTAAATTAAATTTTTAAATTTTTAAAAATAAAATTAGACATCATGAAATAATGGGATGTGTAGCTGAAAAGAACTTTAGAGACCTAGAACCACTACATTATTTTGCAGGTGGGAATATTAAGGGTCAGAGGCTTGAAATCCCTTAAGTGACTTGCCCAAGGTCCCAGAGATAATAAATAGGAGAACCAGGGTTTAAACCCAAAGTTTCTGTGGGTCTGAGACATAATGGCAACATCAAACATTCACATGGCGCTTTAAGGTTATCAAAACAGTTGGGATCCATTTTCTCATTTGCCCTCTCTTCCATCTCCATGGAGCCCATGCTGCCAAGTACTCCCAACTCTAATCCATGTGCCTCTCCCCCACCAATCCTCTTTCCCACCAGTGCCCACCTTTCTTTAATATCCCATCCCCCATCTCCCCCTCTTTTTGGTGTTTGTACCTTCTGGGTCTGTTCATCACCACTCCCTCTACGCCTTAATAAAGTGTGATTGCAACCTCATTTCCCACCGCCATTATGGTCTTCCCCAGCAAGCACCCAAAGAACCAAGTAGGCCTGCCCCATTTCATAATTCCATAAGTTAATTATCAATTCAGCCCACTTGAGATTAGTTAACATAAATTTGTAGTAGATCCATTCAGCACAATTTCATTATTTTTCTCCAGCTCTTTTCAATCACTTGTGAGTAGAAGTGATAACAGGCAATGGGAAACAGTCAAGGTTCGAGGCCAGCAAGGCGTGATCAGTGACAGGACAAGAAAGGAAAGGGACTGGAGAGTGGAGGATGGTGGGGAGTTAAAATCGTTTGCCAAAGGGTTGAGATCAGGAAAGAAGAAAGTGTAGCCAGAGCAGGGGGGATGGCCTGGGAAAGAACTGAAGGGTGGAGGCATTGGAGGTCATTGAGATGATAAAGAACAGGGTTAGGGGGTTGGAAGAGAGAGGGAAATGTGGAATTATAAAGGATGGTGCTCCGATAAAGGAATCTCCAAGTTCATGAACGTGGAAGAAGAGCACTTGTGGAGAAGGAAAGGGTAAGCATTTATACAGCACCTGCTGCATGTGGGGCGTTCCACTAAGTGCTTTTACAAGCATCATCTCATTTGATCCCCATAATCACCCTGTAAGGTAAGTGTTATTATTTTTACAATTGTGATTTTTATATTATTGGTATATTTATATTAATAGTTGAGGGTCCTGAGATAATCAGAGGTGAAGTGACTTTCCCAGGGTCACAAAGTTAGTGAGTGTCTAAGGATAGCTTTGGATTCTAGGTGTCGGCAAGCTTGAGGTGATGGCAAGATCAAGGATATGATCCTATCTGTGTGTAGCCGAGGTGAAATGAAAATAAGCATTACTATGTATGTTTTGAGCCTCCCAGTGTGAAGGTTGGAGAAGGAAATAGCAAACCACTCTGGTACCTTTGCCAAGGAAGGGCCTGTTGGTATCACGAAGAGTCAGACCCAACTGAACAACAAATATGAAGGTAGGAGATGGGGAGGAGAGAAAAACAGGGAGTCGGGGACTGAATCCTTTAACAAAGAGAGAACCAACGAGTATAAACTGAATTAAGTGCTCAATGTGGATTGTGAACCTCAATGAAGGAGAGGTTGCTGAATAATTGTCATCAAGGAAGAGTCTCCAAGTCACCATCGGGAGCAAGGAGTATTTCAACTCTCCCACCATGACCCGGGAGTTGGGAGATATGTGGGGAAAGTGCAGCCTGGATTAGAAAGGGTGCCAAGGAAAATAGTATCATAGGTCTCAGTGGGTGAGAAAAAATGGAAGGAGTAAGAAAGATGTTATGATGATAGGAAATGTCCAAATTCCAGGGGACGAAGGGCTTAGGCAGACCTAGAGTGGGATGTCATGGGAGTAGTCTAGAGCTGAATGGAGTAAAAGAACAGACAGCTGGGGAAGAGACAAGGGATTTGTTCTGCAGCAGCCAGGAGCTCAGCATTGCTGGAATGGGTAGAGTATGAAGGAGTGGGATGGGGGAGTGTTAATTATTAAGAGTGAAATCCAAGCAAGAGCATCTTCCACTCTCCCAGCTGAGAACTCATACTGTACCCAAAAATTGAGGTCATCTGCCAAGTGCTCTCATGTCTCCTCTTCTCCCCTTCTCTTGTATGTCCCTGAGATTAACCCCACTCTTTCACTCTAGTGATCAAAGAGAGTTCTGTTGGGGTCTGTCAAGGCATTGGAGAGCCTCGAGAGGGATAAAATATAACAGATGATTAGACAGTTTAAGGTTGTTCCACCTTATGAAAGGTGATGTTGTGGAGGTGGTATATAGGGTGGATGGGGGGATGTCTGGATGCCCAGTCTGAAGGCAGGAAATGGGTGTTGCTGCTAAAAATAGAGTTGAGTTGGAGCGCTGACAGATACTCAGTGGCAGACTGGGCTCCCCCTTGAGGAAGCATTAGACCAGCCTTGAGGGTGATGTAGTACTGGAGATGGCATCTGTCCAAGAGTCCCATCAGCTAGAGTAGAACCAGGAGTAATCCAATGGAAAAGCTAGTTTGGGCTTCATATTAAAAAAAAAAAAAAAGACAGCTGCAAGCCAGCATGAATTGGTGAATGGAAGTCAGGAAAACCTGGATTCAAGTCCTAACACTGACATAGCCCAAATAAATGGCCTTGGGCAAGTTTCTTGATCTCTTGGTGCTCTGGACAGCTAAGAATGTAAGCTACTGAAAAGTTGCTGAGCTGAATTGGTAGAGGCAGTTTCCTCACCTGGAATTAGCTCTGTCAGCAAAATCACAGATCTAATCTTCCCTCCCCAATCCCTCCCCTTTTAAGAAAAAGGAAAAAAGGGAGAAAGAGAAAAAAATAAACAAAACCAATTAACAAATGTAAAAAAAAGAAATATCACATATAACATCAGAATTCTTCGATATATCGACTGGTTTTACTGACTCTTTCTCTTCTTCTTTTCCTTTTTTCTTTTAAAAAAGTTCTTTGTTACAAATGATGGCCAGGGGTAGGGGCAGGTATTGAGGAAAATCTAAGCAATATGAAGATAAAAGATATCAATAAAAGTCTATTTTTAAAAAAATAAAAATTTCTTTGCAAGTAAAGCTATGGAAAAGTTGGAGGTACTTCTCTTGATAGGTAAGGAGTTGTCCCTCATTAGAAATCTGCAGGCACAGACTGGATGGAGGGTCAACGAATCTGAACACTTCCTGTCTCAGGCAGAGGCTTGACTAAATGGCCTCTGGGGTGGCTTTCAGCACTGAGAGTTGAGGATTCTGTGAGTGAAGAAGGAATTGAAGGAAGACAGAAGTGAGAGCACCTAGATATGCCCCTTTGACAATGCTCAGTTTTTGTGGTTGAGAAAGAAAGATGGAAGGAGACCTTGAAGGAGATTGGTGGTACCAAAGGCAAAGATGATTGGGGGGTGGGGTCGGCTCATGCTCAGACCATCTAAGATGTCTTCACCCAGGTGGAAGATATTAGAGGGCCTGCTTCTACATTAGCCTGCCGTGGGCTTGGGAGCAACCTTTTTCCACCGGCTGTGTAACTAGAATCATCCGCCTGATTGGACACTGTCGAGGTTTTTTGTTTCCCCTGCATTCCTGTCTGAGGGTGAAGGACTCCTTCATGTGCACTATAGAGTAAGAGAGGGAGGGTCCCAAGAGTGCTGCTTCCTTCCCTAGCCCCTGTTTAGGCCAAGTGTCTCTGAAAAAATAGGCCTGGCTTACTGGCCTTTTCTTTTATCCTCTTCTAGAGGCAGAGTCTCCAACACAGGGGCTCATGCCACAGAGAGCAAGGAGTCCAGAAATCCAGGCCAAAGTGTTAGAGCCAGCCTTGCAGTGAAACCTGGAGAAGCAGGGGTCCAAGGATGCTATCTCAGCAGGGTTAGGGTAGGACTGATGCTCTGTAAGAACTTAGCTAAAGTGGGAGCTTAGTCCTTCTCCCCTCCTCAGAGACTGAGGGGGAAAAGGGAGGGGGAGGACTTATTGCCCCTTAAGTGTGGACCCATTGGCAAACACTAACTGAGGTCAAGCAGTTCAATGGCACTGGGATGCTAGGCACAGGCCCCCATGATGGAGAGAATATAATTGGTGGGGATATCATCCAATGGCAGAGGAGAGACTCCCCATCCCCTTCAGAGTATCAGAGCTTTGGATGGGAGGCAGGGTTTAAAATGTGACTCACCAGTCCCTCAGAGGATAGAGCAAGAGAACCCCACTCTGTGAGATCAAAAAGCATGGAAAATAGGAAGAGAACATTTGGAGTGAGTCCCTTCCATCAGCTCCAGGTCTAGGATACTATGACTGGGAGATTAGGGAGGAATTGGACCTGCAATTTCACTAATAAAGGAAACTCCCTCTACTGGTGTAAGTCAATATAGCCTCTGCAACCAATAGTCTGGAGTCAGGAAGACTTGAGTTCAAATCCAGCCTCAAATACTTAGACAGTAAGTGTCAGAAGCAGGACTCAAACCCAGGTATTCCTGGATAGGAGGCTGGCTCTCTTTCTACTATACCAGACAGCTTCTCATGCTACAAATGCTAGTTCAGTGCCTGCTGTGTGCAGAGTATTGTGTTATGCTGTATGCAGAGTTAGCTGTGAGCCTGCCTTCATGGAGTTTCCAGTCCAGTAGGGAGCAAAGGCACAAACCCAGATAGTTGTCATTCACAATGTTGCATGTCAAGTGCAACCAGGAAGACATAAATATGGCATGCTGTACTGGTCAACAATTGGGGAATGGCTAAACAAATAATGGTATACGAATGTAAATGGAATATTAATGTTTCACAAAATGATGGAACTGGTGGTTTCATAGGAATACAGGCTGAGTCAGAGAGGTTTTATAAGAAACTTTCATGCCAGTACAAGCACGTGAGAGGGGGGATCTATGCCAGGATGCTGAGGGGAAAGTAGAAAGGAGAGGGCACCCAGAAAGGACGTTTCAGAGATGGAATATACAGGAGTTGACAATTGATTGGATTAGAGAAATAAGAGGGAAGGAGGGAGGGAGAGAGAGAGAGACAGAGACAGAGAGAGACAGAGAGAGAGAGAGAGAGACAGAGAGGAGAGATTTGAGGGAGGAGAGGAGAGGGAGGAGATGGTAAGGGAATAGAGCGGGCAGAGGTACAGTAGAAGGGTATGGGGGGCAGTGTGGAAAACCACAGAAGGGTCAAAGAGGATAAAGACTGAGGACATGGCCACTGGTTTGGTGATTATAAGGTCAACTGGTGGTTTCAGGAGAATGTTGGAGATAGAAGCCCTAATATAATAATACTTCAAGGCAACCGTGGATTTCTTTGTGAGGACCGTGAGAGGCACCCAAAAATATTCTCAAAGAATTTAGCAGCGACGGGAAGCAGACTTGGGATAATAGCTGATGGAGGGAGAATGGAAAGAACACCGACTCCTGTGTTCATATCCTGCGTCTTCAGAGCCTTACTGCAAGCCCCCTAAGCTCCCTGGGCCCCAGTTTCTTGCTATGTAAAGTGAGAGGGGGCCTTGATGATGTCTGAAGTCTCTGTAGCTTTAGAGCAGGGATCCTTTCAAAAACTGAGCTCTCCAAGGTGGTCACTAGAGGGGGCCATTGGATCAATGGAACACAGAGGCCGGCTAAAGGAGCCCTGAGCACGTTTGGCGATAGAGAGAAGGGAGGGGCCATTAAATGGACGGAGAGCGAAAGAGAAGGGGAATGAAGGGATAAAGAAATACCAAAGTCGGAGGGGGCCTTCGAACTTAAGAGCATGGATTAACAGAGCCGGAAAGCCCTTTAGAACAGAGAAAGTCCGAGCGGGGAGGGCCCTTTAAACACAATGGCAGAGCAGGGAGGGACCTTACGTAACCCTGGGCTGCAGCAGCTTGGGTTTTCCCCATGCAATTTCCTGGATCAAAGAATGCGGCATTGGCAAGGCTCTTTGACAGAAATGGAGTTTCCTGAGGCTGGAGAGGGGCTTTTCAAAAACCAACTCCCTGGAGATGGCCCTGGGTCACCTGAGGTCAGCACTAGGCGAGCTGGCCCATGGCTACGACCTGAGCGAGGGACTGGAGGGGATTCCCTCTCCCATCCCACCTCAGCCCCTCCCATAAAGCCATCGGATCCCACGTGCCGCTAATCAGGAGCAGATCTGCCACCTGCCCCCACCCCACCCCACTCCCCGCCCCGGGAGGAGGTGGAGAGCCGGCCCCAGCCTCCCTAAAGGACGGGGCACCTCGAGCTCGGGGAGATGGTTCTTCCCTTCCCTCCCCCTGCAGACTCTGCGGCCAAGCAGCGCCTGGCAGAAAGCCTTTGGGCGTGCTTGTCTTTGTGATGACAGCAAAGGGAGAGCTGCGGAAGAGGAGGGTGGGGGAGCTGAGAGTCCAGACCTCACCCTGGACCATCTCCATCTCCCCAGAATCCTAAGCCTGTACTGGGTACCCCTGCTTTGGCTTCAATAAATGTACTCTGATCTGTCTGCGAGTGAGGGGTCCTGTCAGGATCACACTGAGGAGGAGGAAGGGGAGAGAGACAGACAGACAAAGAGAGAGGGGGGGGGGGACAGGGGGAGGAGGGGAGGGGAGAGACAGAGGGGGGAAGAGAGACAGACAGAGAGAGAGACAGAAGAGGTGAGTGGAGGGGAGAGGAGAGGCAGAGACAGCCCGAGGCTGCAGCTCAGCCCTTGGAGGGCTGCCCACTGGCTTGCCCAGATACACCTCCAGTCGATTATTCACTTCGTTTCTCCTTAGTTCCAGTGTAAAGCACTGCCTTGGTGGGGAGGGGCAGGAGGCTGGAGGATACTGTCTTGTATTCAGAACACAGAATTCAGAAGCGGACGGGAACTGCTGACCCGGAGCGGAAGATTTATAAGGTTAACGTCAAAGAATATATGCTATTCCCAGCATGGCCTCTAGGTGGCGCCATAGTGCATACAGTGCCTGGCCCGAAGTCAGAAGACTCATCTTCCTGAGTTCAAATCCAGCCTCAGACATTAACTAGCTGTGTGACCCTGAGCAAGTCACTTAACCTTGTGTGCCTCAGTTTCCTCATCTGTATAATGAACTGGAGAAGGACATGGCAAACCAGTCCAATATCTATGCCAAGAAAACCCCCAAAGGGAGTTTTCCAAATGGGGGGGGGGAGGTTCATCAAAAATTGGATATAACTGAACTACACATTGATAGCTGGGAAGTCCCTTAGAGCACAGAACATCACAGCCAGAAGGGAACTTAAAACAGAGCATTCCAAAGTTAAGAGGAACTTTCTGACCTAGAACATAGAGAGTGGAATGGGAAGGGTGGCGAAGGATTTCCTCTTATCTACCTCCCTCATTTTATAGATGAGGAAGTTAAGGCCCAAGGAGAGTCAATGAAGCATTCAGCTATTTAATAAAGTTGGTTGAGCCAGGACCGTAACTACAATCTGTCCTCTTCCTGGTAAATGACCAAAAGTAAGTGGAGGGAAGAGGGGACCAAGTTTTTCTGCAAGTAAAATAGGTGAGAGCAAGAACAGCAAGCTAGAAGGAGACAGGAGGTCTAGGGCCAGATCACAGAGGCCCTCATTTCCACGATGGCACTGCTCTGCAGCCCCTGCTCAACTCTGGGGTCACTGCCCTCAAGCCCCAGGCATGTCCCCAAGATGACTTTAATGCTTCATAGCTTACTTCCTCCTCCCCAG
This sequence comes from Pseudochirops corinnae, assembly GCA_028646515.1. Classification (NCBI taxonomy): domain Eukaryota; kingdom Metazoa; phylum Chordata; class Mammalia; order Diprotodontia; family Pseudocheiridae; genus Pseudochirops; species Pseudochirops corinnae. Next base: position 24,567,857 of record CM053588.1, read on the forward strand.
CAGGGAACTGTGCCCACAAAATCCAACCACGAGATTATAATTCCTTCTCCCTACATGGTGTAGCTGGTCCTAACCATATTCAGCTACAATCTATGGGGGCATAATTCCCATTGAATCTCTGAGTCCCCTGCCTAGGTTCTGGAAGTCTTGACCTGGAATAGTCTTAAAATTTAATTTACTCTTTCCCAGTGTGAATCATGGTGCCCAAGCTCCTACAATGACTTAAATCCCCTTTGTCCTCCAGCCATCTAGGGATTTGGGGGGATAAGGTCAAAGAGCTAAAGTTGGAAAGAACTCCCCAGAATATCTAGACCAACTTTCTTATTTTACAGGATAGAAAACTGAGACCCAGGAAACCTAAAAGACTTGCCCAAGTTAGGAAGAGAACTGAGATATGACCCTGAGGCCACAGATTCCAGAGCCCCTACTGTTTCTTGTGTTCCAGGCTGCCTCCTATTGCCTGCCACTGAGCAATGCACGGTCCAAACAAGTACCCCAAACCTCCGTCTACTTCCTCAATCCAGAAATCATACCCTTTAAAAAAAAAAACTATCCCAGTACAAGATGAAAAAGACCAGTCAATTGCCAAGGTCTGTTGATGCTACCTTCTTAACAGCTCTGATATATGCTCCCTTCTGACCTCTGACACTACCACCTCCTTGGTGCAGGCCCTCATCACCTCACACCTGGACTATGGCAATAGACCGTTGGTGGGTCCATCAGCCTCAAATCTCTCTACATTATAGGTCATCCTGCACCCAAATGTCAAAGGGATATTCTCAAAAGTCACAGAACTGACCTTGTTACCACCAACAACAACATTCACTCAACTCCTGTCCTCTACATCACCTCCAGATTCCACTATAAAATCCACGGTTTGGCTTTTGAAGGTTTTCATAAGCTGGTCCCTTCCTGCCTTTGCAATCTCTTACATATTACTCCTCTGTAAGGAGCATCTTTGCTGCCCCTCACACACAATCGATACTGATTGATAATCACAATCAATAAAAACGTATTAAGTGTCAACTATTGGTCAGGCACTCTGCTAAGTGCTAGAGATACAAAAAGAGACAAAGACAGTCCCTGCCCTCAGGGAGCTCACAATCTAACAGGGAAACAACATGCAAACACATAGATATACATAGATATAAATGGATGAATAGAAAATAATTGAACAAGGAAGGCACCAGAATTAGGAGGGGTTGGGGAAGGCTCCCTATAGAAGGTGGGGTTTTAGTTGGGACTTAAAGGGAGTGAGGAAGGTCAGCAGTTGGGGCAGAGGAGGGAGAGCATTCTGGGCATGACGAACAACCAAAGAAAACATCCAGAACCAAGAAATGAAGTATCTTGTTCACAGACCAGCCAAGAGGCCACTGTCTCTCGATCAGAAAGTATGTGATGGGGAGTAAGGTATAAGAAAACTGGAAAGGTAGAAGGGGATAGAATATGAAGGGTTTTGAATGTCAAACCAGGCATTTTGTGTTCAGTTTTGGAGGCAACAGGGAACCACTGGAGTTTATTGAGTAGGAGGTGGGATGGCATGATCAGAACTGAGTTTTAGGAAAATCATTTAGTGGCTGAATGGAGAAAGGATTGGAGTGGGGAGAGAATTGAGGTAGGCAGACCCATAAGCAGCTACTGCAATAGTCCAGGTATAAGGAAATGAAAATCTATGCTAGAGTGATAGCAGCGTGGAAGAAAGGGAAGTATTGGAGAGAAGTTGAAAGTAGACTGGCCTGAACAATGGATTGGATGGGGGCGGGGGGGGGGGGGGGGGGTGGTGGAGATAATTAAGAGTTCAGGATGACTCCTAGGTCATGAGCCTGAGGGACTGGGAGGATAGTGTTCCCTCCATAGGAATAGGGAAGGTTTAGGGGAAAAGAGAATGAGTAATGTTTTAGACATACTGAGTTTAAGATGTCTGCTGGACTTCCAGTCTGAGACGTCTAGAAGGCAGTGGGAGATGTGAGAGTGGAAGGCAGCAGAGAGATGGGGCAGGAAAGGTAGATTTAAGAATCATCAGCACAGAAAAGGTGATTAAATTCATGGGAGCTGAGAGAATCACCAAGGGAAGTAGTAGAAAGAGAGAAGAGACTCTGGGTATTTTCACTAGTTGTGACCTATGCCTAGAATTCTCCCCCTCTTCCTCTCTGTCTCTCAGCATCCTTCAAGTTTCAGCCAAAATCCTACATTAAGGGGGACTGGGAAAGACTTTCTCTCTGTTGATCATCTCTCAATTTATTCTGTTTATAGCCTGTTTGTACACAGTTGTTTATATATTGTCTTTCTACCTTAGACTATAAGCTCCATGAAAGTAGGGGCTGGGTTTTGTTTTGGGGGGGGGGGGTGACCTTTTTCTGTATCCCTGGTGCTTAGCAAAGGACTCAGTATACTGTAGGTACTTAATAAACACTTGTCAACCTGACTTAACAGCTCATGTGAAAAGGACATGAAGTTCTTACTGGACTCCATATTCAGAGTTTGCCAGTGGTATTTGCCCTAAGCTGTATTATTAGTAACAGAGTGTCCTCATGGCAGATTAGCTCTATAGTACTCTGCCCTGTGCAGACCATATCAAAAGAACTGGGCTAGTTCTGGAAACCTTATTTAATAAAGATACTGACAAGGTAGAGTGTACAGAGAGGAGGGCAACCATGAAAGTGATAACCCTGGAAATGCTGCTAGAGGGTGAAGGGCTAAACAAGCTGTCTATGGTTAGCCATGTAAGAGAAGACTTGTTGGGGAGAAATGATGGTTTTTTTCAAGTAATTGTACAAATATTGTGGGGTAGAGGAATTAGCACTGTTTGGCTGGATCTCAGAGGCCAGGGGAACATTATAGAAGTGTATATATGTTTCAGGGGAAACATATACACATAATTGGAAAGGGGAAAATGCCTTAACAATTAGAATTGCCACAAAACGCAATGACTGCTTTAAGAGACAGTGAGTTCTCCATCACCAGAAGTCTTCAAGCAGGGATTCAGGGGCATTGTTAGGGATTTTATAGGCAGAGCTCATGGTTTTGGTCAAGCTTAGGTGAGGAGACTTCTGAGATCCTTTCCAGCTCTAAAAATTTCCAAGGTAGAGTCATTTCTTTCCCCATGCCCAGCCCATAGGAAATAGATTCCATCTTTCTAGGGAAAGAAGTGAGTTTAGGTCTATGATGCCCAGAGACAGGAGAAGGTGTGCAGTGGCTTCTGTGGTAATGCAGCTGTGTCGAGGGCTGAATGCATGCTTCAGGTCTTTCTCTAACACAATTTTCATAGTTAGAAATCAGCCGACCAGCAGTTATGTTCCTGTCTCAGCCCAGAAATAGTCAGAAATACAGATTTCAGACAAACTCTCATCATTTAGTCAACCCAGTACCAATACCAGAAATCTCCCTACAACATTCCTGACAAATGATCCTTCCATCTCCACTCTAATGCCTCCTGTGACAGAGAACTCACTTACCTTTCTGTCCCTCATATGGTAGAATCCTAGATCTCAGAATGGAACAGGACTCCAGAAGTCTGACCAGGACTCAAAGATGAAACTCCTATCCAACTTCCTGACATGAGATCGAGTTTTCATCCCTGAAAAGTAGTCTTGTCCAGAGAGATCCTCAAGGCTCCCTAGTACTGAGTGGCAGATGCACACTGTCAAGTTCCAGGATTCTGACCAGGATACTATCCTTGTAAGGACAAAACCAGAGAAAGGGCCCAGGAGAACTTGGGGGAACCAGAGAATAAGACAAAAACGAAACAGTCCCTGTCCATAGGGCATTCCATGAGGGGAGAAAAAGTGCATACAAATGCAAAAAAAAATTAAATACAAAACAACTGAAAAATAAACACAAGGACATTTGGGAAGGGAGATTCTAACATCCATAGGCCTCATGTAGGAGGTGGCACTTGACCTGAGTGTGGAAGGAAATTAAGGGTTCTAAGAGGCAGAGGTGAGGAGGGAGGGCATTACAGGCATGGGGGACCATGTGGGCAAAGGCACAGAGGTGGGAAGTGGGAAGTTGTTTGGAAGAACAACAGTAAGAGCAATCTGGCTGACCTAAAAGTGCTCGTGAGGTAATAATGTGTAATAGCACTGTAAGCAAAGACTGTAAAGGACTCTAAAATCCAAACAGAAGAGTCTGTGGAGAGTAAGATGATAAGGGAACCAGTGGAGTTTATTGAGCAGGAGAGGTACATGGTCAGGCTTGAATTTTGAGACCATCAATTTGTTGGTCATGTGAGGGAGAGAGTCAAGAACAGGAGGAGAGAACAAGAGGTGAGGATGGCATGGACCAGGAGGGTTGTTGCAAAGGAGAGGGAGGGGTAAAGGTCAGGCAGGTGAAAGAAGAAACAAGAGAGAACAGTCTTCAAAGTGGAAGAAGGAAAGGAAAAAGATCATGGGCATTAGCATTTCAGAAACCACTGGTAACCTTAGAGGGAGAAGCTGCAGTCTAATGGTGGAGGTCAGAAGCCAAATAGGGAGTGCAAGGGAGTGAAAATGTGTGTAGATCATTTGTTCTAGGAGTTTGAGTTCCCGAAAGGGAGGAGAGATGTGGGATAATAGTTCAAGCAGAGAGCAGGATCAAGGGAAGGCTAAGGTTTGGTTGGTTGGTTGTTGATGTTTAAGGATAAGGAGAATTGGAACTGTTTATAGGCAGAAAGAAAGGAGCCGGGATAGACAGATAAGGTGAGATTGAAGATTAAAGAGAAGGAAGGATCCCATGGGCAAATTTCCAAAGACTTATGGACTGGACAAGTCCTTGGACTTATGCTAGAAAAGAGGGAATTCTACTTCCCCTTCCCCTTCCCCTTCCCTTTCCCTTTCCCTTTCCCCTTCCTATAAGCAACTTGACAACTCTACTTACATGGCACAAGAGCATGCGGTATCTACATAAGTCTGAAGCTAAACCTTGATTCTCTGGCTGGCTTTTTACTGAATTAGGTAAGTGAAGTGTTTCTAACCTGTAGCCACTTCTTGAATTGGGGTGGGCAGGAGCTCCTGGGACCAGGTAGTGGCTTCCTAACAGGAGACAGTCCCTGAAACATCTCAGAGGAGAAGACCCAGACATGCCGAGGCTTTCCAGATGATGAGTTGCTTAGACATTACAGAGCTGAGGTGAAAGTGAAATGCCTGCTCAGCAATACCACCAAGCACTTCCTGCTTTCATATAAAAAGTAGCAACTGCCCAAGAAAGTATAATAGATGTATGGTGTGTTCAGGAAGGACTAGCACCTCTGGAGTAAGAGTTTACCAAGCACTTTTCAGGGCTACTCATCTATCTTTGGTGTCTACCTGTCACCCAGCTCTCACCTGTTTCCAAAAAACTGTAGTATGCACAGTGGTCACACTGTGGTAAAACTATCTGGGCAGATGGGCTAAGTCAGGTTAAGGGTAACTGACAGGCCTCAAACCCATTGGTGAGTTAAGGGGATGTCTACGCCATGCATGTGCAGACTTTCTCCAGCAGTCGAATGAGAGGACGAGAACAGTTGGTTCCAAAGACCATAAAGGTGGCTGAAGCAGGCATCATGGAGCACTTAGAGGTTGGTCAGGCATTGAAGATGCCAAGGTCATTCAGCAGATCCCAGGCCATCCTCAGTTATCCTGACTTTTGTCTTGCCACTGGACATGTTGATGACTCTGGAAGAGAGAGTAAGGCTGACAATTTTGTGCAGCTCTGCCTCACTTAAACCCAATTCACCATTAAGTAAAGACATCACCAATGATGTCATTGGTCCTCTCTGAAGACAAAGGACAAACAACAACAGGAGTCAGGAGTTACTGTTTCATGTTGTAATTATTTGGCAATGCCTGTGTGTGTCCTTAGCTTTTAAGCATTTCTTCTGTGATAAAGGAAACAAAGATCCATCTTCTCCCTCACCTACTTTGCCCATTGGACATCTTTCTAAAAGAGACTCCATGAATCCTTTTGATTTAAAATATTTTCCCTGGGATGCCAAGGGGTATAATGAGCCAGAGATTGTAAGAATAGCCTGATTCTTCCTCTTTGGAACCAAGCTCTACCAAGACTGAAGCTAATCCAAGCTAGCTCAGGACAGGAGTCTCTTAGGGAGAGGGTACTCTGATATCAAGGTCATGAATCTTTACAAAAATAGAAGTTGAGGGCCTCAGCTGAGGTGGGAGAGAGGGGAGGGAACAGATGGTTGGAGGAGAAAGGAAGAGTCTTGGGACAACCACTATGGGAAGGGGAAAATGATAGAGAGCAAGAATAAAAGGATTGCCTTGTAGCAGTGAGGCCCAGATGAGGATAGGTAACATAAATTTGTTAGCAGACGCTGCCAGCATAGCTGTATGACTTCTTCCAAAGGGGTATAGCCACACAGAAGTAGGATTAGAGAAGACAGTTGGGGACTGTGGGGAACTTATTGATTAATTAGCCATGAGTAGCATTAGAACTAGGGGTAAAGGGATTCAAGGTAGAATGGTGACAGACTAGATGATACGGTAGTCCTTTCTGACTTCATATACAAATCCCAAGACTGACCAAGAAGCTGGTGGATAACTACAACCAAACCTCTGTATCTTTGAGAGACAAGAGGCAACATGGCTCAAACCACTGCCACCACCCTGTGCTACTTCCCCATTGATTCTGGTGGGGACAGCCCAGGGCCAGGAGTTGAAGATACTTGGGAATACCATTGACTCTCCCTGCCACAGACCGCCCCCCCGAGCCCTACATCCAGCTCAGCCCCCACAACCATTATAGAGAAGAGCAATGTTTATGAAGGTGTCTGCTACCCCCACCCACAACATCCACCTACTAATAGCCACTGAGGAGGAGGTCAGCCCCAAAGCCCTGGGAATAGCAGTATCTCATCGACCACTATCCCCACTTCCAGATAGGCCCTGGCAATGACTATCCAAGAAAGCAATCTTTTGTAGAGATGTGACCCTTAGAGATAGAACCTGCAGGTGTGGTAGCCCCCACCACCTCAGCGCCCCAGTTACAGAAGACAAGGACAAAATGTTCTCACCACCAGCAGCCTTGGCACTCTCAAAGGGTTCAATATAAGAAATAGATTTGGTTTTGACATTCAAGAAGAGGCATTACCATCTGTTTTGCTGTGGTACCCCTATAACCAGGTGGCCTTTCCATCTGATCTGGGAATGAATTTTCCTCTAATGTACCATATTCCTCAGTCAATCCTTGGGAGCAAGGACTATCTTGCTTTTCCTTTCAGATCCCAGCACTTAGCAGAGTGCTAACATACAGCAAGTGCTATAATTTAATAAATGTGTTTTCATTCATTCACCTTTGCAAATAGTAGGTGCTTGATGATTTTTTTCATTCATCCATCTTGAAAAGATAAACATCAAAAAAAGATTGCTGAGCAGGAGAGGCAGAGGTAGTGTCTGTTCAGGGAGAGGAGGAACAAAGCATGGGACTGCTTCTAAGACACAAGAGATGCCATGTCCAGCATTGGACTGTGTGGCCAGAGATGCAGTGTGTTCCTGAGGGAGCCTGGTTTCTATCAGTAGTGAGGAAGAGAGGTCTTCCAAGGGAAAGCTTATATTCCAAGAGGACAGGCTCCAAGAAGAAGGGAAGAATGGTCTTGGCCAGGGATCTGAAGAAGTTGTACTAGGATGGTTGGAAAAGAGAAATCCAGGCATGGTAGCAAAACAAAGAAACTTTCACCTAGGTAGCCACATAGTTCAAAATCATACACAGTAACCTAGGGACTCTTTTACTGGGTTTATGTCCCAAGGAAGCCATCAAGAAGAAGAAAGTCCCCATATACATGGAAATATTGATAGCAACACTTTTTGTGGTGTTAAGAATTGGAAACAAAGTCATTATCCATGTGAAATGGTGAAGTAAATTGTGATACCTGAATGTCATGGAAGATTATTGTGTTCTAAGAAAAGATGTGTGTGATTAACCTAGAGAGGACTGAGAATATATACATGAACTGATGCAGAGTGAAATCAGCAAAGCCAAGAAAACAATACGCACCAAGACTATAACCATATAAATGGGGGGAGGGGTGAGCCACATACAAAAAGAAAAAAATCAAAAATAAATGTACCAAAAGTTTAAATGGTCACACAAGATTCCTTCATAGATAAAAAACCAGAAATAATTTTATTTAAAGTTCCCATGATTATCGATAAAAATCAAGATATAAGACAAGATGTCTATTCATAATCAGTGAATAAAGCTGAGGGACTGGAGTCAGGAAAGATTACTTCATGAGTTCAAATCTAACCTCAGATACTTGCCAGCTGAGTGACCCTGGGCAAGTCACTTAACCCTGTTTGTCTCAGTTTCCTCATCTGTAAAATGAGCTAGAGAAGGGAATAGCAAGCCACTCTAGTATCTTTGCCAAGAAAACCCCAAATGGGGTCACGAAGAGTTGGACATGACTGAAATGAAGGAACAACCACACTCATCAAAGATGTTTTTGCTCCCAGGGAGCATTCCTGTTTGTAGGTAATGTTGTACCGAATCTTGGAATACCACAGAGGACCCTAAATTAGATTTATAGGCACTCTATAAAGAGTTTAGTCTAACTATATATGCAGGAAAAAACTAAGAGATGAAGAATGTCTACTTTAAAGCCATCCAGTAATTTACTAAGTATCAACGTTGTGCCAGACTTTAAGGATACAAAGAAAGGTTTAAAAACATTGGTGTTTTCCCTCAAGGGCTTCATATTCTAATGAGGCTGAAATATATATGAATAAATGTGTAAATATGTCAGTGTTCACAGAGTTCCAGGTAATCTTGGAGGAGAGGCAGGACAGCTGGAGGGGAGAGAATGAGGAGGAGGGAGACTTCCCGAAGCAGATGAGGTTTGAGCTGAGCCTTGAAGGAAGCCAGAGAACTCAAGAGGCAGAGGTGAGGAGGGAGTGCATTCCAGGCATAGCAAACAGCCAGGGAAAAGGCATGGAGCTGGGAAACCTAGTGTCTGTCATGGGCAAGGAACAGCAAGGAAGACCAGCATAGCCAGATCATAGATTTCCTGGAAAGCAGTAAAAAGTGTGAGAAGACTGGGGAGAATACCTGGAGGGAATAGGAAGACGAAGGAGCTCATTGAGCAGGGGGATGATATGGCCAAACTAAAGCTTTAGAAAAGTAGCTTTGGTGGATGAGTGGGTGATGGATTCGAGTGGGGACAGAATTCAGGCAGGGAGGGTAATCAGAAAGCTATCACAATAGTCCAAGCAAGAGGTGATAAGGGTGATGATGGCTGTGTGAGTAGAGTTATGGAGATACTGTAAGGATAAAAACAATAATATTCAGCAATTTCTTGGATATGGAAGGTGACAGTAGAATGCAGAGCTCATGGGGCTCCGTGATTGGGAGGATGGTGATACACTTGAAGAGAGAAAGAGAATGTATTCTGTTCTGAGTATGTTGAGTTTGAGATGCTAAAGGGACATCTAGTTTAAGACGCTCAAATGGCTATTGGTTATGTTGAACTGCAGCTCAGGAAAGAGACCAGGGCTGGATATATAGATCTGGGGACCTTCTGAGATAACTTAACCTACAGAAGAGGATGAGATTACCAAGCAAGAAAGTATTGAGTGGAAAAGAGTAGAGGGCCTGGAGCAAAGTCCTGGGAGACACTTATGCAGACTATGATATATTTTAAGGAGGAACTGCCCCACCTCATCCCACCCCACCTCCCCTTTAATGAAGGCTTTAGGGTAGACCTACACAACATTCTGCCTCCAAAGGATTTTAGGCAGCCAAAATACAGAGGATGTAACTAAGACTCAGGTCGTCCTCAGGCCCCAAGGCTGTTCTCAGACAGAGCTAAAAGGGCTCACTGGTCCTTCAAGAAGAAGTAGGTAAGAGGCCTAATACCCTTGGGCAGGCGTACACAACATACCACCCATAGCTGTATGTTGTGCAGTTCTATTTTAGAGTATTCATAGATTTGCTTAACTGAAGTTGAACAAGCACATAAAATGCTTAAACATGATTTGTTGATCTCTTCCCTGGTGGTAATCGAGACAAGAACTACATTGGGCCACCAGGTAGAAGGGAGACACATGGGGAACGTTCTCCCACCTGACCACCATGTGGCCATGAAAGCATGGAGTCTCCATTTCACCTCTTGCATTTATTCTTTCTGATCTTAGACAAAAAAAATATTCAGAGTTAGAACAGACCAGGTCATGAACTTGCAAATTTCAAAAAATCTGAAGAGCTATCAAAGGTCCAGCAAGTTATTAACAGAGTTCAGCAGATAGCCATAGCAACAAGGTCTGAAGAGGAGTCCAGTAAGGATCCCACAGAGCAGCCAAGCAACTTTCTTAGGTCAGCCCAGCTGACCAAGAGAAAAATTTGTTCATCAGTCATAATATCCTCATTGGCAAATTTGGTGAGAACTCCTCAAAGGGAGAAAAGAATTCATAGGGTCAAAAAGTGGGGGCTCCCCACCCCGAAGATTGGGAGGGAGGGGTATTTGATAAGACGTTTGAGTCCACTCTCCCCTTGGGACTGAATGGACACATAGAGGGGAGAATATGTGCCCTGGTTTGAGGAGATGTTTTTGTCCTTCAGACCTTGCTAAATCTTCCTAGTAAAGAATCCTTCAATATAAATGAATCCCTCTGTAAAAGCTAATGGATATTAGTTGGTAATTGATATTGGGGAAGTTTTAATGGAACAAATGATAATTAGGGAAAACACACTAGATGGAAGACCCTGACTGGTAACACTAACCCCCTAAAACTGTGAGGGGAACGGTATTGAGCTGTTCTTTAGGGACATAGTCTTCCTATACAATGCAAGGTAGAAGTTTGAGACACCCATACTGTTTGCTGTCATGCTCTCTCTCTCCTTCTCTCTCCTTCTCTCTCTCTCTCCTTCTCTCTCTCTCTCTCTCTCTTTCTCTCTCTCTCCTCTCTCTCTCCTTCCCTCTATCTCTCCTTCTCTCTCTCTCTCTTTCTCTCTCTCCTCTCTCTCTCCTTCTCTCTCTCTGTCGTCTCTCCTCTCTCTCCTTCTCTCTCTCCTTCTCTCTCTCTCTCTCTCTCCTCTCTCTCTCCTTCTCTCTCTCTCTCCACATATAGATAGATATGAATGTATACATATGTATATAGATTTGTATGTAGATGTATGTATATATGTATGTATTATGTGTATATAAGGGCTTTCTCTGAGAGAAAGAATGAGTCTTCCACATTCATAGAGAAATTCCTCACCCAGGATGCCCTAGTTTGGGGGATCCATTAGAGAAAAATTAGGAGGGGTTTTTTTTATCCTGTTTTAGCACGTAATTGTACAATCACTTTTCTCATGTGCTTCCATACAAATCAGACTAGTTTCTTTTGTGACAACTCTGTTTGAATGCTTGTGTACCAGTATCTATTGTGTAACCATTCACAGTATGAATATCACAGTTTAATAAGAAAAGTATGGATTCTGCCAAATCACTAAAATACTGGTGCCTGATTCCTAAAGGATCAATATTTTTTTTTCATTTTTCTTTTAGGAGGGAAGAAAACAAGCATTTTTTTAAAGTATTTACTGTATGTCAGGTCCTGTGGTAAACACAGGTGATAAAAGACAAAAGACAGGCCCTGCCCTCAAGGAGCTCCCAATCTAATCATTTTAATAACTTTACATTTATATTATTATATATATTATTATATTACATTTATATTATCTCATTTGATTCTCAGAACTCCAGAAGGTAAGTGCTTTGCAGGTGAGGAACTGCAGATGAAAGCTAGATGACTTGCCCAGGGTCACATCTGTCTGAGGCAGGATTTGAACTCAGGTCTTCCTGACTCTTCTACCCACTGTGTCATTTCCTGCTTGCTATGAGCTCCTTCTCAACCGCATATCCCTAAGGAAATATTTTTCTTTTTGTCTTAAGGTCTCAAGAAATCAACCCCTAAGTGCTTAATCCCTTTCTAGAGCCCCACACATGTTGGTGTTTTTCCTAACCCTATTTTCTTTCTTTTTTACTTTTTGGAGGGGGGAAAGCAGGGCAATTGGGGTTAAGTGACTTGCCCAAGGTCACACAGCTAGTAAGTGTTAAGTGTCTGAGGCAGGATTTGAACTGAGGTCCTCCTGATTCCAGGCCCAGCGCTCTATTCACTGTGCTACCTAGCCACCCCCCTTTTTTCTGTCAACTTGACTCCACCTGGCCTATTCTGGGAGAGCTGGGAATTCCACTTGGATTATCCTTGAAGTGGCAAGAATCCATTGGGGAACTTAGGGGTGCTCTTTTACAGGAATCCAGAGGAAATTTGCCTGATCCCAAAGAGATCACCTATGGCAGGGGGCCCCTGCAGAAATTTCAATATGCTCTGTATAAGGATGGAAACAAAGATTTTGTCTGGATCTCCAGTTGGATTCCCTATGTATCTCAATGCGGGGTGTCTTATGTTGTTTCAGGGACCCAGAGGAATTTTACCAGATAATACCAGCTCTATGAGGGTAGGTCTGGAGCAGGGGAGGGGGTGGTTTTAGAAAAAGAAGGTGAGTTCCCTCCCCCCCCCCCCACCATCATCCAATCCCTCCTTAATGTACTCAAGTGAACAGCCAGCCCAAGGGCTGGTGTCTAAGTAACTATTTGTTGTGCAAATAAGGAAGAAGGCCGATGACCTGGGCTCGAATCCTCAGTCTCTCAGGAGGATCTGTTGGTTGACGTTTTTTTCATCTACCCTGGAATCGATCCAGCACGCTCAGAACTCTTTCTCTTAGATCTGGGGTTTGCTTCATGGTGTCTCCTTGGAGGAAAGGAGCAGACTGGATTGCCTTGAATAAATTATATAAGGCTTTCACTGACCTCACAAACTTCTCCTGAAACAGGAAACAATCTTTTTCATCAAACAATATTCTTCATGTGCCTAGGGCAGAAAGGTGAAGTGAATTAACCAGGACCACAAAGTCAGTGTGTCTACACTGATGTGTATGTGAGGGGTGGGCCTTGATCTAGGTCCTCCTCACTCCAGAGTCGGGCTGTTATTCACTACAATTCTAGAAAGCAGAGGATCTTAGCCTGGTGTCCATATTTCAGGTGATCTGTGAGCCCAGATGGGGAAAAAATGACATTTTCACTAATCTTTTGAATTGAAATTGAGATTTTCATCAATTCTGAAGGTGAGCTATAAACACATAGTCTTCACCAGCCCAGCTGAGCAAGGGGTCCAAGACATACAAAAAGGGAAAGAAAATTTAAAACTAGAAATCACAGAACAGATGCCAACCTGTACTAGTGGAGAGGCCTTGCTCACCAGGTGTTCCCTATATCAATGAAATTACAGAACCCACAAGTGTGAAAAATAATAACAACAAAAGGACTTCAGATGATGCTGAATGGTTAAGAATTATGAAATGCCACAATAAGAAAGAGAGAGAGAAGGAAGGAAGGAAGGAAGGAAGGAAGGAAGGAAGGAAGGAAGGAAGGAAGGAAGGGAGAGAAAAAGGATAGATAGAGGAAGGAAGAAAGGATGGAAAGAAGGAAGGAAGGAAGGAAAGAAGGAAGGAAGGAAAGAAGGGAAAGAAAAAGGATAGAGAGAGGAAGAGAGGAAGAAAGAAAGAGAGAAAAATAAGGAAGGAAAGAGGAAGAAAAAGAGAGAAAGGGAAAAAGGAAGGAAGAAAAGAAAAGAGAGAAAAAGGATAGAGAGAGGAAGAAAGAAAGGGAGGAAGGGAGGGAGGAAGGAATGATAGAAGGAAGGAAAGGGAGAGAAAAAGGATAGAGAGAGGAAGAAAGAAAGAGAGAAAGGGAAGAAGGAAGGAAGGAAAGAAGGAAAAGAAAGAAATAAAAAAAAGGAAATGTTTCCCATCCACAAACCAAAACTATTCAAGATCCCCTGAAAGATATGTCATAAATAACCCCGTTCAATGACTCTCTGTGCAGCACAGACGTCAAGCTGAGGGATTCTCTGTGAATTGATGAGGGTTTGGAGATGCTCCTGTTTGCAAATGACTTTGTGCTGTATCACCAAGCCCCGGCCTACAGGACCTCTTGAAAGAAATCTGTAATCACTCAAAGAGTTTGGTCTGACCATTCACACAAGAAAGACCAAGAGGATGAAGAATATTTATTGCCCAGATTATGACGTGTATTTGGACAAATAATCTATAGTTTGCCCATCCGCACTTATGTGTATACATAAATATCTGCATATTTTTAAATATATAAATATGCATATATTTTACATATGTGTATACATATATTTATATGGCTGCTAAATGCCTCAATTGATAAGAGCACTTGACTTGGGCTCAGGAAGACCTAAGTTCCAACCCAACCTCAGACACCCTACTAGCTGTGTGACTCCAGGCTAGTCATATAACTTCTCTTGAACTCATTTTTCTGTTCCATAAAATGGGGGTGATAATAGCACTTACCTCACAGAGTTGCCCTGAGGATCAAACAATGCAACATGTGTAAAACATTTTGAAAACCTTAAAATACATATACCTGAGAGAGTACAAATGGACAAGTGGGGCCCAAATTTGAGCAGGAGGGAAAAAAGAGCATGACACCTTTGGGAAGCAGTCTCCTTTAGTGGGCCATGGAATACTGCAGTCTTGAAACACCTGGAAGTGAGGATCACACAGAAGGCAATAAAGAGGCGTCTCATGGATGTGGCCAACTGCAACATGGAACCAACGAAGAACTTCCAAGAAGAGAATTTAAAAGATGGCACCAGGGAATTAGGAGAGAAAAAGAAGATGGGCTAGCCATGTGCTAAGAAGAGGGACAGTAGGTGAACCAAGAGAGTAGTTCATTCATACCCTCTCAATGTCAGGAGAAATCCAGGAAGGCCTCCAGCATGGCAGGTGAAAGCCTGTGGCACATTTATGGGAAGATATGAACCAGTCACATAAGATGGGTGGACACAGTGGGTGTATCAAATCATGGGAGGGAATTTAAATTTAAATCAGTGAGGTTATAAATTTGTGCCATAGGTCACTTATTGAATTAAAAAAAATTATTCTTAACAATGAGAGATGTCAAGAAGTGGAATAGATGGGGTCAGATAGGTTATTGAGACAGTGGATGCCCCTTTTCAGTAAGTCTTCAAGCAAAGACTGAACACCCACTTGTCAGAGAGCCTAGAGGAGATTCTTTTTCAAGTATAAGTCGAATTCTGCATGGCTACTGAGACCTTTTCCAAAACTGAGATTCTTAGTAAAGATAAGGAGAGGCCACCAGTTTTCAGATTTCCTCTCTGTCTACCCCAGAAAATAGAATGTAACCAAAAATCAAAATTAAGGTGACTTTTCCAGCAAATTAGGGCTAGAACCATGATCTCAGGTCCTCTCATTCCAAATCCGGGGCTCCACCATCACCTACCCAAGGCCATTCAGGATGCTAGTGTTAGAATCCCATGTTTACCATACTGGACTGGTGCCACCCTCCCACTTCTCCACTCCTTATGGCCTGGAAGTGGATAGGTCAATATAAGTGCATTCAGGCAGAAGGATCCAGACCCTGGGGTGCTAAGAAGGTCTTTTATGGATCCAGCCAAGCCCCAAGAGAAAAGATCTTTGTCCACCGTCTGATAGGGCTGCTAGAAGCTGTAATCTCTTGCTCCATGGTGTTGGTGGGAGTTGGAGTGCCCTGTCCCTTAGGGCTGCTGTGCACTATGGTCCCTTGTATGACAGGCCTTCTGGGAACTGTCGTTCTTTATTCTGTGAGGCTGCTGGGAACTGGTAGTCTGCCCCAGGGGCTGACTGAACAGTCTTCTCCCTACTTCAAAAGCTTCTGGGAGCTGGAGTCTCTATTCCTTTTGCTCACTCTGTTCTTGCCTTGTCTATCCTCCGTAGAAAACAAGCCCTGCCTAGGTTTAAAAAAAAACCTAGGTGTGTGTCACCCACCACTCTGAATCCTGAAGTGAAAGCCCTCAGGGCTTCAGTTTCCTTGTCTATAAAATGGGTGAGTTGGACTAGTGGTTACTGGAAATCCCTCCTACTTTCCAAACTGCGACCTGTGACCCACAATCATCCTAGCTGTAAGGCATGGCCTAAGGGACCAGCCAAGGAGGACTGTCTGGCTGATCTTGATAGTCAAGAAACCTTATTTCTCCACAGGCAGCTCTGCCTAGATCCAGGAAGAGAAAAGCACTCCTTTGTCATAATTAATTACCTACAGATCCCCTCTTTGGAGAGGGAAGGGCAGTAAAGGAGCACTAACCTTATTGACCCAGCCAAGACTCTGGGGAGGGGAAGGAGGAGCAGATAATACATGGACTTGAATTTCCTGGAATTCCCTGCCTGAGCCAAGTGCCTCATACTGGCTAGACTCTGAAGAAGCAAATAAGCAAAGAAAGAGAGGAGGGGCAAGGAAAGA
This sequence comes from Pseudochirops corinnae, assembly GCA_028646515.1. Classification (NCBI taxonomy): domain Eukaryota; kingdom Metazoa; phylum Chordata; class Mammalia; order Diprotodontia; family Pseudocheiridae; genus Pseudochirops; species Pseudochirops corinnae. The sequence continues at coordinate 24,584,133 of CM053588.1, forward strand.
AAGAGGGGATGGGAAAAGAAAAGAGAAGGGATGGCGGACCTGGAATATAGGAAAGGAGGGAGAAGAAAAGGAAGAGAGGAGAGAGAAAAGAAGAGAAAGAAGAGAGGAAAGGCAGGAGAAAGAAGAAAATAGGGAAGGCAAGACAATAAAGAGAGAAGAGAATGAGAAAAAACTCAAACAGAAACCGAGTTTTATCTACACATTAGGATCTCTGTGGGCCTCATACTTAGTTATAAAATGTAATGTTGCCTATTTTATTGTATTTTTATTTATTTTGTTAAATATCTCCCAATTCCATTTTAATCTGGTTCAGGAAGCACTCTGGAGGGTCCTACGTTGGACACCTCTGGGAACAGATGATAGGAGAGAGAAGATAGGAGAGAGAGAAGAGGAACGACAGAGTATAAAGGAGAGAAAATGGGAAAAGAGAAGGGGAGAGAGGAAAGAGAAAGTGAGAAAACGGGATTGAGGAGAGATGGAAAAAGAAGGGAGAAGAAAAAAAGAAAAAGAATATGGTAGAGAATAGAGGTGGAAAGAGGGAGGAAGGGAAAAAGGAGAGAGGGTCAGAGGAAATAATGTGGCAAGATTAGACAGAGAGGGGTAAAACTAGTTTTGATTTTTTTTTTTTTTTGAGATACAATCTTCAGACCATAAACCTCTTATCTTGACTTCAGTTCCTGGCAAAATTTTGCAAGGTATAACTTGGCAAACACCTGGAAAGGGAAACACTGAGCAATAGGAAACAATGTCTTTTCAAGAATAAATAATGCCAGATTAACTTGACTGCCTTTTCTGACAAGGTTTCCAGGCTGGCAGAACCAGAGAATGTCAGAGATATAGGGTATGTGGATTCCAGTGACACATTTAAAAGTCTCTCATGTTACCCTTGTGGACAAGATATCAGGATGAGAACCAGACAGCATGACAATTCTGTGAATTCACAATTGGTTGAATAATCAGATGCAAAAAGTGGTGATTAACAAATTGGGCAATCAGAAGGGAAGATGTTGCTATCATCACTGAGGATTTGTCCTTGGCCTTGTAATGGTCAGTGTTAATTATCACTGGCTTATAGGAAGGTATAGGGGCCTCTTTATCAGTTTTTCAGATAACACCAGGCTAACTGGAGATAGTTAACACCTTGGATGTCAGAATCAGGATTTTTTTAAAAAGATTTTAAAAAAAGATCAGACAGGTTAGAACAGTAATACGCTGAAACTAATAGGAATGAAATTTAAGAGAAATGTCAAGTTTGCTGTGATGTCAATAATCAACTGCACGTGTATAGGATGAGACCAGAGTTACCATGAAAATGATCTGGATGTTTCTGGGGACTGCCATCAAGGCATAAGTTAGCAAGAGCCCGAAGAGCTAATGCAAGCCTAGGTTACATGGAGAGAGAGCGTCCTAGAAAATGGGGTGAGAACACCACTGTCTTCTGCTACCATCAGACCTGTTGTACTTGTTCCTCACAAGCAACCCTCTATCTACGCCTGAGCCTTGTCCCTCACTGTCCCACATGCTGAGAATGTATTACTCACTTCCATCTCTTGGATTTCCTGCTTTCTTTCAAAGCTCAGGCCAAGCACCACCTTCTCTGTGAACCCCCCTCCCCAGGCTGCTGGTTCCCTTCCTCCGAAAACCACTATTTTGCATATATTCTCTCTCTCTCCTCTCTTCTCTCTCTCTCTCTCTCTCTCTCTCTCTCTCTCTCTCTCATTCTCTCTCCTCTCCCTCTCCCTCTCCCTCTCTCTCATTCTCTCTCTTTGTCTCTCTCTCTCTCCTCTCTCTCCTCTCTCTCCCTCCTCTCTCCTCTCTCTTTCTCTCTCTCCCTCCCTCCCTCTCTTCATATGCATACATACATACATGCATATATATGCATGTATATATACATATATAATTTCCCTTGTGTATCCTGATAGAAGCTCCCTGAGGGCAAAAATTCTCATTTTTCTGTGTGTCTGTAGTACAGTGCCTGGCACATAGCAGGTCCTTAATAAATGCTTTTTTTATTAATTGGTATAAACATAGGAATGTGTATTATTAGCATTTTATTAATATATCCTATTAATATTACTCTTAATGAAACGTTGCTGCTGTTGTTAATGCTGGCGATGAAAGCAGCCTGGTCTAGTGGATAAGAGAGGGTGACCTGGGTACCACTCTCACCTCCAGCTGATCGTGTGATCCTAGGTAAGTCACATAACTTCCCAGACAACTTGCTACGTTGCGCTGCAAAGAAGGCGCTCCTCGGCTTTGGTACGGAACGTTTCCTCACTGGTCGCTGCCTACGCTGATAAAAATCACTCCGAGATAATAAAAATAAGGACATGGACCTCTCTGACCCTCAGTTTCTTCACCTGCACCTGTTGCCATGCCTACCTCACAGATCAAAGGAGATCATGTCTGAAAGCACATTTCCGACGTCAAGGCCACAGGAATGTCAACTATTATGAGCACTCTATAATGGCAGTCTTCTCTGAAGGGTTCTCCAGGGGCAGTACAGTTAAACCTGTCCTACCTGGCCCCAGAGGAATGAACCCGAGCTGTGCGGAAAAGGGGAAGGGGAGGCATCGAATTGGGTTTGATCACAAAGGAAAACTGATCAGCAATTAGAACAGTCCAGCATGGCAATGGATCGGGTCCCCTGGAAAGATGGGACCTCAGGAATGGAGTACTTCGAGGAGAGGCTGGTTGACCACTGGTCAGATAGTCTAGAGGGGATTCCTGCTTAGGTCTGGGTTGGACTAGATGGCGTCTGACGTGCTATTCAGTTCTGAGAGTCTATGGGAGGAGAGAGAAGAGAGAGGGGAGGGAGGGAGAAGAGGAGAAAGAGAGGGAGACAGAAGGGGAAAGAAGAGGAGAGAGAGGAGAGGAAGGGAGAGGGGGACGGAGAAGAGCCAGGGCAGGGGGATGGGGGAGAGGGAGACAGGGAGACGGGAGACGGGAGACGGGAGACGGGAGAGGGATAGAGCGAGAGGAGAGGGGCCAGGAAAGGGTAAGGGAGGAAGAGGGCGACAGAGGAAGGAGATGAGAGGCAGGCGGCTGGGGGAAAGGGAGAGGACCGAGGCAAAGGCAGGAGGAGCGAGGAGCGGGAGAGCTAAGGAGAGAGGGAAGAGGGAAAGGAGATGAAAGAGCAGAGAGGACTGGGGAGGAAGCTTCCCCAGTCCTGCTCTCCTGCTCCTCCTTTGTTCCTTCTCCTCCTCCCTTGAGTCACGCCCCCTGGTCCTCCTCCTCCCCCTCTCCCCTCCCCTCCCCCTTCCAGGTCTCCTCTCCCCCTCCCCCTCTCCCTCTCCTCTCCCTCCTCCCTCCCTCTCCCCGGCCTCCTCCCTCACTCCCCCTCCTCTCTCTCTCTCCCTGAGGCGGAATGGAATTTTTTTCCCTGGACCGCGGCCAGGAACTAGGGGGGAGGCCGGGCAGGGCCGGGCAGGGGCCTGGGCCGGCCGGGGCCCACCGGCGGGAGGGAGAGAGAGACACACACAGAAAGAGAGGGAGAGAGGGAGAAAGGGAGAGAGAGAGAGAGAGAGAGAGAGAGAGAGAGAGAGAGAGAGAGAGAGAGAGAGAGAGAGAGAGAGAGAGAGGCAGCGAGGGAAAGGGGGAGAGGGAGGGACGGGCTGGGGGCAGGGCTGGGGGTTCCGCTGTGCGGGTCCCGGAGCGTGGGGAGGGAGACACACACACAGGGAGGGAGACATCGAGAGAGGGAGGGAGGAAGAGAGAGAAGAGGAGAGACAAGGGAGAGAGAGAGAGAGAGAGAGAGAGAGAGAGAGAGAGAGAGAGAGAGAGAGAGAGATTGAAAGAACATGGAGGGAGAAGGAGAAACGAAGACAGAGGAGGCAGAGACGGAGGGAGGGAGGGAAAGAGAAGGAGGAGGAGGGAGGGAGGGGGGATGGAGAGAAAGGAGGGGGAAAGACATAGAGACGAAGAAGAGATTCAAGAGGCTGAGAAATCCGGAGAGAGGGAGATCCGAGACCTGGAGGCTAGAGACAGACTCCGAAGCACCCAGAGAGAGGAAAGACCTAAGACAGAACGAGGCTCCAGGGCACTGGAAGACAACTGAGCCCCAGATTCCAAAGCAAGGATGGAGAAGGGACGAAGGGACAAGCCCCCCGCCCGCCGGCCGGCCAGCGAGACCAGCGAATCGG
>CM053588.1:24588374-24599118 GCA_028646515.1 Pseudochirops corinnae
CCCTGGGCAGGGCCCCTCCTGGGGGGGGGGGTAGGGAAAGAGGATGAAAACCTGGATTCTCGAGGGGGGCGGAGGCTGAAAGGGGGGACAAGACGCCTAGATCCCCATGGGGGTGGGGGGAATCAGGCGGCCTGAGTCACTGAGGGGGGCGGGGGCCTGGGCCCTGGGAGGAGGGAAAGAGAAGGCGGTTCGCTAAGGGAGCTCCCGGCACACGGAGAGTTAACGTCTGGCAGGGCGGCGGGAGGGGAGGAGGGGGAGGGGCGGGGTCGGGGGCTGCCCGCATTAAGGGGTCAAGGGTGAGCGAGGCGGCCCGGGGGGCTGTCTGGGCTGCCAGACAGCCCGGGGTCAGCGGCTGGGGCAGGGGCTGTCTGTCGGGGGAGGGCACTTGAGCATCTGGGCCCCCAGCCCCCGCCCCCTTAGGAACCCAGACGTCCCGTTCCTCCATTCCGCTATGCCTCTGGGACCAGGCATCCCGATCTCAGAGTCCCTAGCCCCTCAGAGACCTAGGCCCTAGGGGAGGAAGGGGGGGAGGCAGGGGGAGCCCAATCCCCCATCCCCCGAGGACCCAAGAATCCTGAAATCCGTCCTTGGCCTCTCTGAAACCTAGGCGTCCTACTCTCTCATCGCCTGCGGCCTCTCAAGAGACCCAGGCATCCAGATTCTCCCAGTCTCCTTTCCTCGTTCAAGGAAACTGGAGTCCTGAACCCCAGCCCCAGATCTCTCTCTCTCTCTCTCTCTCTCTCTCTCTCTCTCTCTCTCTCTCTCTCTTTCTCTTTCTCTTTCTCTCTCTCTCTCCTCTTTCTCTCTCTGGAACTCAGACTTCCGGATCACTCAGCTCCCCTATCCACCTACCTCCTCTCCCCCCCCACCCCCTATCCGGACCCGGTCCTTCCTCCACCTCCCTGAGCCCAGCTGGAGTCCGGCTCTCCAGGGGTTAAGGGGGCGGTGCAGCCGCCAGCCCGGGTTGCCATGACGCCAGACTGTTTGGGCCTGCTCTCTGACCCCCAGGGGCTCCCTGGGGGCTGGGAGAGGGGAGGGGACCCAGGCTTACTGCCCCCCAGCCCACAGTGGGAGCCATCCATCCCTTTTGATGCAGGTTCTGAGCCAGAGAGATGCCTGAGAGGGCCCTGGGCTAAAGGTCTGGACCCCTGGGTTCTGTCCTGATATGTGACCTTGGTCCAGGGGCACCCCTTTCTTGAGCCTCAGTTTCCCCTAGTGTGATAAGGGACTCAACTGTCTGGTTCTTCGATTCCTTTTCCCCCTTCCCCTCCCCTGGCTTGGGCCCAGAGCATGCTGGGATTCCAAGGCAGGCACAGGACCAGGGGTGGGGGGTGGTCCCAAAGCAAGGGCAGCTGTACTGTTGCCTCGGACCCTGGTCTGACTCTGGAAAGGGAAACCTAGACAGGGGACCCTCAGCCCAAGCCCAAGCAGATCTTGGGATTGAAACAGAAAGAGACATTGACAAAAAGATAGAAACAAAAAGACAGGACTCACAAATTGAGACCAGAGATGGATGGAGGGGTGGACAGAGAAGAGGAGAAAGAGAAGGTGTGGGCTTGAAAGGGAAGGAAAGACAGAAAAAGGGAAGGAAGGAGGGAGAAATGGAGGAGACAGACAGCAGGCACAAAGAATCCCACAATCGAACCAAGAGAGAAAGCAGAAAAAGAGAGATGGGGTCTGCCGGCCTCTGGGCCAGCCTTCACTGCTACCTCTTCTCTGCTCCCAGGAAATAAGCCAGTATTCCTAGGACCCTGAAAAGATCGAGATCTTGGCCAAGTAGCCAAATGGACAGGTAAGGATGCCCCACCCTGCCCAGAAAGAAGGCCCAGGTCAGGACTCCTCATCCCCCTCACAACACAGAAAGGGTAAGAACCACCTCCTTCATGCCCCAAATGGGGCAAGGGCTAGAGCATCAGGACACCTGGGTCCCTGTGGGAGGCAGGGGGATCAGGAAGCCTGGATCCCTGAAGGGGGGCAAGGGTTGAGGAATCAGAACACCTGAGTCCCTGAGGGGGACGGGGGGATCAGGAAGCCTGGTTCCCTGAGAGGGGCAGGGGCTAGGGAATCAGGACACCTGGTTCCATGAGAGGGGCAGGGGCTGGAGCATCAGGACACCTGGGTCCCTGAGGGGGCAGGGGTTGTGGCCCAGGCACCTGGCTCCTGGGGGGGCCCATTCTGCAGCCTGGCACCCACCCGTAGATCCGACCTTGCGGGGCGCCGGCCACACACAAGCTCGAGTCTGTGGGTCTGTGTCGGGATTGGCATCGCCTCCGGGCCCCCCTGCCAGCCTGGTCCAGCCCCCGCCCAGCCCGGCCCTGTCCACCTCACGCGCTGCCCGGGCTGAGGTAGTAGGTTGTACAGTTGAGAGAGACACCTGTGGAGATAACTGTACGGCTCACTAGCTTTCCCCGGGCTGTGCCCTGCACCGGAGGAGGAGGGGGAGAGGGTAGGGGAGGGGTCCATGCCAGGGGCTGGGCTTGGCACAGCCTGGGAGCTGTTGATTGGGGGCCAGTAGCAATGTGACCCTGCCTCTTACCCTGACCTGGGCACGGGGGGAGACAGCGTCTTTGTCTCTGGGTCCCTCTCTGTCCCTCTCCGTGTTTTCCAGTAGCACTGTTTTTCCATCTCTGTGTGTCTCTGGGTCTGGCTCTGTTTCCGTGTGTGTGTGTGTGTGTGTGTGTGTGTGTGTGTGTGTGTGTGTGTGTGTGTGTGTGTGTGTGTGTGTGTGTCTTTCCTTGTCTCTGTCTCTCTGCCTCTGATCCCCTACCCCCGCTGTCCTCTCGGTCCCTGAGACCCTTTAACCTGTGAAGACGTCCAGGGTCACAGGTGAGGTTCTTGGGAGCCAGGAGGCCGGCCCATCAACTGACAAGAGCCAGGATCCTCTGTGCTCATAACCTTGGCCTTACTGATGACCCCAACCTCCAGCCCTAACCTTCAACTCCAGCCTTCATCTCTGGAACCTGAATCCCTGAGAAGTGTTTGAGTTGACGGATGCCTCATCCTTGGGGATGGGTGGGCTTGGGGCAGAGGGGGACACAGGATGGCTAGGTCCATGAGTGACAGGGAGATGGACACTTGGGAGATCCTGGGGGCCAAGTCCCCTCCCCCACATTCCCTGATGACCTCACAAAGGTCATCTTCTACTGCTTTCCTTCCCTACCTACCCAGGCCATGGCCTTAGCTGTGTCCCCACAGGCCAGTCAAATGGCCCCCCTGGCCTTGGGCCTGGCCCTCAGGCTGCTGGTGATGAGCCTCCCAGTGAACTGGGGCTGCCTGCTCTGTTTCACTTCCGAGCTTGACCGGCAGCGTGTCTGCCAGATCTTTACAGGCCTGAAGAGCCACCAGGGTTCCGAGTGTGGGACCCAGCTGATGGAAGCTTTCCAGGGCCTGACCCACACCCAGATAAGTGAGGAGCTCCCCAGCCCAGAGTAGCTCAGCAGCAGCAGCAAGCACCCCAAAGATCTCATCCCCCACACTCCCCCCACTGCCACCAAGAGAGAAGCACTTAGCACCCTCAGGGATCAAGACCCAAGATCTAGAGGCCGTAGCCACCATAGAGAACCTCCAGGCCTATCCTTCCATTGTCTAGAGAACAGCAGACCGCAAGGTCCCTCCTTCGCTCATTGATTCAGAGCTGGGAGGGACCTCGGAGGCCAGCTAGTCCAGCACTCTCACTTTACAAATGCCCAAGGGCCTAAGCAGCAGCAGTGATCATATTGAGACCCTCTGAACTTACTCCCTCCCCTCATCAGAGACCCGAAATAGGCCTGGGAGAACCAGGAGAAAAACACCCATCACCACACCACCTTGAATGGGTCCTGCCCTTGGGCCCGGGTACTACTTCCCTAGCCAAAGGTGGATTCTCCCAGGGCTCATGTACCTGGTAACCCTCTTCTCCCCCGACACTGGGCCTCTCTGACCCCCACTCTCCAGGGGAAGTTTGGGACTCCCCCAAAAGCATATCATAGCCCCTAGTAGCTGAGAGCCCACTTCTCAGGGGTAAATGCCCATTTAGAACTGAGTGCTCTCTCCAAACCCCATGGTGTGGATTCTGGGGTCCAGCCCCTGCTCCCTTGCCACACCCCCCTCCCCCACCTCCCAGATTATGCTGAGAGAACCCGACTGCATGATGCCTTCACTCAGACCATCTTCACCCTGGAGGAAAAGGCTGCAGCGAAAGGTGAGTGTGGCCTCAGACTTCAAACCTTGGGTCTGAGGGACCTTGGGATCACTGCGGGGCTATGATCACACTGGAAAAGAGGGAGCAAGTCCTATGATCATGAAGTGGGGGAGGGGGAATCTGATAAGGCTGCTACTGGAGGGAGGCTGTTACTGGAGTGGTAATGCTAGAGGGAGGGGTAGAGGGTCTGTGATAATGATCAGCAATGATAACATTGTGAGCAGGTCTATTTTTAAAATGGATAAAGAGGAGAAGGTATGACAAGATGGGAAGGAGGGAGCCCTATGATAATGGAGGAATGAGTGAGGGGACCTGTTTAAACATGTGAAAGGGAGAGGCAGAATAAAGGGTGTGTGATAACTTGGCAATCAGGGGACTTTCCATGCTGTCAGTGTTCAAAGAACCGTGGTAATGTGGGAATGAGGGGACCTGACCTGTTGTGAGAGTGAACAGGGTCTGTAACAAGGGGCTAGGAAAGAGGAGGTGTGAGAGTAAAGAGGGCAGAGTCATCAATTTGGAGCTAAAAAGGAATCCTAAGACCCACCTGGTTCATAGATGTTATCGTGTGGCAGTGATCTGAGATAATATTGCATGGAGGGGTGGAAGAAGTTGTTGAAGGAAACTGAACTAAGGAACCATCTCATGCCAGACTAACCTGCTTTCCTCTTTTGACAGGATTACTAGACAAGTAGATTAGGAGACCTAGTCTACCTAGATTTTAGCAAAGCATTTGACCAAAGTCTCTCACACTATCCTTCCGGAAAAGATGAGAAGATATCAGGCATTATTCAGTTACATCAATTTGGAATTGATTGAATGAATGACTGGAACCAATGACTGGTTCCATGTTGCTTTGGAAGGAGGTCCCTACTAGAGTGCTACTGGCTTCTTTGCCATTGAGTGTTTCATCAATAACCACTAAAGGCGTAGAAAGCATGCATACCCAATATTGCGATTGACACAAACCTTCAAGGCATAGTCAATAAGCACATACTAAATGCACTATCCTAAGCACTGGGGATATAAAGAAAGGCAAGAGCCATTCCTTCTCTCAGGCAGCTCACTGTCTAATGGGGGAGACATCATACAAACAGAATAAATCAGAAATAATCAACAGTGCGCTAGAATTAAGGAGGATTTGGAAAGGCTTCCCGTAGAAGGTGAGACTTTAAAAAAAATTTGAGAAACTACAAGGCAGAGATGAGGAGGGAGAACAACAAGAGAAAATGTAGGGAGTCACGAGGAACGGCAAGGCAGCCGTTATGCCTGGACCAGAGAGTGTATGGCAGGGTGTGAGGGAAGGGGGAAAGTACTGTACTAATATCATCTCATTTGATCCTCACAATCCTAGGAGGTAGGAGCTGTTACTATCCCCACTTTACAGTTGAGAAAACTGAGGCAAACAGGTTAAATGACATGCCCAGGATCACAGAGCTAGCGAGCATCTGAAGCTGGATTTGAACTCAGGTCTTCCCAATTCCAGTCCCAGTACTCTGGCCACTGTGACACTAGCTGCCTCTAGAGTATAAGAAGACTGGAAAGATAGGAAGGACAGGTTATGAAGGGCTTTGAAACCAGAGGATTTTATACTTGACCTGGAGGTGATGAGGAACCCTGGAATCTATTGAATGAGAATGGGGTGAGAGGAGAATAATGTGTTTAGCCCTGAGTTTTAGGAAAATCACTTTGCCATTTGGAGGATGGATTGTGGTGGGGAGACACTCAAGGCAGGCAGACCCAGCAACAGGCTGTTGCAATACTCCAGGTAAGGGTGTCTGCACTAGGGTGGTGACAGTGTCAGAAGACAAGAGGAGGGATATTTGGGAGATGTTGCAAAGATGAAATCAACAACAGGTCTTGGCAGCAAATTGGATATGGTGGATGAAGGTGAGAGAGAGTGAGGAATCAAGAATGGCTTTTAGGTTTCGAGCCTGAGGGACTGGGGAGGATGGTGGTGCCTTTGATGGTGATTGGAGAATTTGGTTTAGGGAGAAAGATAATGAGGACAGTTTTAAACATGTTGAGTTTAAGATGGCTAGAGGTCATCCAGTTGGAGGTGTCCAGTAGGCAGTTGGAGAAGGGAGAATAGCAGAGATTAGGACTGGATAAATAGATCTGAGATAGATATATTCAGAGATGATAATTTAATTCATGGGAGCTGTTGAGATTAACAAGTGAAATAGTTTGGAGGAAGAAGAGAAGGCCCAGAGGGAATACTCACCAATAACATGATGGCATGATCTCAATGAAGATCCAGCCAAGTGGTCAGATACATAGGAGGGGAGTATAATGTCCTAAAAACCTAGGAAAAAATAGAGAGTGATTGACAGTGTCAGAGGCTACAAAAAGGTCAAGAAGGATGAGAATCCAGAAAGTTGGGAGGCTGAAGTTGATAAGGTGAAATTGAGTAAGAATAAATGTAAAGTCCTTCCCTTGGCTTCAAACATTCAATTTCACAAGTATATTAAGTTGGAGACAGTATGGCTTAACTGAAAAACACTTGGGGTTATAGCATCATACAAGTTCAATGTGAGTCAGCAGTATGATATATAGATACAGATACATAAGCTTAATACTGGTGAGGTCATTAGGCTGTGTTAACAGAGGCATAGCATCCAGGAATATATCCTGCTTAGATGTGGTACCTCTGTCCTCTGCCTTGGTCCGATATCATCTGAAGTCTTGAGCTCAGCCATGAGCACCACAGTTCAGGAAGCCAAAGTAGGGAATAAACCAAAGTAGGGAATAGAGGGGCTGTGATGGTGATCCCTCTCCCACCTGGGAAAAAGACACCCTGACTTCTACTATATAACCTCCTAACCCCAGCCCAGTTGGCTTACACTGACCAACATTGCCCTGGAATGAAGTAGTCCACCAAGACAGCAAAGGGCTTTGGTTCCGTATCCCATGACCATCATTTAAAGGGATATTGAATCTGGTTCAGAAGAGACTGCTCTGGGAGGACATCATGGCAGTCTCCAAGTATCTGAAGGACCATCATGGAGAAGAGATGTTAGCCTTGCTCTGAATGGCCCAGCAGGCAGATGTCAGAGCCCAGAGCCATGGGTGGAAATTACAAAGTGGCCAATTTGATGTCAGGGAAAACTTCCTAATGATTAAAGCTGCCCCAGCATGAAGTTGGGCACTTCCAGAGGCAATGAGTTTCTCCTTCCTAGATGGATTCAAGCAAAGGCTTTTCATGAATACTTTCATAGAGGGATTCTGGTCAAGGTGTAAGTCCAACCAGATGACTGTCAAAACCTTTCCAGCTCTTAGCTCCTGTGATTCTGCAGAGGTTGATGGTGATGGAATAAGGAGAAATTATTCCAGTGAGTGGTGGAGGGCCTATGAAAGTGATGTACTGAAGGGGCCTGCTTAAATGAGGAATTGAGAAGGGATTTGACCATGTGGGCAGAAGTTGAGGAGAGGGGAAGGGAGACCTGGTTAATATGGAAGTGATAACGTAAGTGAGGGAGATGTGGCAATTCAGGGGTGATGCGGACATCTAGACCAACACTGAAATAATATTGAAATGAATGGGGCTTTGATAATATTGGAGTGAAGAGGGTATGTTAATATGGGAGTGGGATGGATTTTATTTTAACGATCAAGTGAGAATGGACGTGATAATGTCGGTGACAAGAGTTCTTTAATAATGGTAGCATGGTGGGAGGGTGATAATGAAGAAGTTAATGTAATAATATCAGATTGGTGGGGTTTGACTCTTTTCATGTTGAATTCAGAAGGGATATGGAATGAGGGAATCTGAAGAGAAGCTCTTTAGCTTGTGGCAGCAGGGGAAGTAAGGAGAATAGATGGGATAATGAATGAGTGAAGGGATCTGTTTTAACTATAGATTTAGGGGACCTGTTTTAATGATAGATTTAGGAAACCAGTTTCTTATGGATTTGAGGGACCTGTTTTAATTATTATGTGGGGGGACCTAAATTTATTGTTAAAGTGAGGCAGGCCTTGGATAATGATTGAATAATAGGGATATAGTGATGAGGTAGATAGGAGGGACATGAGATACATGGGTTTGAGATGGCCTCAACAATGGAGTCAGAAGAAATATGGTAAAGACGAGGCAGTGAGAGGGGGGAATGTGATAATGATATGAAGATGTGGTGATTCTGGGGTCAGCTGGGACCTCTGATGATTGTAGAGGTGAAAATGAAGTAAGAGGCTTATAAGAAGGTTGTAAAGCAGTGGTTCTCAACCTTCCTAATGCCACGACCCTTTATTACTTGTATGTAGGTATATCTGCACGCGGGCGGACCACCTGGAGATGGATAGTGGAGCGGTGTCTCGGTTCCTAAGACCATCGGAAATTTGTGTTTTCCTATGGTCTTAGGTGACCCCTGTGAAAGGGTTGTTCAACCCCCAAAGGGGTTGCGACCCACAGGTTGAGAACCACTGTTGTAAAGAGACCTGTTTTCATGATGAAGCAAGATGGGATGTGATAATGTTGGACCGCAGGGCCCCGCTTTAATGTCAGAGTAAGAGAGGGCCTATGCAGCCTTGGGGCACATGATAATGATGGATTGAGCAAGTTTGGATTATACGAGAGTGAACAGGCCTGTGGAGATCGTGCTTATGTTGAATAAACTGGTGATGGTGTTGGAGTAAGAGGTGGAAAAGCATGATAATAGCAAGGAAAGGGCCAGGGAATCCCTGATTTAGAGCCAACACCATCACAGAGATCACCTCTTCCAGAGACGTTGGGGTCCTGGAGTGACATACAGCCCACAGTACTAATGTCACATTGAGGGAGGCCTGGCAGAATGTTGGGAGGTAGGGGGATCCATGACAATGATGGAGGGAGGGAGGTGGCACCCGTGATCATGACAACGTGGGGCCAAGGCTCTTTTAATGGCAGAGTAAGGAGCGATGGAATGATAACAATTGACAAAACAGGACCCGAGATTGTGTTAGAGGGAGGTGGCATTCCATAACGTAGGAGGGGGACTCAGGGTAACGTCAGAGGGTGATGACAGTGGAGTAAAGGATCTGGGAATCTTAGATTTAGAGTGAACTGGCATCCTTGGGGCTATCTGGTTCAGAGATGGTGGGATCACGTGGGTTAATACTGGAGTAAGGGTGAAATCACTCAGCATACGGCCAAGAGGTGCCGGGGAATGTTAGGAGAGAGGAGGGAAGATGAATGAGGCAGTGAAAGGGGCTTTGGAGGGAGGGGGCCTTTGGTAGCAATATTAGGGTAAAGAGGGAAAGAGTAAAGAGGAACAGAAGGAAAGGATGTGACCATGTAGGGGGACGGGGAACCTGTGACTGTGGAAATGAAGGCTCATGGATCCATGGAATACATACAGGGTAATAGAGGTGAATAAAGATATAAACACATATACATATGGGGAAATCAGAGGTGGGTAGGGGGGGAACTTGATGGAATGTGAGAGGAAGGGAGGCCCAAGAGAGAGAGTCAGGATCCCCAGGATAGTATTGGGGTGTAAGAATCTGAGGTGATGATGATGGAATGAGGGGGCCTTGGGCTAATGGTGGAATGAGAGGGACCTATGATGATAATGAAGTGGAGGAGGTTAGTTGTGATCATCTTGGAGGGAGGAAGGGAGCCTACTTAACGGCAGAGTCATAAGGACTGTAATAAGGAAGACCTGTCCTCACCTAGCAGTGAGATATAGGACATGATGATAGTACAAAGAAGGAGTAAGCAATCATACATGAGAGCTGAATAAAAGTCATAGACTCATAGGCTTAGAGCTGGGAGGGACCTCAGGGACCACGTCTAGTCCAATCTTCTCATTTTCCAGTTGAAGAAACTGAGGCCAAAGAAGCCTAAATTATTTGCCTGGGGTCACAAAGCTAGTAAATATCAGGGGCAGAATTTGAATTCATTTCTCCCTAGCTCCCAGTTGGCACCCTGTCCACTATGACTTGCTGTCTCTTCATCTCCATGTCCATCAAAAGATGCAAAAATGTTGGAGTGGGGGGGGGGGCGGGGGGGGGGGAACCTTTGATAAAGTTGGAGTGGGGGAAGCACCTGAGCAATGTCAGCATAAAGACACCTGTTTTGATGATCGAGTGAGGGGGATTATGAAAATCAGGAGTCTTGTTTTACTTGCGGAGAAGTTGTGATAATGAAGTAATGAGAGAGTTTGTGCTGATGTTGAAAGGAAGGGATCTAATTTAAAAATGGAGTGAGACGGGATGGGATGGAATGATGGAATAAAAACGGGCTTGTGATAATGTTGGAGTAAAGGGGAAGAATGAATGAGAGAAAATGGAGTGAGGGGGCCTGCTTTAATGATGGAATGAGATGGGATGTGGTGATGATGTAGGGATGGGACGTGTGATAATATTGGAGTGAAGGAGCCTGTGAAAATGTTGGAGTGAAGGAGCCTGTGAAAATGTTGGAGTGAAGGGGCCTGTGATAATGTTGGAGTGAGGGGGCCTGTGATAATGTCGGAGTGATGGGGCCTGTGATAATGTCGGAGTGATGGGGCCTGTGATAATGTTGGAGTGAGGGGGCCTGTGATAATGTTGGAGTGAGGGGGCCTGTGATAATGTCGGAGTGAAGGAGCCTGT
>CM053588.1:24605237-24617491 GCA_028646515.1 Pseudochirops corinnae
GGAAAGAGAGAGAAGAGAGAGAGGGAGGGAAGGAAGGAGGAAGGGAGGGAGGGGGAGGGAGAAGATAAAGGAAGGATCAATAAAACATTTTTAAAATGCAGAAGAAACCCGAAGTTCAGAAAAGGACAAGATTATTACTACCTTATTAAATGTCACAGGATAAGGGATCAGCCCTTGATTTCATTAGCATAGGGAACTCCCAGGTGAGAAAATGCCCTCTATCAAGCAAGTCAACATCTTCTCTCTGCAGCTTGGAGTCTTAGAAAATTTCTCAGGGTCATGAGTGGTGAAATGACCTTCCCACAGTCTCCCAGCCCATGTGTCTTAGACTTAACCTTGTCTTAAATTATATACAAATCTGTGTGTGCTTTTCAAAATACTATACACAGAAGTTTTCAGGCTCATGAACCTGTACTTTTTGGTTCTCTATACTTTGAAGTGTTTGTTTCTGACACTCAAATGAAAAAGGAAACTAAAAGAAAAATAAATACTCATGAAATCCATAGCCCAGGACCCCTGCCGAGGTGGGAGGACACTGTGTTAAGTACAGGTGTGATGACTGTGTGTTCTGTGGCTCCAGTGTGATGACTCTGGGTCTGGAGGAGAGCTGTGAGAGAACTGGCTACTAGGTAGCTGTGTGATAACTCGGAGGTGTGCTAACACCTCAATGCTCCTTCTGAGGGGGGGGAAGGTGGAAGGCATTGACACTGGGCTCCTGACAGGGGCAGCCATGGCTCGGTGGGATCACCCAGGCCCTAGCACCTCATCAGTCTCAGTGTAAGGGAAATGGCCCTTTTAATTTCCAGTGATCAAGACTTCAGGGAATGGTTCTCTTAGAAGGATACTGAGTTCACGGGCCCATAGGACAGCAGGCTTCAGGGCTCTAGCTAGAGGCATAGGATTCCAATATAGCAGTCCAGTGGAGATTCAAGGACTGGAGATAGAGATTTGGAAATCACCGTTCCTACAGTGTATTCACAGTGTTAGCATAAACCCACCAGTGAAAGATTGGTGTTATTTGTCCTTCTTTCTCAAAGAGGACCAGTGACATCAGGAGGGTGATGTCCTGACTTGCAAGTGAATTGGATTGAAGTCAGGCAAGGCTGTGCGAAGTCACCAACCTCAGGCTCTCCTGCAGGGTCACCTGAGGCCAGTGGCTAGACAGAGGTCAGGACAACTGGAAAGGATTCCCCCCTACTCCCCAAGTGAAAGAAAAAAGTAAAGAATAAACATTTACTGAGCACATATTATGTGCCAGACACTGTTCTAAGCACTTGACATCTAATTATTGTCTCCATTTTACAGATTAAGAAACTGAGACAGACATTTGCTAAGCGACTCTCCCAGGGTCACACTAGATTTGAACTCAGGTCTTCTTATGCACACTAGACCCCCTAGCTGAAGGAGTGTGAAAGAGGGCTGAAAACATTCACCCCTCAGGGCTAGGAGGAAGATGATGAAGCAGAGAGATTAAAGAGAGGGAAGGAGAACCAAGAAAGGGTGTGGGGCCTCTGAAGGAGTAGAGAAAGGTGCCCACTGGTCATCAGGGCCACATGCTGCAAAGTGGTCAAGGAGAAGAGCCCAGGAAATTTTGTCGTTAAGGAGAGTGTTGCTGTCAACAAATTAATTCTCTCTCATTTTTTTTTTCATTTTTCTGGCTTAGCCAAGGCAATTTTACTATTACTTGTGCGCACAATGGGTGAACCAGACCATGAACATGCAAACAGGTCCCACAGCCTTGCTCTCTAATCAAGTGGGGTATGGTTGACTAGTTTACAGTCTCATTCCAAAGACAAAGAATGAATTGACTTTAAAGAATGTAGTTCCAGGTGGGGTAGAGAGAAGGAGCCAGATTACAAGGGGCTAACACATCAACTGCTAGTGGCAGGATCCAAATAGATCTTGGCAGGCTATGTAACACTGAATCCAGTTGAAGAAGCTTAAAATTCAATAGGGTTAAATATCAAATCTCACGTTTGAGTTTTTAAAAAATCAGTCTCACATTTCCAGGATGGGGGAAGGCATGGCCAGAAAGTGATCAGTCTAAAAAAGATCTGAGAGATTTAGTAGGCTCTCAGTTCCATAGGAATCAGAGGTGAAATACAGCAGCAAAAAAAAAATAATAATAAAACCAGGGAAAACAAGGGGATGCTGAATTGCACTGGGAGGTATTGCTCCTCAAAAGAAGGAAGTTTTAGCCCCCCAGGTGTCTGACTTAGTCAGAATGCATTGGAAATATATCATGCACCAATAAGCTGGAGAGATCCAGAGCAGGGCAAGTAGCAATGGTGAAGGGTTCACTAATGAAGCAAGGATTCATCAATGGTCTGCTTTGTGCCAGGCACTGGAGGCTTCAGATTAAAAAAAAAAAAAGGAACAGTACTTGTCTTCAGGAAGCTTCCAGTCTACCAAAGGGCACAATATGTGTATCTATCCATGTGCATGGATTATACAAAATGAATCCAAGGTAGCTTGGTAGGAGGAGGCACCGGCTAGCTGGAGGGGTCCAGAAAAGCCTCGAGAAAAAGGCTGAGCTTTGAAGGAAAGTAGGGGCTGGAAGAGGCCAAGGTGAGAAGGGAAGGAATTTCAGCATCAAATACAAAGACAGGAAATGAAGGGTTGTATGTGAGAAACAGCAAAAAAGCCAGTTCGTATCAGAGAGTATATAAAGGAGAACGATACGTAATTAGTGTGCTGCACAAGTATGTTGGAACCAGGTCATAAAGGGCTTTAAAAGCCAAACAAAGGAGTTGGTATTTTATCCTATAGGTCACAGGGAATTACTGGTGTTCATTGAGAAAGGGAGTGATGTGGGAGAATCCCTGTGGGAGATGACTGAGTAGAGAGAAAAGAGTCTTGAAGGAGAAGACCTCCCGTTAGGAGGCCATTATAACAGTCCAGGAGAGAGGTGCAGAGATGCTGCCCAGGGCAGTGGCAAGGATGACGGCTGAGTAGGTGACGTATGGGAGAGCTTTTACAGAGACTGGGACGAGAAGGGTTGGTAACTGATTGGATGTGCAGGTTTGTGTGAGGGAGGAGTTGAAGATGACCAGGAGTTTGAGAACCTAGGAGTTGGGACAAATGGGTACTCTGGACAGATAATAGGGCAGATTGGGAAAGGGATGAATTTGGGGGGAAAGATAAGGAGTTCTGTTTGGGACATAGGTTGTTGTTATTCAGTCATTTCAATCTGATTCTTCATAGCCCCATCTAGGGTTTTCTTGGCAAAGATATTAAAGTGGTTTGCCATTTTCTTCTCCAGCCCATTTGACAGATGAGGAAACTGAGGCAAATAGAGTTAAGTGACTTGCCCAGGGTCACACGAGTAGTAATTGGTGAAGGCAGGACTCAAAATCTAGTTGGAATGTCACTGGAATGTAGTTTGGAATTTCCAGTAGGCAGCTGCCTTAACTAATGATGCAGGACTTGAGAGCAGGGAGAGATGGGGCTGGATATTTAGATCTGGAAGTAAGTAATCTGCATTATCTGCACTGAAGTGATCATTTAACCCATGGAAACTGATGAAGTGGAAGGGAGGAAGGGGGAGGGGGAGAGAGAGGGAGAGAGAGAGAGAGAGAGAGAGAGAGAGAGAGAGAGAGAGGAAAGAGAGAGGAGAGAGAGAGAGAGGAGAGAGGGAGGGAGGGAGAGAGAGAAAGAGAGAGAGGGAGAAAGGGAGAGAGAGAGGAGAGAGGGAGGGAGAGAGAGAGAGAGAGAGGAGAGAGGGAGGGAGAGAGAAAGTATAGAATAGATAGTACAATATGGTAAAGAGAAAAAAGAAGAGGATCTAGGGCAGATCTAAGGCAGAACCTTAACCCCCATGGTTAAGGTTCATGTCTATCTGATGAGACAGGAAGGGAGCATTCATACAGGGAAGAGGAGATCCAAGAGAGATCAATGTCATGAAAACATAGAGAAGAGAGAATTTCAGAGAGGCTGGTCAACAGGCCCACTTGTTTCAGAGGTCAAGAAAAATGATGACTGAGAAAAGGCCATCGGCTTTGGCAATTAAAAGATCACTGGTAATTTGGAGAGAACAGTTCCAATTGAGTGACGCTCCAGCCATACTCCAAACTTGAGATGGTCGTGTGCCATGGTGGGACTGGACCAGCAGCCATTATAATTGTTATTATACCTGCTATGCATTTTAATGGTGTTTGGTAGTATGTGGTACTATAATAGTAGTTTATTTTATAATAATTGTTATTATATCAGAGAGGCAGCCTGGCACAGCCAGCCTTGGAGTTGGGGTAACTTGAATTGAAGTCCTATGTCTGACACACACTGGCTATTGGAGACCCTAAGCACTAGAGTCCTTAACCTCTCAGGGCCCTCAGACCAGTCTCTGAAGACTAAACATCACAGAGCATGTTTGCCTCAGTTTTTCAGCTGTAACGTAGGTATAATAATAGCACCTACCTCCCAAGATTGTTGAAGGATCAAGTGAGACAATATTTGTAAAGCTCTTAGCACAGTGCCTGACTCAGAGTGGGTGTTGCATAAATGCTCATTCTCTTCCCTTGGCCATCTCCCTTGGTAGTAGACATTCCCTCTACCAATGAAATCACAGGTTCAGTCCAAATACTGATACTGATAGTAGTACTAGTACTATCCTGGGTAGTAGATACAGTGGTTTAGGGTCAGAGAACCTGGTGTCCAGTCCCTCCTGTGACACTTACTAGCCCACATGATGTGAGACAAATCACTTGCATGTGAATGATGTTATAGAGACTGAATCTTAAAGCTCAAAGGGCATTGGGTCCAACCTTTCCTGAAAAGTACACCCTTGACATCCCCACTTTCCCCAGCTGACATATGGATACTTCCATTGACCAGAACTCAGCCCTGTCTGACCCCTGATAACAAAGAGGACTATCATCTCAGAGAACAGCCTCTCCAACAGGTTGTCATCCTGCCTCTGAACTTCAGGGCTGTAGGGAGCCTCCAAGACTCCAGCATTGGCCCTCCTCTCTTTCCTTCTAAGTGTAACAGAGAGCTTCGTAAGAAAATGGCACAATTGGATTCCAGCCTGACTTCCTAGTCTTGTTTCCCATTAGTCCCTTTCAGGCATTCTGGTTTTCCAGGCAAACTGGTCTGTATACTGTTCATTGCATGGGAAACTCCATTCCTTTGTCTTCCGGACTTGGACTACACTCACTCATCTCTGACTCTTAGAATCTTTAACTTTCTACTAAAAAAAAATTGCACAGAACAGAATAGAAGGCTGGTTGGTTGTTGTCCTTCACGCTCAAAGAGGACCAAAATGACATCACTATACCAGGGTCAAGGTACAGTGTGTCCAACTGTGGCTGATTGGCCCAATACAAGCTCAGAAGGCTCTACCACAGTTCAGGCACAAATAGTCTACCTGAACATTTGGAGTGGAGATGGCTCTAGATATGGAAATCTCACCTTTCTCTGGAGCTACTGCAATTCTGCTTTGCTCATAGAGCACAGCACCGTTTTGGATGCAGGCAGGCCATGCCAGGTGGCTCTATGCCAGTGTCTCTCATGTCTCCCAGTTGATTCCAAAGTTCTTCAGAGAGACTTTGAGAGGGTCCTTGTATCACTTCTTCTGATCACCATGTGAGTGCTTGCCTTTTGTGAGTTCTCTATAAAATAATATGGAAGGAGGTTCAGAGGGAAACACAGACCAGCAGGACAGCTTAGGAACAAACATACTGAATGCATGATGTACTTTTGGGAAAAAACCCAAAAAACTCCAAAATGGAGATTCATGGTTTCGTGTAGAACCCTGTTTTTTCTGCTCTTTTTTTGCATGTGGAAATGCCCAGAGATACAGGTGTTTGTCAGGTTCAGAATAACCCAAAATAAAATGATGTAAGTTCTTAGAAAAGCATCCTCCCCAAGGCTTGGGTTGGGAGCTCTCTTCTCAGGGAAGCCTTTCCTGGTGGGCTAATGCTTGCTTCTCCCTCCTCACACTCTTTTATTTACTTCTCTATCTCTCCTGAGAAGTAGAAGGTTCTTGGAGGCAACTCCTATTCTTCTCTTGTCTTTATAATCCTTGAATAGAGCTTGTTGAAATGGCAGCTGTTGCTTGCCTTCTTGTGGAAGGAGGGGGGAAGTGAGAGTGAGAAAATTTGAATTTTTTAAAGAAACAAATGTCAAACACCTACCTCTTAGGGTTGTTGTAAGATATTTCTAAAACATGTTACAGACCTTAGAGTACTATGTAAATATTTGCTCACTATTATTATCGTCAAATTTTTCTTCCAAGATGATATGAACACAGATTTAGAAGTAGAAAAGACCTTAGAGATGGACAAGGCCAGACAGCCCCCTCCTTTTGTGGAAGAGGAAACTGAGTCTCAGAGACATTAAGAGTTCTAGCCAGCACCACACGGTTAGTAAGAAGAGTCCAAGGCAGGACTGGAAGCAAGCCTTCCTGACTCCAAATACAGTGCTTTCTCCAATGTGCCATGCTTCCTCAGTGAATGCAAAATCATGTGGGTGTAGAAAAATGCTCTTTGCATCCACATAGCAATATTTCTGTGTGCAAAAGTCTTTCCTCCTAATACCTCCCCCAGTCCTGAACAGGATCCTTGGCTCCCGAAGGCTCTGCCAGCAGGGCCTACCAAGCTGGAAACGTTCCTAGTAGGGGCCCAACAAAGACCTTGTGTCTGCTGTCCAAGGAGTGGCCTGGCAAAGGGCAGGGAAGTTCATCACCAGAGGGTTGGCTGAATTCTTTCAGCCACAGTAACCCTTGAAGAGCCTTCACAAGGCACAGAGTGGATTTGACAAGTGTCCGTAGAAAAAGAATCCATCCCCATGGGATCCTATATAACTAATATGATGACTATGAAATAGGTATTGTTATTATATAACTAACATTTACATGGTGCCTTAAGGTTTGCAAAGCACTACATATATAGTATGATATATATATAATGTATATAGTATATATGTATTTCATAGTGTATATGTATCATATATGGTTATACATCATATAGTATATATCTATCATAGTATATATATATATATATATATATATATATATAGGCCATCATCATCATCGTTTTGTTGTTCAGTAATTTCTCCACTTCTTTGTGAGCCCATTTGTATTTTCTTGACATTTGTCATTTCCTTCTCCAGCTCATTTGACAGATGAGGAAACTGAGGCAAATAGGGTTCAGTAATTTGCCCAGGGTCAGACAGCCAGCAAGTGTCTGAGGCCAGATTTGAACCAGGGAAGATGAGTCTTCTTGACCCAAGGCCCAGCATATTATGCACTATGGCGCCATCTGGCTGCCCCATCTCCATCTTACACATGAGGAAATTCATGCCCAGAGGGGTTCAGTGATTTGACCAGGACTACACAGTTGGGAAGTATCTGGGACTGGCTTCAACCTCCCTGGTCCAGCACTGTGTCCACCATGCTACCTCCTTCTCATAGATCGGGGTTCTTTTGGCTCACAGGAGTAAGAAAATAGGACATAGGAAAACCAAGATCCACAAAGGTTAAATGACTTGGCTAGGGCCACTTGTAGAATCATAAAAGCACAGAATTCCAGACCTAGAAGGGGCTTTAGAGACTATTGAGTAACACACACACACACACACACACACACACACACACACACACACACACACGCATACACACACACACATTTTACAGAGGAATCCCAAGAAGGGGAAAGGACTTACCCAAAGTCACAACCATGAGTTAGTGGCAGAATGAGATTTGAACCCAGGCCTTCTGCATCCAATTCCAGTGTTTTCTCCACAGCAACACTCCCTTATTTGGTTGCAAAATTCTCCCCAAACCCTATGAGTTTTTTTATTTTAAATTCAACCGCTCCTCCCCAAGAAAATATCATTTCCAGATTCATAGCAGATCATGAAAAGAGGATTTTTATGTGGAACATGAATCTCCTTTTCATCCTGTTTAGGTTTTCTTTAAGTATGTAATCAACACCACACATTACTTTAAAAAACTTTCCTACTTCTCTGTGTTTTCCTCTGAAATTCCTTGTGCCTCCATTTGTGCATTTTTCAAATTGTTTCGATTACCCTCTTTTTATGGCATCGGTATTACCAACCTCCTCCTTTCTCCCCCCACCCTTCTATTCCTCCCTCCAACTAAGAGAGAGAAAGAGAGAAACCCTCATAACAAACTTAGTCAAGCAAAACAAATTCCCAGAGTGACTGTCCAAAAATGCACATTTCTTTCTGCACTCTGAGTTCATCACCAAAAGTCAAAAGGTAGCCTGCTTCATTACAGGGTCTCTGGAGACATGGTTGGTTGGTCAATACATTGAACATAGTTCTGAAGTTTTCCAAAGTTGGTTTTCTTCATCATTGTCCTTGTATAAATTGTTCCCCTGGTTCTTCTCACTTCAATTCTGCATTGGTCCATGCTACCCGGAATTCTCTGGAATCATCTTTTCAGTCACTTCTTCCAGTGTAATAAGATTCCATTACATTCATCTACCATAATTTGTTCAGCCATTCCTGCTATCTACGAAGCAATCAGAGGCACCTCTTAGCTTCCAATTCTTCTGTTTTTCTTTTTTCCTTCTAATCCTCTTTTCAGGATAATGAAATTTGCTTTATTTGTGACTCTACCCTCCCTAGCATTATAGTCCTTCCTAAAAAACATCTCCAATTGCTTCCCCATTGAATTTGATGTACCCATACTCCAAACTCTGTATGTGTGGGAACATTCCCCCTCCTTTTCCATCCCCTCCATATGAGTGTATTCCCTTTATTACTCTCTCCTTTCCCCACCCAACAAAATTAGAACAGAATCCACACACCTTCATGTCCTTTTTCTTCCTCACCAAACTCCCCCAATATCCTTTAAATACACCAAGGCTCTGAAGGAACACTTATTGTTTTCCCTGCAACGTCAACACTGCATCATCATGCAGTCCCTGACAATGGTCAGAAAAATATACCTTTCTTTTTTTTTAATTGATTTATTTATTTACTTTTAGTTTATAAGATTCAGTTCCACAGTCCCTTGAGTTTCAAATTTTCTCCCCTCCTTCTCACCCCTCTCCCATGGCAGCATACAATCAAGTATAGGATCTGCAAATACTTTCACACTGGACATTAATCTGGTTGTATAGAAGGGTTGTAACCAATGGAGTGAACAATGGGAAAAAAAAGAAACAAATTCAAACATGGAAAAGAACGTTAGCATGTGGATTGCTTGAGTCTCCATTTAAACTCTGTTCTTTCTAGATCTTTCTCTGAATGTAGACATCTCTTTCCATCCTGAGACTTGTAGAGTTGTCTTATAACTGTGCATTGCTGAGAAGAGTCCAGTTTATCAAAGTTGGTCGTCACACATATGATGTGTACGTGATTGTGTACAAGTTTTTCCTGGTTCTGCTCTTCTCCCTTAGCATCAGTTTGTATATGCCTCTCCAGGTGAATATGAAGACCGTCTTCTCCCCATTTCTTATAGCACAATAGTATTCCATTACATTCATATACCACAACTTGTTTAGCCATTCCCCAATTGATGGGCATCCCCTTAATTTCTAGTTTTTTGCCACCACAAAGAGAGCCACAATAAATATTTTTGTACATATGGGTCTTCCTTCCGCTTCTATGATCTCTTTGGGATACAACCCCAGAAGTGGTATTACTGGGTCAAAGGGTATGCAATGATTTATAGCCCTTTGGGCATAGTTCCAGATTGCTCTCCAGAATGGTTATATCAGTTCACAGCTCCACCAGCAATGCATTAGTGTTCCAATTTTTCCACATCCTATCCAGCATTGTCATTTTCCTGTTTTGTCATCTTAGCCAATCTGTCTGGAGAGATGTGGTACCTCAAAGTTGTTTTGATTTGCATTTCTTGAATCAATAGTCATTTAGAGCAAAAATTTATCTTTCTATACATACTCCTGTATGTGCATTTCGAAGTTCCTACTCAGCTCTGTTCTTTTATTCATAATATTTGAAAGCCCTCTATACCATTAACGATCAATTTTTCCTCCTTTATAGGATTATACTCACTTTGCAGGGTAAGTTATTGTTGGTTGTAAGCCTCTGTCTTTTGCTTTTCAGAAAACTGAGTTCCAAAATCCCTTTTCATGTATAGTAGAAGTTGCCAAGTCTTGTGGGTCCTTGTTACTTGAATTTTTTCCTTATATATGTTTGCAGTATTTCCTCTTTGATTCCGGAGTCTCAGATTTTAACTTTGACAGTCCTGGGATTTCTGTGGGGATTTCTTTCAGAAGGTACTTTGTGGATTCCTTCTATCCTCACTTTGCCTTCTTGTTCTAATACATCTGAGCAGTTTTCATTTATGCCTTCTTGAAATAGAGCATCTAGGCCAGGGGTGGGGCACCTGCAGCCTCAAGGCCTTGAGTCCACATGTGGCCCTCTAGATCCTCAAATGTGGCCCTTTGACTGAATCCAAACTTCACAGAACAAATCCTTTTATTAAGAGGATTTGTTCTTCAGTGTTTGGATTCACTCAAACGACTGTGCTTGGGAAGACCAGTGATTCTTAAAATGACTCTCCTAGACCTGTTTTCCATGTAACTTATATTTTCAATTTTTTAAAAAGATTTTTTGTTTTAATATTTCTTATTGCCTTATGGAGTCACTGATTTATGTTTGGTGGTTTCTAGTTTTCAGATCATCCATTATTTGGATCAGGTTTGCCATTGTCCCTTCTAAGCTTTTTATTCTTTTCAATTCATTCCTCCAGAGCTTTTATCTCCTCTTTTGCCTCATTTCATTTCTTCTAGGTATTCATATAGTCATTGAGGAAAATCCTTTTTTTTTCTTCAGTCTCTTGCAATGGCTATGGAATAACTTTTTCCTTCTTTCAGGACATCTCAAGATCTTAATAATTTTTATACTGGTTAGCATAACCTTTTGAAGAGGGATAAGGGGTGGGGCATTTCTAATGAAATCCTTTCTAGGTTCGTTGTCATCCGAAAGAATTACTGGACCCAGCTGTCCTTTGGCAGAGTCATAAAAGTTTATTGTTACACTGAGGCAAGGGGATGAAAGCTGAAAGGGATTTAAGGCAGAGTTACAAAGTTACGCTTTTCAGCAGGCTGGGAGAGATAGAAAGAAGACCTGAAAAAGGGGAGGGTTTAGTGTGACGCTCTTCAGCAGGCAGGGGTTGTGATAGAAAAAGCCTGCAGAGTGCTGGGGGTGGAGAAGCACCTTTTAAAGACCTAAAACTGTCAGTCATAGGTTCATTATGCTAACAGCATATTGCCCATAATTCACTGGGAGAAATCCGATGGGAGGTGGAGGGAGAGGTGTGGTTTTTGCCTTGACACGTCACTAGGTAACTTTTTGGTCAAGGATGAATGACATAGGTCCAACATAGCTGCTGGGAGTATAGGCTTGATTGTTTCAGGAGGTGCCAAGTTTGGAAGCTAGACTGATTAGGGACTGTCTTAGGAGGGAGTTATCTCCTTGATAATGTTGTTCAAGGTTTCTAAAGCATAGCTGGCCGCTAAGAACAAAGGGGTTATGTATTTCTCTAAGAATACTCGAGTGATTGATTCATGGGAAACTATCTAGCAGACTTTGGGAAAAGACTTTGAGGCTGGGGGCAGGAGAGAGGCAGAGTTAATGCCTTTATGGCTGAAGGAAAGTGTGACTTTTACAGCTTAATGGCACAAGGTTGTTACAAACTGAGGTTACATACATAGTTACCCAACCACAAGTGAGATTTTTACAAACTGGGGTACAAAAGTCCCCCCAAAATGATACAGAAGCACCGCTTCACTTTGATTTCCTCATCTGTCCAGCCTTAGTTTCTGAATTTTGGTTTTGTTCCAAGCCCTTCTATGCTTTTTTTATCCTGCTTGGTCTGGCCCTGGGACCCCCAGATTCCTATACTGACTTTCCTGTACTGGGGTTAGGCCCCACTTGGATCTCTAAGGTTCAAAGCCATGGATCTTCAAGGCAGAACACCAGGCCCCTCTGAGCCCAGGGCTTCTAGGCTGTCCTGGTCCAATACCACTGCACCTATACTTCCTTACTAGCCAAGGACACCAGTGTCAGTTTATAACTGAAGCCTTCTCAGGGGTTCTCTAGGCCTCAGTGTAACAGTAAGCACCCTAGCATACATAGGGCGGCTACTAGCACAGGTTCTTAGATCTGCTTTTCTAAAGGAAAGCAACTCAAAATGGGTTAACAATCTTACTTTAATCAAACATATCATTTACCTAGTTCAGGGTGAAAAGTTAGCACCCTGAACTTCAGAGAATACAAACAGAAGTTACAAACAAACAGAAAAACAGATCAGCAGA
>CM053588.1:24617991-24640636 GCA_028646515.1 Pseudochirops corinnae
CCACAGGCTCCACGTGACCACATTCAGCCTATTAGGGAACAGAGTATACTTTCAAATATCCAAGGGTCCTCAGAGTCACGTAGCCACTTTAACAAAGGGCCTAGGGGCAGGGAAGATCTTTAGATTCCCATAACACTCAGGTTGTTGCATCTGGACAGAGTCCTACAGGCTACATGCCTTCAGCCTTCCTCTGGTCTCATTAGGAGGCAATGAGTTTGTTTGCTTGCCCTAGTGTGGGCTTTGTTGGTGGTCTCATGTCCTGTTGTCTGTGGACTTTTGGCTGACTTTGTGTGCAGTTCTGGGACGGAAGAAGTCATTGACTGTTGTTTCTCATTGGATTTCTTGATCGTTATTCAATCTGGTGCAAGTTTCTGCTTTTTGCTGGAGCAGGGGAGCTGGGCAGCATGCCTACATTGTCATCCATCTTGACAACAAAGATCCCCATTTTTCACTGGGGTTGTTCCATAGCCCCGTACACACAGACTAGCCTTTACAGGTACCATTTTTCCACACCCAAAGTTTTAGTGATTAAGTTAAGGTAATTCAATAAAGAAATGGGAATGAGGACTCTCTGAATTCAAGGAATTTGAAAATTAGGAGGAGACTTGAACAAACCCTCCTATCCATTCTCATTCCTTCATCCGGGGGACAAATGCATCTCCAAATGAGTGGTAATATGCTAACTTCTGCGCTAGGAATGGGAATCCACACATGAGGCGCGGTCCAGTGAAAAGAGCTCTGGAGTTGGGTTCAAGTCCCACCTCTTGCACTTATTATTATTTAAGTGACTTGACTGTGGGCAAGTCACATTCTCTCCGGGTCTCCATCAGTAAAAGGAAGGGATTAGATAAGATGGCCTTTATGGTTCTTTCCAGTTTTAAATCTATGGTACTATGAAGTATACATCAATCAACATTTATTTAGCACCTTCTATGGTCTAGGCACTGTGCCAAGTACTGGATCCAAAAGAGATTTGTTAAAGCATATTCTTTATGCCAGCCGGAGATGGGAATGGGAATGCTGTTGTTGTTCAGTCATTTTCAGTTGTGTCTGACTCTCCCTGACCCCATTTGGGGTTTTCTTGGCAGAGACACTGGAGTGGTTTGCCATTTCCTTCTCCAGCTCATTTGACCGATGAGGAAATTGAAGCAAACAGGGTTAAGTGACTTGCCCAGTGTCACACAGCCAGGAATTGTCTGAGTTTGGATTTGCACTCAGGAAGATGAGTCTTCCTGACTCCAGGACTAGTGCTCTGTCCACTGTGCCACCCAGCAGCCCGGTGGGAAAGTCAGAAACCTACAAAACTGGGTATTGTGAGTAGACTTCATGGCACCTCCAAAGATGGCATCTGAGGCTTCCACTCTTTGCTTTGAGATCTTTGAGCTCAGTAATTGGTTGAGCAGCAATAGGAGGGACGTGGAATGTTTCTTGATTTATCCAAGGTGGACTAAAAAGGGGTCTTATCTGCAATTCCAGATAATGAAGGGCCATCTGGGCCCAGATGGGACACTTTATATGTAAAGTATTTACTGGGAAAAGAGAAGGAGGACCTTCTCGACTGGTTTTAGGAGTCAGAGCAAGAAGCAGGAAAAGATGCAGAAAGGACATGAGCCAACTGGTGTGGGCTTCCATCTTCCTCTCCCTTCTCACTTCTACCCCACTGGGATTCCTTCCAGGCTCAGTTCTGGTGCCCCTTCCTACAAGAGACCTTTCTGCCTCAGCCACTTGGTGATGATTCCCTCTCCCCTCAATAAAATCACTTTGTATTCCTATCATTCAAGCTCTGCATTTACTGACTGGTGTCCATGTTGTTTCTATGTGAGCTCATTGAAGATGGGGATCATTCCATTTGGGGGTTAACATCCCCATTGCCTAGCACTGTGCCAGGCCAATAGCAGGTATTTAATAAAGTACTGAACTGAATCAAATTAAATCCTCCCCCAGTTGCTAGGATTCTCCCCTCTTACATTTACTTTAAATTTTTTTCTTTCTCTGAGACCTGGCTCCCTCCCAGCAACAGTACAACCTCAGCCTCCCTTTTCAGTAGTGGCCATCCCTTCACTCATCCTCGTTGCCCCTCCTCCAGCCTCCCAATTTGCCAGTCGTGCTCCCCCTTGTTACTTTCAGACTCTCTCTTGGCTAGGTCACTCAGTAGCTCCCCTCCTTTGAAGTTATTCAGTCTATATGTATCACCCAATCTGGATTCTGGTGGTGTTCTTTCAGCCCCAAAGGCAAGTCTTTTCCTCAGTTCCTGGCTCACAGTTTATCTCTCCCCTCCTACCCCCAGTCTCATATTAGGTGACTCCAACCTACATGGTGATGTTCACTTAAATGGCTTCACTCTCAGTTCTTCAAAGTCCTCAGCTCCCAGGACCCAGTCCTTTACCACCCATGTAGATAGCCATACCCTTGACCTTGCCATCCCCCACAAGGACTCTCCTGCCATGGTTGTGAACTCCAGAATTCCTTTATTTGAATCATAATCTTTTATCATTCTAACTTTCCCTCTTCCTCATGACCCTAAACCCCATTCTATCTTCACCATGGCTACCAATTCCTCCAGCCTCAGAGTTCTCTCCCAGGCCATCACCCCTGCACTGGCTGCACTCTCTTCCCCTCCCTATCTTGATCTCTTGTTGAATTCTACACTGTCCTCCATACTCAAGTCCCATGCCCTATCACCAAGCTTGTCTTGTCAAACCCCAAGCTTGGATTACTCCCACCATCCTCTGCATTCACTCCTATTCATGTGCTACTGAACAGACCTGGAGAAATTCACAAAACTTTGTCAAGTGGGTCCCCTTCTAATGTGTGTTATCTAATCTCAATGAGGCCTCACTGCAACAAAACGGTGCCTTTACTCCCCCTAATCAATTCACAGCAGTGATTGTTCCAGACCTTCTCACCTCCACTCAAAATTTCCATGGCTCTCCCTCCCCCTCTCCTATCAGCTGAGGACATTGCTTCATATTTAACTGAAAAAAATGAGGCCATTCACCAAGAATTCCTTTTCTCCCCTCCTCCTCATCTCTCATCACTCAGATGCCTTCCCCACTATCTCCTCCTTCACCCAGCTTACATAGTGATGATCCTTCTCCTTGACATGCACAAGCAACCCCATTCCATCCCATGTTCTGCAGCAGATCCTCCCCCCCCCCCCATCACTCCCACTCTCTCTCTGGTCTTCAGTTCCGGCCTTGCTACTGGTTCCTTCCCTTCTCGACACAGGAGATCTCAGATCTGCAGACTCAGGAAAGCCAGCCCTCTACCAACAGTCCCTCATTTCCCAACACCTGCACCCCTAGGGACATTAAGAGCAGAAGGTTCATTCTCTCCCTAACACAGCCAGGGTTTTCTCTTCCTTCTGAGTTGAAAAGCACATGTGCCCCCTCTGTATTCTATCTTCTCTAATCTGTATAACTTCCCTGAATTCTATTTTCTGTGTGCTGGGATGAATGGGACTGCTTGGTTCCACTGACTCACTTTAGTGTAACCACTAAAGGAGAGAGGGAGAAAGACAAAGACAGAGAAAGAGAGAGAGAGGAGAGAGGGAAAGAGAATGGGGGAGATATGAGAGAGAGAAGAGAAATGGTGGGGATTGAAAGGGGGAAGAGAGAGAAGAGGGGAGAGAGAGAAGAAAGGGGGAGGAGAGAGAGAGGAGAGAAGGGGAGAGAGACAAAAGAGAGAAAGTGAGAAGAGAAGGAAAAGAGGGGGGGAGAGAGGATGGAGATGTGAGAGAAGATAACAGGTTGGAGATTAAAAGGGGGAAGAGAGAGGAGAGAGAAGATAGAGACAGAGAGGGGGAAAGAAAGGGGAAGGGGAGAGAGAAAGAGAGGGGAGAGAGAGGGAAGAGAGAGGGGGGTAAAGAGAGAGGAGAGGGGAGAGAGGAGGGAGAGATTAGAAAAGAGAAACAGGTGGGGGATTGAAAAGGGGAAGAGAAAGAGGAGGAGGATAGAGGAGAAAGAGAGAGGGGGGGAGGGAGGGAGGAAGAAGGAGGGAGAGGGAGAGAGAGAGGGAGAATGAAAATGAGAACATGTGCATTGTTACTAGCCTCTTTAGAAGGACCAGGGAGAGTGATTTTTATTTTGAAATTCCTAAGAGAGAACCTCATGCCCCTAGGCTGTCAATATCTGAGGTGTGATAGATAAATATAATTCTATTATATAGGGAGAGGAGACAGGAAAAAATAAGTGTCCAGGCACACAGCCCCTCTTTTGCTCTCCACCAGGGAGGAAATCACAGCCTCCCTTGGAGATAGGGTGAGCCAGATTCCCAGAGCAGATATAATGAATTCCCATTCCACTCACCACAGAGGCTCTTCCAAACCTTTTCATCTCCTACTCAAGTCTCCCATGGCACCCCCTCCCCCACCCTTTCAGCTGAGAACCTCACCTCATATTTCAATGAAAAAATTGAGGCCATTCACTGAGGGCTCCCTCCTCCTCATCTCACTTCACTCAGCTATCTTCCCACACCATCTCCTCCTTCACCTTTGTCTCACATAATGAGGTAACCCTCATCCCTGCCAAGGCAAATCCCTCTACAGGCACTCTTGATCCCATTCCACCCTGTCCTCTCCAACAGATTCCCACTCTATCATCCCCACTTTTGCTAACCTTCAATCTCTCCCAATGTACTGTCTGATTCTCTGCTGCCACCCATTCTCTGCTCTCCCCCATCCTTAAAAAGAAGAAAAAAATTCCTCTCTTGATCCAATCAAGCTAGCTATTATCCCATCTCTCCTTCACTTTGTAGCTTAATTCCTTGAGAAAGCCATCTACACTGAGTGCTTTTACTTCCCATCCCAGCTCTTTCCACAATACTCAATGGTCTGGCTTCCAACCTCATCTCTCAACTGAAATTACTCTTTACAAAGTTACTGATGATCTCTTAATTCCCAGATTGATGATCTTTTCTAAATCCCCATCCTTCCTAATCCTCTGCAGTTTTTGCTACTTTCAGTCACCACTCTGTCCTCGATAATTCTTCTCTCTAGGTTTTCATGGAACTTTTCTCTCCTGGTTCTCCTCTGACCTCCCTGATCAGACTCTTTTTTTGTACAGGCTGTGCTCACTAACTGTGGCAGCTCGCCCGGCTCTGACCTGGACTCCCTCTTCTCCCTCTGTACTGTCTCACCTGGTGATGTCATCAGCTCCTAGGATTTGTTCTCCATGCAGATGATTCCAGATCGACATATCCCGCCCTAACCTCTCTCCTGCCCTCTAGTCTCACATCACCAACTGCCTTTGGGATGTTCCAAACTAGAAACAGCTGGAATTCAACATGTCCAGAACAGAACTTGCTTTTGCCTTCCCTTCTTCCAAACCTCTCCATCACCCAGGCTCAAACCAGGGACTCATCTTTGAACCCACATTCACACCCACCTCCCAGATCCAAGCTGTGGCCAGAGACGGTCTTTTCTATTTTCACATCCTCCCTCTGTAGTCAGCCAGCTGCCTCCAAATCACCTCACATCTACACTAATGCAGTAGCTGCTGGCTGGTCTTCCTGCCTCAAGTCTCTCCCCACTCTCCTGAGCTGCTAGAGTGACCTGACCATGTCACCCCCTTCCCTCCACCCCTTACTCAGTAAACTTCTGTGGCTCCCTATTACCTCCAGGATCAAATATAAAATCTGTTTAACATCCAAAGTCCTTCAAGACCTAACCTGCTCCCCACCTTTCCAGTCTCCTTTCACCTTACTACCCAATGTACAATCCAGCCACATGTCGACCTTCATGTGTGGGTCTTCCTACATGGCATGCCACCTACCATGGGTCTTTTTTTACCAACTATCTCCCAGGTTGGATACCCTTCGCTCACTCTGAGCCTGTTGGCTTCCTTCAGGACTCAGCTTTTCTGCTGAAGGAAGCCTTTCCAGTCTCCCCAGCAGCTCCCCCTCTCACAATCCCACTCCCACTGTCTCTCTCTGTCCTTTATATGGCCCCATTAGAAGGAGGACTCCTTAAGGACAGAGACTGCTTTTTAAAAAAATATTTAATAAGCATTTGTGGGCTGGCTGACTTTACAATAAATCCTTGTATGTAATTCTCTGTGTACATAGAATTTTCCAGTAATGTGTAAGCTCCCTGGGGACAAGGATGTGCATTTTGGTCTTTGAATCTTCACAGTCTAGCACAATGCCTGGCACATAGTAGGCAATTTTATTAATGTTTTAAAAACTGGGTCAGGGCTCACAAAGTGAGCTCACAATAGGTGACAAGCCTGAAGAAGACACATGTAGATAGAAGGAGAATGAGCAGATCATTAGGAAGACACCTAAAGATCTCAGAGTAAGAGTGGACCCCACCCAAAGGTCATCAAGTCCAATCAGCCAGCCAGACCAGGAATCCTGGTCCAGACTCTGCTTGAGGACCTCCAGTGACTGGGAGCTCATATACCTGGGGAGGGGGACAGGCAGCCCCCCCACTTTGGGAAGCTTTCCCTCACCTAGAGCAGGGCTCCTTTTTCTTGCACCTTCCCCCTCTTCCCCTGCCCCTCCTGGTCCTACCTTCTGGGGGCCAAGCTGGACAAACCTAATCCCTTTTTCTACATCACTTTAAGGCATGCAATGCACCCCCCTCCCAACGACCCTAACTAGCCATTCTCATTCTTCCTGTTTTCTGTTTGAGGAAACTAAGGACCTGAGAGGCCATTTGACTAGTCCAAGACCCTCCAGCTAGTAAACATCTGAGGCAAGGCTTTAACTCAGGTGGCCTGGCTCAAAACGCAGCGCTCCATCCCCCACCAGCTGTGATATTGTAGGTCCCTTCTCTCTCACCCTCAGCTTCTAGGAGCTAAATGAAGGGTTTTTAAAAAACCCTACCTCCCCCCAAGAGGGATGAGAACAGTACTAAATAAACTTCCCAGTGCTTTAAATGTGGGACTTTTTCCACCTGTCTATGAATCACTCTCAGAGTTGCCTGAATCTCAGAAAGGTTAAGCAGAATCTGAACTCAGCTCTTACTTCAAGCCCAGCATTTTATCAATTGTTGAGCTGCACCTGCAAAGTTTTGTTTTTGCAGTTGTTGTTGTTGTTTTAATTTTCACAATTTAGAGCCGCAAGGGAACTAGACAGGGCCATTCAAATCAGCCTCATTTTACAGATGAGGAAACTGAGTCCCAGAGGAGTTAAGGGACTTGCCCAAGGTCATGTGGATGGTATCGGATCTGAGAATCGTACTTGATTTGAAGCCTAACACTCCTGGAGAAACTAGTGTTGTCTTCACAGGGGAGGAAGGGCGGTGTAGCCAGAGGGCTGGGGCTAGGGGAAGACCTCCCGACTCATGTCCCTCCGTCCCCCCCGGAACCCTGGCCTAAGACTCCAGACAAGGCTCCCCACCCCCACCTTCACCCCCCAGAGTCCTACGAAGTGGCCTTCCCTGCGGCCGCCCAGAGCGTGGAAGAGGTCATCAAGGAGCTGAGCAAAGGTAAGACTTCTGCACCTCCTACCTGAGGCCTCCACTCAGACCCCAGGCATCCTGAAGCCCCCGCGCCCCTCCCTGGTACTCTATTACCTGGCCCCGCCCCCCAAGAAATGTTACCCCGCCCCTTCCAAGGAGGGCTTTGCTGTCATGCCCCGCCCCCTCCGGGGAATTCGAACTATCAGTCCACGCCTCTATAATCAACTGTTGCCTTCTCTGGCCCCGCCCCTCCATAGAATGCAGAACTATGAGGTCCCGCCCCTCGATGAAATGGTACATTACCTGGCCCCACCCCCTCCATGGAATGCAGGACTATCAGGCCCCGCCCCCTCCATCAACTGTTGCCTTCTCCGGCCCCGCCCCCTCCATGCAATTTAGGACTATAGGGCTCCGCCCCTCCGTGAAATTGTTCTGTTCCCGGACCCTTCCACTCCACAGATTGCTGGACTTTCATGCCTGCATCCTATGCTAAATTACCCCGGTCTGCCTCGCCCCCTTCGAGAAGCGCTGGAGGAGTGGGAGGGGCAGTTTCCATTGCCGCCCCACGCCCGCCCTCCACTTAAGGATGAATGAGGGAGGAGGCTAATTTGGGGTCTCTGCACTCTCTCCTCAGCCCCGGCCTGCTTGCCTCCCTGCGGTAAGCCTCAAAGGAATCCGCCCACCTGGAAGCACCGACCAATGGGAGGGGTTGGGGGCGGGGTTATTATTTTTTTTTTTTAAATCATCAGAGTGAAAGAGGCAAGGCTCGGGTGCAGTTCTATGACGTCTCCCAACCGTGAAGGGCGGAGCTTGGCCCTAAATGGCCAATAGGAAGGCGGACGGTCGAAATTGCTCCTGGATTGGGCCAATGACGACAGTGGAAGGAGGGAGGCAGGACCTTGGAACATTAGGGCGGGCGCTCTGAACCGATCAGCATCCTCTCTGCTACTTCCTCCCCTCCCCCAAGGGTTCCAGGAGCTGGCCCGACTCTTCTTCTGCAATTCGTGCGCTGCCCGTGACTGTGACCTCCCGCTGGAGTGCCCGAGTAGGGGGCGGGGCCTGGAGAAGGCTCGGGGGACGGGGCCATGGCTTTCACCTTGAAGGGGGAGGGACGTGGAGAGGGTGCTAAGGGCGGGGCCAAGAGAACTGCCATCGGGGAGGAGCCAGAGGGGCGGGGCCTCGGAGTTTTCTGAAATGGGCGCAGAGCCCGTAGACTCCGGGGGGGGGGGGGCCAGAAGAGCCGGGGTCCGAGAGCCTCCTTACAGAGATGGGGCGGGGGTGGCACGGAGAATTCCAAGTGGGTGGGCTGGGTGCTTAGGCAGAACCCGACCCCCTCCCCAGTCCGGGACTTCCTGGTGCCGGTGGGGGGCCAGGCTGTCTTCTCGTGCTCGGTGTCTTTCTCCACTCCCCCGGAGCTGACCTATACCTGGCTGTTTGCTGGGAATGTGAGTGTCTCCGAGAGTAACTGGGAGAGGGCGTCTCTGACCCTAACTCGAACCTCCAGCCTCATGCTTTCCCTTCCGAATTACTAGAAAATACTCTTCCTGCCTCTTTCTCTTATTCACTTCTCAGCACTTTGCGATCTCTCTCACCCCTCTGTCCCCCGTTCTTTCATCCCCCTTCCCCCACCTAACCTCCATTTATCTCCGTACCTCCTTTGCCAACCCAGTCCTCCTTCCTCTGTCTTATTACCCTTCATTTCTGGTGCCTCTCCATCCCCATGCCTGTCTCCATCCCTTCATCCCCGTCCCCCCATCTGCCCATCCCTCCCATTCCCGTCCTTGCCTCCGTCCCTATCCCCTCCTGAAGATTCCTTTTCATCCCCTCCCTCGATGCCACTAATCGTGTTTCTACCTCGCGTGTCACCGACTTTTGTCTCCCAGTGTTTCTCTGTCTCTACCTAGGCCACTGTCTCTTGGTGCTTCTTGATCTCATGGCCCCCTTTCCCCTTCCCACCCCCAGATCCGGACCAGAGACCTCTCGTACTTCCGTGTGATGCCTCGAGCGCAGGATATGTTTGCTCGGATCCGGCCTGTTCGGCCCCTGCACCGAGGGACTTTCTCCTGTCTGCTCATCTCCGACCAGGAACCCCTGGCCCGGCTGTTCTTCTTCCTAAATGGTGAGGCCGAGCCTGAGCCGGATCCGCTGCAGGGCTGGGGCGGGTGAGGAGGGCCGGGTGCCGGAGGTGGAAGGTGAGGACGCAGCCCGAGGGAGAGAGAAGAACCGGATCTTGCGCCGCCCGCGCACCTCGTGTGTCCCCAGTGACTGCAGGGAAAGCTCGGGGTGAAGTAGAGCTGCAGACCGTGTTCCGGGAGGTGATGAAGGTCAAAGGCACTAACATCGACTGTCCAGAACCCTGGCAGCCCAGCTTCTCCACGCTGCTGGCCCACCCTGGGGCCCTAACGCCGACAAATCTGGGCCTGCTGGGGCTGGCAGCTGGCCTGGGCACCATGAGCTTGATCCTGCTGGGAATGTGAGTGACCCCCTTGCCAAGGACCAAGAAGGCTGGATCCCCCCGACCCACCTCAGCAGGGACTGGCCAGGCACCAGGCTCCTTCTATCCTATCCACTAGGACCCAGGCATCCTGATTTCTCTCTCTGTCTCTGTGTCTCTCACAAACCACACACACACACACACACACACACACACACACACACACACACACACACACACACACACACACACACACACCGTAAGGGACTCAGGCTTCTTGACTGCCCACCATCTGACCCCTCTGAGGCTCGATCTGGTTCTGGCAAACTCCTGCCTCCTGATGGTGGGTTAATGCCTCCTTCTCCCGGCCTCACTCCTTAGATTGCTGTATCGCTGTTTGGAGCAAGAAAGCTAAAGGGCCTGCCCTCTTCATCCCCTATTCTCCCTTCACCCCAATAAAGATATTTTCGAACCCAAGGCAGTCTAGGTCACTAGGTCCAAAGTGCCAGTGGACCAGCCCAAAAATAAGGCACCTAAAACCTCCTGGGGGTGGGGGGCGGGGGAGGTCTAGAATGTAAGCTCCCCGAGAGCAGAGACTGCTTTCTTGCCTTAGTATCCCCAGCCCTCTGCCCTCTGCCCTCTGCCTGGCACGCATTAGGAGGTTAATAAACACTACTTGTCTGACAACGGTGCCCAAACCCTTTCCTTCTGGAAGGGATGTCACAGGTCATCTAATCTGTCCAGATGGGGAAACTGAGGTCCAGAGGTAGTAAGTTACAGAGAGGACATATGAGCCCGACTCTAGACACGTGCCACATACTGCTTCCAAGTTTAAAGTGTAGAGGAAAGATTTCGGAGACGTCCGGCAACCAAGGAGAGGCAGCCGAGACTCACTGGGTTCTAGATCTGACCCCTCCTCGAGACTGCCTCGGAGCGAATTTCCCCCCTCTATTGGCCGCTATTTCCGCTATAAAAGTCGTATCTATAAAATGAGCGGATTGGTCTACACAGGATCTCTAAGTGTCTTCCCGATTCTGACTAGGTTTCTCAGACCACAGACCTCTCCCCTCCTATTCTGCTGCTGCTTGCAAAGGGTTAATTCGGTCTCGGAAGGGAACACAATCTGGGAGACTCGATTGCGCAAGCGCAGCGGTGAACCTGTACTAGGCGGGAGGGGCAACGTACCGGGTGGAAATGAGACTAAGGAAAGGGCTCGGGCTGCAGATGGTAGCAAAGCCAGGAGCTTTCCTTCTCGCGCACGCGCAGTTTGTATTGAAGGTTAACCCTTTCTTTGCCTTGCCCGAGGGACTCAGAGTGAGTATTCGGGGTCCCTGTCTTGTGGAGCCACGAGAGGCGTACTTAAACCTGAGATTGACGCGGGGGCTTTGATAGAGATACATAGAGGCTAAATGAGAGACATGGATTCAGGGAGAGGGGCAGCAACGAGGCCCCCCAAAGCTCCAGGCAGTTTTGGTTTGGGTTTTCTTTTTTTTGGGGGGGGGGGGGGATGCAGTGAAAAGGATGCCGCTTTTGGAGTCAATGGACCTGGGTTCGAATCCCTGTTCTCCCACTTGATATCTGTGATCTCAGGCAAGGCCTCCATCCTGTCTGGGCCTCAGATTTCTCTCGGACTAGGTGACTTCCAAGGTCCCTCGCCTCCAGCTCTATAAATCCATTCTCCTCCCAAAGCTTCTCCCTCTCCCTGGCTGGATGATCCTATGGGCTGCAGAACTCTTACTGTACCTGCATTGTTGCAGGAACCTCCTCACCTGGAACTCCCTAGCCCAGTAAAATTCCAGGTCCAGAAGTCACTCTCCAAAGGGGGAAACTGATACCAAGAGAGGGGAATTGGCATGCCACAAGGAGTAAGCGGAAGGGAGGGGATTTGAACCCATGTACTCTGGCAGAGTCAGTCAAAATTCCGTAGTTACTGCTTCCCCAAAGTGCCCCAAAGCCTGCTTCCGGAAGAGGTACCAATCTCCCGCGGGTTCGATAACCAATTCCTGGCTATTTTCAGTAGGGAGTCGGGGGCGGGGGTGTACTGAACTAGAGGGCCATGGAGGTCCTTACCACCTCAGAAATTCTGGGATTCTGCGACTTTAGATCCAGAGTCTTTACCAATGAGCTCTCTAGAGCTGATGACCCGACACATTCCTCCAGCTCAACAAATTCAGGGGAGACGACAGTGAGCAATTTGAGCCCCCCTCAGTAAAACTCATCCCTCAGCCCAGCCCTCCTCTGGTATCCAGACTCTCCACCTCTTACTCCCTC
Organism: Pseudochirops corinnae; assembly: GCA_028646515.1. Lineage (NCBI taxonomy): Eukaryota > Metazoa > Chordata > Mammalia > Diprotodontia > Pseudocheiridae > Pseudochirops > Pseudochirops corinnae. Next base: position 24,630,099 of record CM053588.1, read on the forward strand.
AGAGACCCAGACGCCCTAATGCCCCAGTCCCCGCCTTTCAGGCAACCACAACGTCGACCTATCAACTACAGCAGACCAGGTCGGAAAATAAATAAAACTCTTTATTTGCTCTTTGGATGAATGAGAATTAAATAAGATCCGAGTCAGAGGCCACCGTGGCCTCTTCACCCCCTAAGGACAGAAGACACCCCTCCCGCCCAATAAATACCCCTTCCCCTCCGGACACAGGCGTCCCCAGCCCAGACTAGCCCAGAGCCCCTTAAATTACAGTTCCCATTGGCCTCCTCGGTGATTTGGGGGCTGCAGGAGGCGGTCAGCTGCAAGGCTTGCTGGGAATTGTAGTGTTCGCTTCCGGACAGAGCGAGAACAATAAGGGCGCAGAGGGGAACCCTGGGAGCTGCCCTCACGGTCTCTGACAGATCCCAAGGGGCCAGAGCTCTATGAAGAGAATTTAAATACATATCACAGCTGGAGAGAACCCTAGGAGAGTGTTCAGGCTAACATCTCACCCTTACCCTCCATTTAACATCTAACACCTAAAATCACAAAGGAAGGCCAAGCGCCAATCCCTGAGCTGTACTCACCCAGCGCCCAAAGTTTGTCTAAAGGGGAAAGCTGTGGCCAGTCTTACAGCTAGTCAGGCGGCAGGCCTGCGAGACTGACCCGGGGGTCTCAGCACCCAGCTTCCTAGTGGATGAAAGATTCAACGGATCATAGTGCTGGAAGGGCTCTCGGATATCTAATCTGAGTCCTACACCTTCCCATAGGAAAAGTTGAGTCCAAGCTCCTTCAGATGAGGAATCAGAGGTCGGAAGACTGGAAATGATTTGTCCAAGGTCACCTAAGTGGTAATAAGAAGCGGGCCAGGTCACAGGATCTTAGACTGAAGGTTGGTAGGGACCTTCGAGATTCCCTGGCAGACGTGCTCATTTTACAGGTGAGAAAACTGAGGCTCATCGAGGTAAAAGCAACATGGCTAAAGTCCCCCAGAAAGTGGTAGAGCTGGGACCGAACTTCAGTCCTCGGAGTTTCAATCTCGCGGCCACCACAGGAGGGCCGTCACACGAACACCCGGTAGCCCCCAGACCTGGGCCGGCAGAGCCTCCGCACTCCTCCCCAGTAGAGAGCCAGCATGAGCGCCCAATAGGCCATGTAGGCGGCCGCTCCGATGGCGAGGTAGCGAGCCTCGGTCCTGCGCGCCTCGCCGCTCCAGTCCGCCCGAGCCTCGTGAATGATGCTGCGCAGCAGGCCCCCGAACAGCAGCGCGGCCCAGATGGCCAGCGGCAGGGCCGGCGCGTAGTTGGCGGCCAGGCGGCGGCGTCCCGAAGTGCCCCAGCCACTCTGGTTCATGGTGAGCAGTGCCAGGAACTTGGCGGGCAGGAGGCCGCACATGTAGAGGGGTGCATAGAGCGAAAGGAGCAGCATTCGTGGAGAACCCCGCAGCCACGCAGCGAAGGCCGCCTTGGCCGCCGCCACGCCCTGCACGCACACGAGCACCCAGAGCAGCGCCCACGGCGTGCCCGAGTAGAAGAGGCGCAGCACCGTGGCCGCCACGAAGAAGGGGAAGAGCCCGGATACCACGGCCTCGTAGGTCATCCACGTGTGGTGCCGGTGCCACCACAGGGCGTTGTACAGCCACTCGCGGAAATACGACTTGGACCAGCGCGTCTGCTGGCTCAGCCAGCGCAGGAAGGACGCCGGAGTCTCCGAGTAGCAGCGGGACAGCGACGTGTACCTGGAGGGGCAGAGGAGGGGTCACAGTCTGGGCTGAGGCCGCCCCATGCATGGCATAGGGCACCCCCTCTACCAGTGTAGGCTGACACCTTTTCTGCTCCATGGGTGAAGGTGGGGAGACTACCTACCAATGAAGTCAGCACCTAGAGGTGCCTAGAGCATTGAGACATCAAGCGACTGGACCAAAGTCACACAACCAGGATGTGTCCCAAGCGGATCTTCCTGGCTCTGAGGCCATGCTGACTCTCCTAGACCATGCCTCTGCTGACTCTCTGCCTACCTCATCTAGTCCAAGTCATGATAGAAAGGAATCCCCTTTGTACCATGTGGGAAAACTGAGATACAGAGCGGTCTAAGGACTTACTCCAAGGCCGCACAGGTAAGTAGGTGGCAGAGCCAGGATCTGAACTCAGTAATAGCATTTATGTAGCACCAGCTGTTTGCTCTGCACCAAGGTTTACAAACATCTCATTTGACCCACACAACAACCAACCTCATTTTGTGTGTTTGACCAGGTAACTATACTGGTGGAAAGAAACACTTATTTATATTATTATTATTGTATTAATAATAATATTATAATTAATAGATAGAAAGCTGTCTGGGAGCCAGGAAGGCCTGAATTCGAATTCACCTTTGACACAATTTCTGAGTGACCTTGGATGAGTGCCTTAACCTCTCAGTGCTCTAGGCAACTCTAAGATTATATCCTCACCTGAAAGACTTGTAAAATCACAAGTCCAGTCCTTCTCTCTCTCTCAATCTCAGCTAGATTGGGAGAGCAGGAGTCACTTTCTCCTATGAACCTTGACAAGTGATATCAACAAGACATAAGAGGGAAAAGACTGGCCACTGGCATGCAGAACATCCCAGACAGGGCCAAATGGACGAAGGATTTCCCAAGGATGGTGAGGTCCTGGAGAGGCTCCTGTTTGTGGATGATGTGGGGCATCAAGGCCCAACAGTGATGTGAGAGTCAGCTGGATGGAAAACCCATGGAGCTGGTCTAGATCTGCTACAGACATTACTCAGGGATTTGGAGCTGAGGCTAAAATTGGCCAGGAGGAGGCTGTTGGGTCAGATTGCCTTTGAAATGAATATATTCTGATGATCTCTCAAACTTCTCCCTGCAGCAAGGTCCATCTATCGAACCTCAGATTTTTCAAGTGATGCCCTGTGGCTTCAGAGAATTAAAGTTGCAAGTCCTGCAAAAGGGAAGGCTTGGAGTAGAAGGGAACAGGTCACAACACAATGTCCACCCAAGAATTGAGGTGTCACCAAAGATGAAAAGATCTCCTTGGACATATGCATGGACAGAATGTGAGTCGGTCAGGTAATGAGATCAAGGGAAAGCCCCCATAATCCAGCAGCATCATGTAAAGAAGAACAGTCTAGAGGGAGACCCTTAGCATGTTGGATGGAACTCCTTGTGGACAATTATGGGGGTACATGACTAAGAGTCCCACAGAATGAGAAATCAAGATTGGGTCAGGATTTGTGTCAGTGGGTACACTAAAGCATCGAAGCTGATAGATGGTACAGTGGATAGACCGCCAGACTTGTAGTTACTATCTATGGGAGTTTGGCCTCTGCCTCAGTTTCTCCATCTGTAAAGTGGGGTTGATAAAAGCACCCACATCCCAGGGTTGTTATGAGGGTCAAATATTTGTACAAAGTGCTTTGCAAACCCAAAAGCATTTGATTACATAAATGTTACTGTTACCATCAAAGCAAGACCGGGGAATACTGTGGTTCTAGTTTACTTAATAGGAAAGCATTTGACAAAATCTTTCATATTATGGAAAAGATGGAGAGAGATAGGCTAGTTTAAAGCATGATTAAGTGAATTAAAAACTTGGATGAATGGTGCAACCCAAGATCAAGATTTGATGTCATCTTAAAAGAGGGTCTCTACTGGAGTTTGGGGCTTACCTTTTTTACATTTCACATTTTTACCAATGCTTCGGATAAAGGTGATAATAAATGATGATAATACCTATCATTTATGTAGCACTTAAGGATTTGCCAGCACTACACAAATACCTCATTTTATCCTGAGACCCACCCTGCACTAAAGATGCTGTCATTATCCTCAGGAAATGCTGGCAAACAAGGTTAAGTGATTGGCCCAGTCACCAAGCTAGTAAGGTTCTGAGCCTGGGTGGAGGGCAGGGCATGTTTTTCGAATTTGCAAATGACTCAAAGGTGGATGGCGCAGTCAGCGTTGAAGATCTGTCCAGGCTAGAATAATGGACCACATCTAAGATGGAGTTCAGTAGTATTGGACTTTCCAGACACAAGATGAGGACAATGTAACCAGACCATATTCCATCCAAAAAGATTTGAATGTTTTAATGGGCTGCAAGTGCAAGCCACCTCTGTAATGGAGACCCAAAGAAAGCTGGTGGGATCTCAGACTGAAACGAGAAAGGCAGAGTGTGAAGGACTAAGGGGTCTTGCCATACCCTGTCTCAGTCAGACCACATCTGAGGTATTGTGTCCTGCTTGGGGCACCACTTTTAGGAGGAACAGTGATAATATCTAGGGAGAAGGACCAGGAGGGTGAAAAGTCTTGAGATCATGGCATATAGAGGATCTAGGGGTGTTCAATCTGGAGAAAGATTGGGGCAAGAGGGGCTGGGAAGACAACGTGAAAGCTGGCTCCAAGTTCTTTAAAAGCCCATTACATGGTGTGACCTTGGGCAAGTCACTTAACCCCAATTGCCTTACCTTCCCCCCTCAAAAAAAAAAAAAGCCCATTACATGGAATAGAAATTAGACTGTTCTGTTTGGCTCCAAAGGACATGGAAGATGAATGGGTAGACAAATAGAAAATAAAAAGAAATAAATACTACTTAATCTCTCAGTACATGAGTCACCTCATCTGTAAAATGGGCTTAAAGTTTTCTGCTCTCCCTACCTCACAAGAGTGTGTTGAGGAAAGACATTTATAACCCTTAAATCTCTTAAGATATGAGATATTTTTCTGAGTTATTATTACGTCGCTTGGCACAGTCACCTTCATATGTCTCCTACTTCACCAGCCCATGTTACCCTCTCCACCCCCAATACAGTCATTTGGTAAAGCATAGGCTGCCTTGTGAATGTTGGTAAAATCCATTACCCATTTGTCATTTTCTACAGCCTAGCTAATTTAGCAATATACTTAATAGAGTTTGTTCATTCCCTCACCTAGTCACTTAGTACAGCCCATGCCCCTCAGCAGCATTTAATATACCACACTGATTTACCCACCCTTCTCTTCTAAACCAGGTATATTCCCTAGTTTCCCCCTTACTTGGTGGCATAGCCCATACTGAGCATTCGATTGGTGAGATGGCGGTCATCCCCAAAAGTGCAGTGAGTGCCCAAGAACTTCTGGTTGTACCAGGCCTCCAGGAACTGTTGCAACAAGTCATTCCTATACAGACCTACCAGAGGCAGAAAGACCTAGGTAAGCACCTGGGCACAGCCCATTTCCCAACCCAATCGCCAGCCCATCCCCACTTCCATATCTCCCCCTCCCCCATCACTAACATCATCTCTCCATCTTCATCTCTGTCTCTATCCCCAGACCCAATGCCATGCCATCCCCATGGACAACCCAGCCCCCAGGCCATCCCCTTCCTCAATGCTAGCTAAACCATCCCCATCCCCATCACTGATATCACCTCCATTCCCCCTCTTCCTCTCAATCATCCCCATTCTGTCCCTATCACAATCATCTCTGTTCCTGTCCCCATCTCCATCCCTATTGCCAGGATCATCTCTCGCCCTTTCATTATTGCCCTCCCTAGCTCCATCTTCATCAGTGTCTCTATCCTTGTCATTCCCATTTTTATACAATCATTTTAGTCGTGATTATCCTGCTCCCATCCTTATTCTCATCTCTGTCTATATCCCTATCCCTATCCCCATGCTCACTATTCTTCCTAACCCTATCCTTGCCTCACCCCTAACCTTATCCCAAATCCCACCTTCAGCTCCAACCCCTGATAATCCCTCTGCCATCCCCAGCCTCATTTCTACCTCCCCTTTCCCCTCAAGCCATTTACCTCTCTTTCCCCATCCCCAAGCTCTCATCCATACCTCCCTCAACCCTGACCCTATCCCATCTCCATCTCCATCCCAGAGTCTTTATCCCTTTCTCTCCAACCTTCAGCCCCCAAGGGCACCTGAGTGAGCTCACCAAGAGGGCCACTGACACAAGACACGCATCGGAAGTAGCTCTGGCAGGCTCGCTCAACGTTGAAGGCCACCCAGTACCTGAGGCTGCTCAGGAAGCTGACCCAGGAGTCCAGAGGATTGAGAATCCGGACATCCCCGCCCACAGCCCCAACAGTCGTGTCTTCATCCAGCACTCGGGACAACTCCACCAGGGCCATGGGATCCAGCCTTGTGTCTGAGTCACACACCTGGGGCCAAGACACAGGGTCAGGACCTAGCAGCCAGGAGTATGAGGGTTTAGAGGACCAGAGAAGGTGGCCTCCAGGCTCTAGGCAGTTTAGTAACTTCATACATTGTTAGGCTCATCCTATCACCACCAAATTCCCTCCCTTCCTTGGGACTTTGAACACATTGAGAAGACTCCCCTCAATTAGTCAATGAAGCAGGCTGCCTGCACTTTGAACCCACCCCCAGTGGGACCTTCTCTATTCGAGGGGCTAGCAGTCAGAAGTTGGGGGTGGGGGTCACAAGGTCAGAATTTTTAAAAATCCAGGTGTTAAAGGGATCTGGGATTCTTGGAGGTCAGAGGGCATCAGGGTTCTGAAGGGATCAAAGAATGAGAGGAGTCCTAGGATTAGGGTTCGGAGTCTGAAGAGATTAGGGGCTGAGCCAGGCAGTCTGGAGTTGCAGGGCCAGTCTCAGAGTTCCAGCGTTCTTGGTTTCCAGCAGCCCCATACCTGCACGTAGTCCACAGAGTCCCCGAGGGCCTTGAAGGCTGTGTACATGACCTCTCGCTTGCCACCCCAGCGCTGAGCCACACACACGCATCGGTGGCTCCTCACCAGGGCCTCCACAGTCAGCCGTCCTGGATCCTCAGCCTCTACCTCTGCGTAGCCACCAGCCTCCACCTCCCCAGCTTTGCCGCTGCCCCCCGACACTTGAGGGGCCCATGGCTGGTGATAATTTCCATCCCACACATAGGTGGCAGGGTTTTCAGCCTCAAACACTTCCCGGAACATCTCCACCATGTACATGTCCTCCTCCCGGTTGCCATCCACAACCAGCAGCACTCGGAGGCGCTCCTTTGGGTACTGCAGGGCTCGGGCTGACAGCAAGCACTGCCTCAGGTAGTCAGCATCCTCTTGGTAGGCAGAGATGGTCAAGGCCACCTTCCGAGAGCATTTTGGCTTCCCCCGGGCTGCCCGGGAAGCAACTCGCTGGTGCTCCAGGTAGGCAAAGAGGCTCTGGGCCACCAGGTGTGCTGAGAGAAAGGCTCCGTAGAGGCCAAAGGCTAGGAGGCCATAACGGTCAGAGGCCAAGGGGACACCCACAGCATAGGCCCAAGTCATGCCACCCAGGATCAGCAGGGCAAAGGCAATTGTCAGGAGTCGACGAATGGGCCCAGACCAAGCACGGCGGGGGCCAGATTTAGGGGTGTCCTGCAACAAAGAAAGGAGAAGGTCAAGAGTTATATCTTGGGGATCATCCAGGCCTTCCCTCATCCAATATCACTGAAGGAAACTGAGGCCCAGCCAGAAAAGGAAAGGGACCAGAGTGGGTAAGAGATCAGCACCAGCCCAGGGAGCCTGGTAGAGTTCATGACTGTGTGTGTGTGTCTCCTCCTGTCTTCTCAGACAGGCTGTGGGCTCCCCAAGGGCAAGACCCCAGTCTGTCACCCCTCACCCTAGCCCAGAGAAACTGGACACAGAAGAGGGACCCAGGGAGAAGATGGGATGGACTGATTTTGTGATCTCTGGGCTCCAAGAGGCAAGAGCCTGGTCCCTGGTCATCAGTGAGCTCAGTATCCATCCATCTGTCTGCCTCAACTTAGGCTCAACCCAGCCTAACCTAACCCCTACTTCAGTCCACTGGCTCTCCTACCACTAATGCTCCTGGCCTGTCTTTCAGTCTCCATGATATCTCATTTCCCCAGACAGAAAGGGAAACTGAGGCACTGCCCTCTCCCCCTCTTACCATACTGAGACACACACACACTCACTCACACTTGGACACACACACACACACACACACACACACACACCCCAACTATTCCCACAGCACCCTGAGCCAGTTCAAATGTACCAGGACAACAGCATACACTCAGCAAAACCCTCCTCACACCCACCGTCCAACCCATACGGCCCTTAGGCACAAAGACAGACCCTCCTCTGAGATACCTCTGCACACACACACACACACACACACACACACACACACACACACACACACACGGTGTGTGGCAGCACTCATACAGACACACACATTCAAGAACACACCTGTCCCATGTTCCTTGGGCTCCTCTTGCCTGCCCTTCCAGATCCTGTCTCTCTCTCCCTCTCCTTTGCCTAATCTGCTGGGGGGGGGCATTTGTAGTTGGGGGCTGACGTCAGTACTGGGCTGGGCCCCCTAGGCCTGAGGTCATGGCAGGAGCGGCTGCCCCACCCGATTCCCGTTATTAGGCCCCCACCCGAACTCCCTTCCCAGCCTCCTCTTCTACGTCTCTGTCTCCAGGACCCCATCCTCTATTGCCGAGTCTGCTGCATTTCTTCCTGTCTCTGGGGAGAGGGGAGGCTGGGAGTGTGGAAAGGAATTCTCCAGCTCCTTCCTAATCTTCCAGCTTCCTCTCACCAGTCATCTCTTCCCATCTTCCCCCATATCCCATCTCTCCCCATCTTTCCCCATCTCTCTATCTCTTCTTCCCCCATGTCCCATCTCTCCCTATGTCCCCACATCTTTCCCCATCTCCCCATCTCTCCTTCCTCCAATATTTGCCATCTTTCCCTGTCCCCATGTCTTCTTCCATCTCCCCATCTCTCCCTCCCCCCATATTTGCCATCTCTCCTTGTCTTCCAACATCTTTCTCCACCTCCCCATCCTTCTGTCTCCTTACATGTTTGTATCCCCCCATCTCCCTACATCTTCCCCATATCTCCCTGTTCCCACATCTTTCCTATTTCTCCCCATATACCCAATTCCCCCATCTCCCCTGATTTCTCTCCAACTCTCTTCATTTCTTACTCTGCCTCTATCTCCCCCCAATTCTTTCCCCCTTTCTCCTCATCTCCTCCCCACCTCTCCTCATCTCCTTCATCTCTTTTCATCTCCCCTTCTACCAACACTCCCTCAACTCTCTTCCCATGCCTTCTCTGATTCTCCCTCTCCCCTTTCCCTCCCTCTCTTTTCCTTCCCTTCCTCTTCTCCAGGTAAACCCCCCTCCCCTTTTAAGGATGACTAAGGTTCAGAATTATCTGAGGTTGGCAGTGAATGAATTCAAGTGAATTTATTAAGGATTTATGGAGTGCTCGCTGATCAGGAATGATGCTAGACACTCAGAACGAAGGGTAGAAAATAAAATGTCAATTACCCCAGGGGGTGGCTAGGTGGCACAAGGAATAGAGCACCAGCCCTGAAGTCAGGAGGATCTGAGTTCAAATCCAGCCTTGGAAACTTCATGCGCGCACACACACACACACACACACACACACACACACACACACAAAACCTTGGGCAAGTCACTTAAGTCCAATTGCCCTGCCTTCCCCCATCCAAAAAGCAAAAAAAAAAAAAAAAAAAAAAATGTCCATTACTCCAAAGGAGTTTATCCTGGAGTGGACACATGGAAGGGGAAGCTGTGCAGAAGAGGAGTCATCATTCATGAAGAACAAGTCACATCAGACTAGTCACACTTCTTTTTTTTTTTTTTTTTTTTTTTTTGGACCTTGCTGAAAAATCAGAGGAATGTTAGAATATTTCATCTGGGTGTTTGACAAAGTCTTTCATAGTCTTTTGGCAAATCAAATGACTTAGATAATGCCTAGTATAATTCATTTAATTGAAGACTAGTTAAATGACCAGACCCCTGAAGTTAACATATCAAAGGCAGTATAAAATGAGGTCTCTGGTGGAGTGTCACAGAGATCTGTCCTTAGCCCTGTGCCATTCAAGATTTTGCTTAATAATATGGATAAATGCCCAGATGGCATGCTTATTGATTTACAGGTGACCCAAGATGGGGAAGGATACCTAAGCTGTAGGATAACAGAGTCAGGAAACCAATAGACATTGACAGACCTGAATGGTTGAAATTTAGTAAGAGGAATACATGAGCTACAAAAACTTGATGGTCCAAATGTAAGATGGCAGAGGCATGGTTAAATAAATGTTCAGGGAAAGGATCTGGGGTACAAGTGGGCTGCAAGCTTAATGGAAGCCAACGATGTGACGGGGCAGATACAAAGTTCCATGTGACCCTTAGCATTCATTAAGAAGAGGACAGGAATAGGAAGGTGATGTTGGTCCCATTGCAGTCTCCATCAGGCAAGTCACATCTGTAGGAGTGCATGCTATTCTGTGCATTATGCCTTATGTCAAGAAGAGGGTAACAGATCATAAGAAGGGAAAAGGACCTAGATGTACAAAAATATTTCTAGCAGCTCTTTTGCGGTGGCAAATAATTAGAAATTGAGGAGATGTCCGTCAGTTGGGGAACGGCTGAACAAGTTGTGGTATATAAATGTTTTTTTGAGTTTTTTAATAAATTAATAAATTTATTTTCTTGTTTACATCATTCATTTCCACGAGATATTGACTTACAAATTTTTGCCCCATCTTTCCCCTACCCAACACCTCAAAACAGC
>CM053588.1:24650045-24704088 GCA_028646515.1 Pseudochirops corinnae
AGAGAAAAAGCAAGATGGAGGGAGGGGAGAGAGAGAGACAGAGAGACAGAGAGAGACAGAGACAGAGATGAGAGAGAGAAGAGGAAGAGAGAGAGTTGGAAACAGAAAGACGAAGAAAGAGAGAGCTAGGGAGAAGAAGAGAGAGGAGAAAGAGGAAGGAAGGAAGGAAGGAAGGATGGAAGGAAGGAAGGAAGGAAGGAAGGAAGGAAGGAAGGAAGGAAGGAAGGAAGGAAGGAAAAGAAAGAGCAGAAAGTATTAGAGAGTGATTGGGAGACAGGCAGAGAACATTTTTAAGTACTGGGAACAGAAATACATGCAGCAAGATATCCCTTAACTTCAAAAACCTTCCATTCAAAAGGAGAAGGCAACACACAACAGAAGTGGAGAGCTGCAAAAGGACAGTGGTATGGTGTGGAGATGAGCGAGCAGCATTGTGGAGGCCAGTTCCTGGCAAAATAAAGTCAAGCTTCTCTTACAGAGCTGGTGTTCCAGCAATGGAGTCCAAGGTTCTATCGGGAAGAAGATGAAAATGAGGACTAGAGGGCAGGCAGCCTAGTGTGGAGAAGCAAACATGACTTGATATGAAGTCGTTCCAAAAGCTGGGAATGTAGATGGGGACCAGATTTCAGAGGGTTTTTAATACCACAACGAGGATTTTGTATTTTATCCTATGGACAATAGGGAATCACTGAAAACTTTTGATTAAGAAAGGACGTGGCAGCTGTGTGTAGGATGACTTGGAGAAGGCAGAACCTGGAGACAGGGAGAACAATTACAAGACTCTTCCAATAGTTTAGACTAGAAGCAGTAAGGGCCAGAACTAGGATCATAAAGGCCTAGTTCTACATCAGAGGAGAAAATAGGGTTGATGATGGAAATGTTGTGAAGGGGAAGTTGATAAGATAGAGAAGATGGTTGGATGTGGTCATTGGTTAATAGTCTGGGAACAGTCAAGGCAACTTCAGGCAGCAAGGATGCTCGTAATAGAAAGGAATTTCAGTTATAGGCTTGACAAAGGTTCCTACAGTCTGAGCCCAGCAGAGAGCTGCCCCTAGGAGGAAATCTAGGCATGCTACCAAAAGAACACCCAGTAACCAAGAGTGGGAAATCACTCCTTTGTTACAAATATTTTCCACACATATAGCTCACCACCTTTGCCCCTGAAGTCTATGGCCATAGTCCCTACATACCTTGAATTTATTTATAGGAAAATGTGTTCTTGCTATCTCATCTTACTCAGTACATTTACTAAGAACCTAATCAAGCCTGGCTGATTATCAATTATCAATTGAAAACACACTGATGGGGGATCCTGAGCAGACCAGGAGCCAGGACTCGATATTATGTTTCGGAAACTTTGGAAAAGGGACTCTTGTAAATTCTGAGATGGGGCAGCAGTGATGCTAGGGCCTTAGCACCAAAGGGAGGAAGGGTCTGGGTAGGGTCAGACATGGTTAACAGGCAAGATTCTAGTGGAGAAAGTGACCAGAGTCAAATGACCAGATCAGGGAGAGCATGGGGTTGAATGGCTGGAAGCCTGGAAGGAAATCTTCAGTCAATTCCAGTCAGGTCAACAGGCATTGATGAAAGACCTACTGTGTGCCAAGGACTGGGAGGAGGAAGAATAAGAGTAAAAACCAGTCTCTGCCCTCAAGGGGCTTGCAATCTAATGGTTATTGTGTGTTCCAGGTGTGAGCATGATGGAGGACTCCTTAGCACTCCCTTCAGATGCTCCAGATGACCTCTTGCCCACACAGTCACCACCATCTGCCATCCACCAGGCCTTCTGGATCACTTCTCTCATCGTCTTCTGCTTATCCTTTGTCCTGGGTATAACTGGCAATGGGCTAGTGATCTGGGTGGCAGGCTTCCGGATGACCCGCACAGTCACCACTGTCTTGTTCCTCAACCTGGCTTCAGCAGACTTCACCTTTACTGCCTTTCTGCCATTCATCATTGTTGGTACTGCCCTGCAGCCCCACTGGCCCTTTGGTTGGCTCCCTTGCAAGCTAATTAGCTCCCTGGCCCTCTTTAATATGTCTGCCAGTGTCTTCCTGCTGACCCTCATCTCTCTTGACCGCTGTGTCTCTGTCCTCTGGCCAGTGTGGTCCAAGAATCACCGCACACCTTCCCGAGCAGCCCTGGGTGCTGCTGGGGCCTGGGCTTTTGCCCTGACCTTCTCTGTCCCAACATTCATCTTCAGGAACACAGACACAGAGAATGGAACCACCTTTTGCTACTTTAACTTTGACCCCTGGGATGAAGCAGGAAGTGATGATGAGTACTATGATGCCCTGACTGAGAGCCGCCACAAGTCCCTGGTGTTCAGCCGCTTCATCCTTGGGTTTGTGATTCCATTCCTCATCATTAGTGTCTGCTATGGCCTCATCACAGCCAAGCTCTGGAGCAGAATGAAGACCGTCAAGTCCAGTCGGCCCTTCAAGATCCTCACAGCTGTGGTGGCAGCCTTCTTCCTCTGCTGGCTCCCTCACCATGTGGTGGGCATTATAGAGACTTCCGTCCCTCACCATCCACACCTGGCAGACATTCTGCCTTACCTGAGCCCTCTCTCCTCTTCCTTGGCCTTTGTCAACAGCTGCCTCAACCCCTTGCTCTATGTCTTTATGGGCCGGGACTTCAGGGAAAGACTGTTCAGATCCCTGCCAGCTGCCTTGGAGCGGGCTCTGAGTGAGGAGTCTGCCCCGACAGCCATCACAAGCAATGGTTCCACCTCTGCACCTCCTGCTACTGATGCTGAGACACAGGGTCTGTGAGGAGGTGCCTTATCTTCTGTATTCTTTCTGTAGGGCCTGCCTTCATGTGGTCTGTATTCCAAGGTCTAAAAAAACCTTTTATGTTCTAAGGTCACTCCTAGCTGTGACATTTCAGGTTCTAAGTGCCCTTCCACCTTGACATTCCAGATTCTAAATGTCCTCCCCTTTTGCTCTGTGTTCTAAGGACTGACCAAGTTGGCACAGACACATTGCTGGGTAACCATACTGAGTCATACAGAATGGAGAATGGTTGATGATGGCCTTGATCCCCAGCTCCTCCTTCCCAGCCCTCCAAGAGGGAAGGCAATGCCATCCCAAATCCTCAGGTCACACCATCATCCTTCCTGAACTCTCAGGTTTTTAAGCCTGCCCTCAAAAGCCCAGGCTCCCTCTGGTGGATGGCCCCTTCCCACTGTGGCTTTGGGGCCCTAGAAAAGGACAGACTTCCCATTAAATCACCAGAGTTTGTTCCCATAATAAATGCTGGACTCCTCCATGCCTTGGTGCAGATCCCCGAACCTTCTGGCCCCAGCCTCTTCAGCCTTCCCAGAACAACCCTGGGGGGAAGGGGAAATATCGGGGTGAAGAGGGGAAGTGTTCTCTTCTAGGAATAGGAAGGGAGAGGCCCAAGGAAGCAGCCTGAGGCTGAGAATACCGAGGTCTGGGTTTGAGTCCTTACTCTGCCATTGGGACCTGGGCTTAGAAGGACTAATGGAGGCTGACGTGCCCTCAATGACCTCGGAGCACCTACGATGTACCATTTATTTTAAAAAAAATAGATATTTGTGTTGTTGGTTTTCTTGTTTCCAAAACTCTCACATCTGCTTCCAGAAAGTCACCCCTTATAACAAAAACTGAAAAGTGGGGGATGGGAGGTAAAGGAGGAAGAAGAGAAAAAAGTTCAGCAAAACTGCTGCATTTTGTAAAATGCTGGCATTACATGCCCTCCCATAGCCTCTCAGCAAAGCCAGGCCCCACCTCAGACTCCATTTTGCTGCCATTGGCTATCTGGCTGGGGGGAGGAGGGACGGTCAGTGAGTCTGGGAGGGATTGGGTCTAGAGATGAGGTCACATACCACAGGTCATCCTCAGGGAGAGTCATTTCCCTGGTAGGTCTGGCCACTTGCCAAAGGCCTCAATCACAGCCCTTTCTGGAGTTCTAAGTCAAGGCTTGCCTTGAGATATAGGTGGGGGACAGGGAAAGGCACTCATACAAAACCAGACATCATGGAATTTAAAACTTCAAGGGACCTTAGACACCCATTTTAGAGATGGAAATACTGAAGATTCTTTTGGTTTTGTCTTTATAGGCTCCAGCACCTGACTTAGTGGCTTGCAAAGAGTAGATACTTCATAAAATCATGCTGAATTAACATGAGGCAGCTAGTGGTCTGTTGTGAGGATCAAATGAGTTAATATTTGTGAAAAAGCACTTAGCCTAGAGCCTGACAGGTAGTAGGCTCTATATAAATGCTGATCCCCCCTCTTTTCCTAAGGACTGTATGGGAAAGGATGTTTGCCTGGGGGCCTAAACTGAAGAGTCAGGACTCAAAATCCAGATTCTATGATTCATTATCCAATGCCCTCCATTATTCAATAATATCTCTGCCCCCACTGACTTAGGGTCCCACACCTGAGGGAACACAGTAGAGGGGAGAGAAGCCCTGCCTTCTAGGGACTCCTAGTCTGACTGAGACAATTTCACAGAAGGAACATTTGTTACTCCCCCCAGAAGCCCATCAAGCCATATGTTCTCCCATCCTTTCCTTGTCTGCCTGGATTACAGTGCTGGGAAGAGGAAAGGTCAGAGGGGAGAGAGAATTTCAGAGCTGGGTTGAAAAGGTTGATGCTTTGGGATGTCCCAAAAAGGCCCATATGGTGGTCCTTTGGCAGGTGGGTTGGTACCACATCAGTTTAAAAGTTTAAAGTTTAAAAGGCACTGCCTCGGGGTGGCTAGGTGGGGAAGTGAATAGAGTACCTGCCCTGGAGTCAGGAGGACCTGAGTTCAAATATGACCTCAAACACTTAACACAAAAAACTAGCGGTGTGACCTTGGGCAAGTCACTTAACCCCAACTATCCTACCCTCCTCCCTTCAAAAAAAAAAGCTAAAAGGCACTGCCTCTCTCTTCTTCACACTCAGAATGCCCTTTCTAGGAGCTCTTGCGAGAAACAATGGCTGTTTGCACATGGCCTCTACATCAATTGCTCTTCTAGAAAAGGATCATGTGACTACTCCTCCTCAGAACTGAGCCCAGTTTGAGCTCAAAGATTCAGAGCTGGAGGGCACCCTTAGAGAGAGGGGGCAAGCACCCCAGCCCCTCTCTCAGTAGACTGTCTATAAGTGGATAAAGCAAGGATAGAAAACGCTGATCTTGATGTGATTCTACCCATAGGAGAGAACGGACAGCAAAGATTTTCTCCCTATCATCTGGTCCACAATAGTTCTGTCTGACTTAAGTGCTACCAACAAAGAGGATGGCAAAAAAAATGTTCTGAGCAGGAGGAAGTCACAAAACCCTCCCCGCCCAGAGGCTTGCAACCCTTCTGCCTCCCTCACTACCAGGATAGAGAGAACGATTTCATCTGAAGGAGACTTTTGTATGTATGCTCAGGTCTGGCTCAGTGATTAATTTAAGAGGAGTGTATTGTGCATTCTTTATGGATTGGGCCCCCATTGACCAATTCTTCCCTTTATACAGCAAAATCTGGCACTTATATACTTAGATGCTCAATAAATTTGGAAATGTACTTCACATACAGCATTTCATTTGAGCAGTCTCTCAGTAACCCTTTGAAGTAGGTCATTTAACATCGTCATCCCCTCTCTTGTGTATTTTCTGGTATACTCGAATCTGTATAATTTTCCTGATCACTGTTTGCATTGATGAAAGGGTTTACTCGCTCTTCACTATTTGTGATGCTTTTTCTGTAACCAAAGGAGGAAAAGAAGCAGACCTAGTAGAGATAAGTTTGGAACAGCCCTCCCTTCTTTAAGGGTTATGGACCAGGGAAGTGCTTTTGTTTTGTACTCTAGACCAGCATTGCTGGGGTGGGGGTGGGGGGGGTGAAGTGCAAGGAGAAATATAATTCTAGCCTAGTATCCCTCTTGGAAGTAGAAGATGGCTCAGTGGATACAGTCCTGGGCTTGGAATTAGGAAAATATGAGTTCAAATCTAGCTTCAGAAACTTACTAGCTGTGTGATCCTGGGTAAGATTGCCAGTGCACTAGAGATGGAAATGGCAAACTATTCCAGTATCTTTGCCAAGAAAACCTCATGGACAGTCTTGGTGTGCTATGGTCCATGGAGTCACCAAGTCAACACAACTGAACAACAACACACCCTTTTGGAGAGAGAAGAAAAAAAACACCCAACCTCTCGACATCCTGAAGTGTGCCTGCTCCTCCCCTAACTGTCATATAGTCATTTTTCTCTCTTCAGAGGTGGGCCTGATTTCAAATCATGTGTATATATGCCACCTCACCTCACTTGAGACAGATTTAGACAATACAAGTGGAAATATAGTTCACACACACACACACACACACACACACACTACGCCTGGACAGAGTAAAACTGCCCTAAAATTCAAGAAATAGCTGGCTATGATTGCACCTAAGTTCCAATAACATAGAAAGTGGCTGTTCTATGTATTTTGTCAAGATTTCCAAAAACATTCCTCTTCCCATCAGCCCATGCCAATCCTGCTTTGTGTCCTTAACCTGAAAGGTCATCCTAGAGAAGAGGGAGTCAGCTTGTTTGGTTTGGTCCCAGTGGGCAGAACTCAGCGTTAGGGCTTGGGGGCATGGGGAGAGCTGCAGACAGGTAGGGCCCAGCTTATCCCAGGGAAAGCCTGGAATCTCTACACCGTTTTCTGGTCCGTTTTTATGTTGCTCTATGGAGATGCTGGGGTTCAGGAAATGCCCCCACAGACCTCAGAGGGTAAAGGGAAGCCAGCAGAAGCTGGGTGCCACAGACCAGGAGACAGGTTACAGTGATCACCAGCCCTGCACTTTTCCCCTTCCTTCTCTCCTCTGCTTTTTTCATGAGCCTTTTCCTCTGACCTTGCACCAGTGACTTCCTCTGACACAGTGTCAGAGGCTGAGGAGATGGAGTCTTTGGCAGCAGAAGTAATTGGGCTAACCTGGGCATCTAGTGGCCAGTGCGGGTACTGCAGCCCTTGATAAGCCTCTATGAAGCCTCACACATATACCAGAGACTGAAGAGGACCAGATTGGTAGCTCCGTTGTGGCGCCACCTGGTGGCAAATCCAGATATTGCACCCACTTGATTCAACTCTTGTGAATCAGTTAATACAGGAGCGAAATGCCATCGCACTGTAAGCTGCCTGGGCATGATTTTTCTGATGGTCCCCAGGGTCTTCCATGAAATTGAAGGAGGAAGGAGAGTGCCGCGGATGCAAAGTGGCCTTCTGTCCCAGAACACTAAGGAGCTGGCCTTCCGTCGGATTTGAAAAGTCCCGTGCATGATGGAGAAAAAAATGTCAGTCAAAAACATTAAGGGTCTGCTCTCCAACAGCAGGGTGAAACAAGTAAAGACGAAAGCAGCCCCTAAGTGACATGATCCTTCTAGGAAATTTGGATTTTGAAACTCGTCTTTTTCATTTTGGAGGGGTGGGAGGACTAGAAGTAGTGGGTATAATCTGCAAGCAGGCAGAGATCAGAGCAATGTAAGGAACTGTTGGGAAGCACCTTGGCTTAGAGCTGGTTGGCCCCTGATACATGCTACCTCTGTCACCATAATCAAGTCCAATGTTCTAGACCAGTGTTCCCCAAACTTCTTTGATGGTGCCCTTCCATCAGGAAAAAAAAAAAAATTGTTTTCATGCTTGTACTAGGCAGCTAGGTGGTGCAGTGGGTGCAGTGCTGGGCCTGGAGTCAGGAATACTCACCTTCCTGAGTACAAATCCAACCTCAGACTCTTACTAGCTGTGTGACCCTAGGCAAGTCATTTAACCCTGTTTGCCTTGGTTTTGTCATCTACAAAATGAGCTGGAGAAGAAAGTGGCAAACCACTCCAGAATCCAGTACAGGATTATCCATCCCTCCCAAGTGGGGTTGGGTCACAGAAAGTCAAACATGACTGAAAAAAAAACCAAACATTTGAACAACAGCACTACTGCCTTAATGGTACATTACGAAACATACACAAAAAGACATTAAAAAGGATATAAAGGTGAAATGAACATTTTACAATTTTTAGATGTTTTTATTCTCAATGGTCCAAAACCCTTTTTGCTCTCACTAAAATATTAATGTTTTAATCTTTAAACACATATTAAAAGCATATCATCTTTATCTTAAGCATTTAACAGTTTTTGATGTACTCTATTTACTTCTAAGAATTTTTTTTTTCCTTTTTTGCTTTTTTGAAGGGGGGAAGGCAGGGCAACTGGGGCTAAGTGACTTGCCCAAGGTCATACTGCTAGTTTTGGGTTATGTGTCTGAGGTTGGATTTGAACTCAGGTCCTCCTGACTCCAGGGCCTGTGCTCTATTCACTGATCCACCTAGCAGCCCCTTCTAAGAATTTTTAATGTTTCCAATGTAACCCCAGTCCCAAAGCCCATTGGTGTGCTAAAGATGAATGGCCTGCCATATGTGAGGGTTGCACAGTTTGGCAAAACCTTCTTGGAGTGCTCTTCAAGCTTTGAGTCCAGAAGATAGAAGAGGTCAACCTCACTTCACAGTGATGAAGGATGAGGTTCTGGGAAGATATGAGAGGTCCTGACAGTCTCCACCATGGCCCCTAGCTTTCTACTCAAGACACTTGGGGAATTTCTCCTTGGGTGAGAACTAGAACTCTCTTGATTGAGCTAAGTTACCTCACTCCCAATGGGAGAGTTCCTTTTCTCTACATTGTGTGGTACATATTCTCCTATGTGTGCCTTCTCTAGGTTTTGTTTTTCTACTGATTTGTATAAATTGGTTTCTTTGTTATTTGTTAGGTGTATTCATTGCATAACTGGTATTTGGAGAGGAAAGGGGTCAAGCCGTGGATGCAGAGTTTAGAGATCCCCAATAATGAAACTGCAATCAGAAGTTAGCTTCAACCTGAAACTCACATCCCCTAAACTAACAATATTTAAGAGAGCGCAGAGGTATAATTTTAGCCCAGTTTTCCCTCTCTCTGAGGAGAACAGAGTGGCCAAGTTTTTGGCCTCAATCTCCTACTTTTCCTCCTGGCAGGAATTAAAATCTCTTTTAGAAAACAGTGGCCAGGGGAGGGGAGGGAGAAAAGACTAGAGATATCTACTCTGCCTCCCTTAGAACCACACAGAGACACCACCATACTACATGTGGAAGACAGGCCACACAATGCATGAACATTTGCTGCCTTAAAATTCTACACATTTTATCTAAATTCTTAATAATTCACAAAATAAACCATTGTTTCCTCAAAATTTGTTTTTTAAAAAATATGTCATAATGATAAATATCATGACTGTTAAGTGCAACAAATTTATTGTAAAATTTTCCTTTCTAAAGAAAGGATTGTTGATCTCAAAGTACATATGTAAACTCACTCGTAGTGGGTAGGACAAACGGTATCTTCTGTTACATAAGTCACCATCTATTATGGGGGAATGTTACATGAGACTGGAGTATTTTCATTTTGTATTTTCATGTTTCTGCTTAAATTGTCATATACAGTTGTGCAAAAAAAAGGTGTAATGCAATTTTTCATATGAAAACATTGTAGGTTGGTGTAAATTTAAAAGTAAATTCCACTTGGTTTTATTTTCTTAAATTATAACTTTGATATATTTTGTATATAATGCAAAGTAATTATTATTTTAACCATGAGTTATTTTATTTGAGGTTGCAAAAAACACGGTGCAATGAAATGTAAAGACCACATCAACATTCCACTCTCTGGTTTACTTATACTGCCAACTCAATAAATAATATTTTAAAATAACAATTTAAACTTTAGTGTAAGGCAACAAAATTATCTATTTCATGAAAAGAAAGATCATTATGAGGACTTTTCATGAGAGTTAGAGCTCTTTCTCCATCAGAGCTCTGATCTATGATAAAGTTTTTATTTTGTTGTTACTCCGTTATTTTTCAGTCATGTTCAACTCCTCATGACCCTATCAGGGGTTTTCTTGACAGAGATACTAGAGTGCTTGGCCATTTCCTGTTCCAGCTCATTTAACAGATGAGGAAACTGAGGCAAATAGGGTTAAGTGACTCTCTTAGGGTCACACAGCTATTGAGTGTCTAAGACCAAATTTGAACTCAGGCAGACGAGTCTTTCTAACTCCAGGCTCAGTGTTCTATTCACTTTGGCACCACTTAGCTGCCCAAAGTTTTTATTGACTATGTTTCATTCCTTGATACACACTGTTGCAAAAAGGGCAACATTTTCCATTTTTCTTATTACTGGAATGTGACTGTTACATTATATTCTAACTCTCCGGTATTAGTTACTGAATGCTGATAAAAATACTCCCTGGGGGCAGCTAGGTGGCAAAGTGAATAGAGCACCAGCCTTGGAGTCAGGACGACCTGAGTTCAAATCCGACCTCAGACACTTAACACTTAGTGGCCATGTGACCTTGGGCAAGTCACTTAACCCCAATTGCCCTACCTTCCCCTCTCCAAACAAAAAGGCAAAAAATTAAATTAAATTAAATTAAAATACTCCCTGGAAATGAAGGCATATTGAAGGACTGTAGCAGCCCACATATGAGCCAGGTGAAGAATATAAACCATTTTCCTGGGACATCTGACTGTTGTGAATAGCCAAGAGGATGGGTGGGAGGCTTCACTCTTTAACCTTCAGAGTGGATAGAACTGAAACCACAGTAGTGGAAAGGTCTGCAAGAGGAGTCAGACAGTCATTTCAGCTCTTTACAATTCAGTATTTCATGAAATACTCCACTCCTCCAACCAAAGGGCCAGTGGGGCTGCAGGGCAGTACCAATGATGAGGAATGGCAGAAAGGCAGTAAAGGTGAAGTCTGCTGAAGCCAGGTTGAGGAACAAGACAGTGGTGACTGTGCAGGTCATCTGGAAGCCTCCTATATAAATAATTTGCTTAAAAAGCACATTACAAAATTCTTGGGTCCATGTGATGGGTCTGTTGATGAATATTTATAATAATTGATTTATAACATTCAGGTGTGGGAAGCCTTTGAGGTTTTTTTTTTTTGTGTGTGTGCTCTGTGATTGACCAAATGAACGTACTTTGTTTATGCTTGGAGACTAATCTCCATTTGAGAAGAGACTTTTGACTGACTAAATGAATGTACTGTCTGGGGATGGAGTAGTACCTGGATTGAATTGAGAACCTACTTGCTAAAGGAACAAGTTACACCGTATTTTGACTTTCTCTGTTCTGTGAAGGTTTGCTGAATATATGGGACTTATGCTGGTAATCTGAACCTTGGAAGTTGCCTTTGCTTGGCATTACAAGTTGTGAACTGATCCAACCATTCTGGAGAACAATTTGGAACTATTCCCAAAGGTCTATAAAAAAGTGAATGCCCTTTGACCCAGCAATACCATTTCTAGGGCTGTATCCCAAAGAGATGATACAAGTGGGAAAAGGACCCGTATGTACAAAAATATTTATAGCAGCTCTTTCTGTGGTGGCAAAGAATTGGAAATCAGAGAGATGCCCATCAATTGGGGAATGGCTGAACAAGTTGTGGTATATGAATGTAATGGAATATCATTGTGCTATAAGAAATGAGGAGCAGATGGAATTCATAATAACCTGGAGAGACTTATATAAACTGATGCTGAGTGAGGAGAGCAGAACCAGGAGAACTTTGTACACAATTACAGACACATCATATCTGTGATGACTGACTTTGATAGACTGGGCTCCTCTCAGCAATGCAAGGCTAGAAGACAACTCCAAAAGACTCATGATGGAAAGGGATATCCACATCCAGAGAGAACTGCAGAGTCTGAATGCAGATTGAAGCAAACTACTTGCTCTCTCTCTCTCTTTTGTTTTGTTTCTTCTTTCTCATTATTCATTGGTTATAATTCTTCTTTACAACCTGACTAATGTTTAATGTGGTGGTATTTGTAGAACCTATATTGGATTGCATGTTGCCATGGTGGGGAGGAGGGAAGAAAATTTGGAATTCAAGGGATTGTGGAACCGAATGTTGTAAACTAAAAGTAAACAAATAATTTTTTTTAAAAATGAGACTATACACCAGAGAGTGAGTGTGAATTCAATTCCTGGCAAAAGTCTAGAAGATATTACTAAAATGAATGGTTAATGAATGTCTAGGAAGGGATATGGCAATCACATAGACCAGGTTGGCTTCTTAGAAATACGTCCAGCTAGGTAGAGTAGTGGATAGATCACTGGGCCTGACGTCAGCAAGGTTGGCCTCAGACATTTACTAGTTGTGGGACACTGGGCGAGTCTCTTAGTCTCAGTGTCCTCCTGATTAAAATGGGGATAATAAGAGAACCTATCTCTCAAGGTTATTGTGAGGATCAGATGAGATCATTGTCAAGTGCTTAGACAGTGACTGGCATAGAGTAAGTACTACACAAATATTGGCTATCATTAATACTCTTATTTTAGACTGGAATAAAGCTCTCCTCCCTCACAGGACTGGCCCAATGAGCTGGAGGTGCCAAGGAGCACAACCATTTTTAGGTCTGGTCAATGTGTTGATTTGTTTCCCTTGACTATGCTTGTGTTATGGGGGCAGGGGTGGAGATTCAAGAAATAGGAAGGAAGGATTTCAAGAGAATATTAAAAATAAGAAGAAAGTAAAAAAAAGTTGAGAAGGGAAAACAAAAACCAGGTAGTTTGTCACTACCTTGTTAAATTCAACGCACATTTTAAGCTGTAGATGGAAGTTCATAGGTTCACGTAAATCTGATTTTTTAAATATTAAAATGTTTGCACAGACTGATGATTGTAATTTGTTGGTGGTGGTCAGTCATGTCCAACTCTCCATAACCCCATTTATGGAGATCCTGGAAGGGTTTGCCATTTCCTTCTCCAGTTCATTTTACAGATGAGAAAACTGAGGCAAACAGGGATAAGTGACTTGCCCAGAGTCACACAGCTAGTAAGAGTCTGAAGCTGGATTTGAACTCAGGAAGATGAGTCTTCCTGACTCCAGGTCTGACGCTCTATCCACTGAGCCACCTAGTAGCCTGACAATGAGTGTAAAGTTCACACTAAAAAAGAAAACGAAAAAAGAGAAGAGGGAAAAAAGGTACACGATGCCCAAGTAACCTTGTGTTCTTTGACAGGTTGTCAGAATGGAAGGTCATGAGGATGATGGAAAAACAGGGTCGCTGGACATCCACAAAATATTTGACACAGTTTCTCAAGGCATCAGTCAGTCAATATGTATTAAATGCCTACTAACTACCAGGAGCTGGCTAAGTGCTAGGAGCACAAAGGAAGACATTTGATCTCAGGGCCTGCCCTCAGTCTAATGAGGGAAATGACATAAAGAACTTTGTAATTGAAAGTGAGGGGATGCCCATCGACTGGGAAATGGCTAAAGAAGCTATGGCTTATGGAGGCAATGGAGTACTGTTGTCATGGAAGAAATGGTGAAGAGAATGGGAAGCCTTGGGATAGTTTCAGCACTTCTCAACCTGTGGGTCACGACCCCTTTGGAGGTCAAACGACCCTTTCATAGGGGTCGCCTAAGACCATCGGAAAACACATATTTCTGATGGTCTTAGGAACTGAGACACGGCTCCTCTATACATCTCCAGGCGGGTCTGCCCACCTGCAGATACGCCCACATATGAGTATTAAAGGGTCGCAGCATTAGGAAGGTTGAGAATCACTGGTTTAGATTTTTAGCCTCAGTACTTAATAAATGGAATTCAGATATTTCAGTAGGACACTCACTGTGAGAAAGTCTGGGAATCTCTGGGCTAAAACACTGAGCTGAATCTTATATGATGAAATTCAGTAAAGATAAATGTAAAGACTTAGATTCAAAAATTCAATTTTATAAAGACATTGGGGAAGGAGAAAATATGATTAGGTGAACAGAAATTTATCTGGAAGAGATTTGGAATCAGCAAGCTGTATAAGAGCCAACTAACATTACGGTGTGGCAGCTAAAGATGCTGATTCAACTTATAGATGCAATAAACCAAGCATAGTGTCCTGGAAAGGTGGCTTTGGGAGGGTTAATGATGATCATTGGTATTGGTGGTGGTGGTGTTCTTGTTCTTTTTGTTGTTGCTATTCCTTCTGTTGTTGTCCAGTCATGTCCAGCTTTTTGTGACCCCATGGGCCATAGGGTGCTAACACTGTCCATGGAGTAATAGTACACCCAATCAAATGAGATAATATTTGTAAAATCCTTAACACAGTGCCTGGCACATACTAGGTGGTATAATCCCCTCCCCTTCCCCTTTGGTCAGACCACAAGTGGATTCTAGCATTCAGTTCTAGGAAGGACATCAATAAGGTGGAGATGATCCAGGATGGAGAAGTACCTCAAAATCATATCCCATGAAGATCGGTTGGAGGAATTAGGGTGGGAGGGAACCATATACTTGTACTATCTCATCATGTTTAGTCTAGGTAGACAGTTTAAAGATCATCAATAACAACTCATCAGTGAAGCACTCCCTCTGGGATCACTCTCTAATATCAATTAGCCAATTGACATGGCTTAGCTTTTACAAAAAGAAAAAGTATAGCAAAAACAGAAGTACAAAATCCATCCTCTCAAATCAGGGGTCACCCTCTCCCCCTCCACATGCTCGCATTCCCTGGGAGAAGAGACTCAAACTTGAAGCGACTGGTACCAAACATTTCCCCCCACCCCCAGGCCAGGGCAAGCTCTCCCCCCTGCACATTTGCAAGGGCCCCTGGATAATGTGTGTTCACCTGCTGAGAGGAGAGAGATTCAAGATACAGAATGAGACATTCATTTTTGTACACAATGAACGTAAAAATCTGTTTTGATTGACTGTGTGTACATGTAGGGCTGTAGGAAATGTTCAGCTTCTGGTGTGAGGACTTGCTGAGCCCTTTTCAGGGCTGCTTATCTACCTTTGCTGTCCACCTGGCTCTCACCTCTCACCTGTGGCTCCAGGAAGCTGACCCATGAGCAGCAGCCATACCCCTGTAAACTGTCTTGGCAGATAGGCCAAACCAGATGAGGGTAACCAATAGGCCTCAAACCCATCAATGAGATAGGGGGTTGTCTGCCCCAAGCATGTGAAGACTTCCTCCAGTGAAGTGGGTGCGTGAGAACAATTTGTTCCAACAGCCATGAAGGCAGCTGAAGCAGGCACTGGGAGTGCTTAAGGTTTGGTTAGACATGGGAGGTATTATCCATACCAAGGTCTCTACCGTATCTCAGACCATCCTCAGTCATTGTGACTTTGTTCTGCCACTGAACTCCAATGGCTCTGAAGGATAGAGTGAGGCTACTGAGTTTGTACAACTCTGCTTCACTTAAATCCAATTCATCCAAAAGTCAAGACATCACACTGTGGGGTCATTGGTCCTCTTTGAAACAAGGACAAACAACGATATTTGGTAGAAGGAGTTTGTTTGTCTTTTTATCACTTGGAGGGGGGCAGGGAGGGACTGTCATCCTTTCCTCCCTTCCTGCAGTCCCCATTAAGTTCACCTGTGCAGGGGGCATAGCTGGTGATCCAGTCATTCCTTGGACTTCAGAACAGGGTATCTCAGCTGCTGGGTTGATTTCCTGAAAGACTGGGCCCATGGGGCGGCTAGGTGGTGCAGTGAATACAGCACAGGCCTTGGAGTCAGGAGGACCTGAGTTCAAATCCAGCCTCAGACACTTGACACACTAGCCATGTGACTTTGGGCAAGTCACTTAACCCTAAATTGCCCTCCAAAAAGAAAAAAAAAAGACTGGACCTAGCAAGTGGTTCCACAGGGTTGACTCTTCCATGGATTCTGGGGCTTTGACTACAAGCAGATTCTGTTACTGACTACGCCATTTACTGGCCCTTTGATGGTTCCTCCAATCTTTCAAAGCCCACAAGGTGGTAACCTGGGCCATCCCATCTCCAGTTGCTCAATCAGCTAGGTAATCAACTGGGTTCAAGAAAAAATAAACACAAGAAGCCAAAGTCATCACCCAACCTGGTGGCCCACAGCAATTCTTCCTCACTCAAAAGCCTCCAGGGCCAGGAAGCGCTCCTCTGCCCCTGGGTTCACTCCATGTGTACTTCAATTGTTTTCTGCTTCAAAGTTAGGAGCACTCTATTTCTTCTTTGAATTTTAAGTATTCCAAACCTAACAAAAAGCAAAATGAAAGGGACATTTCCATAGACGTGATAGAATTGTAGAAAAAAAAGATTGCACGTGAAATTGTCAACTTCTGTTATATATAACTAACTGGCTTTTCTTTTCAACTATATGTAACACCCTTGTGCAAGGGTTACTTATGGCAGTAACCTGAAGGTTAGCCTTGGGAGTCTGCAAGCTTCCTACTCAGAGGGAGATGTGAATGTGGATGGGCTAAGAGACCTCTACCATGGGGAAGTGTAAGAAATTTGGGGGAACAGGGGACTGAAGACAGATAGATAAAAGGCAAGGTATAGTCTGCTGAATGGTAGAAGAGAGAACTCCTTGGAGCTGCAGACATGTGGCAAAGCCAGTACTGCCCCCCCACCCCCCTACACACACACACACACACACACACTCACACACATATACATACACACTCACACTCACACACATACATACATATATACAGACACACTCACACACATATACAAACACTCACATTCCTTGATTCCTAGTACTTACATCCTCATCCCATGGAGACTGACAAAAACAGACTTGTCCTAGTAAGATGTTTTCTACTCAGTTGAGCTAAGATCTTTTTCTCTTCCTTCTGAGTTAAAGAATTTATTCACTCTTCTGTTTTCCATCATTTACTCTAATCTATAGAACTCCCCCATTCCTGTGTACTGTTTTCTGGGATAAGCATGTTTGCTTTCTAAGGGAGATTATATTTTTGTGTAACCATCATTTGGCAAGAGGAAATTAAACTTGGTTAAAGTAAGGGATAGAAAACTTCTCTTTTGGAGACATTCTAAAAAGACTCTAAACAAGATAACCATGACCATAGGCTACCAATATTTGAGGGATAGTAGATAGATATAATGTAATATCTAATATTCTATAAACGGAATATGTGATGTGACAATAGAATAATTCTATAGATATAATATATCTAATTTTTATAAATAGAACATATGATATTATGTAATTAATGGAATATAATTCAACCACAAGACCCTGTATGGAGAGAGGAGAGTGGAGGATTCTAGCTATGATCTTCCTCTTGCCCTCTACAAAGGTAGAAATCAGTCTCCCTTGGAGATGGAGTTGGCCAAATCCTAGTTATCTATCCATCTATCCATGCCACATACTACACATGGGCTAGTCATTCTCTGTTAGATGGAGTGTGTGTGTGTGTCTGTGTGTCTGTGTGTCTGTGTGTGTGTGTGCAGATAATCAACCAGGCAAATGACTTTCAAAGCTATCTTGCTTATCCATAATTCCTTCTAACCTTCTCTATGTTGTCTCCTGTGTGTTTAAAAATTGCTTCTCAAGGACCCTCTTTTCTTTTCTTTTCTTTTCTTTTTTTTTGTTAACTTTATGCCTAGGCACCCTCTCACTCCTACTCCTCCCCTCTTGCTCAAGGTTCTTGAAAAAAGTTGTTTACTAGATTCTTCCTCTTCCTCTCCTCCCCCTTTCTTCTCAATTCTCTGCAATCTGCCCTCAGACTTCATCATTTAGCTGAAACTGCTCTCTCCAAAGCTACCTCTGATTTCTTAATTGCTTAACTGAATGGTCCTTTCTCAATCTTCACACTCCTTGAGCAGCAGCCTTTGACACTGTTCTCTGTTCTCTGGCACTCTCTGATCCCAGGCTCCCTCCTGGTGTCACTGCTTCCCTGGATACACTTTCCAGTAATGGTGGCTCATTTACTAACACACCCCAACACCATGGTCAAGGCAAAGTCGTGGTGAGGGAGTTGGAATAACCTTTGCTTCCAATGAATGTTTCAAGACTTTCCCTCTACTACCATCACTCAGCAATTTTCCTCCTGTGAGGTTCATTCAGTCCAAGTTTATCACCCAACCTATGTCCTGGTGACTGTCCCCAAAACATTCTCTTTCATTCTTTGATGAATTCACAGCCATTATTTCTTTCTCAACTCATGTCCTTTTCGTACTTTAATATAAATACAGATGCTCCCTCAAAATCTATTTCCCCAGTTACTTATCTCATGCAGCTCATGACCAGTAGCCACCCCAGCTCAGCTACACATAGAGATGGCTCTTCACTTGACTGTGCCATCACCCCCAACTCTTCCATTTCCACATTTATGAACTCTGAAATTCCTTTATCTGCTCTTCTCTTTTACCGTTCTTTATTTCCCTCTGCCTTATGACCCCTCACCTTGTTCTTGATCTTTACTGTGACCTCCAGTCACTCTGCCTAGTTCTTTTCTAGGCTATCAATGCTACATGTATCCACGTTAAGGGTAATCAACAGGCCTCAAGCCCATTGGTGAGTTAGAGGACTGTCTTCCCCCCTCAAGCATGTGAAGACTCTCCCTGGCAGAATGGACAAATGAGAACAATTCATAGAGTGGTTAGAGTTTGGTCAGACACTGAAGGTACCATGGTCATACACTGTATCCCCTTGATCGCCAATCATCTTGACTTTTGTCTTGCCACTGGATTTCAATGAGGCCAATGACTTTGTGCAACTCTGCATCACTTAAACTTAATTCACACATGACTCAAGACATCACCCGTGATGTCACTGGTCCTCTTCAAAAACAACGGACGAACAATATCTTGAATATGCCCCTTTATTTGCATGCTGTCTCCCCCTTCAGAATGCGGGCTCCCGAGCACAGGGGCTGCCTTTTCTTTTCTTTCTTTCTCCAGGGCTTGGCACAGTCCTTGGCACGCACTAAGTACTTAATAAAGTGCTGCAGTTTGTTGTTGTGAATCAATTTCTTCTCTTCTGAATTTCTCTCTTCTTGTCAAGGGCACCACCATCACCCTCTATGGCCACAAGCCCTGCAACCTTGGTGTCCCTCTTGACTCCTCATTCCCACTTACCCCAACCTATTACCAAATCTGGTTTCAGCCTTCACATACATTGCTTGTATATGTCTTTTTCTCATCACTTGTAGATCAGCATTCTTAGTTCAGTCCTGATTCACTTCTCATCTGGACTGTAGCTTCTAATTGGACCCCTTGCCTCAAGGCTCTCCCCACTCCAATCCATCATCCAAAGAATTATCACGCCAAAGTGCAGGTCTGGCTGTATTTCTCTTCCCCTTTCCCATCCACTCAGGAATCACCAGTGAAGGAAAGAAAGGTAGAGGTACCAGGCACTGTGTTGAGTGCTTTACAAACAGTGTCTCATTTGATCCTGGGAGGTATTTGGTGTTATCCCCACTTTACAGTTCAAGAAACTGAGGCAGGCTGAGACTAAATGACTCCCAGGGTCACACAGGTAGTGTCAGAAGCCACATGTGAACTCAGGTCTTCCTGACTACAGACCCAGGGCTTGATCCACTGGACCACCAAGCTACATCCTAGATCAAACATAGTCCTGTTGGGTTTTTAAAGCTCTTCACAAAAAAGTTGGATTATTTGTTTGTTTGAATGATTGTTGAAGGAATGAATGCTGCTTGTTTTACAAGCACAGAAAGTGAAGTCCAGAGGAAAAGCAACACCCCCACTCTGTTGGAGTGGGCAAAGGGGGATGAGGAGGATACCTGAGTCTCTGAGAAGACGGTTGCTGGATGCTAGGACTAGGGTCCATAAAGGGTTAGGAATGGTGGACCCAATCACAGAGCACCCTAGAAAGGCTGGTCCTGGGATTTCCTTATGCCTCCTAACAAGCAGGTGTTTGTTGACAAAAAGAATATGTCCTTTCTCTATGAGTATAAGTTGCTGAATTCTGGATAAGCTAAAGATGTCCCCTAACCCTCTCCCTTAAACTTGAAGTTGAATTAACCCCAAAGGAAACAAGAGACCAGTGAGGTATCAACACTCCTGTTGAGTCTGGGCTGGGGGAATCTCCACACCTTGGATCTTGAGGGGCTCAGAGCATCAAGAAATGTGTATTCCTAAGGGGCCAAGGGTTGGGAGCCAAGGATACCTGAGTCCTGAGAACTTGAAAAAATCAAGTCACTCTGGTGACTGGGGTGGGGGGTGCGGAACGGTAACATTGGGAGGGAGTTTTGAGCATAGGATAAAGAGAATGAATGTTGAAGCTGAAGGGTTCCTTAGAACACAGAATCCAGATTCTCAGAGCCAAGATGGCCTTTAGAACATAGAATGTCAAATAAGAGAGAAATCTAAGAAAAACAAATGTCAAAACTAGCACACTTCTTAGAAGATGAAGTCTGGAATGTCATCCCTAGCCTTAAGGGTTCCTAAACTATAAATTCAGAATGTCAGTTCTGGAAGGGTCCGTAGAATGTGTAATGTCGAACTTGGGAAGATCCTTGGAACGTGGAACGTCAGAACAAAAAAAGTTAGAGGTGGAGGTGCCATCAGAACACAGAATATCCAAAATGAGGGGAAAATAATGAGGAATTTAAGAGCTGAGAAGGCTCTTAGAACACAAAACATAAAATGCCAGGCCTGGAAGGCTCCCTAGAACGCAGAGCATGGAAAGTCAGAGCTGGGAGGACTCTTAAAGCATGAAATACAACAGCTGGAAGACCCCTTGATTGTATATGTCAGAGATGAAAGGCCCCTTTGAATACAGAACATCCAATGTCAGACCTGGCTGGGCCCTTAGAACATGGAATGTTACATCTGGAAGGTCCTCGAAACATAAAATGTCAAATATGGGAGAGCCCTTAGGAAACGGGATGAAGAGCTTGGAGGAGCCATGGAACTTGGAATGTCAGAGCTGGGGGGACACCTGACTCTGAGCATAGTTGCTAGGTAAAACCAGGAGCAGGACTGGGTGCCACCCAGGATGGGGGCTTGGGGATTCAGGCCCAGACTCCCCCAGAAAGGTTGGTGGCTTCCTGGGGTTTTCTTCTGCCTCCTGACTAGCAGATGTTGGTTGGCAAAAGGGAGGTGTTCTCTATGACCACAACTTACTCAATTCTGGGCAAGTCACAGCTGTCCCTTAACCCTCTTCCTTCACCCTGAAGTCCAGTTAACCCCAAAGGAGACAAGAGACTAGTACAGCATCAGAACACATGGTAAGTCTGGACTGGGGACCTTTGCACCTGAGACCTTGAGGGGACAGGAAAATCAAGAAACACACGTTCCTAAGAAGCTATAGGTGGAGAAAGAAGGACATCTGAGTCTAAGGGCCTGGAAAAATCAAGGCAGTTGAGTCCCTGAGGGAGAATGGCAGAGATAGGAGAGATTTTTAGAACATGCAATAAAAGGGTATCACAGCTAAGAGGACCCTTAGTACATAGGAGCCAGAATTGTCTGGGAGGGCCCTTAGAACACAGAACTTACAACGTCAGCACTCAGAATAACCTCAAAATACTTTCAGGGGTGAAATGGACCTGACAAGGCCTGTCAGAACTGGGAAGGATCTTAGAACCTAACAGAATGTCAGGCCTGAAAGGTCTCTAGAACTTAGAGTATGGAAAGTCAAGGCTGGGAAGGCAATTAGTACTTAGAAGGTCAGAGCCGAGAATCAACTTGCAGCAGAGAAAGTTCAAGCAGGGATGTCAGTGCTTTAAAGGGACCCAGAAAATGGGATGACAGAACCTGGAGAACACAGAACCTCAGAGCTGAGAGGTCCATTCAAACACAGAACATCTGATATCAGCGGGAAGGGCCCTTAAAACGTGGAATGTTACATATGGAAGGCCCTTGAAACATTTTATGTCAGACTGGGGGAGTCCTTAGGAAATGGAATGACAGAGCTTGGAGGACCCATGGAACATAGAACACCCAGTGGCAGGAGGACCCTTAGGAAATAAAATGCAAGAGAAGGTAGAAAAGGTATAACTTGGAATTTGAGGCCCACACCAAGTATCCTCAAACCATAGCCAGGGTGGGAGAGACAACATGCTAACTCAATAAGGTGGGGTAAGGCACTGACTCAGCACCCCTATAAGAGTGGGGCAGGAGGCAGACAGACTACCATAGCCAAGAAGGAGCCATTCCCCCAGACCACCCCCTTGGAGCTTCCAATATTAACTGGCTGTTTTTGTCCATTTCTCCCTTGAAGCACCCATGCAATTCAAAGCTCTAGCCAATGCTGGGTCACCCACCCTCATCACAACCCTAGAGGGAAGGGACTTTAGGAAATCAAGCAAGGAATGTCAGAGCTTGGAAATATCTTGGAGAGAATCTGAACCAACCCCTAGATTTTATCCATGAGGAAAATGAAACCAAGGTGAAGGAGAATAGACTTGTCCAAGGTCACACCACAAGACTGGACCAGAGGCCTCAGGACACAATGATCAGGAGTCCTTGGACAGTTTTGGATGGTGGGAAGTGGAGGCAAAAGCAGCCAGAGAAGGAATCTTGCAGGTTGAGAAGCCAGACCCTGACTAGAGCAGAGAGAGCATGCCAAGGAAGCAGGAGAGACAAGCCAGGAGAGAGACTTAAGGCAGGGCCAGAGAATGAGTGCCAGATTGGGAAATGGGGACAATGGAGCCTACCCGATGCTATTTCACCCCCCCACACACACACACACACATACTTCAAGCAGTTGCCTCAGAAATTTTGGGCACACAACTTAGAAGACCAGCCTGGGCTTGAAGTTTGATTTCATTAATCTATTTAAGATCTATAGTATTTGGGGGAAGGCTTTCAGTTTCCTCATCTGTAGCATGAGGGGTTTGGACTGAGTGGTCTCTAAGCTCCTGCCAGCTTGGGGATCCTTAGACATCTGTGGATGTCTCACTCTAGATCACAGAATGCACCACTTTAGTGACCATCCTTTTCAGCAAACTCATTACACGATTGGGAAAACTGAGACCCAGACTGCAACCCAGGGTTCTCCAACGTATATAGCAGGCTTCAGAAAGAAAAGGCTGGGGACAGTGATCCTAGGGCCCCAGCACCTAGGTGAAGAGTGTTCTGGGCAGGGGAGACTCTAGTGGGGAAAGTGACCAGAGTCAAATGACCAGATCAGGGAGAGCATGGGGTTGAGTGGCTGGAAGCCTGGAAGGAAATCCTCAGTCAATTTCAATGAGGTCAATAGGCATTGATGAAAGACCTAATGTGTGCCAGGGACTGGGGGGAGGGAGAATAAGGGTAAAGCCAGTCTCTGCCCTCAAGGGGCTTGCAATCTAATGGTTATTGTGTGTTCCAGGTGTGAGCATGATGGAGGACTCCTTAGCACTCCCTTCAGATGCTCCAGATGACCTCTTGCCCACACAGTCACCACCATCTGCCATCCACCAGGCCTTCTGGACCATGGCTCTCATCGTCTTCTGCTTATCCTTTGTCCTGGGTATAACTGGCAATGGGCTGGTGATCTGGGTGGCAGGCTTCCGGATGACCCGCACAGTCACCACTGTCTTGTTCCTCAACCTGGCTTCAGCAGACTTCACCTTTACTGCCTTTCTGCCATTCATCATTGTTGGTACTGCCCTGCAGCCCCACTGGCCCTTTGGTTGGCTCCCTTGCAAGCTAATTACCTCCCTGGCCCTCTTTAATATGTCTGCCAGTGTCTTCCTGCTGACCCTCATCTCTCTTGACCGCTGTGTCTCTGTCCTCTGGCCAGTGTGGGCCAGGAATCACCGCACACCTTCCCGAGCAGCCCTGGGTGCCGCAGCGGCCTGGGCTTTTGCCCTGGCCTTCTCTATCCCAACACCCATCTTCAGGAACACATTCATAGAGAATGGAACCACCTTTTGCCTCAATGACTTTGATCCCTGGAATGAGACAGGAAGTGATGATGAGTACTATGATGCCCTGACTGAGAGCCGCCACAAGTCCCTGGTGTTCAGCCGCTTCATCCTTGGGTTTGTGATTCCATTCCTCATCATTAGTGTCTGCTATGGCCTCATTACAGCCAAACTCTGGAGCAGAATGAAGACCGTCAAGTCCAGTCGGCCCTTCAAGATCCTCACAGCTGTGGTGGCAGCCTTCTTCCTCTGCTGGCTCCCTCATCACGTGGTGGGCATTATAGAGACTTCTACCCATCACCATCCACATATGGCAGATGTTCTGCCTTACCTGAGCCCTTTCTCCTCCTCCCTGGCCTTTGTCAACAGCTGCCTCAACCCTTTGCTCTATGTCTTCATAGGCCGGGACTTCAGGGAGAGACTGTTTAGATCCCTGCCAGCCGCCCTGGAACGGGCTCTGAGTGAGGAGTCTGCCCCGACAGGCATCACAAGCAATAGTTCCACCTCTGCACCTCCTGCCACTGATGCTGAGATGCAGGATCTGTGAGGAGGTGCCTTATCTTCTGTGGTCTTTCTGTGGGGCCTGCTATATTAGTGCCTGATACTCTCTCTTCTCCTTCTGACAGTCTATGGTCTGTGTTCCAATTTCTAAAACACTTTCTGGTTCTTATGTTCCATGTTTTAAGCCCCTCCATCCCATCACTGGCAGTCAATGTTCTAGGTACCCTTCTGATGATAATATTCCATGCTCAAAGCTTTAGGCTCTGGTCTTCCATATTCTGTGTTCTAAGGACTCACCAGTCCCTACTTGCTTAACAAACTATGCTATCAACTCCATGGATTCCATCAGCCTCATTCCCCCCCTCTTCAAACTCTCCCTGGTTTTGAAACCTGTTCTCATAATCTCCAACCTCCTCTTTCACAAACTTCCTTCCACTGGTTCTTTTGGGTCAGTAGAAATTGCTTCATCCCCTCAATCAGGATTGTTGATGGCTTTAAGCAATGCTTGCCCTTCTCTCTCAGGCCCCAGTTTCTGTGGCTTTCACACTAGTCTTGCGGTGGGAGTAGGAGAACCTTGTCCCTTTTTTATAATCTCTTTGGGATATAGACCTAGTAGTGGTATTGCTGGATCAGAGGGTATGCACAGTTTTATAGCATGGCATTGTTTCTAACCTTGTTTTGTTCCCAATGTCTCCCTGGCTATGGGATGCCTCAGTGAGTTGGGCAGGGACTCCCTCCTTCAGAAATCTGGCCTATAGGATGTAAAGTGGGGTCACAGCCAATAGTTTACACTTAAGCCCAGTCACTTCCCTCCTCCATGAATATATCTGCACAGAGATGACAATTGTGTCCATGGGAGTTGATGAGTTAAAAAAGAGAGCTCTAGGGCCCAGGACAGAACCCTGAGGGACCCCCATGGTGACCTGGAGGAAGAACCAGAGGTCAGATGAGTAAGAAAAGAATCAGGAGATCAATGTCACAAAAGAAATAAAAAGGAAAGCATATTCAGGGGAAGAATCTGTTTCTCCTTCATTTAAAAGGAAAATTCATCACCTGCTAAATCCTTATCTAGTGGGATTAAACCCAGGAAATAAGCTACATAGGCGGTGCATACCTTGTAAGCCTTCTACCATAAAGGGAATATTCCTTGAATTTATCAACTCCTTTACATTGCCTACAAGTGAGGAGAGTCTGTACCTAGAGCTACCACCTCTGATCTTGCCTGACTCCCACTTCATCCAAGTTACTGGTAAAAGCATCCCTTAAAGAAAGAACAGAGCTTAAATGGAGACTGAAGCATTCCACATGCTCTCATTCTTTCCACGTTTGGTTCTCTTTCTTCTTTCCCGTTGTTCACTCCCCTGGTTACAGCCCCTCTACACGACCAGACCAATGTCCAGTGTGAAAGGATTTGCAGATCCTGTACCTGATTGCACCACCATGTGGGGGGGGGGGAGGGAAGAGAGAGGGGAGAAAATGTGAAACTCAAGGGACTGTGGAACTGAATCTTGTAAACTAAAAGAAAATAAACAAATGAATTTTTTAAAAAGCATCCCTTAAAGAGAATCATATCCTATTCCTTAAAAGCCTTACACATAGAAAATATTCACAATGTGCTACCTTCCTGTGTAGGATACACTCTGGGCTCAGTTCCCCAATTCCTGCTTGCATGAGCAGGCCCGGTTCCCAGAACTGACATGTTATTCTCTCAGGGTTTTAGGAGATAACCCTGAGGGATTGGTGGTATTTCTAATATCCATGAACCCCATTAGTGAGCCCCC
Organism: Pseudochirops corinnae; assembly: GCA_028646515.1. Taxonomy (NCBI): domain Eukaryota; kingdom Metazoa; phylum Chordata; class Mammalia; order Diprotodontia; family Pseudocheiridae; genus Pseudochirops; species Pseudochirops corinnae. The sequence continues at coordinate 24,675,954 of CM053588.1, forward strand.
CATTATCAATTAACCGGTTGAACTCCATTAGTTTTTTTTTTTTTTTAGAAAAGTATTTACTGAGAAGATATAGCATATACAGTTGTTATTTTTTCAAAAAAAAATTCTTGGGGCAGCTAGGAAGTACAGTGAATAGAACACTGACCCTGGAGTCGGGAGGACCTGAGTTCAAATCTGACCTCAGACACTTAACACTAGCTGTGTGACCTTGGGCAAGTTACTTAACCCCAATTGCCCTGCCTTACCCCCTTCAAAACCAATCAACCAATCAATCAATAAATGAATGAATAAATAAAACTTTTTTTAAAAAAGGAAGAATTGCAATAGCTCAAAAGAAACAAGAGATGCACAAATTTGGAGATATCTCCACTCCAAATGTTCACATGGACTATTGGTGCCCAACCAATGATAGATCCTCCCAAGCTTGTATCAGTCTGATTGTCCACAATCGAACACACTGTAACTTGACCCCACTTAATTAGCTCATCAGCTCCACCATCACTTCCCCAAAGGAGCTGTCCAGGGTCCTCTCACACAGAGTTCTAAAAAGCCTCCTAAAGACTTATGGTACATCCCACCCTGGAATTTTGACTCCTCCTGAAAGTCCAACATGTTTTGGAGCTCATTGAACAAGACAATCTCAGACAATCAGAGTAGATCCTGAATCAAACAGTACAGAAAATAAAACAGCAAGAAAAGATTTCCCTTGTAGAATCAGGATCTGTATTTGGCTTTATCCCCGCCCAACCAGCACCTGATTATAAGACTTAAAGAAAATCCTAAGTACTCACATCTGTTGGGGGGAGGGGGCAACCAGAATGCCAAATAAAGAAATAACATTAGTTTGATGGAGTTCTGTATTATCACAGGAAAAACTACGTCTCAGTTTCTGCCCATAAAAAATGAGAAAGAAGAGATGTTTTTTACCCAAGGGTAGGACTTTACATTTATCCCTGATCTAGTGAATAGAGCTGCACTTGGAATTGGGGATCCCCGGGTTCCAATCCTGCTTGAAGCACTTTGTGTGATCTCTGGCAAGTGACACACCTTCTCTAGACTTCAGTTTCCTCCTCTGTAAAACAGGAGGGCTAGGCTTGATGACCTCTGAGGGCCCTTCTGATTCTAAATCAAAGATCAGAGTCCTTCACAACCTGACTTCTCAGTATCTTTCCAGTCATACACTTCACTCCCTCTATAGGCCTTTGATCCAGCAATCCTGGCATACCAATGTGCAAACCGGACCCTCCCCAACTCCATGCCTCTCCATGGGCCAGGTCACCTGCCTGGAATCATTAAGCACAGTGCCTGACACAGAGTAAGCTCTTATTAATATTTGTGGACTAATCGACTGCCCCGTGCATAGAGTGCCCAGCCTAGAGGCAGGAAGACTCATCTTCCTGACTTCAATTCGGGCCTCAGACGCTTCCTAGCTGTGTGACTCTAGGCAAAGTCTCATCAAATCTACCTACCTCAGCTTCCTCATCTGTAAAATGAATTTAATAAAGGTCCCAACGTCTTATGGTGGTTCTGAAAATCATCTGAGATAAGATACAGATATAATTATAAATACAGCACTTTGTCAACCTTAAAGTGATACATAACTGCTAGTTTAATTATCTTAAAAGATGCTTTTTTCACACAGTTGTCACTTCCCAATAATCAAGCAATAAACACATACACACACACACTCACACACTCACACACACCCTAGCCAAGAGATTTGCAATTGTTCAGTGCTGAGCAAATTCTGAATTCACCACCAGGTGGCACTCTACCCAAACAGTTTCTCTCCATCCGTCTGCCATACTTGTGCATACATCAATAACTTTCTAGGTGACTACAAATAACTGTCTAGCTGTCTGAATGAGACCAGCTGGCTTCCCCCAACCTCCAAATGGTGTCTTCTCTGGATCCCAGTTTCTACTCTCATCTCAGAGATACAAATAGTGGAATTCAAATTCTAGAGATTAAAATATTAGAATTTAAAATATGCCATTTGTAGTACGACGTAGTTTGACTCAGCCCTTATGGTATATTGTAATAGCATAGTTTTTCTTCTAAAAAAAATCAATCTGTGTTCATGTCTTTTGTTTTTACATCACCTTCATTTTCCAAAATACACATCTATCCTGCTCCTCCTACTGTTCCTCCTGCTCCCCCTTCTCCAAGAGAGCCTTTATGACAAAGAACAAAAAAGAGGTCTGGGGAGTGGGGCAAGCAATTTAGCAAAACCTCTCAACCAAGCATAACCTTACACGCAGTGTTCTTTCTACAACTCTGTAATGAAAGGAGAGAAGTTCATTCTCCTGTCTCTCCTTTGGTGAAATGTGTGGTCATTATAATCTCATGGCATTCAGTTTGGGGATTTGTGGCTGTTCTTGCCATTAACATCATTGCAGTTATCACATATATTGTTTTCTGGACTCTTCATACTTCTCTTCACATCAGTTCACATAAATCTTCCTATGTGTCTCTAGTCTTCATTTCTTGCTGGACAGTAATACTCTATTATATTTATGTACCACAATTTGGTTAGCTCTTCCCCAATCAATGAACATACATTTCATTTCCCATTCTTTGCTTCCAGAAACATTTTGGTGTCTTGTCCATAGGACCTTTGCCTTGACCAATGATCTCCTTGACATATATGCCTACCAATGGAATCTCTGGCTCAAATGGAAGATTCACTTTAGTTATCTTTTTAAAGCATAATTCTAATCGCTTTCCAGAATGGTTACACCAATCTTTAGCCCAACCAGAGTGCCTGAATAGATCACATAGTTTATAATATTAGGGTTTTTTTTATTGGATCTGTGATTTCACTGGTATTTGGAAGTGCTGAATGAGATGTTCTCTGCAATTTGGAGTCTTAGAGGCTTTCCTGGAGAGGTAAGGTGTCCAAGGCAGAGACAAAATCAGTATATGTCCGAGGCAGGACTTGAAAACAGATCTTGGCTTCAAGACTAATTTTCGATCCACTACATCAGTGCTTCTCAAAGTGTGGTCCATGGATCCCTGGGGGTCTCAAAGACCCTTTCAAGGGCTTCACGAAGTCAAAACTATTTTCATAATTATTTGTTGGTGGTGGTCGGTTGTTTTTCAGTCTTGTCCAACTCTTCATGACCCCATTGGGGTTTTTTTGACAGAGATACTGGAGTGGTTTGCTATTTCCTTCTCCAGCTCATTTTACAGATGAGGAAATTTAGGTAAACAAGGTAAAGTGCGTTGCCCAAGGTCACACAGCTAGTAAGTATCTGAAGCCAGATTTGAACTCAAGAAGATGAGTCTTCCTGACTCCAGGTCTAGTGCTCTATCCACCGTACCACCTAGCTGACATTATTTGCCTATTAAATATTCCCCCTTTTCCCACTACATGTCTGTGTGAGGCCAGATTTTCTTTATATATTCCAACCAAAACAACATATTGTAACAGTCTGAGTGCAGAAGAAAATATGAGAATTCAGCTATCTTTTATTAAGCCAGACATCAAAGAGATTTGCAAAAATATACAAAACACTGCCGCTCTTCTCACTAATGTTTTGTGTTTCTGAAAACAGTTATTTTGAAAAAAGTTATTTTCATTAAAATGTGTTAGTCATATTAACATGTAATGGGTTTATATGGGGCAGCTAAGTGGCATAGTGGATAAAGTGTCCGCCCTGGAGTCAACAAGATCTGAATTGAAATCTGACCTCAGACATTTACTAGCTGTGTGACCCTGGGAAAGTCACTTAATCCTGTTTGCCTCAGTTTCCTCATCTGCAAAATGAGCTGGAGAACAAAATGGCAAACCATTTCAGTATCTTTGGAAAAAAACAAAAAAGGGGTCAAAGAATCAGATGTAACTCAAAATGACTGAACAAATAAATCTATTATTTTCACAGATTAAATATTTTAAAATTGTATCAGTTCAAATTCCTAATACTGTAAATATTTATTGATACAATCCATATAAATAAAAGCTCTTAAGGGGGTCCCCAATAATTTTAAATGTGTACTGAGATTAAAAGGTTGAAAATCAATGCATTACACCATGCTGCCCCAAAAGCAGCAAGACTACTTAGTCCTAAGGTTTTAGATTTAGGCTCAAATTTCTTAAAATGTATGTTAAAATGGAATAGTCAGTAGAAGTTCTTTTGGCCACACCTACTCCTTCCCCAGTTTTTGTCGGGCATGTTTCCCAAATATACTCCCACCCAACTCATAAAGAGAAAGAGGGAAGGGGCTTTCTCTCCTCCCCCTCAGGATCACTGAATTAGAGGAAACGGAGGAAACAAAAGGAAAATCCAGCCCACTGGATCAGGGGTATTCTGGTAAATATTTAACAATGGAAGGGGGTGAGGATTATATACAGAACACATTTCTAAATTTAACCTTCATTATTAATATTTTTCTCTGCCACTTTCTTAAATCTAGACAAATAACAAAACAAGAAATCAAGCCTTGACCTATCTGTATCCGTTTGCTCTCAGCTGTAAATTCTTACACAGAAAATTTAACAATCAGCTCAGTCTCAAGGGCCTATTCTAGCTGCCTCCAGCATACTCCAGCTCCTGGCTCACCAGCCACAGGATTCTAGTATCTCTAGGGACTGAGCTGACTCAAGGTCACAGTGGTGTGTAACCCCAGCACTTAATAATAAGTTATTTAATAAATAAATGCTTATTGATCCGACTGACTGGTTGCTGATATGTAAGACTGGCCAGTCTCCCCCTGCTTCATTCAGCATCCCTGGCGGTGTCTGTCCTTCTGAGGTCCACTGAGGTGGCCATCAATCCTCCAAAAGTCCCAAATGTAAGGAAAGAGAGAATCAGAAAGAAGATGAGTACAAAGAACAGAGAGGATTCTTTTATCCTGTTGTATAACTCCTCCTATAGGGCAGCTGGATGATACAGAGGATAGAGTGCTGGGCCTGGAGTCAGGAAGACCTCAGTTCAGATCTGGCCTCAGATACTAGCTGCATGACCCTGGGCAAGTCATGTAATCATGTTTGCCTCAGTTTCCTCATCTGTAAAATGAGCTAGAGAAGGAAATGGCAAAACACTCCAGTGTCTCTGCCAAGACAACCCCAAATAGGGTCATGAAGAATCAGACAAAACTGAAATGACTGAACAATGACTTCTCCTGCTCCAGACACAAAAAGGGTCTCAGAGATGGGGGAGGAAAGGAGGAGGGAGTGATCTTTTTACCTTCTGGGTATTTCAGAATTTATACAGACAGTCTCCTTCTGTCAGTGGGTCCTTCCAGTCCAGAGAATCTCCTTCAGACATTCACCTGCACTTTAGATAAGGTAGATTCACCTGTCAGAGCAACAAGCCTTTATTAAGAAATTATGGGTCAGGCACCGTACTAAGTGCTGGAAATATAAACCCAAGTGAAAAGAAATACAGCCCCTTCCCCCAAGGAGCTTATATTCTAAGGAAGTAAGACAACAAACACACAGAAGAGAGAAGCCTGGAGTAGGGGAGGTGGATTGTAGAGAAGGTCCTGGGAGAATCAAAGCTTCTTAGTGACTGGGGCATTAATAGGTTCAGTGACTTCCCCAAGGTCAGACACAAGACTTGAATCTTCCTGATTCGGAAACCCCCCTTTTATCCATTACCCCATGCTTCCAGATATTAGTACCTTCCTCCCAAAATTATCTTATCTATCTTTGGTATGTGTTCTGTACATACGTGTGTAACCCAGGGCTCAAGCCACTTGTATAAGGAATTAGTAAAAATGAGTTATAGCTTAGTGGTCAACCCATTTCATGAGCTATGCACAAGCACACCCAACCAGAAAGCAGAAAGCACCTACTGTGGTTAAAATGTTATGGGAAAAAGTATTTTTCATTGTCTGAACTCCCAGGAAAGAACTACAAGCTGAGCTACAAACTTTTAGCTGCTCAAGGAAATGTTGGCCTTGGCAGGTATCAAAAAGTTGCAAACTACTCTTTGCATCATCAAGGAGACAGAGCCTGAGTAGTTTAATTCCATACTGTTGAATATGTGAACTTTAAATATGGAGAAGAAATCTCAGTGGAATTAACAGGTGTTTAGTTGTTTTCAGTTGTGTCCAACTCTTCATAATTTGATTTGGGGTTTTCTTGGCAAAGATACTGGAGTGGTTTGCATTTCCTTCTCTAGTTCATTTAACAGACGAGGAAACTGAGGCAAACAGTGAAGTGACTTGCCCAGGATCACACAGCTAGAAGTGTCTGAGGCTAGATTTGAATTCAGGAAGATGAGTCTTTCTGACTTAAGGCCCAGCACACTATGTATTATGGTGGCACACATAGCTGCCCCTTTCTGTCCATTTCACTCTGCATCAATTCATAGAAGTCTTCTCAAGTTTCTCTGAAACCAATCTCTTCACCATTTCTTAAAGCACAATTATATTCTGTCACATTTATATACCATAACTTGCTCAGCCATGGTCACAACTTCAGATTCCAACTCTTTGCCACTTCAAAAAAGAAAAAAAGCTACAAATATTTCTATACATCCTTATAGTTTGTTTTGCTTAGGACTAATCATTCTTTTAATTTACCCTCCAATTCCCCCTTCTCCCCTTTCCCTATTCCCCTGTTGAATGAAATCTGTTTCTTTTCCTAATTATATTTCTCCCTCTTTAGACCAGCTCAGATGAGAGTGAGAATTAAGTCAGCTCCTCCCCCATCCTCTCCTAGCTTGTATAGATGTCCCTTTGTGCACCCTAATTATGAGATAATTTCCCCATTCTGCTCTTAAGTTCATTAAGACATAATAGAATCACTCCCAGGCCTTGTCTCTAGATTCCCTCTATGATCATGTTCAGAAAGGATACATGTATCATCTCCCCACATTTGAATGTAAGTTTATCTCTCTTTATCCCTTATGACTATTTATTCATGTTTAACTTTTTTCCCCACATATCTCAGCTTCTGTGTTTGAACTTCGAAGTTTCTATAAAGCTACAGTCTTTTCATGAGAAATGCTTGGAACTCCTCTTTTTCATTAAAGGTCTGTTCCTCCTCTCCCCTCTGTTTTGTGGGGTAAATCACTCATAAGTATATAGCTTTTGCCTTGGAATATCATATTCCAAGGTCCTTGCTATGTGTCTGCTAAGTCTCTCTCTCTCTCTCTCTCTCTCTCTCTCTCTCTCTCACACACACACACACACACACACACACACACACACACCCCGCGGGAGCTACAGAATTCAGGCAAAATGTTCTTGGAAGTTTTCATTTTGAGGTTTCTTTCAGGAGATGATCCGTGGACTCTTCCTATTTCCACTTTGTCCTCTGGTTCTAGGAGATCTGGGCAGTTTTTCTTTTAAGATGTCTTGAAATAAGATATCTAGACCCTTTCAGGTTATGATGTTCAAGTAGTTTGAGCCTTAATTTTTTTTTCTTCTCAACCTGTTTCCAGATCTGCTGTTTTTGTTCTAATGTATCTCACATTTTCTTTTTTCCCAGTCTTTTGATTTTGTTTTAATGTTTCTTGTCTCATGGAGTCGTTGGCTTCTATCTGGTCCATTCACACTTTCAGGAAGTTTGCTAGGACAGATTTTGTGCCTCTAGTGCCAAATTGCTAATTCCCTTTTCAATTCTTTGTTCCACAGTTCTCATTTCTTCTCCAATTTTTTTTCTCTCATGTTACTTCATTTATAAAAAAAAAAAACATACTAAACGTTAAACTTTTAAGAACTCTTCCCTTATCTCTTCCAGGAATTTGAGATGAATTTGTGCCCAAGCTGGGTTTTTCTTCTAGATGTCTTGGAGTCATTCTCTTCTGTGTTTGTCTTGAGTAGCCCCATCCTCATAATGATGGTATAGATTCACTTTTTGTTTGCTCATACTTTAAGTCTCCTTTTTGACTTCAGACTTGATTTTGGGGTCAGACTCTGTCAACTTTTGGAGAGAAGGTCCTGTTACTGCTTTCTGGAGATACTGAGTTTTATAATGTTCCAGGATCTCAAGGACAGCTTAAGCTGAGGGTCTGCAAATTTCCTGTGCTCCCAATCCAGAGCAAAGTCTGATTGCTATGCCTCCACCACCACCACCCCAATCCCCCATGCTTGGGAAAGTATGAGCTCTGAAACTTCCTGAACTGAGTTTGGATCTAAGTAACAGTAGATTCTGCTGGACTCAGCTTTCCCAGTTGGAAAACTCTGCTGGTTCAGAATGACCAAAGGGGAATTCCTGTCCTCATTACTCCTTTGCAGGTTTCAGATTGTGTCAGAAGCTGGAATTGAGACCCTACTCTGCTCCCAGGGTCTGCACCACACAGCAGCTCCTTGTAAAACTGTCGGATGACACGCATTCCTATCCCAGGGCCCCAGTAGGAATGTGGTATCTCCTCTTCCCTGGTGCACCACCTCTCCCTACACTGGAATGCTCTGATTGGCATGCTCCTGGCCAGACCCTTGACTTTAGCTTTCACAGACCCATTTCTCTCTCTATGCCAACTCAGGCTGGAAAAATGAGTCACTGTGACTTTTTGTTTGATATCCCCATAAGGTCGGATCTGGTGCATTGTCTAGACCTGTTTGAAGGAGTTTTGTCTTGCTTCCTGCCCCTCCACCATCTTGGCTTTAACCCAACTTTCCTGGTACTAGTAGAAGGGTGCCACCATCCTCCAAATCACAAAGGCTCCAAAGGAGGAAGTCATCCTGCCCTCCTCACTCTCTCACCTCCCAGATCCAAACAATTGTCAAGCCCTGTTGTTTCTACCTTCGCAACATCTCTACATATAGCCCCCTTCTCTCTTCTGATGCTGCCAACATCCTGGTTCAGGGCCACATCACTTCATGCCTAGACTTTTGCAAAAGCCTGCAGGTTGGTCTCCTTGCACCCAGTTTCTTTCCGTTCCAGTTCAACCCTTCTCATCTGTCAAATTGATCTTCCCAAAATTCTTACTTCTGACTTCGTTGTTCTTGTTGTTATGTCAAGCTTTTGGTGAAAAACCCCATTTGAGGTTTTCTTGGTAGAGACGCTGGAGGGGTTTGCCATTTGTTTCTCCAACTCATTTTACAGATAAGGAAACTGAGGCAAACAGGGTTACATGACTTGCCCAGGGTCACACAGCTGGTAAGTGTCCTGGGCTGGATTTGAATTCACAAATAGTCTTCCTGACTCCAGGGCCAGAACTCTATCCACTGACTTTATCACCCCTCTACTCCCTATTACCTCCAGGACAAAATATAAAATCCTCTGGCTTTTAATACCCTTCATAACCTCTCATCTCCTTACACTTTCCTCCCCTTCATGTACTCTGTGACACAATGACATTGATCTTGACCTTGTGGCTGTTCCTCCACAAGACTTTCCATCTCCTGACTCCAAGCACCTTCCCTTGGTTGTCCTCCACCCCTGGATTTTTCTCCCTCCCCTCCAGCTCCTGGCCTGTAGCCTTCTTCCATCTCCACCTTCTGGCTTCTCTGTTTCCCTCAAGTCCCACCTTCTACAAGAAGCCCTTCCCATCCCCTTTAGCCTTAATGCCTTCCCTCTGACATTCTCCAATTTATGCTGTAGACATCTTGTTCATACATAGTTGCACATCGTCTCCCACATTAGACAGTGGACTCCTTGAGAGCAGCGACTATGTCTTTGCTTTCCCTGTGTCCCTAGTGCTTAGCAGTGCCTGGTACACAACAAGGACTTCACACTTGGTGACTTGACATTCATATCACTCTTGATGGTTCAACGTTTATTATGGTGTTGCTGTTATTCAGTTATGTCCGACTTTTCATGACTTCATCTGGGTTTTCTTGGCAAAGCTACTGAAGTGCTTGGCCATTTCCTCCTCCAGCTTGCTTTACAGATGAAGAAACTGAGGCAAACAGGTGTGACGTCTTACCCAAGATCACACGGCCAGTAATTGTCTGAGGCTGGATTTGAACTCCGGTCTTCTTGATTCCAGCCGGGTGTTCTATCCACTGTACCACCTTTATTATGTATGTTATTTAACACTAGTGACAGCAAAGAACACGTGGCCAGTTAGGGGTGGAGAAAGACCGAGTGTCATCTCCATTCAAGGCTCTATCCAGTAGACCAAGCTGCCATTTGAACTCTACTCTTTGCATCTGAGGGGAAAATAAACATCTTCACAGGAAATAGCATGATCCAGTAGCAAGGATAAGGGGGGCCCTGAGTTCCCTTTTCTGCTCCTCTATCAGATCAAAGCCTGCACTGCCTGTGTTCACAAATCTTCAAGCCAGCAGCAAGAAACTCTTCTGGAGACCTCAGCAATCTAAACATCTCAGGGTGAGAGCATGGGCCCTGGGGAGAGGGAGGTAGGATGCTCCAGGCACCAACCACAGGGCACAAATGCAAAGGGAGAGGCTGAAGAACATGGGGAGGTGGAAGAAAGGAAGAACATGGCAGCTGGGGTCCCAGAAAACAGCAGGAATCAGAAGAGGTTTAATTATGACCCACAGGCTTTGGTCATAGAACAGGAAGGTAAACCCCTGGGATCACCAAGCCCAACCCTTTCATTTTACAGATGGAAAAACTGAGGCTCAAAGACAAGGAGTGTCTTGCCCAAGGTCACAGAGACAATCAGAACACAAGAGTTAGGGGTCCAATTTATGTCACCTGACACCAGTCCCAGGTTCTTCCCAAGAGCTTTGTTCCACCACTAGGAGGCTGCTCTCCCTTATGGTCAATTAACTTATATGTGAACAGAAACACCACCACCACCACCCCCCCCCAAGTTAAGGAAGTCCAGAAACAGAAACCTGTAAGATCATGTGGATTTGGACCCAGAAACAACAAGAACCCTCATTATAGTTTTTATTTAATTTTCTCCATTAAAATTCAATATAAATTTACTTAATTACTGACCACATACAAGTACTTAATTTGTTTCAGGTAGACTGCCTTAAAATGAGAGCCTAAAAGAAAATTCAAAGGCTTGTTTTCAGTCATCGGGTTGCAGACTTAATTTGGGGAGAAACATTTTAATTAGGGGGCTCATGAGGTCTGTCTTCAAATATTTAAAGGATAGTCATGAAAAGGGATTGATTCTGTTCTTAGTCCCCAGGATCATTTGTGGGTGGAAATCTTCAAAAGGCAAGACTGAAATCAAAACCAAAATTAGGGTTCTCATTTTTTCTCCAGATGACATTGCCAAGTACTTGTTTCTAGAATTTTAACTCTCTTTGGGTTTTTTGTTATAGAAATGTGCATTATTGCTACTAGTGATAAATGCAGGTCAGCTGATTGACAAGTGAACAAACAACATGGAGACCATGTCTCCTCCTCCAGCCAATTCATCCAAGGTTCCTTCAGACTCGTTAGCAGGGGCTAAATTTGCCTTCCACATCCTGTTCTTGGTCATCCTTTCAGGGACCTCCATTCTCAGCATGGTCGACAACAGGTTGGTGATCTGGGTGACCGGCTTTCGAATGCCCCAAAATATCACCACCTCCTGGCTGTAGCTGACTTCACCATCACTGTCTTCTTACCAGTTAACGTAGCTGCTTTAGCCTTGGGCCACTGGCCTTTAGGTCGAACTGTCTGCAAGCTCAATATGTTTGCCAGTGTCTTCCTGTTAACCCTGGTCTGCTTAGATCGCTGTGTATGCATCCTCCAGCCTTTATGGCCCCGCAGTCACTGCACACAATGCCGGATAGCCCTGATGACCACTGGGGTCTGGGGCCTAGCACTGGGCTTCTCCAGTCCCTACCTAGTATACCAAGAAACACATACAGATCGATGAACTGGGCTCACATACTGTTACAACGACTACAATCCACAGAGGGCACCAATGGAGCTGGCAGTAAGAAGGTACAAGATTGAGGTGGTTGTCAATTTTGTGGCTAGCTTTCCAGGGCCTCTACTTGTCATCAGTGGCTGCTCTGGCCTCAGCACTGCCAAGCTCAAGGCTGGCAGGCAGTCGATGAGGTCAAACTGGCCCTTGCAGGTCCTGACAGCAGTGGTCACAGCCTTCTTCTGCTGCTGGTTCCCTCTGCATCTGGTGACCATCCTGGAGCTGATCAGCAACCTGAGGAACGTTCAGGACCACAGCCTGCTCCACTACCTGGCAATGTCAGCCTTCGCCCTGGGCAGCACCAACAGCTGCCTCAACCCCATCTTCTACTCCTTCATTGGGAAGAACTTTTGTAAGCATCTCCTCAGCTCCATGACAGCTGCTCTGAAGAGGGCCCTGGAGGAGGGGCAGGCCTAGAACCCGGTAAGCCTGCTGGGAACAAGGAGGCCTCTGAACTCCAGGAAAGTCAGTCCTCCAGGGCTGTGCCTTCAGGTCCCCAGCATGAGAGCCTGGCTCCTCTTGGTCCATGAAGGCTGGAGGAGGCAGCCTGCTCACAGTATTGGCTGACTGTCCTTTTCTTGGTCTTCGCTTCTGCTACCTTTACATGCTGAGAGGCCAGGAAAAGCTACACCGGATTCAAAAACCTATCTAATGTGAGATGGAGGCCCACCGAGGCAGACGTCAGATACACTGTAAGACAAAGTCACTGTCCTGGTATTCCAGCCTTTCTTTGTTATGAGACAGTGTTCTATTTCAGCTTGTGGGATGGGGCATCAAAGATATTTTTGTAAATGGCAAGAGGGTAAAAATGTCTGGATGAAATTAAAAACGTGTGCTTATATGACATTAGGCTGACTATTGCAGGTGTTTTGGTGACAGTCTGTACTGATGAGGCCGAGTTCAGGGGGAGAACACGGACCAAGGGGAAAGAGGCAGGAGATGGAAGATGGTGAACAGGCCAATTTGGCTGGAAGGTCTGAGCAACAAGCATTCCTGTGAGCCGCACAGCGCTAAACACTGGGGATACAGTCCCTGCCCTCAAGAAGATCAGGCAAACAATTAGGTTCAATGGCAGAAGTTCCCAGAGCGAAGGCACTAAGGTGAAGAGGGGCTGGGAAAGGCCTGAAGGAAGCCCAGAGGCCAAGGCGAGGAGGAGGACAAGCGGGGAGTAAGGAGTCCCGAAGGATAGGAAGGACTTTACAAGCCAACCAGAGCCTTTTTTCTAGTTGAACCGTGGAGGGGTCAGGACCTGGGCCTGGAGGATGAGCTGAGGGAAAGATGGACTGGAGAGGGGAACCTCGATAACATGATGGTGAGGAGGGCAGAGAAGGGGGCACACGTGCGAGGTGTGAGGGGAGAAACAAGGTGTGAGGGGGTGCCCTCAACAGTAACAATGAGGTTTGGGAGAGGGAAGGGTTTGGGGGAGAGACGGCGAGTCTGGTCATAAATCAGATATGCTAAGCTGAGAAGCTAGTGTGGCACCGTAGGGTACAGAGAATTAGGCCAGGGTCCAGGTCGTAGCTCAAACCTGGCCTCAGACACTGACTAGCTGTGTGACCCTGGACAAGTCACTTCACCCTGTTTGCCTCAGTTTCCTCATCTGGAAAATAAGCTGGAGCAGGAAATGGCAAACCACACTAATACCTTTGCCCAGAAAACCTCAAGTGAGGTCACAGAGAGTCAGACCGACTGAGATGACTGAACAAATGCCAAGTTAACAGTTGAGGAAACAGGCTGAGCAAGGAGGCCTGCCTTGTACCAGGTTTCCTAAGCACAAATTGCTGGCATCTGCACCCAAGCTCTCTGGCTCCAAAGCCAGCACTCTAGCCTGGGGCCACCCAGAGACCTGCAGGCCCAGACAGGGGCCTGGTCTCTGCACCCTGCCCTGCCCTCCCTGCTCTGGGCAGCGCTCTCCCCCTGGGCCAGAGGAGGGGAGAAGGGGCAGTCTGGGGAGAGTCTGCCGGCCCTGGGCAGGCAGAGCAGGCCCTCCAGAGCAGAAGAGGGCACCCACAGCACATTTCCGGAAGCAGATGTCAGGCTGGCTCAGGGATTTATCTTGAAGGACCCTTCCTTTAAGGGCTGGGTGGTGCAGTGGACAGAGCACCAGGCCTGGAGTCCAAAAGATCTGAGTTCAAATCCAGCCTCAGACCTTACTAGCTGAGTGACCGTAGTCACTTCACCCTGTCTGCCTCAGTCTCTTCATCTGTAAAATGAGCTGGAGAAGGAAATGGCAAACCCCCTCCAGGACTCTGCCTAGAAAGCCCCACAGGGAGTCATGGAGAGGTCGCACATGACTAAAACGGCCACTGACCGCCACCACCTGAGGGTTCCCAGGCCCTGCCAGGCCTGGCCCTCTGTCTTCTGTGCGCATGGCGGTCCTCCGGCTCGTCGCTCCTGCCAGGCCTGGCATGATGTATTTATTTCTGCCTGGGCCCTTCCAAGGGAGCGTGAGGGGCTGGAGCTGGGAGGGTAGCATGTCCAGCCAGCTCCCGTCCTCTGCTCGCCTGCTCTCACCCAAGCCCCAGAAGCAGCAGGCTGGTGCTAGAACACTGGCCTTGGCTCTGCCTCTGTGAGGCCATGCTCTTAGATGACAGGCGCTGGACCGTGGCCCCTGAAGCACCATCCAGCTCCAATGCTGTGCTGTCCAAACAGGGCCAACCCCCAGGCCTGGAGATTGACCATGATTCGTTCATTCACCTCCCCTGCCCTCCCAGCACCAGCTCCTCTTCGGGGGAAGATCTCTCAGCTTGTTCCCAATGCCCTTAACTCCACCAGACTGTGCCAACTGTACTGTCCCCCAGAGAAGCTGGAGCCACCAAGAGATGGGGAAGTGATCCCCAACAGAGATGAGCCACCACTGGCCTCCAGAAGTTCCCTTCTCCATAAAGTATGGGGCCAGGGCTCAGATGGCATCCAACAGCCTCTGATGAGGGGGACACTGAAAGGGAAGGGCCAGAGAAGGTCCTTCACCACCTTCCCCCCATCCCCGGGTCTAGAAACACAAACCTAGGTATTTCCATCCATTTATTTCTCCGTGAAAAGAAAAAAGGAACAAAATTAAAACCACACAGTTGACACGATAAACCACCCACATAGGGGGCTGAGGGGAGAGCAGTGGGAGGAAAGGGGCCGGGGAAGGGGTCCCCTTTGCAAGAGCAGGGACCAGGGGCCTGGGTGACCCCCATCCTGCCCTGTCGCTTCTACCCTGCAGGCAGGCAGGCCACTCTACTCCTTCTGCAGGCCGCTCCGTCCATCCCCCCAGGGCCCCTAGCCTGGTGCAGCCCTCCGCCCCTGGGACAGCAGGGAGGAAGGAGGGGAGCCGTGCTGGAGAGAGGGAGGGGAGCCAAGGGTCGGACCATGCACTGGGAGTCAGAGCCAACGGTGCCCCCCGCCACCCAGGGAGGGGGGCAGAAACACCAGCTCTTTCCTCTTCCGTCATCAGGCCAAAGACAGAACTGGGTAAGACAAGAGGGAGAAAGAGAGTGACCCTTTAGTGAGCTAGTGCACCAGACTCAGACGCCCCAGTGCCCACCCTCAAACATCCCTGCAGCCCCTCTCCCAAGGCCATACCACTGAGCGCCTCCTGAGCGAAGTACTTGACGTCCACATCTTGATCCTGGGTCAGCTTCTCCAAGATGGGCTTCACCTCACTCTGGAGCGTGCTGGTGGGAGAGGAGAGAGGGGATGAGGAGGGGACACACGTGCCTCAGTGGACTCGGGGGCCAGGATATGGGAGGGCTGAGAGGGTTCTGAGAGACACACACAAGGGGCAGAGCTCTCTGGGGCTGGAGGGGGAGGGGCACACACAGAGGTCACGGGTCAGTCTCAGGGCTGCAGGGGACGTACAAAGAAGCCAGAGATCTTGGGACTAGGGGGACACTGGATGGGTCAGCAGTCTCAGAGGCCAGAGGGACACATTCAGAGGCTGGGGGGAAGAGGACACAGAGAAGTCAACAGCCTAGAAACCCCAGAGGAGGGGGACGGGAGACACTGGGAAGGTACACTGGGCATCAGTCTCTATGGCTGGTATCAGAGAAGAGTCCGATTCTAGTCAAGGGCAAAGAAGGAGGTTTTTCTTCCTTCCCCGAGGTCCCTCTGCCTCCTCACCTGTTGTCCAGGATGGGCCCAATCTTCTGCAGGGACTTGGCCACATTGAAGCGGACATTGGCCACGGGGTCACCCGCCATGCGCAAGACTGTGGGTAGCATGTGCTTGGTAGTGATGTCCTGCCCACAGACCTCAGATAACACCTGGGGAAAGGGAGGCCCTTGTCTCTTCTGTGCCTGATTAGCTGGCAGGCACGCCACTGGCCATCCACACCCCTCTCCAGGCCCCATCCCCGCCAGCTCCTTCCATCTCTTCTCCCCCAAGGGGCCCATCCTTTCTCCTTCTCAGTGTGAGGGCAAGGATTCTCACATTGATACAGAAGAGCGTGGTCATTCGATGCAGATAGTTGGGGTCTCCAGACATTGCCAGGACCTTGGGAATGATGGTGACATGGGCCCAGTCCTTCCCAAACTTCTCCACCAGCTTCTTGAGGTTGCTGGTAGCTGCCTCACGGATGGCGTATACTGGAAAGGGGAGGAGAAGGAAGATAATATGGGTTTGTACTCAAAGTGGAGGGAACTCAGAACCCAAAGAAAGATCTGCAGAAACAAAGAGAAACCTCAAAACATCATGAAAGCAAGGGGTGTCAAGCTCTGATAGAAACAGGGGCCACCGAGCCGTCCACAAGGATCCCAGGGGCACCGATTAACCCAGAAAACCACGTATGAATAGTGTCTACATCCTACTGTATTTTCATTTTGTGAAGTGTTTTCTAAGCACCTTTGAATCTGGTTAGGGCGCACTCAGAAGCACTACAGACCGCGTATGGCCATGTCTGGCACCTCCGTTTGACAAATGAAGAAGCCAGACCCCAAAAAAGGGGAGCCTGACTGGGCAGAGCACATGGGAGCCCCCACCCGCCGGCTCCCGGACTCGCCCCACCATGTCTCCATCTCCCCCCTCCCAAACTTTTCAGTTCTGTCACAATCAAATCAACTCGGCCTTGAAGGCGGCCAAAGGAGTGTCAACCCACTCCTCTACTCCCCGGACATGCCCACACCTTTCCAAATCAAGATACCCCGCCACTGCCACCGCCACCCTCTACACACTGCCCCTCCCATTAGACAAGTTTCTCTGTACACTCAGCACTTAAAGGAACACTTAATAAATACTTTTTTCCCTCCTCCCTCCCTCCTTTCTTCTCTTCCTTCCTTCCTTCATTCCACAAAGCTAAGATATGAACCCAGTTCTTCTCATTCTAAATTCAATAACCTTCCAGGGACACTACACAGAGTAGGGGTGGAAGTATATTCACTGGCAAGGGCAGCAGGAGGTATACAAGCTAAGTACCAGCAGGGGTCATTCGGTCCACCTACCCCAACTCCCATGAAGTCAATCCCTAAGCCCAGTGGGGCCTGGTGGGGCCTGGTAAAAGTCAGAAAACAAGGAGGAGAGCTACCCCCTTTCTCTAAGGCGTCACTCGGGGCCCAGCATCCTGGAGAGCTCTCTCGCTCTGCGCACGCTCCCCTCCTCTGTCCTAGTCTAGCTGCTAAAGAGGGTCAGTAACACACAGACAGTGGTAGAATCTACAGAAAAAAAGGATTCATCCCCTAGTCCCACTCCGCCCATGTCACCAAGGCAGAAGGGCCGTTCCACTCACCGTGATCCACCAGCCAGGCCATGCACAAGGAGTTCAGTTTCTCATCAAAGAACTCCACTCCCTGAAAGAGAGGAAGAAGAAAGGAATCAGAGGAGCCCCACGTCCCAGCCCTAGGGATGGACATGCTGTCAAAGGTCATCACTCTGCCAGTGCTGCAGACAAGGGCCACGAGTGCTCTTGAGATAGAACAAGAAGGGAGCCGGGCAGTGCTGGGCTGAAAGGGCCTGGCTCTGGATGCAGAGAACTATGGGTATGGAACACTACACACAACGTCAGGCAGGTTCCGCTGAACTGTTTTTTTCCTTTGTTATAAGGAATAGTTTTCTGGGAAGCAGATGGAAATGGATTGAAAAGTATGCTGGGAAAATAAAGATTTCGTAAAAACAAAATAGCAATACAAAGTTTTTAAAGAGAAGTGACCTTGGCCAGACTGCCTACAGACTGCCTCCATGGCCCAGCTCCTCACATGTCAAATGAGGAAGGCTGGAGGGGGGAGCTCAAGGCTCCTTCCTCTTCTAAATCCTAGGACCCCCCCTTTCATCCAGACCTCTGCTCTGGGAGCAGAGCCCAGCAAACCCCTCAGCCGCCCCAGTCAGAAGCAGGGTTCACATGTCAGCAACCGAGGTGAGGGCCGGGGCCACTCCTTCGCCCCAGGCTGTTCCCACCCCCCCACCCAAGAGGCTGTGACTGATCTAGAACCCTGCAATTCATGCAACAACAAGACCTTTTTTTGCCATTTCTTTTAAACCTGTAAATCGCAGACAAATCTGACAGTGGGGCTTCCTGCCACTGCTGTCTAACCCCAGCTCACACAGCCTAGGGCTTCACCATCAGCTAAATGCTGCCCCCGACCCCAGCAGAGCATCAAAGACCTGGAAGGGAACTCCAGGATCATCTTGTCCAACAGCCTCCTTTTACAGCTCTGGAAAAAAATGAGGCCCCCAGGAGCCCGAAGGCATCTCCGTGGGACTGAGCTCCTCCTCAGCCTCTGATCCATCCCAGGGAGCGATGCCTCTTAAGTTGGCCTCTCAGCTTCCTCCTCTTCCTTCTCACCAAGAAAGCCGGTAGCACTGTCACTGTCACAGCTCCAGATGTAAACCCACCTTCAATCAACTGAGAAGCATTTCTTGGCCACACACTACATGCCTAACACAATGCCAGTCACCAAGGGGGCAGGGGCACAGTCCCCATAATGAGGAGAGTGTTTGCGAATGCTGGGCCATGTCTCTGCATTCAGACAGGAGGGTCGCAGAGGTCCAAGGACATCTCCTCCTCATAGCCTTAAGCAGTACAGATGCCTGGCCTCCCCCCACACTCACCAGCTGCCCAGCCAGCAGGGGCATGTACTCAATGATGGCCAGTCGAACGCGCCACTTGGCGTCCTCGGCCAGCTCCACTATTGCAGGGAGCAGGGACTGGGATAGCTGCCGGATTCCAATCACCTCATTCACACAGTCCAGATTGGAGATAATGTTCAGCCGCACCTCAGGGCACTAAGGGGAGACCAAAGCATGAGAGGGGGTAGGCTCAGAGACAGTAGGCAACCCCCATCATGGGCATTTCCAAATACTTTGCGCTGCACCCTCTCTTCCTCCCCTTCTCCCTGCCCTCTCCTCCACAGTGATCCAGGATGAGGCAAGTGTGCTTCCTTGAATTCATCACTAGGCAGAAAAATTCAGCCCACACAAGCTGCTCACCCCAATACACACACACACAGGCACACACACACACACACATACACACACACACACACACACACACACACACACACACACACACACACACACACACACGAGTGGCATTTCCAGAACCAACCCCATTCCAGTCACTGTTGTGTGAACGTGCTCCATTCACATCAATGGCCCAATCTCATCCTGGAGTATTCAGAGTGGAACACCATGCTCCACATGGGACAGAAACAGGGCAGCACACAGCAGGGCCATCTCCTTTCTCACTCCGGACCCTTAATCCTGAGATCAGTGAGCCTGTAATCTCCTCACACTTCCCAAAGCCAAACATCTGATCCCTGGCACACTCACCTCATCCTTCAGCTGGGCCAGAAAGAGAGGAAGGAGGTGCTCAATGGTGTTGTCTTTGCCCAGAATGGGCGAGAGACCCATGATGACTGAGGCCAGGGCCGACTTCACGTGCTGGTTGGCATCTGACACCAGCTCCTAGGGGTGGGGAAGAAAGGCTGAGATATGGGTCAGAGGATACACACCCAGTAGTCCCCTCTGGCCTCTGGGCCTGACAGCCTCCAATACTCAGGAAGCCCTGGGGCAATACCCATTCCCTCCCCACCCCTCTGGAGTTCTGAGAACCCAGGAATGGCCAGGGGTCACAGGTCCTGTTCTCCTGCTCAGAGATAATCAACCAAGGCAGGTTTCCAGATTGTCTCTGGGTGGAGTTCCCAGATTTCCAACGGGTGAGGTTGAGCTACCACCACCTCTAGTTCCCAGGATGAGAGAGCTAGAGGGGCCCTCAATCATCTGGTCACCAAGTCAAAGGATATTTGAGTCAGAAAGGAACAAAGAGGACAACTGGTCAAACCCTTAACTCAGACATGAGGCTTAGGCCTGTCAGAAGACCTGCCCAAGGTCACCCAGCTACCAAGCGCCAGCGCTGAGATTTAAGCCCCCAACAGTCCTTCCAATCCACCATGTTCTCTCTCCCACACATCTCAAATACGGCATCAGATTCATCAGTGCTCTCTGAGGAAATGCCTACCACACAGGCTCAGCCCAACTGTGCCCATGAAAAGAGGGGTCAAAATATTCCTCACAACCTCTTATCCCCCCACAAGCAGGCGGGGGCAGGAGGGTGGGGGTTCTCAGCTCCGCCCCTTACCTGGTCACAATCAAGTGTCCCATCCCCCACTTCTTCACCCCAAGCTCCCGTCATCTTTATTTTACTAGACCACTGGAAAGGACCCCAGAAGTTACTTTTTCTGGCCAGAAAAGCTCTCTCCACAACCATCAAGTGCCCATCTGCCTCTTTGCTGACCAGAGAGCCAGACATACAGGAGACCCACTGACTGCCTGAAACCAGTAATGGGCAGCCCACAGCCTCCTGCAGAAGCCTGCAGCCACTGCCCTGGCTTGGCTCCAAAGCTTCTCCTGACAGGATCGGTCACCTCCCCACCGAGACTTTTCTTCAGGCTGTGTCAGTAGTGTATCCCCACTTCTTTCATCTGATCCTCAAAGGCAGTTATCATGTACCTTCCCATCCAAGATGGGATGCCCTTCCTAAACAGAGCACCATGGTCTCACTGACAGCTCCTAAGCCCTTAAACAAGGGCAAAGTACCATTCACTTAGTCTCACCAGCCCTAGCATCCAGCTCCCAATGGACAGAACCATAGGTAATGTTCTTAGTGTCCTGGACCCCTTGGGCAGGGAGGCTGGTGAGGCCTAGGGACCCCTGCTCAGTAGCATGCCTTTAGATGCATAGAATAAATGACCTTAGATTACAAAGGAAACTAATTACAACGAAAAGCTGCTATCCAAACATTTCCTAAAAGCACAAGCAATCTCTGAGGCTGCTCAGCTCCCTCAGCCCCTGGGAAAGGGCCGAGTCCCTGGGCTCCTCTGACCCTCAGTTCATCATCTGTAAGACAGAAAGAGCAGCACCTGCCTCATCTACCCCCACAAGGCTGTGGCCTTTGTGAACCCAAGAACTTGACAGGTGAAGCTCAACGGTTGGTTTTTTTGTGTTTTTTAATGAAAAGGCTGACTTGAGAAATCCAGAGTTTCAGGCAATCACCCTCTTCAGCTACACTAGGCATAGAGAAACGATCATTTTATCAGACTTTTTGCAGTGCAGAATGCTTTTTAACAGACACAAAGGAGGCATAAAGGCAGCTGGGCCTTAATGTCAAAGGACTTGGCCTGGGCCCACCGCCCTCACTTTTAACTTTGAGACTGTCTCCACGTCTGTAACATGAGGATCACAGAAGTGAGAAAGAAATCAGAATCCCTTGTACAGATGAAGAGACTGAGGACCAGTGATAAAGTGACTTGAAAGAAATGGCTTCTACAAGCCAAAGCTTGAGGAAAACAGGAGTTGCACCCTTGTCCCAGCCGCCTACCTTGATGCAGGGCAAGATCTGGGTCATGATCACATTCTCCCGGCAGTCTGAAGAGAGATTCTCACAGAACTCTGTGGGCGGAGAAAAGGGGAAGCCTGAGCGACGTCTGTCACCATAGCCTAGCCCTCCCTATACATCTGACCCCCAGCCCTCCTGCCCACCACACCCCAAGTCCCCAAGCACCGACCTTTGACCTTGTGGGAGGCTGCTGCCCTCACCTCAGCCTCACAATCTTTCATGAGGTTCTGAAAGGCAGGGACCAAATCTGTCTTGGTGATCTCTGGACCAACTGCCTTCTGGAGCTGCCAGGACAAGAAAGGAAAGCACATAAGGTGAGGAGAAGAGAGGGCGGGATGCTCAGCCTCTGACCCCTCAATTCAACCCCTACTCTTCATGAGCCCACCAGCCCCAGTCTGGAAGGAGCTAGAACAGAGGTTCAGGAGACAAGGGGGATGGGGTCTGATGCTTGGGTAAGAAAGGTCAGTCCATCCCATTCCTGCCCCCTTCTCTCCTTTCAGAAAAGTTAGTGCCAAGTGAGAACTCTGAGATTCTTCTAGACCTAAGGCAAGAGGAGGTAAGGGCACAATAGATGGGCTACTCACTAATGGGGGACCAGGGCCAGACCACATCCCCTCGCTCCTGGCCTCCATCTCTTAAAACAACGGGATGCCTGTGCCACCAAGCTCCCTCACAGGCTCACTGGGGAGAGCTGGCTCCGTGAGAAGCCCCGCTCCCCCAGCCACCCTCCGAGCCCCAGAGGAAGGAGCTGGGCCGCTACTCAGGCAGTAGGCCAGGGGCCACAGCCCTCTACCACCCTGGGAACAGGCAGCAACCCAACCACTGCCACCCAGCCTCTGCAAAGGAACCAACAACACAGCTCTGCTCACGTTCACTGGGATTCCTCTGACAAAAACACCACCATTCCCTACTAGGATGTAAGCTCCCTGAAGGCACAGAAACTGCCTCACTTCTGACTTTGTCTCCACGCTCCCAGGCAGAGGAGGCTATTCATAGTGCTTTTTCATTCATTCTAATAATAACAAATCACACTGCGCTAATATTACACAGGTTTCCAAAAATCAAGGTTGTGGAAAGCACTCTCTTCTCCCTTCTTCCACATCACAAAAGTCCTTTCTAGTCTGTCTGTCTCTCTCTCTCTCTCTCTGTATCTGTCTGTCTGTCTCTCTGTCCCCAATCTATGAAAGGAGGGCTCTTCATATATCCCACAGAAGTCAGAGAGAGAGAAAAGCCCCCAATCTACATCTTTCTATTTACAGCAGGATGGAATCCCATCAGTTGGTGAGTGGCTAAATAACTGTAAGATATGAACATAATGAAATAAATATTATGGTGCCATATATAAAGAACTCAGGGAAAACTAGGAAGACTTGTCTGAACTGAGGCAACGATACAATAAAAAGAGAATCAGGAAAGCCATCAGCACTCTGGAACGTGCATGGACCTGCCTTGGTTTCAGAGGACTAAGTAAAGATAAGTGCCTTCTTCCCATGAGAAAGGGGGGAGCTATAGATGCCAGAGGATGAACCTGCTATCCAATGCGGTCAGCACGTGGGTCTGTCTTGCTTACCTAGTATCACTGACTCTCAGGATTGGATGGACCTTAAATACATGCTGGCCAATCTTCGCCAGGACAAGGACTCCCTCTAGAACATCCCCCTACAAGGGGTCAGGGCTCGACTCCAGGAAGAACGGAAGTCAGCCTGACTTTCTGGGGCGGCTCTTTCCACTCTGAGTGACTCTGTTAGTGAGAAATTGTTTCCTTAGGTCAAGCTTACACTTGTTTCTTTGGCAATCCCTGCTATATATAGTGCAGAGATTTGCCCTCTGGGACCAAGCAGAACAAGGCTGAGTCTTCTTTAAAGCAGCCACTGGAAACACCCTTAATGTTCTCTTTTCTAGACTAAACATACCCACGTCTCTGAGCCAATTCACATCTGGCTCGTACAAGACCTCTGTGCACTTTCATCATCCTGGCCTCCCTCCTCCGCCTGCCCTCCAGCTGATCGACATCCTTCCTTCCTTAGTTATGGTGCCTGAAAACAACCACAAGCCCCCAGACCTCACCGCCCTGACAGCAGGCCAGCTGGAAGACTAGGCTTTCTCAGGGCAGCCTTCAACCATTAGCACCTCTAGCTGCTGCCATGATACAAGGCCCCCAAGAACACTGTGAGATGAACGGCAGCAGCTAGCAAGCCACACTTCTCAAGGCTGCTCCCTACAGATAACTAACTAAGCTCCTGCTCCAAGAGTCTTCAGTGGCTCCCCAGTGCCTAACATCTAAAGCCTCTGGCTACCTGTCTCTCTATTACTCCCTTTTATGTACACTTATGTTCCGGCCCAAAAGAAGTGCAAATTCCCTGAGCTGGGTCTCCTACCTCTGGCCTCCACGCCTCTGCACAGGCTGTGCTCCTGCCCTGGAAAGCACCCTTTCTTACCATTTCTCCTCAGAAACCTCACATTCCTTTGAGGGTCACCCCAGGCCAACTCCTGCTCAAATCCTTTCCCAGCTGTAACGCTTCCTCCCTTTCCAAACGGCCACAGTTTCCTCTGGGTGTGTTACAGCAGCCAGTAAAATGCTCCCTCCCTGAGGGAAGGACTTTGGGGATCTCTATATGCCCAGGACCCACCTGGAATGGTAATCGCACAGTAATCTATACTTGCTGAGCTGAATTTAAAGTTTTTATAAAACATCAGTGAGGTTAATAGTTTAGAATGATAGTTTTAGAGAAGGAAGAGACTGTTGAAATCTCCTAATTCAACCCTTTCATTTTACAGGTGAGAAAACAGGCTCAGGGAGGCAAAGGAGCTGGTCTAAGAGAACATGAGTCAAGCCACAGCCCCCCGAGCCAGGAGGCACATCCAGGACCTCTGACTCCAAGCCCGGCACTCCTCCAATGCTTCCCCTAAAGATGATCCAGGACCATCACAGGGCAGCCCCTTTGGCCCTTAGGCACCTGTACTTTCACTATGTTATTCCTGACATCCCAATGACAGGAGTGTCCAAAACGAGCCCAATCTCCCACTGGAAGGGGACGGCTGCCCTCCTGGCAGGTCCCCATATGCTCAGCTACAGCTACAGGGAGTTTCTGAGGTCCCTACTGAGCATAGTGGGGGTGAGGGGGAAGCCTGGACAGGGGCAGGAGTCTCATTCATCATTTATTCCCCAGCAGACAGTCAAGGATGGAAGAAGAAAATAACACATGTTACTATGTGTGTGATCTGAGGCCTAGTGCGGCCAGTGCAGAGCAGCTCTTGGTGCAGAAGGCAGCTATGTGGTGATACACTCTGCGACCAATCTATGGGAGGCTGTGTCCAAGGCCCAAATGATGAAGTGAGAAAAGCGCAGGGCTTGAGAAGCCTGTCACTGATTAGCTGTGTGACCCTGGGTCTGTCACTTGGCCTCTCTCAGGCTTACTTTCCTAGCGTTCCTTTAGTATCTGCTGCTATAAAGTTACCAAATGACTGGTGGGCTGTTGTCCTTCATTCTCAAAGAGGACCAAAATGACATCACTGTGCCAGAGGCAAGTTTCAGTGTGTCCGACTGTGGCTGACCAGAGCAATAAGACCTTGGAATGTTCTACCCCAGGTCAGGCACAAAGAGTAGGTAAAATGATGACGTCTTTTGATTAAGCAAGTCCTTGATTAAGCAAGACAGAGTTGCACAAAGTAGTCAGCCCCACTCTCTTCTCCAGTCATCACAGTCCAGTGGTATCAAAATATTTATCAATGGAAAGAGAGACCACACTGACACAATTAAAGCTTCCCCAGCTCCTGAAGTATTTAAAGACCACAGAAAGCACTTAATAGGTCTGTGTGGCACTATCCTCAGAGAAGGAGCCAGGATAATGCCCAAGAGCTAGCTCATCACTGGGCCTTCAGCCTACAACAGTGCCCAAGCTGGCCCTCAGCACTGTGCTACCTTGTGTCAGGAGGCACAGGTGCCATAAGGAGGCCAAAGGAGGCTGCACCCAGAGCTAGGGTTGGAGCCTACAACATGCCCCAAGCTGGTCCTCGGAGTCAGGAGGCATAGGTGACGTAAGGAGGCCAGAGTAGATCAATCTTGCTGCCTTGAGTAAGGTTGGATTACTCAATTAGAGCTGCCCAAAAGTGGAGCTGTCTGCCTCCCGAAGGCTTCATCTGCTCCGTCTCCCTCAGGCCCATCCTATGCCATATTATTCCATTTCACGTAATGACAGTTCAGTTCGATTTGCCAGCTTGCTTCCCCCTCACACAACATTCCATTTCCTGGCCCCATGTTCCACACAGGCTCTCATACTGGGAATACACTCACCCTCCCAGGACACAAAACTTCTTGGAAGGCAGCACCTTTTATGAGAGGCCCTTCTTATGTCCCCCAGCCTCTTCCCAGGTACAATGATCTTGGCTTACCGTGCATCTACCTCTATGGGTCTGTCTGCCAAGGTGAGCACCTGGATGGCAGGCAGGGAGTTTCATCTGCATCTTCACAGCCCCAGTGCCGAGCACACAATGGGCTCTTAATAAATGCTTGCTGACTAATGGCTCCACTTCACCAGAGATCTTCCATGGATGCAGCCTCCTCTGGCCTCCTTACAGTACCTGTGCCTCCTGACACTGAGGGCCAGCTAGGAGCGCATTGTAGGGCCCAACCCCAGCCCTGGGTGCAGCCTCCTTTGGCCTCCTTATGGTACCTGCAACCTTCCAGGTGGCCACTTGTCAGGGACTCCAACAGGGTTTTCCTGGCACAGCTGAGTGGCCAGGGCCTGTCAACTGCTTTTGAACTCAGAGATTTTGTGACTGGGTCCTCTACCCTCCTGTGACCATGGAGTAGCCACTAAGACTGAGTGTGTGCTATGGGATTTCCAACTCTCTTCAGATGCATTTCCGAAATGGTGCTCCTGCTAAGATTTGACTCTAACAGCCTAGGATGTCTGGAGAGTCCAGAAGTAACAAGGAGAGGCAGATTGTGTCAGCCACATTAGAAACACCTCAAGGGATGATGAGGAATGGAGAATCGAGCCAAGAAGACAAAGATTCTGAATCTAGGGGACAAAGACAGCCTTGGCCTGGAGGGGACCAGACAGCTTCCTCCAAGAGGCTAATTTCCCTGGGGAACTCATGTCGGAAGGATAAATGCTGATAATAATTCAAGTTACAACTTACCTCAGTGTCTGCTGGTAACACCCTATGTGCTAATCTGAGAAAGGACTGCTAGGGAATCTAGTCTTTAGCCTGGCATCTGGCAACCTCTCAGAAGTGGCTCCAACCACCATTCTGGGGGATAGAGAATCACACCAGATCCAATTCTCATAAAGTGGAAGAGGGCTGTTACCACAATGACAACATATTTAGTGACAGCAGCAGTATCTGAGACCTATTCATGTGAAAAACTTGCTAAGGTAGGCACTGAAGAATAATATACAACTTACTAAAATGTAATATTACTAGTTTGCATTTCCGTAGTGCTTTAAGATTTTCCCCGTAACAGCCCTATGAAGGAGCTGAAACACCCATGACAATTTTACAAAACAGGAAACTGTTCCCTCAACTGATAATCGGTCAAAGAATATGAACAGACAATTTTCAGATGAAGCAATCAAAGCTACCTATATAGTCATACAAAAAAAATGCTCTAAATCACTACTGATTTAGAGAAATACACGTTAAAACATCTCTGAGATACCACCTCACACCTCTCAGACTGGTTAATATGACAGTAAAGGAGAATGATAAATGTTGAAGGGGATGTGGAAAAACTGGAACACTAATGCATTGTTGGTAGAGTTGTGAGCTGATCCAACCATTCTGGAGAACAATTTGGAACTATGTCCAAAGGGCTATAAAGCTGTGCATACCCTTTGACCCAGTAATGCCACTTCTAGGTGTGTATCCCAAAGAAATCAAAGAAAAGGGAAAAGGACCTATTTGCACAAAAATATTTATTCAGCCCTTTTTGTGGTGGCAAAGAACTAGAAATTGAGAGGATGTGATCAATTGGGTAATGGCTGAACAATGAATGTCATGGAACACTTTGTGCTATAAGAAATGATGAACAGACAGATTTCAGAAAATCCTGGAAGGACTCACATGAACCGATGCTGAGTGAAGTGAGCAGAACCAGGAGAACATCGTACAGAGTAACAGCGACATTGTAAGATGATCAACTGTGAATGACTTAGCTAGTCTCAGCAATATAATGACCTAAGGCAATTCCAAAGGACTCCTGGTGAAAAATACCATTTATCTCCAGAGAAAAAACTGACAGAATCTGAATGCAAATCAAAGCATATTATTTTTCAGTTTCTTTTCTTTTTTTCACAGGTTTTTTTTTTTTGGCTTGTGTTTTCTTTCACAACATACTAATATGGATTGCGTATACATAACTTGATATGATTGATACCCATAATCTGATATGATTGCATAACATCTCAGGGAGGGGGGAAAGTGGGGGAAGGAGAGAAAGTTAAAAACTGTTTTTATGTGTAACTGGGGAAAAGTGAAATAATAAAAAAGATCAACCAAAAACTTTTTATATATAACAGGGAAATATATATATATATACATACACATATACATATTTTTAAATGTTTTTTAAAAACAGCTT
>CM053588.1:24704588-24749479 GCA_028646515.1 Pseudochirops corinnae
ATTCAGGACCAGGCCAGTGAAGGTGACTGGTAAGATGAGGGAACCCAGAGCAAGATGGTGACAGACCTGAAGTCACTTCCTGAAGGTTAGGAGAAAGGCTCCCACACAGAAAATGGGTTAAAACTGTTCGGCCCCAGAGGGAAGAGATGGACCCCACAAAGAAGCCAACAGAGGCCTGAAATAAGCAGCCACTCCTGAATGGTCCAAGCTGCCAAAAGGAAGGTTGCCCCACTCAGGAGGGGGCGCAGCTTCAACAAAAGAGGACTCCACCTTGCCAGTTACCCTGCAGGCCAGATTCTCCTACAGACATGGATGGGATGAGTGAGATGACCCCTACGGTCCCTCCCAATTTGGCCTTCTGACAGCACATCAACTGTACCCCAAGACTCCACTAGATGTGGAAAGGAAAAAAACTATCATAGGTGTAGACCAAGTGGGATCACAGGCCATACTCAGGCTACTGCAAGTCAAAATGGGACAGAGGAGCAGAGGTTACACTGATGGCAAGGAGAGGGCTTAATAAAGTTTGCTTACTTTCCTCAGAGCTGGCAAATTCTTGCTAAAACCCATTCCTAGATGGATCCTAGATGGAGTGGGAAAAAACAGGATCATGAGAAAGGGGAGAAGGGGGAATGTGGAGAGGGTGATCCTCCAAGCACCAAGAGCTCTTAGGGGCACCCGCTGGCATCTCTGCAGGCCACCAGAATAACTCACAAGAAGAGTAAAAGCTGTCCCCCAAGCCCTGCTCCTGGCCCCACAGGGACAGCACACCAGGGAAACAAAGCCCCTCTAACTCTCGCTGCCCCCAGGGCCAAATCTAATCTCTCCTCTCATGAAGGCCCAGAAGATATCAGAAGGCAAACCAAGTTTGCATCACCCAGAAAATCTGCCCTTCTCAGATCTAAAAATGTCTTACAGTGTTGTATGAAAGGAGAGAAGGTTAGCACTCCCCTTGATAAGGATGGAAGAGGTCCTAGTGGCCTTTACAACACATATACGGTTAAGGCATTGCCACCTACTCTGTGGCATCTAACCATGTTTTTCTCTAGTGCCTTGCCAAATTTTGTTTAAGATGTTATGTATAAGTTTACGTATGTTTCCTCTAACTTCAAAGACTATTTAATAAAGACTTAAATGTTTTTTGTAAAAAAAAGGAAAAATAAAAATAAAAATGTCTTACAATCAATCACTTAACAAGCATTTATGAAGTGCCTACTGTGCACCAGGCTCAATGTTAAATCCTGGGAATTCGAACAAAAGAAAAACCAGTCCCTGCCCTCAAGGAGCTTCCATTCTCTTTGGAGAGATAACATGTAAATAACATGTATTTATTATACAGAGTAAATGAAAAGTAATTTCAGAGGGCCTGTGCAAGTAGCTAGCAAAGGTCTTCAACAGAAGATGGGATTTAGGCTGAGTATAGAAAGAAACAGGGAAACTAACAAGTTGAGGTGAGAAGACCAAAGTATTCCCAGTCTGGGAGAGAGCCAGGGCTGGACATGGAGAAGACAGGATATGAAGCATGGTGATGGCAAGGCTGTGAGGAGGGAGCGGGGAGTGCGCTGGCACCCAGAAAAGGACAGTGGAAGTCAGCTGGAAAGCAGGAAGGAGCTTCCGCTGCCAAGGATGAGCCAAGACATTTAATCCTGGAGATGTCTGGAAGCGGCAGAGCTGACTGGAGGATGGAGTCTGGGGTGGGGAGCCCTGATGACAGGAGACCAATTAGGAGGCAAAGGGTGATAGGGGCCAAATTGCAGCCACAGCTCTGCGAGCAGAGAAAGGGGTGGACAGGAAAGATGCTACCACAGCACAAACAAGACCAGGCAGGGCCCAGCTACCTAAGCCCACTTTCCCATGGATGGCAACAAGGCTTCAAGCCTCGGTGACTAGGACAGTGGTGCCCTTGACATTAATGGGGAAGTCAGAAAAGAAGGGAAGATTTTAGGGGAAAGAGAAATGAGTTCTGTTTGGGACACACTGAGTTTGAGATGCCCACAGGACAGCCAGGAGTCCAAAAGGCAATAAGTGATGTGGAGCTGTGCTTCAGGAAAAAGTCTAAGGCTGGAAATACAGATCTGAGCACTGTCCACATAGAGATAATAAAGGGATCCATGGGATCTTATGAGATCACTAAGCCAGCTAGACAGTACAGAGTGGAAAGGAGAAGCTCCAGGACAGAGCACTGGAGGATGCCTGCCATTAGTGGGTGCGACATGAATAAATGAACCAGCAGAGGGGATCAGGAAGAGGTCAGATGGGCATGTGAACTGGGAGAGAGCTGTCATTAAAACCTAGGAGGGAGGGAGAATCAAGAGAGAAAAGGTTGTCGCCAGTGTCAACGGGCAAAGGGTATAGAAGGCTGAGGGCTGGCCATGAAGCTAGGACTGGGAACTTTGGGGAGGGCAGTCTTGGCTGTTTTTGAGTCTCCTCTCCATCCTAGCCAATCTCTAGCCAACTTCACAAAGTTACTCCTAAATGTGGCCTTTGAAGAGGCACGTGCCATTCCACACAGGCCTCCAACAAGACAAATCATTTCCCTCATTCAGGATGTATGCTCTTAGGAACTCAGTCTAAAATTACTCCTGACCCCAGACCTTTTTCAAATGAAAAAGGTCCCTGAAAAAGGAAGTGGGGTCGGATTGTGATGAAATACTTGTGTACTAAAAGGACTGAGCAGTCTCTGAAGGCCAGGGACCTGAGTTCAAATGCCACCTGTGCCACTTACTATCTGTGGGACCTTAAGTAAGTCATTTAACTTCCCTGGCTTTGTGGCCATGGCTGAGGAGAGAAAACAGCAGAAACCAGAAGATCTGGTGGAGGCCTCCGTTTCCTCATCTGACCCAGACAGCCACTAAGGTCCCACCCGGCTACCTCTACGATCTCTGGACCTTGGTAATACTAAAAAAATAGCAGCCAGTATCTCCGTAGGGCTTTATAACTGACCAAGCCCTTGCCTCCCCACTGGCCCCCCAGTGCCATAGATGGCTGCTAGCTGTGTTGTGCTTTAAAAGCACTGGCTTCACACCCAGCGCTCTGCCACATAGCAGCCAACTGGCCCTGGGCAACTCTCCTCATCCATAAAATGGGGTCAATGCCTATGCTATTTACATCATCGACTTAATGAGGTGAAAGCACTCTATAAATCTCAAAATGCTCTGGAAATGTAAGCTACTATCATATTAATGAGAAAGTGAAAGAGAAGGATGAATCTTTCCCCAGCAGGGCAGGAAAGGACAAAGTGCATCAAGGAGCTGGGATGGCTGCCACTAGGCCTTCTCTCAAGAAGGGAAGAAAGCCAAAGCCCTAACAGATCCCTAAAGGCAGGAGACCTGGAAGGGCTGCACATGGCCTACCTGCAAGCTAATGATATAGGCTTAGTCAAGAACCAGGGAACATTAAGGGCTGGCCCAGCTCTCCAGGACAGACTGAGCTCAATCTTTTAGCTCTGCAGAGTTGGGAATCTCAGATGTGTACTGCGTTACCTTCTGCAAATCAAAGATGGACTTCTCCAAAGTGCCAGGGGCTGGTGTCAGAGCAAGCAAGCTATCAATCGCCAAACGGGAAGAGAGATGTCACCCCCGAAGCTCCTTTCCAAGGGACCCCAACCTACCTCTGTGAACTTGTCAGCCACCATGTATCGAACTCGCCAGGACTTGTCCTCAGCTGCTTGGCGTAGCGTAGGCATAACCAGGGCCTCCAGGTCCTCTTGGGGCAGCAGCTGGGCAATATTGACACAGGCCTCCACTGCCAATAGCCGCACCGAGTCCTGAGAAAGGACAAGAAGGAGCCCCAAGGGAAGGTTACTGGCCAGGGTGCGCCTCAATTACGGAACTTGGGAAGCTCTGAGCCGAGGCAGATGTCAGAGGCCACCTCACTCAGGAATCCCCCCCATAACAGCCCTGACAAGGGCTTATCCAATCTCTGTTTAATCCTGGCTCCTTCACTCTTCCCAGCTCTTTCTGGATCCAACGTCCTTCATTCTATGTTTTAAAGGTCCTTCCAGCACTAAAATAATGATGAAAATGAGATCACCAGTAACCTCCTAATCACTTCACAAGGCAACTCAATGCACCAGAACAGAACCTTCTCTACTGTAGGTCAAAATCTGCCTCCCTGAAACTCCTTTGCTGATCCTGAAGGTGACCTCTAAAATGCAAGAATACTTGTCAGCCCTCTTCTTCATGACAGTTATTTGAACATAATCCTTCCATCCTTCAGACATTTTATTCCACCATTCCTCATATAACATGGGTAAATGATGAGGGAAGGGTAGGAGAAAGAGAAGAGCCAGCTTCAACTGGAGGATTCATTCACTCTACCAAACAATCAGGCTCCACCCCACCTCACCATGTGCCCCTGGCCATGTCATCTCCCCGTCTATGTCTTCCGTTTCCTCATATATAAAAGAGGAGAAATAGCAGAGGAGGTCTCTAGATCAATGTGCCAAACTCAAATGAAACAGACTCTTCCAGAAAACCACAAGTCAACATTCTCTCTCATTTTCTCAAGGCATTTTCAGCTGATTCCCACCCCATAAGTTGAACTTTGCCTCCTTCCCTAAGAGTTTCCCACCTCTGGCCTAGATCACTTCTAAGATCTCCCACACCAGAATGCCTTCTACACCATCTGAGCCCTAAGCAGAGAGGAGGTCTGATCACCACCCTCCTCTGGGGAATCTCACCCCTGGGGGCTGGGTAAGAGAAAGAATGATGTTGCCATAAACCCCAAGCCTCTACCTCCTCCTCCCCAAGGCCACTCCCACAGACACCACTCCATGGACAGGGCACAGGGTCAAAGGCTCCTCACCTGCTCGTCAGAGGCCAGGTTGGAGAACATAGGGATGATTTCACTTTTGACATTGTCCAGCTCAAGAACCTTGGCAAACTCTCCCAGCTTGGAGGCAGCAGCTCGTCGGACCATAGGGGTGTCATCAGAGCACAAGTTCCGGAAGTACCTGTGAGGAACATATAAAAAGAAGCTGGGGACAGCTGAAGACAGCAACATCCCCCAAAGGGCTTCCAGTGTGCCTCTTCAAGACTAGACAACTCTGGGCAGTTTGAGAAAGCTGGCATATGCAAATCAGAATTACTAGAAAGCAAATATCCTTAATCCCAAAAGATCCCTTCCCACCTAAGAGTACTTAAATGTGAACATCTGTTTTCGGCCCCAGCTGCTGTATCCCTCGGGCCCTTGGCATTTTCTTAGTGCTACTCATAGAAAGGGAGGGGCCCTCGAGTCCATTCTCCTCCAAGGTTACCTTGTCCCATATGCGTAGGTGTGTGTGGTATGCCCTAGTAGAAGAGAAGCTGGGGGGCAGGGGCTGTCCTTGCCTGAGCAGGAATGACTGGCTCCTTTCTACTGGAGGGTCCGTGCCCAGCAATGTCCAACACACGGTAAGTGCATGCTTAATCAATGCTCATTTGATTGACTGACTGATGGCAGGTTTTCCCACAAGTGCCATTTTTACAGCTATCAGACAAGTCTACATTTCTTCACTGAGCTTCTTTTTGGAATTTAAGCATTGCTTTATGACTCATCTCGGAGGTCCCCTCATTTAAGGCCATGTTTACAACATGCCAGGCTCTTAATCTACCAACCAACCCGGAGCTGTCTTTAGGTCCAGACCTCAAGAACAGAACAGACAGACACCACTGACAGAACTACTAGAGGCCATGAGGCCAGCACTAAGCATGGAGAGGCACTGTGGAGAGCACCTAGTAGGCAAGCACCTAGTCAGTGGTTGCTGAAATCAACCAACTTCCAGCCCAACAAAATGGAAGAATTTTCCAGGTGTGTTTCCAGGTCCTGAGGGAGCTCTCCTTGGTGCTGTTTCAAGGGTTACAGATCTGAGACTGGGAAGGGACAGAACAAAACTCTTATGAGGAGGCCCTTGTACTGCCCGTCCCATGGGAAATGGGTTCAGAGCACGTTGTTAACACTCTTACATGCCGACAGTAAAATATGTACACCAGTCCACACAAGACGTGCCTGGTCAGCCCAGAAGGGGCTGGACCAGGAGTCAGGAGACCTGGCGGCAAGGCCTGATTCTGTCATGGCTCACCTGAGTGGCCTTCTCCTGACCCCCATCCCCTAGTGGACAGAATGAAGTGGTTGGTCTAATGGCCGTTTCCACTCTGGAATCTGATTTACAAGCTACCAAAGTGCAAATGAGGCACGGAATACTCTGAGATAATCAGCCATCTGGGGCCTGGAAAGATGGACAGAAACAAGAGTCTATTCAGTGTTCCCAGGCACTGTACAAAGTGAGACACAAGCTGGCCTGGTGAAGAGAACACCTGGGGGAAGCACCTCAGTGTAGTGCCCTGAAGACGTATGTAAGCTTTGTGACAAGGCCTCAGCTTCCTCATCAGTAAACAAAATAATAACACTTGTACTCCCTCAAAGGGTTGCTGTGAGCAGAGCCCTAGAGAAAGGTGAATTACCTGAGGCCTGGGACATCAGGCGTTAGGATTAAGGAGAGAGACTGGGCCTGGGGGAACAGAAAGAATGTCAGGGCTAAGGAAAAACGGAGAGCTGGGGAGAACCAATGAGGGAGGGTGCTGAAACCAGAGTGTCCAAAGGGAAATTGCACTCACTGCCGTAGCTCTGCCTTGACAGCGCTGGAGACTCGGGGATAGCAGACAGAGAAGAGCCCACAAGCCGAGGTGCGGGAGGTGAACCAGTCACCGCCTGCCAGCCGCTTCACAAGGGGCACGAAGTGGGCCTCAAGGTCTGAGGGTGAGTGCTCATGGGAGATGATCCGGAGGGAATCCACTGCCTTGTCCCGAACAACTGTCTCCTCTACTGTGGCCAGGGACTCCAGGGGAGGCTGTGGCAGGGGATGGCAGGCTCACGTTAGTTCCTCCACCCTTCTGGCTGCTGAAACTCTCCTCCCCCATCCCTCAATGCCTGGTTCAAACCTGACAGGCCCCAGGAAATCTCCACTTGTCTAATCTCCTCTTCACCACTCCCGCCTGCTCTCCCAGACCAAAGGGAGCTCTCCTCCCCCTAGACAAGCACGGCTCTAGATTATGGCCCTCATCACATTCTGCCTCCTATCCCAGGCACTTGCATCCCACCCACCACCCTAGGCTGTGAGCTTCATCAGGGGTCAACACAGTGCAATTCAACAGGCAGGTTCTGGCTCTCCTGTGTACAACCTGGGTGATTCTGAGCAAGTCCCTTCTCCATGGATTCAGTTCACTCACCTGTCAAATAAAGGGCTGGGCTAAATAATTTCTAAGATCCCTTCCAGCTCAGATCCTGTGGCCTCCCAGCAGCAGAGAGGACACTGGACTGGCAGACAAAATATCTGGCTTCTAGACTCATCTCTACTGCTGCTCCCTGCTTAAGGGGCAAGCTCAACCCAGATCAAAGCCTCAACTGATGCCTCTGGGATTTCTCTAGCTTGGGAATTTTTATCCTTTTTTGTGTCACAGACTTCTCTAACAGTCCAGTGAAGCCTATCATCCCCTTCCAAGAAGAATATTTTTCAATAATTAAGGGAAATGCTAAATTTCAAGAAGTTAGTGAAAATTAAGATGTGATCATTTTCCATTCAAGTTGCTGAACTGCATGAACTGTTCAGAAACATCCCCCAAGGGACACATAGCCCAGGCTTATAGTCTTGCATCTAAAGGGCCTCTGCCCTTTCCTGAAAGGATGGCATTTCTAGCACAGCCAGTCCCTTCCCCTTCTCTAAGCATCAACTTCCCATCTGTAAGATGAAGGTCTCAAACTAAAGGGTCCCTAAGTTCTGTTCTCAAATCTGACTTAAGTTCAGCAACCACTTATTAAGCACCTCCTGTATCGCAGGGGTCCTAAAGTGGCACCATCCCTGCCTTCACAGAGCTGACACTTGCTCTGGAGCTACACTCTAATTGTATTCCATGTATCTGTCTTCTGGCCAGCTCACTTCACCCTCTGGGCCTGTCTCCTCATCTGTAAAATGGGGATAATAGCTCACATTACCTACTCAACCTGGTCTGCAGGAGGCACATGCTATGTGTGTGAATTGGGCCTATGGTTCTTAGAACCCTGGCGATCTCCAAAAGAAGGGCTGGGGCCAAGGGGGCTCCAAGGAGCCTCCAGGAGATTCTCTCAGGGTGGGGGCACTTCTTGTTATGGAATCCCAGAGAGAGGGCTTGGGGAGGGGATCGTGACCCTGCCTGCACCACTGAAAGGCGTTTCACTGCCTGGCTCCCCAGCACCCCCAGCAAACTCAACGTGGTAGAGCACAGGGAGAGATCTCTGGCATGGAGGTAGAGAACCAAAGCCCCAGCCTTAGTTTCCTTCCTCAGGTGTAAATGAGGAGGCAAGTCTGGCCAGTCCTTCCAGGCCTAGAGCCACACCCACCCCACCCAACAGCCTCATCTGCATCCAGGTCAGTCTCCTGCTCTTCTCTCCCATCACACCCCCTTAGACTGTAAGCTCCATGAGGGTAGGGATGATATCCTCTCACCTGGTATCCCCAGCCCTGACCACAGGGCCCACAAACAAGGTGCCTGCTAAGCATCTGCTGAACTGACTGTCCCCGGGCCTAGGGTAGGGACTCCTGCTCTCAGCCCAGACTCACCAGCAGGCAGTGGACGTACTCGGGCCCACCCACCAAGGTGGTGAAAGTCCCCAGCTGCTCAGCCAATGCCAGGAGCACTTCATCTTCATCATAGATAGTGTCTGTGGGACAGAGTCAAGCTCATCACCCTCCTTCTTTGCTACACACCCCCAAGAACCCACAAGGATCCAAGTGTGGGGGTTCTAGGAAGCCACCATTCTCCCAAGGGTTCTCTCTGACCTGCCTGCCCCCTCAACCATCGGGCCTCCGCTTCCTGCCCACCTATTCCTTTCTTGGCACCCCGCCCCAAGAGCTCTGCAGACACCAGGTAAACGATCTCCAAAGTCCAGACTCTGACAGGAACCTAAGATCTATATGCTGGAATTCTAAAATTCCAGAGTGACCTCAACTACCTCATTATCACATTCAATGGCCTTTTCTTAATCCTCACCCTCCTAGACTGGAAGCATCTGCCACTGGCACCTCGGCCCCTTCCCTCAGTTAGCCTCCTCTCCTCATCTACACTATCTGGGTCTCCTGCATCCTCTCTGAACAGGCCTTCTGTCTACACCTGAACTGGATCTCCCACTGACCAGTCCTCAGCCCTCTGCTATGGCACACGTTCTCCCTAGATCACCCTCTGGGTAGTTCCAATGATCGCCTTTATGGAGCTGACTCCTTCATCCACTTCAAGAGTCCTGACTTTTCACCTGAGCTCCAGGTCCTGTGTCTGCTACCAGGCCTCAGAGGCCCCCTCTGTAAAGAAGACACTCTCAGAGAAGAGAATCAGAAGAGGCCAGTGAGTGCACACATCCCAGCCTCAAGCAGCAGCATCCTCCATTACCCCTGCAACAAGTGGTCATCCAGCTACTGTCTGAAGACCTCCAGGGATGAGGAACTCACTCCCTCTCCAAAGAGTACACTCCACTACTGGATAACTGTCTACATGAAGCTCTTCTTCCTTCTGCAGAGCTGAAATCTGCCTTCCCGCAATGGCTGCTGGTTCCCCCCACCCACAAAGAGGCCATTGGCCTTTCCCAGTTTTCCAGCTTCTGGCAGAAGTACCACAAGCTCCAGGCTTCATGATGAGTTCATCAGGCCCATCAGGCCCCTCTGGCCCCAGCAGCACTAGGGTATATCAACCTTCTCTACCACATAAGAGGCAATTAGTAAATATTTCCTGACTCAAATTGACCCTGAGGCCAGAGCTAAGACCAGGGTGGCAGAGGCCAGCACAACATGAAAACCTTTCTCACCATTAACACCTGCAACAGACAACCTGGTAAGGAGGAAAGCTCCCCATGACAAGGGACAGAAGCAAAGGAATCATAGCATTTCAAGGTTAAAAGGACAAATCCTCAAGATTCCTCTTGTGCAAAGGGGAAGGCAGAGAGTGCTCCCACCCCAGGAGCCTTGGCCTGAGGATGCAACATCTGACCTCTCACACCCGGTCACGTCTCTCACCTAGTGAGGGACTTTCGGGAGCTCCCTAGCACTGACAGGGGCCAGATCAATGGAGGAGAAACAAAGCCAGCCTCAGAGTCAGAAGACTGGTGTCCAAAAGGGTGACTGCACAGGGGCAAAGTCCTGCAGAAACATGAGCTGGTACAATGGGCTGGTGGCAGCAGAGGCATTCCCAGGCAGGGGAGCCCAGTTTCGCCCACTGCTACAACCTTCTTCAATCTATGCCCACCAATCCTAATGCTTCCCACAATTCTCCCTATCTCTGTTCAAGCAACAACCTCCAGGTGAACACCTTCCCCACCTCAGAGTCTGTCTTTCAATGCCTCAGGAAGTCTGCTGGACCATCCTGGCAGGCAGGCAGGGCCCTCCCCTCTCAGACCGTCCCCACAGGCAGGGCCCTCCCCTCTCAGACCGTCCCCACAGGCAGGGCCCTCCCCTCTCAGACCGTCCCCACAGGCAGGGTGCTCCCCTCTCAGACCGTCCACAGGCAGGGCCCTCCCCTTTCAACAATCTTACAGCATTTCCCTCTTTCCAAGGCCGAGCTTGCCCACTGGAGTCATGTAGAATAAGCCGATTTCCTTCTCCCCAAAGAACCCACCAGATATTTAACATCGCAACAATGTTCCCCAACCCCACTCCTCAAGTTTCTTCTGGAGGCTAAAAATTCACAACTCCTTCAGTTCTTCTCCATGTGGCCTGATTTCCAGGCCTCTGAGCCTCCCTGGACCTCCTCCCTAAAATGTGGGTCCTGATCCAGACACAACCATCTAAATGGGGTCTGACAGAGAAAGAAGAGAGGAGGAGCACCTCCCCCACACGAATTTGGTTCTTGTTGCTGCTCAGCTGTTTCCGAGTCCGAGACCCCATATGGAGTTTTCTTGGCAAAGATACTGGAGTGGTTTTCATTTCCTTCTCTAGCTCATTTTACAGATGAGGAAACAGAGGCAAACAAGGTGAAGTGACCTGCCCAGGGTCACGCAGCTAGTAAAAGTCTGTGGCTGGATTTGAACTCAGGTCTTCCTGACTCCAGGCCTGGTGCTCTAGCCACTGTACCACCTGGCTGCCGTGCGGATACTGTATTTTTATTTGTACAAGTGAGGATTATATCCCTTTTACTAAAATCTTCCCCAACACTGAGGACACAGAGAGGGCTGCACTCTCCAGGGTCCACCTGGCAGAGGTCAGGCGCTGTCAAGTCCTGCAGAGCCAGCAAGACTCTCTTCACGCCCACAGCAGCCTCACTAAATGGCGAGATGCACACCCATGGAAAAGAGGCCACCAAGGGACAGTGCAATTCAGACACCCCCACTTCAAGATGGCTTTTCTGAGGCGTGATGGAGCCGTGCTCTGCATAACCGGAGCACCCACACAGACCAAACCACGATCAGTGAGCTTGCAGGCCACTAGGACCTCCAGGTCTGCCTCTCAGGAACAGCTATCCCACCACTTCTATCCTATTCTGTGTTTAAGGGAAGGGCTTCCAGTTCATTCCTATTAAATAGCATCTTGTTCAATTTAGAAAGTGGTGGAGATTCTAACTTGGCCACCCACCATGTCAGTTATTCCTGACCAGCTACAATGCCATCCACAAATCTATGCCTTCATCCAAATCCTTTGTGCTGCTGGTGCCCAGAGTAGGATGGGGGAGCTGGCCTGCCACCACAGCCTCCTTTCATGCTGACACCAATCCACCAATAGCCAAACAGTCTCCTGGCTTAGTCAGTCAAGCCTTTCCAACCCTCAGCATCTCCCCTCTCCTCCATAACTCAAAGGAAACCTGGAGACAGTCAAAGGGCTTGCAGAAAGTCAGATACACTTGTCTTTGGCACATCATGGATCTCCTATTTAATCTAGTGGAGGTCTACAGGGGGTGTCCTCTTGGCACCCAGAAGGGGCCCAGCCCTGGATGAAGTCCCACCTTCACCTTCCCAAACAGCCCCATCACCACATACCAGTGGCTTCCTTCCCCCGGTCAGCCTTTTCCTCAGCACCCCCTCCCATGAGGTCACAGCTTTCTGTGCAGGATCCCCTACCTGTAAGGAATGGAAGGAGTTCACTCCGGGTCCTCTCCACACCAAGGGCCAGGGCAATGGTGGACAGCTTCTTGATACTGTTGAGCCGGAGCTACAAAGAAAAGCAAAAGTCAGTGACCAAGAGCTTCCAGGAGAGCAGACCGCTCAGCAACCTGGCCTGTTCCCACCAATCTTTGCTTTGTCAGCAAAGGGCACTTGAGGGAAGGGGAGAAGGATTCAGGCAACAAGCATCTATCATGAAGAACACAGAAGGATCCACAATCTGGCCCCAGCTGCATCCGGTACAAAGAGTACCAGGCCAGAGTCAGGGGACTAGGGCTCTAAGCAGTCCATGTTCTGTGATTAAAAGGCCCTCCCAGCTCTGAGGTTCTGTGTCCTTAGGCCTCTCCCAGCTCTGAGGTTCTGTGTCCTAAGGGCCCTCTCAGCTCTGAGGTTCTGTGTCCTTAGGCCTCTCCCAGCTCTGAGGTTCTGTGTTCTTAGGCCTCTCCCAGATCTGAGGTTCTGTGTCCTAAGGGCCCTCCCAGATCTGAGGTTCTGTGTCCTTAGGCTGCTCTCAGCTCTAAAGTTCTGTGTCCTTAGGCCTCTCCCAGCTCTGAGGTTCTGTGTCCTTAGGCCGCTCTCAGCTCTAAGGTTCTGTGTCCTTAGGCCTCTCTCAGCTCTAAGGTTCTGTGTCCTTAGGCCTCTCCCAGCTCTGAGGTTCTGTGTCCTTAGGCCTCTCCCAGCTCTGAGATTCTGTGTCCTTAGGCCTCTCCCAGCTCTGAGGTTCTGTGTCCTAAGGGCCTTCCTAGCTCTCAGTTCCATGTTCTTGGGGCCCTCCCGCTTGAATCCTCCTGGGGGTTCTAGCTCTTGCTCCCCTTGCTCCCATACTGATCTACCCTATGAAATGCCCTAAAGTCACTGGTGCCCCATCTCTGTCACTGGTCCAACTTCCCCCGCCTCTCCAAACTGAGATCCAAGCCAGGCTTCAAGGCCCTGCTCAAGCATCACCAGGAAGAGGAGCCTGAATTCCATGGCATGCTGAGCCCTCTGCCTCCTTCCTCACAGGTCCTGCAGGCCTTAACTCTAGGGGCTTACCACAGTTTCTTGCTTAATGAGTGCTTGTGGTTGTTCTGAACCATTAAATGACACACATGGCCTGGTGGTGATTACTCAGGGCAAGTGCTCTCACTCCAAACCCAGGCTCTCAAACCTCCCAGTTCTGTGACCCCTCTCTGAGCCTCAGTTTCCTCCTCTGTAAAATGCTATAGAAGGTCATAGGGTTACTGCAGGAAAAGGACTTTATCGATATTAAGATACCCAAAGAGCTGTCACAAAGGTCCAATGAGATCACAGATACATCATGTACCAAAACAGCTAACAGAATGTGTGCTTTCACCATTTCCCCCATACACAGGCTCTCCTTGCTGTCTGCTGCACTGGGCAGCTCAGCTCAGTCACCTGAACAGAGGACATCCTTAATGACAGTCCGCTGACCAAGGTCACTCCCGATGAGAGCAGAGGGAGCCCGGGGAGCCCCACACACATACTCATTCACACCTGTAACATAGGAAACTGGGAGAGTAGGGAAAGCACTGGGCAAAGGGGGTAGAAAAGCTGGCCAGGTGATTTCTAAGGGCCCTTTAAGGTCTCTCTTCTAGAACTATTTCTGGGCAGCTTAAGGCATTTTCAGTTGCCTCAGTTTCCTTAACTATAAAACACAAATCTATGCATTAGGAAAATGAATTGGAGCCCACAAAGGCTGGATCTGAGAGGGGAAGAGGCCAGAAGCAGGAAGGTCCGTTAGGAGCCCCTGCTCATGAGGGAGGAACGTTCTATGAGCCACCTTTTAAGCTTTCCTGTGGGAGGAGGCCAAGAAAGCTATTACCTGCTGACCACCACTTCCAGGAAGTCTTTGCCAAATGGGAATGAACTCTCCCATGAGTGACTCATCTCTCCAGATGAGCATACAGTCTCTGGGGACAAGACTGTTATTCATCAGTGTCTCAGGAGCACAGGGCTTAGCCACACAAGCCTGGAGGAAAGGCCTTTAGATCAAAGTAGATCAGAGCTGCGAGGGCCTTCCCAAACCATCCACACTCCCCTGACCATGCAAATGGGGAAACCACTGAAGAAATGAATAACTGGCTTCCAGCCCATTTCCCTTCCAAGTTCCTCCCACCCCCACCCCAGCACCATGGTAACAATGCTACTTGACACTGGTGGAGAGCTGTAAGGTTTACAAAAAGCATTTCATTCCAATTCAACTTCACAAATGCTCTCTGAGACCAAAATCAAGCAAGACCGTACCATTCCAGCCATCAGCTGCAAAGACATGAAGGTGGGAGAGCACAGGCTGTCTACAGAAGATGGGGAGGGGAGGGCCAAGGTCCAGGAGTAATAGGAGGTAGGCTAGCAGAGTAGGATGTAGTCTAGCCAGGAGAGACTTAAATAACAAGCAGAAGAGTCTGAACCCTGGTCTTTGGGCTGCAGGAAGTCACTGATGGCTTCTGAACTCAGGAGTGTCATGAAAAAAAAAACATCCACACCTTAATGAGGAAGAGCAATGCTTTCCCTCTGTTAATTATTTCCTATTTGTCCTGTGTGTGTGTGTGTGCGTGTGTGTCTGTGTGTAGCTTGCTTTGAATATATCTGATCAGATGTCTTCTCCCCAATTAGACTGCAAACTTTGAGGCCTGTCAGTCCCTGAACTGACTTTCACCTCCTCTGGTTTTCCCAGGGCTCAGTACCTCGCACACAGTGGGCATTTAATAAACATCTACTGACTGATCACAGATTTAGAGCCAGAAGGCACTTAGAGACCATCAAGCCCAACATATCATTTTAAAGATGAGGAAACTTAAGAACACAGAAGTTAAGTGACTTGCCCAGGATCACAGAGCTAATAAGTATTTGAAAGAGGATTTGAGCCCAGATCTCCTGACGCCACGTCTAGTATCATATCTACCATTCCCAAGACCATTAAGATCTAGATTCTAACCTCAGAGAGCTGTCTAGATGGCAAATTAAAAAGCCAAACATTATAATGGAAAACTCTTTAAATGCCTAATCGAGAGAGAGG
The DNA here is from genome assembly GCA_028646515.1 of Pseudochirops corinnae. Taxonomy (NCBI): domain Eukaryota; kingdom Metazoa; phylum Chordata; class Mammalia; order Diprotodontia; family Pseudocheiridae; genus Pseudochirops; species Pseudochirops corinnae. The sequence goes on from CM053588.1 coordinate 24,719,698, forward strand.
CACAAGGTCAAGTGAGGTTTTGGAGAAAGAAGAGATCACTTCCAGCTAAAGTGACTAGAGCAGGCTTCCTGGAAAGGATGACATTGTAGTTAAGCCTAGAAAAATGTAAAGCCCCAGGAGGATTTCAATGGATCTAGAATGGTAAATGGAAGGGAGTGAGGCCACTCCAGGCAGAGGGCATGGCCCATCTGGCCTGGCTGTCAGGGAAAGAGAAAGTATGTAAGAGAACTGGCAAGAGACGGTAAGGACGGTAAGCTCCTTAAGTGAAGGCTGTGTCTTTTGCCTCTTTTTCTATCTCCAAAGCTTAGCACAGTGCCAGGCACATAATAGGCACTTAGAAAATTTTTATTAATTGATGGAGTGATTGAAGAGAACACAGGATTTAAAATAGGAAGGGGGGAGGGGGCAGTGTCTTAGGAATCATCTAGTTCAAATCCTTCATTTTAGACAAGAAACAAAACTCAAGGATGCAGATGGACTTGTTCAAAGTCACAAGGGCAAAATGAAATAAGAACTGGGATTTGGACCCAAGACCTCTAATTCCCAAAACTGGTATTTCCACTATATCAACCACATGCCTCTAATAGAAGGTTAAAAACCCTAACCAGACCCCCTCGGAGAGCTAGGACAAGTTAATAACCAAGCAAAGGACAGCATCAGGGCTTGGCTTTAGTGAAAAGCCCTGGAAATGGGAGCCTGAAGGCTTGGATTCCAGTTATGGCTGAGCCACTTAAGAGCCAATGGCATGACCTTGGACAAGGCCCTTTCCGTAACTCTTTGGGCTGGCCTGGGTATTTCCTAAAGTTGCTTCTAGTTCTAATATTCTGAGATGAATTGGTGGCCAAGGCTGAGGGGTGGAGGGAGGAACTATCTGAAGACCCTGCTAACAGGTCTTTCTGCTCCCACTGTTCCCTACTCCAAGCCATCCTTCATGGGCTACCAGATGAACCTTCCTAACTGAAGCTCGGATTCCATGGCTCTCCTGAGCTCAGAAGCCTTCAGTGCTTTCCTGTAGCCCAAAGATCACGGTTCAGACTCTTCTGCTTGTTATTTAAGACCCTCCCCAGACAGGTCCCACACTGCCCTGCTATCTTACTCCACATTATTCCCCTTTATGCGCCCTCAAGCCCTGACAAAGCGGTCCACTCTCCATCCCCGGTAGACATCTCTACTCTCCCACCTTCTTGCCTTTGCAACCTATGCCTGGAATAACCTCCTTGCTCTTTTTCACCCGCTGAATTCCTACCCATGCCCTTTTGGAGGCCTCCCCTGCACCTTCCCCCACCATCACCACATTTCTTTCTCCCTCGGGCACTTCTTTCTTCTGGTCCCACAAAGGTGGCGGAGTCCTACAGCCTAGGCAGAAGGGCCCTAAGGAAAGGTTATGTCATGGATTGGAGATTTATCCCCATTGTACAGATGGGGAAACTGAGACCCAGAGGGGCAGTGACTTCCCAAGGTCATGCAGCGTTGAATCAGTGGCAAGGCCGGAAAGAGAACCCTGGTTGCTGCACTCCCGGCCCAAGAAGCCAGTACTGGGGTCCCACCTGGCCCAGAGCCCGGGGAGGGTGTGGAGGGGCCGGGAGCCCAAACGGGGCCTCCGAGCTCGACCTAGCTCTGTCCCCTCCCGCCAATGGGAAGCGGCCCAGGGAGCGGACTCTCTTCGGGGATTGGCTCGGCTCCCCGTTAAGCACCACCCCCAGAGGGTACTTTCTCTCCTGAGGGTCAGAGCCTTGAATAAGGTTTGGGGAGAATCAAAGTGGAGAAATGGGGGGCTCAAAAAAGCATTAGGCCTAGGCCCCCTCCAGAGGCCCGGGCCGAGCCGGGGATTTAATCCCCAAGCCATCAATTAGGAACATCGGCGGAGCTAAGCCCCGCCCCTTGCAGGGACCGCTCCCCTGTATTAACCCACGGGGGTCCCCCGCTTTCCGTACCGGCCCAGAGCGAATCAGGAGGCGCTTTTCTCGCCGCGGGCCAACCAGGCGGCCCAGCGCGCCGTGAAAATCAAGAGTGTCGACCAATCAGAGGCGCCGGAGGCAGCCCCCGCGCCCCCGCCCCCTGACAGACCCGCTTGGCCCGGGGTCCCGGGCCAGGCGCCCCCTCCCCAGCGGCACCGCTGTACAATCAGGGATGCTGTCTCAGCGGGCCACGGCGGCGCGAGACAAGCGACGCGGGCGCTGATTGGCCCGCTTTCCCTTCCCCCCCCCCCCCCCCCCCAGCCCTCAGATGCCAAGAACGCCGAGCCAGCCGCCCGCGCCGCCAGCTGTCCCGACTCCCCCGGTCCCCGGTCCCGGCCCGGACCTGGACATCCTCGTTACGGAGCTCGTCGATGAGCACTGCGATGGGGTAGAGCGAGTCATCGCCGTCGGCCGCCGCCATCTTGGCTCCGTCCGGCTCCCGTCAGGCTTCGGCAGCAGAGCCGAGCTGAGGGAAAGGAAGGGAAGGGAGTGGGACGGGGCGGGGCGGGGGAGGGGCAGAGCCACAAGAAGAAGGGGGGGGGTCTCCCAAGCAACTTTGCAGGGGTTTCTGGACGACCATTGGTCAGTCCGCAGGAGGCACCGCGCGCCCATTGGCCCGGGTAGGCAGGGAACCGCCACTTCTTCTCTATTGGCCAAAGGAGAGAGGGGCCTTCTCTCTAGCTGGCTCGCTTTCCGTAGAGGGGCGGAGGGAGAAAGGGAGGGCTACTGCAACTTGGCATCCTAGCAACCGAGGTGGGCCCGCCCCCTTCTAATCGATCTCCAAAATTTCATTGGTCGTCGCCCCTAGCGACAGACCGACTGCAGCACATTCTGCCAATGGGAGGTGATGAACGGTGACGACACTCGACCCAGAGGAGGCCGGGCTCTAGGAGTGGCGCAATGATGTCATCGGTAGGGACTGAGAATGCGCGCTCCGCCCGGCTTCTCTGAGAACCCCGGGTCCTCGCTGCCTGAAGCAGAACCTCGGCATGGGCGTGTCTGACTTCTCCCCGGAAGTTTACGTCAGAGCGGGAAGGGCGCGTAGAGATCACTTAGTCTAACTACCTCTGAACCCTAGACTTCACGCAGCCAAACTTATAGAGCAGACCCTTAGTTGTCAAAGGCTGCGTATTGTAGTGGAAGGTATCCTGTGCGCGGGTTCGAATCCTGACTCTGCCACTAATTCCCTGGGCAGCCTAGGTCAGAGCCCTCCTTGGGCCTCAATAAGAACCCTGAAGGTTCATCTCAGCTCTAGCCCGCAGTTAGGTGAAGGGAGCATTTATTGAGTGCCTGCTGAATACAAACGGACCGTGGAGTCAAGCAGCTTCGAGGCTGCTGGGGGGATGGCAGGTGGAGGCAGGGAAGTGTGATGAGAGGGGTGGCCCCACCCCGCTGTCGGAGCCTGAGTGGAGCTGAAACTGTCAAGTCTGCGGTCACGTTACTCACGATAATATTAGAGATGGCCACGGTCACTAATGTCGCCATGACAGCGATGACGGGGAGACCCGCAGCTCTCAGCCTTGGCACTTCGCGGCTTTGGGGGGGGGAGGACCCCTCCCCACGTTACAGGCTGTGAGTGACCCATCCGGGGTCTTCCCAAGGCCGCCTCCCCCACGCTGCCTCCGGGTGTCTCCTTGGATAGGATCCTAGACCTGGGGTGAGGCGACACCTAAGAAACCAACTCCTCGTTCGTTGTTGTTCAGTCATTTCGGTCTCGTCCTACTCTCCCTGACCCAATTTGGCAGAGGCACTGGATGGGGTTTGCATTTCCTTCTCCGGCGAAATGGGGAGACTGAGGCAAACAGGGTGAAGCAACTTGCCCAGGGTCGCACAGCCAGTAAGTGTCTGGAGCTGAATTTGAACTGGAGTCCTCCGGAGTCCAGGCCGGCTGCCTCACCTAGCTGACCAGCCTCTCATCATAAGAGCCTAGATTTGGATCTTTAAGGAGACTCTTGGAGGTCTCCTTAGCTCAACCTCTTCTTCTTATGGACAAGGAAACAGAGGCCTGAGAGATGAAATGATTCCTCCATGGTCACACAGTGAGGCAATGGAAGCACCAGGATCGACTCCAAAACCACTGGGTTTTTCCGTTGTTTCTTGGAGAAGGCAGCCCCTGAGATGGGCCTTGAAAGAAGACGAGGAGTTCTGCAGGTGTGGGGGAAGGGGGTGGCTATTCCAGACAGAATGGGGAGGATGAGCAAAGGATCCCGGGCGGGTGAGAGTGGAGGCGGAAAGCAGCCAGGCTCAGGGGGAGGTGCACTGTGTGAAGGGAATGGTAAGAGAGAAGACTGGACGGGCAGTCTGGGTTGTGGTGGGCTCTGAGAATCTAAGATTTTATTTGGTAAATGATTTTCTAAGGCCCCTCCCAGCTCTGACCTCCTACTTGCTGAGTTTTGCCCCCAGCCCTGACATCCCCCCTTCTAAGGGCTTTTCCAGCCTAACATTCTGGGCTCTAAGTTCTCAGCTGAGATGCTCTGATTCCATGATTTTGTCCTCTCCTTTGTTCACACTGGCCTCTACAGCTAGACTGCTGTCCTCCCATCCCTCCAGATTCCCCTAGGTCCTTGTTCTCTTCAGTCTCTCCCTGTCCCCTGGCTTCTCTTCTTCAGCCTGTGAACAAGCATAAGACTTCCTCAACCTAAAAACCTTTCCTCCACCATCCAGCTCCTCTTTGTCACAGCCAGACTGCTAGAGTCATCTGTACTCCCCTGCCTCCCCTTTCTTACTGTCTGTCAATCCCCAAGCATTTATTAGGCCCTTAGAATGTACCAGCCACTGGACCAGCCACAAGTGATTCAAGGACAAAAATGAAGCCTTCCCTGCTTTCACGAGGCTCACGTTCTATCTGAGTGCTGGGAAAAGCCTAGGGCCAGCATTGTGTAGTTCATGTTCAATGGCGGGACTAAATGAGGTATTCACAAGTCACTGAACAATTGACCAAAGGAGATGTTCTTTGCCATAACCCAGAAAGGACAGGCAACAAGGGGATTAGCTTCTCTGGACTCAGCCCCCCCTCATCTCCATGTGGAAAACATCTGTCAAAACATGGTCAAGGTAGGCCATGGTGACTTCAGAAACCTGCTGATTCAGAGGGCCCTGACTCCACTTGGACAGGACTTTCTATGCCCTTGGGTACCTAGGAAACAGAGTGGGGAAGCAGGGGCCAGACAGCCCCTAGGGCCCACTTAGTTGCCTTTTGGGAAAACTTATCCTTGTTTCTAGGAAACAAGGGAAGCAGGGTCCTGTCACTCAGGGGAAGAGAGAGGTGCTCACACAAGTAGAGACAGACTTGATGAGGGCCCTGTCTGTATGCCCTCACTATCCCTCTGAAGTGCTCTTTCTGAAGTCACACCCACATGTCCTCGCTCCTTCTCCTTCTTGTTGACTTCTCTGCAGCATTGGCACGCAGGGTTGGTGCCCCCTTCTACTGGATACCTTCCCCTAGGATCTCGCACAGAGTGATGGATGGCTCTTCTTCCCGTGGCTCCTCTGATACTCCTCTCCCACATTCTGCCCCTCTGAGCACTCTGCCTCTATCTCTTTGGCTGACTCATCATTAGCTTCAAATCCCCCAAGTCTGGGGCTTCCCAATGAGTCTGTCCTTAGAGTTAGTCTCTCCACATTCTCTGCCTTCTCCATCATTCCTGTGATTTCTGTTATCACCTCTATATGTTGACCAAGCACAGTGCCCAGCACACAGTAGACTTGTGGTGAATGTCTATGCACTCTGACCACCAAATCTTTCTCTCCAGGCCTCCATGCCCTGTCTCTGACTGCTGTGATGGTGGTCTGGTATGTATGTGCCCAGACTCCTTCAGCTTGCTCAGCTGATGGAACATGGAGAACCTGAGGAATGAGGATCCTTCCTGGGAGAACAGTAAAGACATGTATGAGGGAGCCCTGGTGGGGGGCAGGGAACAGATCATGCATGGTCATTCTGTGACTGGTTCCCACGGGCTGATCAGGCCACAGGGTCAGGAAGAGCCTTCTTCAGTAGTGCTAGCACCTCCAGAGGGCAGGCCCCACCAAGCTCCAACAACCTTTATTTGCCTCATTCACAACATGGGGAGTGTGGTGGTCATCAGGCCCCAAGACACCAGCCATGATCTCTGGGCCTTTTTCTTTGTCTTTTCTGTTCTAGGTCTGAGGAGCAGAGTTTCCAACTTATTTGGGAGCATCAAGCCTTAAGAATACGGAAGTCACAATCCAGGCCAGATGTGGCCACCAGCCCCATCAGTGCTCCCAAAAGCAAGGAGAGATTTGGGGGAATGAAGTGTAGGAGTGTTGATCCAACACTCTGAACAGTAGCTTAGTGGGCCCAGAGCCATGGAGGCACCAAGCTAAGATTTGAGCCTCCTCTTCCAGAGACCAAGGTGATGGAGGGCAGTGGCTGCCCCAGAGGGGTTGGCAAACTGTGGTATAGAACTCCAAGAGAACCCACTGACAGCACAGGTGAATGGAGACCTCGAGAACGCCAGCGAGGCTGAGGCGTGACAAGGTGTTTCATAGCAATGAGCAAGACGCCAGGACAAAATTTCAAGCTGCAGAGATGAGTCTTATTCTGAAAGGCCAGAAACTAAAAACCCCCTGATCTCGTTTTGATGTTACCATCTCTTGGACCTCTCTTTATAAACCCCCCACTCTCAAGATCACCAGGCAAAGATAAGATGACATGGGAGTAGTCCACAGCTATGGGAGTAGTCCACAACCATTTAGATTAAGCCTGATCTTTTCCCACATTGTGGGTGGTGTGTGAAGTTACAAGGGCAGCAATACAAGTTACAAGATAAGAATTACAACTCAGGTGACTTGAGGTTACCTGAGTGAAACTTTCAAAGGAGGGGAATATTAAATCTAACTCTACTAAACCATAGTGATAAAATTAAAATCAATTTTCAATTATACAGTTCCTTCTTACTATATCTTTGAATTAAAAAAAAATTCCCTTTGCAAAAGCCTATGTTAAATTGTTCAGTGGAGCTGGAATACTAGTCACTGGAATACTAGGAGGAGCAATCTGTGGCAGCTCAAGCCAATGGTGGTGGAGAGAAACCATGCCTCAGGCCTTGGGATTGTCCTGGAAGCCTAAGGGGAGGGGTAGCAGCCCTGGTCCTACTTACAGCACATCTCCTTCTGTATATCTCCACAGAACCTCGAGCTAGATCTTCCCCTAAGGCTGCTCCTCTTTCTAACTTCGGTGTTTCTCTTGGGGACATGACCAGGTACTCAGACTCCTCTCATCTGAAACTTGGGGTGTTGCAAAACTGAAAGTACTCTAACCATCTTATCCTCTGCCATCTCCTTCTCCTTTTGCCTTCAATCCTTCCCACCATCATGGTCTTTTCCCATGAGTCCCATCTTCTCATTATGTGGCCAAACCATAAAAACCTGGATTAATTTCTTTAAGTATTGACTGATTTGATCTTGTTATCTAAGGGACACTCCAAAGTCCTCTCCAGCACCACCTTTCAAAAGTGTCAGTTCCGCAGCACTCAGCTTTCCTTATAGTCCAACTCTCACAGCCATACATTACTACTGGAAAAACTATAGTTTTAACTATATGGACCTTTGTCAGCAAGGTAATGTCTCTGCTTTTTAGTGTGCTGTCCAGATTTGCCATAGGATTCCATCCAAGGAGCAAATGTCTTTTTAAGCACCATCTACAATGATCTTTGAGCCCAGAAATATAAGATCTGACACTGCTTTCCATTTCTTCTCCCCTCTATTTGCCAGGAAGTGATGTGACCAGTTGCCAAGATCTTGGTTTTTTTTATTGTTAAGCTCCTAGCCAGCTTTTGCATTCTCTTCTTTCATGCTCATCAAGAGGCTTCTTAATTCTTCTTCACTTTTTGCCATCCGAGTGGTCTCATCTATGTGTCTGAGATTATCGATGCTTCTCCTAGCAATCTTAATTCTGACCTTTGGTTCATACAACCTGGCGTTTCACATGATGTACTCTGCATAGAAGTAAACTCTGCATAAAAGTAAGTAAATAAACAAGGTGACCGTGTACATACAGCCTTGTATTCATTTTCAAATCTTAAACCAATCAGTTGTTCCATATTTGGTTTCACTGTTGCTTCTTGACCTGCACACAGATTCCTCAGGAGCCAAGTAAGATGATTTGGCACTCCCATCTCTTTGAGAATTTGTTACATTTTGTTGTCATCCTTACAATCAAAGGCTTTAGTGTGGTCACTGAAGCAGAAGCAGATGTTTTCTATAACTCCCTTGTTTTCTCTATAATCCAATGAATGTTGGCAATTTGGTCTCTAGTTCCTCTGCCTCTTCAAAAGCCAGCCTGCTCTTCTGATAATTCTCAGTTCACATATTGCTGAAGCCTAGTGTGCAGAATCTTAAGCATACCCTTGCTGGCCTGTGACATGAACATAGTTCTTTGGTAATTTGAACATTCCTTGACATAATCTTCTTTAGGATTGGACAATAAACTCGTCTTTTCCAGTCCAGTGGCCACTGCTGCGTTTTCCAAGTTTACTGGCCTGTTGAGTGCAGCACTTTAACAGCATTGTCTTTTGGGATTTTAAATAGCTCAGCTGGCATCCAGTCTCTTCCACCAGCCTTATTGCCAGCAATGCTTCCTGAGGCCCTCCAACGTCACTCTCCAGGACTTCTGGCTCGCGATCAGTGACCATCCCCTCATGGTTGTCAGGGATGTTAGGATCTTTCTTGTGTAGCTCCTTCTGTGTGTTCTTGCTACTCACTTTCTGGCAGAGAGGGGATAGATGTAAAATGCAAAATGGAACCAGCATCGCTGCTTTGTTACAGAAAGTTACATCATTATGAAGGTCATGTCTCCTTTTCTTTTTCTTTTTGCTATTTACCTCCCTCCCCCCCCCCCAAAGGAATGGCACAAATGGGTAAAGAGCATAAACAACAGACCTTTGACACCCAGTTGGCATTTAATCAAAGGTTATTTAGTGAATGAATACTTAGAATTTGGGACCCACAGAACCTCAAAACAATAAGCTCTGTTATCTTTTAATCCCAAACCATAAAACTGCAGAAGTCTAGACCTCAGGACCCTTAGACTCCTAGAGAAGGGAGAACCACCAATGTCTGTTCTTGAGGATTCTCAGAGAAATGCACTTCCCCGTGGGGAATAAGTCTTTCACAATTAAGCATCTAATACCTATGGTCCCTCCCCGCTTCCTTCTGTCCAGCTCCATTGCCCAGAGTTGGAACCAGGAATCTTTCCAATTGGTACCCGAAGGGAATGACTTGCCCGAAATCTCCCAATGTTCTGGGCCAGCCCTGGCAGAGACCAGGTTCAGATTCAGGATTGAAATGAAACGAGACACTCTTAGACTCTATAACCTTTAACAAAGACAGTTTATTCAACCATAGCATGGAAAGAATATCCAGCTGAGATACAATGCTGGTACTCCAGGTTCCCTACCCCTACTCTGGAGGCTAGGGCTGGGTCTTCTGCCAGCCTTTCCAATTAGAGGGGCACAAATGGGGTTGGCTGATGAGCCGAGGAGATTCCTTCTAATTTGTCTGGCAGAGATCTTCTCCTCAGGCCCTGCATACACAACTCCTGTTATTTTAATGATCAAAATGTTAAAGTTCTGGAATTAAGAGGCAGACACAGCCCAAGAAGACCCCTTGGCTGAGACTGAGGAGCTGTGGATCTGAGTCAGCTCTGTGATGTGCTGGGTAGCCGTGAGCTGACAGAGTTGGTCATTGTCAGATAGTACCTGATAAGGCCCTTGCCAGGTGGCCTTGACCAAGTCCCAGAGTGGCATTTTAGGAAAAAATGTGGTTTTAAAGTCAGAAGGCCTGGCTTCTAATCCCAGATCTCTTACTGACTAGCTATATGACCATGGACAAGGCCTCTCTGGGCCTCAGTTTACTTCTTTGTAAATTTAGGACCTTAGGCTAGATCACCCAGAGGTCCCTTCCATCTCCAAGCCCTGTTATCCTTTGACCAATCCCAGGCAGCTCTGTATAGGTACTTTGAGGAACACAGATTCACAGACCGAATGTTAGAAAATTAGACCTCAACTAAAGAAGAGGGCCCTGAGCAGTGAACATTTGTCATCAGATGACTGAATGGGTAAATGTGCAAGCTCTCACAAAGGAGCAGGGAGCTTCTTCTGAGCTGCTTCCCTTGCTCCGAGGTTGATCTCTCTCTCTCTCTCTCTCTCTTTCTGTCTGTCTGTCTGTCTGTCTGTCTCTCTCTCTCTCTCTCTCTGTGCCCAGACTCTGACCATGTCCCAGATTTTGAGGCTCCTAGGCTGGGCACTAAAAATACAAGCATCCAGGAAAAACAAGAGGGGAGGCACTGCTTGGCTTCTGCCAACAGTAAGAGGGTCTGGCCAGGCCAGGGCCAGGAAGAATGGGGGTCTGGACCCAGGCCTGGTCCTTCCTTGGGGCCCCAAGAGAAGCAAGAAAGAGAAGAGGCCGCCCTGCCTTCAGGCACCAGCTGGACCCCTCCTCAGAACCCTCGGTCACTCTTGGCTGAGCTGTGTTGAGCAGCCTGTCCTGAGTCAGAGAAGCCACAACTGCCCTGTTGAGGCTGGTCCTACCTCCCTATAATCTCTGGCAGGTCACTAATTTCCCTGGGACTCAGTTTCCCCCTCTGTCAAGTGAGGGGGCTGGACTTGATGAGTCTAAGGTCCCTTCAACTCTTGTGTTCACAGTCCTATCTATGATCCTTGGGTCAAAAGAGAAGCCACTGCTCTAGTCAAGTCAAGAGACGTTTACTGAGCACCTACTTCATGCTAGGTACTGGGCTAAGAGCTAGGAATACAAGAAGAGACAGAAGCCAGACCCTGCCCTCCAGGAGCTCACAGTCTGACTGGGAGACCACATGCCAACACCCATGGACAGACACTGGAAACCGGCCACAGAGGGAGGCAATACACCATCAACCAGGGTACAGGAGAGGCCCCATGGTAGCAGGGCGGTGTCATCATGAAAGTCAGCTGTTGGAAAATGGGAACTTGGCCAGTAGCTGGTTGGCTGGGCAGTCCATGGGATCAGAGCTGCTTGGGCCTTGGGTCACACATTGCTTGTTAGGTGCGTACATTATCACTGATTATCATAAATGTTGGTTAATATTTAAATAACATTTGGTTAATTTCTAAATGTCGTCAGTCACCAACGCTGTAAAGGCAAAAGGCTACTCCACCAGTTCTTCAACCCTGCCCAGTCCCTACAAGTGTCCAGCCTATACTGCAGTCAGAAGTAAACAAGCCTTTATTAAGCCTTTGCTTTGTGCTGAGCACTGTGGCACAAGCAGAAAAAAACTGGTCCGTGCCCTCAAGGAGCTTCTGGAGAAGTAGAGATACAAGCAGGTGTGCCCATCCTGGGCACCGGAGACGCAAGCTCCCAGCACTGAGGTGGAGGTGGCGTGCTCTTGGAGGACCAGGGTGTCCACAAGCCAAAGGGCTTGACAGTGCCCACAGTCCCTGCCCTCAAGGAGCTTCTGTTCCACTGGGAGGTAGAGACATATCAGGAGACGAGTGTATGATGAATAAATAGCACGATGGGTGAAGAAGGGAGATCTAGACAAAAATAGGGGCTGGCATTTAGGTAGCACTTTACACATGTTGTCTTATTGGACCCTTACAACAGGGTAGATGCCGTCATCATCCCCATTTTGAAGATGGGGAAGCTGAGGCAGGAGTGCCGTGGTTTGTTATCTAAGGCAACATTTCAACTGTCTTGCATCCACGATGCCACCTAGCTGCCACGAGGCAAAGAAGCTTGGAAAATAGAAGGATGGGGAGATGCCATCTTTCATCTGGTTGAGGAGAGAAAGGAGCGTTCTGAGCTGAGCCGTGAAGGATGAGACGCCACTCAGTGTCCAGCAATGAGGAGAACAGATGTTCCAGGTAGGCGAGTCAGCCTTCCTCAATGCATGGAGGTAGGAAAGGGCAAGACCAGATGAGAGAATGACTGTCCTGTTTGGATGGGACATAGAGTACATGAAGTGGAGCCATAAAACATACAGTTGGGAAGGGAGATGGCAGGCAGATTGTGGAGGTCCAGCCTGAGGGGCTGCTGTTTTACCCTAGAGACCATTGGGAGCCCTTGAGGGGTATTGTCTAAAGGCCCAACAGGGTCAAACCTGTGCCTTTGGAGCCTCTAGGAAAGGAGTGTGGCTTCAAGCAAGGGGACTAGTCGAGGAAGGCCTGAGCTCAGGCTGTGACCCTAGGAGTGGAGAGAAGGGAATGAATGGGAGAGGTGTGGAGGAAGAAGTGATAGCATGGACATGTTGATTTGCCATGGTCAAGGAAAGAAAAAGAAGAGCAAAAGGTAGCCTTGAGATTTGGAGCCCAAATGTCTGGTGCCATCAAGAGAAACAGGAATTCTGGGAAGAGGGCCAGATTTGAAGGAGGAGGGTGAATTCAGTTTGCGTCATGTTGATTTTCCACACCCTACAAGCTGGTAGAGACACAGGCCTGGGGCTTGGAGAGAGGTCAGGAATGGATATATGGATGTGAGACATACAGGTTCACATCTTCTCTGCCCAGCCCTGCTGCTACCTCCCTAGATCTACCTTAAGAGTCCCCTGCTTGGTCCTAGTGGAACCTCTAGGGACAGCCATTTCACTACATGGTGACTCTAGGCTGAGCTCCAACCTTTCTAGGAGTAGGGAGGTCCTAGAGAGTGATAGAACCTTTCTCTACCCCACCATGACCCCACCCAAGGATCCTAGGCAGGACCTGGAGGTACCTATCAAGCAGAGAGTGAGGTAAGGGACATAAATGCCCCTAGACAATTGTGTCTGGGTCCCCCAGAAGCCAATGGCCTGAGTTAAGGATCCAGGCATATGGGCTCTCAAATCTTCACCTCCACTGACTTCAGGGCAGCCAACCTGGAACCACGTTCCTCCAGGGGCTGGGGCCCATAGAGAAGAGTTTCCTGGATCAGCTAGTGATGATAAAGGGCTTCTTGGAGAAGGCAGGACCTCAGGAGGGTACCAAAGACCAGGATGTAGAGACTGACCAGGAGGCTATGATGATGGGACAAGGAGGGAGGTGTCCAGTGAAATGTCATCTATATGGCCTCAGGTGCATCCATGAGGATTACCTAGGAACATGGTTGAACAGGGCTTTCCTCTCTCCAGATACAGCACAGGAGGAAACAAAAAGGGAGAAAAAGAAGAGGGAGATGTTGAGGGAAACAGAGGAAGAAACAGGGATGGAGGGAGGGAAAGAGTCAGAAACTAAGAATAGGAGGAGGCCCTGGGGAAGGGGCTGCAGGTTTTGGAAAGCAGAGGACAAATTGGTTAGGCAATAGGGACCCTCTTACCCCCACTTGGGAGCAGCTATAGAGGGGAGCCTCTGTTATCTTAGACCTGGGATAAGTAGGGGAGACCCATAAAGACAGAGTGCTCCCTAGTCCTTGATCCCCTCAGGGATACAAGCTATCTGATCTCCTAGCCCCTCGTGGCTATTTAGCTTGCTCAGAGGTCAACGTACCAAACCTCACCCTTGGAGCACCCCTGGAGAAGCCCAGCCCTGGGAGTGAAAGAGGGAGGGGAGGGGAAGGGCTGGAAAGAGGAGAAGAACCTGCTCCCACACCTGAAGGAGCACTCTTGACACTCCACTGCCAGCCTCTCCATCAACTATGATCCTTCTCTGCTTTCTGCTGAGCTTCTCTGTGACATTACCGGGTACTGAACAACTCAGGATGGAGGTGGAGGGAGGCGAGGGCAGAGATGGGCACTTTAGGATCCATGAGAGGGCGGGGGCAGGGGAAGAAGAGGGAGCTCTGTTCCCCTCTTCTCCATCCTCTGCTTAGTCATAGTGGGGCCAGACTTTTTGAGGGGGCCAGGCAGGAAGGGAGGACTCTCAACTTTCCTCTCTGGCAGACGTGGCAGTGGAGAAATGCCCAGGGCAGAAGTCAGAGGAGCAGGGGGAGAGGACTCTAGTCCTGTACCCTTGGAGGCCCTTCAGCCCCTCTGCAAGCCTGTTTGTACCTGGCACGATGAAGGCGGAGGGGGAAGCGGCCTCCCTTGGGCTCCAGGTCTCCTCCTCTCTGCATCCTCTTGGTCTCTGTGCTTCCCCGACATACTGGTGATGTCTCCCTGCCTCTCTGATGTCTCTGTGTGCTGTCTCTATGGCTCAGGGTTTGAGACGTCTGAGTCTCAGTCCCTTCCAGGGTCTATGCCTTTGTCTTCACGTTTGTCTCATAGTCTTCTGAATTATCTCGGATTCTGTGTGTCTGTATCTCTGAAGGGCAGCAGAGAGGGGTATGAGCGCATACCATTGTGTCCTGGCCCCTGGGCCTCACCTGAATCTCTGAAGCCCCTTGACCAGTTGACAGGATCAGGCATTCAGAGCTGGAAGGGGATTCCAAGGCCATCTGGCCCAACTCCCTCAGTTTACAGAAGGGGAAACTGAAGCACTGGGAGTCTATTAAGGTCAAACAGAAAATTTCAAAGGCAGGATTGGAACTGTAGGCATCTGACTCTAGAGCCAGGGCTCTTCTTGCTGTGCTAAGCTATACTACACTTCCGTAGATAGCTATGTTTGTGTATATAAACATACACACACAGAGTATATCTGCACTGTACTATACTCCACTTATCCCTTCTCTTTGTTGCCCATCCAGGAAGCAGGCATGGGAGGCAATCAAAGAACAGGCAGGAGTGTGACAGAGACGTGTATGGGGAAGGGGAATGGGAAAGGTGACTCATCTCTCTCGTTTGAAATCCCAAAGGGCTTCCTCAAGGAAGAAAGGAATTTGCCATCAGCCTAAATGAAGAGGGGGAGGGAAAGGCTTAAGGAGAGGAGAGAAAAGACTGGCTGAGCTGGTGCAGCCAGCTCCCTTTTAGAACCAGGCAAGGCGATAAGATCAGGGATGAGACAGTAAAGGCAGACCATTCCCTCAGCCAGAATAGCCATGTGTCTCCCGTCCCTGCTGGGAGCTTACCAGGGCTGGGCCCTGCCTCCTTCTCCTCCCACACTCTCTTACCCATCTTTTGTCTCCCACAGGCACCTGGACTCTTGAGTGCTACAGTTTTCAACGTTCCTTTACTGGCCCTTTTGATCTCTCCAGCCTCCGGATGCCCACTGTGACCTGTGGCCCAGGTCAAGATGTCTGCCTGGAGGGGGTGTCTTCCATGAGTACAGGTAGGGATGGGGATACAAGGAAGGGGTGGGGAACTGGGGAGGGAAAAAAGAGGCCAGGGAGATCATAACCGAATCCTACCATTTAACTTAGAATCTCAGATCTTGTCATTTGATTATCCAGAGCTAAAAGGGACCTCAGAAGGCATCCAGTCTAACTTGTTCCATATGCCTGACAAGTGGTTCTCTATCATTGGCTCAAATTCCTCCAGTAACAGGGAGCTCATTGCCTTATGAAGCTTGTTACTCAGTCATTTCAGACTCTTTGTGACTCCCCTTTGCAGTCTTCTTGGCAGAGACACCAGAGGGGTTTGCCATTTCCTTCTCCAGCTCATTTTACAGATGAGGAAACTGAGGCAAACAGGGTGAAGTGACTTGCCCAAGTTCTCACAGCTCGTGTCTGAGGCTGGATTTGAACTGGGATCTTCCTGACTCTAGGCCTGGTGCCATATCCACTGAATCACCTAGCTGCCACCTTATGAAGCAGCCTATCCCAATTATTTGTCAAGACATTCTTCAGATGAGCCAAGATCTTCCTGAAACAGCTCTGCTTAGTTACCCAAAGTCCCCAGAGCTGGCTCTTCATTCTGCCCTGTGGGACCCACAAAAAACAAGGCTAGTCAGTCTCTCTTCCACATGACAACCCTTCAAACAACCAAAGACAATTGTCATGTCCCCTCTGGGCTAAAGATCCTTAATTCCTTCTCTATCTCCATCCTAGTCACCTGCCCCTGGGCAAGCTCCTGTTTGTCAACGCCTTTGCTAAAACACAGCACACAGAACAGATGTTCCTCTAGATGTGGTCAGACCACTGCAGAACACAGGGGACCATCGTCAACACCCTAGTCCTGGACACTGTGCCCCTACTGAGGATCACATGAGCTTTAGGCTGCCAAGACATATTTTGGCATTCATAGGACTTGTGTATTTCCAAGACCCACAGATCATTTTCAAATGAACTGCTCCTTAGCTTCACCCTGAACTTGTGGAGTTGACTTTTTTTAAAAATTCAAGTATAAGACTTTATATTGATGCCCACTGAATTCTGAAAAGGAAAAACTCTTAAGACCTTAGAACAGGGAAGGTCAGAGCTGGGAAGCATCTTAAAGATTATCTAGTGTAGTACCTCAGAGGGGAAGGGCAAGATGGGGAAATTAAGGCCCAGACTGCTGTTGCTAGAGAGATGGAGTGATATATTAAAGGTCACATAAGTTGGGAGAGAGAAGTGACCTGGTGTGGAATAAAATTGAGTCAGTTAAGGTCTGAGAAAAAAATGGGTCAGAACAGCAGGTCACTGAGACAGCTTGTGGGCAACATGCTAGGACTGTAGGATTGCCAATCAGACTCGGGAATGAGGTGGAGGGGCCATAGCCAAGTTACATCCTTCCTCCTTTCCCTGCTCCCCATCTCCAGGTTACAGAAACTCACTAACCATTGTGAAAAAGGGCTGCTCCCATGGGCCAGGCTCGGGGGAGATGATCTCAGAGGGAAACTCACTACCCCCTGACTACACCATGGTACGGCAATGCCAGGAGAATCTGTGTAACCGCCAGATCGAGAACCACAACAGAATCCCCAACCTCAGCCCAGGTAAAGTGAGGCAGGGGAACAAGGCAGCCCAGGAGGCCTCTAGAGAACCCAGAAAGAGCTCTGAACCCCTGTTGTTTTTCAACAGAGATACTGAAGTGCCCCTTAGAAGGGAGAACATATGGTGTCAGGGCTGGGAGGGCCTTAAAACAGGGGATGTCAGGGATGGGAGGGCCCTTAGAACAGGAGATGTCAGGGCTGGGAGGGCCCTTAGAACAGGGGATGTCAGGGCTGGGAGAGGCCTTAGGACAGGGGATATCAGGGCTGGGAGGGGCCTTAGGACAGAGGATGTCAGGGATGGGAGGGCCTGTGGAGATGATCTAATTCAATTCCTTCATTTTAAGGATGGGAAAACTGAGGCCCAGATATGTAGTTCTAGGTGCCTACAGTAGGCACTCATTCCCAGGATAGTTGTTAGACCGATTTGGGGATACATGTGGGCAAAGGCACCAGTTTCAGGTCCCAGGGACCAATGAGGAGGGAGGAGTGCACTCTGACCTGGCAATGTCCCCTGTTCCTCCCCAGCCCCAGATCCCCCTGAGCTCAGTGGCACTGAGTGCTGGGCCTGTATCAGTACCACTGCTGAGGGCTGTGAACTCCACAACGCCCGAAAGGTCAAGTGTCATGGGGGCCAGAGTGTTTGCTACGAGGGTAAAGGCTTCCTGGCCATTGGTGAGTAGGAATAAGAGAGAGCTGGCAGGGGAACTCTGGTCCTGGGAGGAGCCTCATTCTTCTGTTAACCTCTGCCCTCTCCCCCATCCCAGACAATTTCAACAATTCTGTCTACATAAGGACGTGCCACGAGCCCACATGCATTTTTACTGGGACTGCCACTTACCGGTCAGACAACTATCTCAAAGGGACCTGCTGTAAAGGAAATCTCTGTAACAGGGTCTCCAACATCATCCCCAAGGCCAAGCCCACCAATATTGCGCTCTCCTGTGCCCCTGCACTCCTGGCCCTGCCCTTGCTCCCAACCATCCCCTTATTGTTAGGGGTCTGAACAAGTCCTCGATTCCCTCCAAGCTTAGCCTTTCAGTTTGTGGTTAGAGAGCCTTAAAGACTCAGGCAAGGGGTCTGGTACCTATGTGTGCTGCCGGACAGGGTGGGGAGGGAGGATGAGGCAGCCCTGCTTAAGCAAAACCTGGAGAGTGCCCAGCTTGGAAGAGGCTTCCTAGGCTGCCCAGCTCAACCTTTCCTTCTCCTAATCCCTCAAAAGCACTCCTGCTGCCTCCAGGTGAATCCATGCAATGAAGGGGCAATCTGATCCACCTTGGCTTCTGCTGACTATTAAAAAGTGTTTCTTTATGTCATTCTGAAGTCATGATCTCTGTAGCTTCTCCCCCCACCCTGCCCTGTTCTCTCTTACCCACCCACCCCCAGCCACCACCACCCCCAACCCCTGACACATCCCCACTGCTCCTAGTTCTGACCTCTGGGGACAAACAAGACTGTCTAGTCCTCTTCTGCCCAACACCCTTCAGATATTTGAAGGTAGCTGTCTATCACCAGCTTCCACCCCAAAGTCTTCCCTTCTGTAGGCTAAATATCTCCAGTTCTTTCCACAGTTCTTTTCCTTGCTGGCTACATTCCCTGGACCACCTGAGGGTCGTCAGTCTTCTTCCTAGTGGTCATTTCTCAATTCTCTCAGCAACTCTCTAAATTGAAGAGAAGGTGCCAATCCACCTTGTTGGAGGACATTTCCTCACCTGGGAGTCCCCTAGACCAATAAAATCCCAGGTCCAATTCCATCCCTGGCAGTGGGGAACTTGTACCCTCAAGGCCACATGTGGCCCTCTAGGTCCTCAAGTTCAGCCCTTTGACTGATTTGTTCTTGAAGTTTGGATTCAGTCAAAGGGCTGAACTTGAGCACCCAGGAGGCCACATGTAGTCTCAAGGGTGCAGGTTACCCACCCCTGGACTCCTGAGCATTAACAAATCCACCAAATACAGGCCAATCAAGAACACATCTCATAGCTTATCTGGTAAAGTAACGATGAATTAGGATTCAATTTACAGAAGCTTCACTTAGATCAAAAAAAAATTATTAAGATTTAAAGCTAGAAGGAACCTTAGAGGTTCTTACCACTTCAAGTTGCATTTGAGGAAACTGAGGCTCAGAGACAGAATAAAATTTGACCAAGATTATTCAGATAAAGAGCAGGACATGTTCGATCCAAAAATATGTTTCAGAAATTGTCCTGTAAAGTAATGAGAAATCAGTATTTGAAATACAAAATTGGGGGGGGGGTGCCTGGGCCCTTAAGCAAATTCTCTCCTGAGGGATAGTGGGGTAGGGGTAGGAGAGTATCTGTTCTCTGTCTTTATCCCTCCTGTCTTTTTATCTGCCCCTAACCAGAACTAAGGCTGGCACACCTTGCTTTATCCATCTGTAAAATGAGGCTCCTTGCCTCTCCGATTTTCTGTGATTGAGTGAACTGATGTCCTTCCTACTGACCCTATGTGACAGGGCAGCCTGCCAAGTCAGCTCCCCTGTAATTGAGTGCAGCACTTCCCATGGCGCTTGTGACAGCAGGCAATTGGGCTGGCCAGGAGGGTCAGAGGAGGGGGCCCTAGGGTTGGGGAAGTGGGAAGCATGTGTCAAGGTCAAGGATAAGTGGAGGGAAACCAAATCAAGCCCAGAGCCTGCAGCTTGGGTCAAAGAACATGGAACATCAGAGCTGGGAGGGGCCTGAAGAACAGGGAACATCAGGATTAGGAGGGACTTTAGAAGAGAGGATGCCAAAGGTGGTAGCGCCCTTAGAGATAACCTAGTCTATCCTGTCATTTTACAGATGGAAAGGTTTAAGCCAAGAGAGAGAAGAGATTTGCCTTAGGTCACACACGGACTGAGGAGCAGAGCATAGCTTAGACCCCAAGGCTCATGGCTCTCCAGCCAGAGTTGCTAGGCATCCAGCTAAGAGCTGGGGGCCCTGTCCAATCGGGGACCCAAGGATGAAATCAAACCTTGTTCTATGGCTACCACTCCACTCTCCCACTCACTCAACATCCCCCAGTCGAGTTCTACCTCAGGACCGGGGACAGAGCTCTTCTTCCGCCTTCTATAGTCTCAGCACCAGGGACAGTGGCGGGGCGATGGCGGGTCTAAAGTAGGGCATGGCTCAGGAGGTCTCTCCTCGTGTGTATACACACACACGCACGCACGCACACACACCCCTCACCTCTCACCCCCGACGGGGGCGGGGGACGAGGAAAGGCTGAAAGTAGAAGCTGGAGTAGTCGAAGTATGTATCTCCCCCTCCCACCATCACCACCACCCCAGAACTAATAGAAAGACCCAAAGAGAGGTAGGGACACGGAGACCCAGAGAGAGACACAAATGGATAGAGCTGGACAGAGATCCCGACGCCGACAGAAAGAGATAGAGCCACAAAGAGACAGAGGCCTCCAGAGAGACGTGAAAATAGACAGAGACCAAAAGAGAGAAGAACCACAGAGGCAGAAAAATCGAAACAGAGAGAGAAGCTGAGACGGAGACAAAGCTCTCGATCTCTGCTGGGCTCGGTCTGCAGTCCCTCGCACTGTCACCAGGTGGCGCCTCCAGGACCAGGATTCGCGGAGCTTCAGCACCAGAAGAGCTTACGCCGGGGGTGGGGTTGGGGGGGCAGGACACGTTCCTCCCGCCCCTCCACTTTCCGGATGTCCCTGGGCCCCGACCCGCCCTCTCTCGGAGCCCCGGGCGCCGCGTGATCTTTCTGCACCCCCCGCCTGTCAAACGCTCCTTTGTCCCCAGCCCTGGGTCGCGGCCAGTCCCGGAGATACGGCCGCTTCTGCGCTGGGGAGGCTGGACCCTGGCCAACGGGAAATCCCGCTCCGAGCCTCCGAGGCGTCCGGGTCCTCCAGTCCCGGTGTTTCCTCGGAGACCCGAGCGTCCTTGTCGTCCTCCTTCCTCCCCCCAACCATCATGGGACTCGATTGTCCTAGCTCTCAGCGCTCTCAGTGCCGATGCTGTCCCTCCCTCTTCCTTGCCTCTCCCCAAAGCGACCCAGGTGTTCTCATTCTCTGCATCCGAGCCCCTGAACGGTGATCTGTGACTCAGCCCAGCCCACCCCCAACCCCTAAGGCAGCAAGAGTCCCCTCCTCCTCTCTCCCAAGGGGCCAGGCCCCGGCTGAGTCACGGGAAGAGGCTGACTGAGTCACTGCACACACACACCCCCAAGTCCTGCCCCTGGAGGAAAGGGGGGGGGGGGGTCACTCCAGAGCCCCCAGGGGGCGCTATCACTGCCTCTGTCTCTCCCCGCGTCTCACCGTTTCCAGCCATTTATCTCTACATCTCTCTCTTTAGTCTAGGTCTCTTTCTCCTTAACTTTGGCCTCACTGTCTCTGCCTGTGTCTGTCCTAGACTCCAGGACCGAGGATTCGCCTGTTCCACTTCCGTGTGGGTCATATGTCTATAGCACTATAGATTTAGAACCGGACTGGACCTCAGAGGTCATGATGTTTAACCCCCTCCATTTTGCAGATGAGGGAACTGAGATCCAGAGAGGTTAAGTGAAGCCACTTGCCTAGGGTCACTCAGGTAATATCTGAGGTAGAATTCAAATCCATCCATTAAAAGGACCTGGGGGGTGGAGGTGGGAGCCTGAGAACATAGAATGCCCAGGCTGGAAAGGAGGAAGGAACCTCAGAATATAGAATGTCAGAACTAGGAGGGACCTTAGAACAAGAGAGCACTTCCACCTCCACTCCTTCTTTTTCTCTTGGACTCTTCCTGTTGCTTGTTTCTTTTTTTTTTTTTTCCTGCATCTTTAACTGTGTCTCAGTTTCCCATTGTCTCTCTATTTGGTCTCTGGATTCATTTCCCTGCAGTTTCATCTGTGTCTCTGTGTGGCTGTTCTCTCCCCCAATATCTGTGTGTGCCTGTACTCTGGCTTTCTCATAGAGAGCTTATAAGGTGTCAGAGGAAGAGAAACAGAGGCAGAAACAGATTTCTGTGTATCTAAGCATCTTGGCGGTGTTTCTGAGTAGGTGAGACTTTGAGCGGGAGTTTCTGTGCCTCTGCTTGTGAGTATGTGTATGTATGTGCATGTGGGACACTGGGCATGTCTGTGTGGATCTGGAGATCCTGCCCAGTGGGTGGGCATCTCTCCCAGAGGATGGGAGATGGGCAGGGGGAGGGCATTTGTGTGTGTGTGTGTGTTGTGTCATGCTGGGTGTTGTGTTTGTGTGTTGCTGGGTGTGTCCCTCTATGTGTATCATGTTCCCTGTGACTGGCTGTGTGGGGCTGGTATGTGTCATTCTGTGTAGGCCGCTATGTGTCATGTTTCTGTGTTACTGGGTGTGTAGCATGATGGAAAGGGCCCTAAACAGCTAATCAGAAGTCCTGGGTTCCAGTCTCAGTTCTGTCTCTATCTTGCTTGGGAGCTCAAGTAAGTCAGTAAGTCAGTCAACATGCATTTATTAAATACCTACTGTGTTCCAGGCACTGCACTAGATAGGGAATACAAAGATAAAGAATGAGAGCATTTAGATGTTTACATTCCATTAAGGAAGACTACAAATACACATGTAAGTATATTCAGAAGAAATACGAATAACAAGGCAGTTACTCCTCTGGCTCTCAGTCTCCTCATCTGTAGAATAGGGGTAATAATGGTACCTACACAAGTATATTATTGCTATGGAATCATAGAAATTGATCCCTGAATTTGAAGTCAGGGTCTTCAAATACAACCTTAGACACTTACAGGCTAAGTTACCCTGGGCAAGTCACTTAACCTTTTGCCTAAGTTTCTTCATATGTTAAGTGGGGTTAATAATAACCTCATTCAAAGAGTTGTGAAGATCAAATGAGATAGCTAGCTCATGTAAAGTGCTTTGAAACCCTTTAATTGCTTATATCAATGCTGACTATTATCTTTTATTATTAAACAGAGTTTAAGGGAGCCCTAGAAATCACTCCCTCTAATGCCACTCACCTTAAATATGGGGAAATTGAAGCTTAGATAGTTTAAATAGGAACAAGGGACCTCAATGGCCATCCAGTTCAACCCCTCATTTTACAGACAAGGAAATTAAGGCACAGAAAAGTAACATTGCCCAGTGTCACACAGCCGACAAGCATCCAAAGTAAAGTTCAAGTCTTCCTGATTTCAAGCGTAGCAGCATTCCCAAAAGGCTGAGTCTTTCTGACCCAATCCATCCTAACTGGGTACAGTCTTTTTAGTGGAGGGTGGGGCAGGCTTTTGGTTAAACTTCCTTCCCCCAGGGTGCCAGCATTTCCTCTCCACTGATCAAAACCACCTGGTTTAACTGCTTTTTGGAAGAAGCATGACACCCTCTCCCCTATTGTTGCACCCTGAGTCAAAGTCCCGGTCACCCTGTGCTGGTTCCAGCTCTAGATATAAGATTCCTTCCAGTTCTAAGACTCTGCATTCTCAAGTTCCCCCTTGCTCCTAGAAATGATGTCCTATAGTCTAATCAATCAACCAATTTGCATTAATGAAAGACCTGCTATATGCTAGTCGCTATGCTAGATATTGAGGATAAAAAGATAAAAATGAAACATTTCTGTAAACTCTCAGGGAGCTTACATTCAAACAAGGTAGAAAATATGCATACATAAGTTTATACAGAAAATATATGCAGACTCTTTAAACGGAGAAGAGGAACAGAGAGGGAAAGGGAACAGCAGGTGGGGGATAAAGAGAGGCTTTGTGCAAAAGGTGATGATCAAGCTAAGCCTAGAAGTAAGAGTTCTAGGAGGTGGACCGATGAGGAGGAATATTCCAGACATGGGCGGCTGAAATGCAAAAGCACCAAGAGGAAACGAAAAGTCATGTGTGAGAAACGGTAAGTAGGTCATTGTGTCTGGACTATAGAATAAGTATGTGTAGATGTGGAAGAATAATGTGTAAGATGACTGAAAAGGTAAGAAGGGTCAGCCTGGGGACACCTTTAGGTGCTAAAAAGAGGAGTCGACCTCTATCTCTGACACTGTTCTTTGGTTACTCGCCCCTGTGAAATTCTGTGTTTTAAGGTCCTTTCAGCTTAAAGGAGCCCATAGTCTGGAGCAATATTCTGCGTTCTAAGTTTCCTCCTAGCTCTGACATTCTGCATTCTAGGATTCTTTCCAAGTCTCACATTCTATGTTCTAAGATTCTTTCCCAGGCCGACATGATGCTTCCTGGCTCACACATTCTATGTTCTTTGTTCTTGGGTTCAGATTAGTCCTTTTAAATAGAGACTTTTTTCATTCTTTGCTTCCCAGTACCCAGCACATAAATGCTTTTTGATTGACTGATTGATCTGACAGACTATGGTCCAGGGTTTTATTTCCAGTTCTAACATTCTATGGTTCTGCCCTCCGGTTGACTCCGAGTGTGCGGGGGCAGTGTATGGCGGCTGAATGTGAAAGAACGCTAAGACATCTTCCTCCTCTCTGCCTCCAGAACCCCCTGGCACTTCCCTGGTCAGGGGAGAGAGGGTGTCTGGAGGCGGGAGGTCACCCTCAGCCCCTCCTTGTCCCCTCCCTCTCTGGCAGCCACCGACTAGAGTTAGGTCAGGCCCCTCCCTCCCTGCCTCCCTACCCTGTAGGTCTCAGCCTCCGGCTGGTACAGAGTGCAGCTACGGCACTGGCCCGACACTGGCCCGTCACCCGACGGCGCTCCTTTGCAGTTGCTTTCCGACCAAGCACCCTCTCTGTCTGGCGCCTTCCTTGATTCTGTGCTTTCTCTAGGCTTTCTCTCTGAACTGTCTCTTGACTCTTTCCGACTGTCTCTGAGCCGTCCCTGGGTTCTCTCTGAGATGTCTCTGAGCGGTCCATGGGCTGTCTCTGAATGGTCTCTGAACAGTCTCTGGGCTCTCTCTGAGTTGTCTCTGAGTATTCTCGGGGCTCTCTTTAAACTTTCTTGAGCCCTAGTGCTCCTGGTTCCCGGTCTCCGGCCCCCATCCCTACCATCACCCAGCTCCCTCCCGGGCTCCTTGGCAGTGCCTCCAGCTCTCTGGCTCCCTCACGAGCTCTGGGGCTCCCCGCCGGCTCCTTCCCTAGCTCCCCGCTAGCTCCCGAGCCAGCCCTGGCGACGCTCTGCGCGCTGGGTGGGGGCAGCGCAGGGCCCTGGGCGCGGGGTCCCCCCGGCCCCAAGGCCCCCAGGCCCATGGAGCTGGTACCAGGGCTAGGCGCCCTGAGACGCCGGAAAAGACTGCTGGAGGAGGAGAAGAGCCTGGCAGGCTGGGCTCTGGCGATGGCTGGAGTGGGAATCGGGATGATGGTGCTGCACGCCGAGATGCTGTGGTTTGGTCAGTGCCAGGTAAGTGGGAGCCCAGACTCTGGGGCAGAGAGGGGCGTGGGCTCAGAATTCTTCGATCCCGGAGCGGGCAGAATGATCAGGAGGCTTATCCAAGAGGAAACCCTGGGAGCAGAATGTCTGGATTCCTGAGGAAGTTCGGGCGGGAGATTGACTCCTAGGTACCTAGGCAAGGACAACAGTTCTCCAGGGAATCCTAACCCCTAGTGTGGAAAGATCTGGGGGGCAGTGGTCCCCCCTTGCGTTGGTTCTTGAGATGCCAAAGAGGAGTAACTTGTTTCGGGATGTTTGAACTGCTTATCTAACGGTCTAACTGTGGGGCGGGACAGCTGGGCTGGGATGACAGGGGAGAGAACAGGGCACCTCCCTCCAGAGAGCCCAGACTGGGCTTCCCAGCACCCTCCTATCCTCTCACCAGCTGCCTCAATGACTTCCCCTTGGAGGGGGGGGGTGCTGATTATGATATTCTAGAAAGTCTGGTGCCTGCGTCCCCAAAGGGAATCGGGATACCTGAAGGTTAGATGTTGGGGAATCCCGAAGCCCTGGCACCCTAAGGGGAAAAGGATAGGGCATAAAAATGTCTGGAACCCTGAAGGGTCTGCGGTTGAGGAACCATGATGCCCTAGTCAGGGGTAGGGTGAGGCTAGCTAGACTATCAAGATACATGAGCCCCTGAGGGCTGAGAATTGAGGGTTGGGGAGGAAGCCTGGCCCTCAAAAGGGTGGGGTTTGGTGGGATAAGGACGATGTAGTCCAGGGCAGGTGAAGCTGGGACAAGTCCCTGCAAGCCTCAGGTACATTCCAGTGTCTAGGGCAGGGATAAAGAGAGGGAGGGACAGGTCAGAGAACGAACAGGTAAATATTGCTGAAGCAAATAGGAGGCGGGATGATGAGAAAGTAGGGGAGGGATAGGAAGGCATAGCATGGTATAAAAGAATTAGGGAGAGACCTGGGCAAGTTGGAGGAAATAACTGAATAGAGAATAGAGGGCTTTGGGTACAGAGTTTGGGAAAGGAATTAGAGACCAGTCTGAAGAGTGTGTTGGAAGCAGAGCTGGGGACAGAGTTCAGGGAGGGAACTAGAGGTAGAGTCAGGAAGAGACCTGGGAAGTGAAACTGGAGACAGAGCTGGGGACATTTGACAAAGTTCCTCAAGTTATTTTTGTGACTTAGCTAGCAAGACGTGGAAACAACAGCATACTTACGTAAACTTAGAATTGGTTCAATGAATGACCAGCTCCAGATTAATGGATTAATGTCGACCTGGAGGGGGGTCTGTACTGGAGGCTTCAGAGATCTGTCCTTGGCCCTGTTCTATTTCATCACTGACTTGGATGGAATCCTAAATGGCACACTTATCAAATGTATTGATGGCATGACACTGAGAGACATATCCACCACACTGGATGTTTAAAGTCAGTATCTGAAAAGATCTTAACAGGTTAGACCTAAAGTCCAAAAGTAATCCAGTGAAAGCTAATAGGGGGTAAAGAATTTAGACTTAAAAATCACCTTCACACGTATAGAAGTAGCTGGACTGCAATTCAGGGTGAAAAGATTCTGGGGGGTCTTGGTGGACTGCAAGCTTAACATGAATCAACAATGTAGCATGACACCCTCAAAGCTCCCATGATCCTAACACAGCAGCTATGTCCAGAATGAGTGAGATGATATTCCTGCTATGCCCTGGCCAGGTCAAAGCCCATCTGGAAGGTCAGGTTTGGTTCTGGGAGACATTGAGAAATCAGAGAAGAGTGACCAGAACAACAAAATGAACTAAGACTGGTGCCAGGGGAGAAGCAGTCAAAGAAACTGGAGAAGAGAAGAATTGGGGGAGGGATGATCTTTGGCTTCAAGTCCTCAGAGGGCTGTTAGAGATAAGAGGGATGAGCCCAAGGGGCCAATTGCAAGGGGGCAGAACTAAAACAATGCGATGGGGGGGAGGGAGGAGTGGAGAGGAGTTACAGAGAGGTAGATTTCAGCTCCACATCGGGAAACATTCTTAATGATTAGAGGGGCTAAAAAGTAGGCTGCCTGAGGAGGTAATGAGTTCCCCATCCCTGGAGATCTTCAAGACATCTGACCACTGGTTAGGTATGCTGAAGAGGGAGTGAAGGTCAGATGAGATCATGGACGTAGAGTACTTAGTAAGGTTAGTTAGTTATTATGGGTCAGGTGTGGGCTGGACTGAGTGGCTGGCCTCTGAGGTTCTATAATCCTATGACAGTGGTGTAGGGGTAGGGGATAGGAGGAGACAGAGTTAGGAAGAAAGCTAAAGGAGGGAGCTGGAGGCAGACTTGGGGATAGTTATAGATAGTTAGGGGATTTCATAGAGGAAGATTTGGATGGGGAAGGGGAAAGCTGAGAGGTGTGTGTCTCCCCCCTCCCCCAGAGAATAGAGTGGTTGAGCTGAGGAAATCCAAGATGCTCAGAGTTGTGCCCTTCTTCTGTCCAGCCATGGATCCTGATAAGAACATCAGGCAGAAGGGTGGGTGGACTGGGGGCCAGGCAGGCACTAGGGGGTGGGGTTGGTCTGCCACCAGTGCCAACAGGAAGCAAGGCCCGGAGTCGACCTACCGCTCCCACGCTCTGGCTCCCACACCCACTCTTTGGAGGGAGTGCACTCCCCCATTCCCTCTTCCAGACTGCCTCCCCTGAGAGAGGACCCCCACAAGCATTGAGACTCAACCTCTCAATCCCTGGAAGACCCCACATGTGGGGCACCATGCTCCTCCCCCTCCAGCTCTGTCTCCTGACTCTCCATGTGACCTTGGGGAACACATTTTCCACTCTGGGGCTAGTTTCTTCATCTGTAAAATGGGAACATTAAGTCTATACAGGCTTTCTCTCTTTGAGGAACTTAGAGGACAAAGCTTCTTCCAGGTACCCTGGGAGCCTGCCTTACCTCTCCCCTTTAAGAGACTCCAGTCCTGTTCTTCAGGAAGGGCCACATATCCTAATACATAAAGAGATGGAAAGACTCTGAAACTGACTTGGGAAAATAGAGCAGCAAGGAGAGACAGACAGACAGAAATTGAGCCGATCAGAGAGCTGGACAGGGGCAGATGCACAGACAGACACAAGAATGGATAGACACAGGCCACAACAAAGACAGTCAGAGACAGAGAAACAGAAAGACTGAGAATGTACAGATACAGAAGGATAAACAGACAGATAGATAAAGAAGTAAACAAATGAAGGAAACAGATGAAGACAGGGTGAAATCCAGAGACAGACAGAAAAATCCATAAACAATCAGAAAGACTGAGAACCTAGAAGGTAGAGACCAAGACCAAAATACAGTAGTCAAAGACATAGAGAGATTGGGGGATTGGAAACAGCTAGACTGATGCATGAATACAGATAGGGAAAGACAATGAATGAAATATTAAGTTACTTAAAGACAAGGAGGTGAACAGAAAGAGAGAGAGAGTCAGAGTCCAAGGGTGAAATGGTCAAAAAGATGGGGAAGGGTTGTGGAGATGGGCAGACAGATAGAGGTGGGCTGAGACAGAGACAGAATAGGATAAGCAAAGACAGTGAATGGTGGTGGGGTCAGGGTAAGGGGTTGGAGACACACATAGATAGACACAGACAGGAACAGAAAAAAAGGGCATGGATGGCCTAAGACCCAGAGAAAGACAGAGACTGAAATGGTCTCCTAGACACCAAAAAAATAAACCATAGAAATACATATGGATGAAGACAGAGAGAACAGATTGGGAGTTGGAGACAGAGATTCTTGGAGATACCCAAAGAGACACAAAGACCTCAAAACATGGTAGGATACAATGGCATGGACAATAGACACAGACACCAAGGGGGGGAAGAGATAGAAAGACAGCAAGACAGAGTTGGATGAGAGAAGGAAGAGACAGACAGAGGGGGTCAGAAGGCAACCTTGATGACAGGGAAGGAGGGAGCAGAGCCTGTTCTTGGGGAGGGGCAGTGTTGGGGGGGGGGGGACAACAGCCCCATTGTTCCCTTGAGGAAGGCTGGGACAGGAAGCTGGCAAAGGTCGACAATCAAGGCAGAGACCAGGGTTGGGCAGCTTGGAAAGAAACAGGTGCTGCTGCCTGAGAATGTCAGGAGTCTGATCCCCCATCCCTTTCTCTCAAGTGACTCAGGTATCCTGGATGGCTTAGCACCTTGCCCCCTACCCCAGCAGGACCTAGGAGTCCTAATCGCCCCCTCCCCCACAGGGACCTGAACGTCCTGATCTCTCCAGCCTTCTTCCTCGGAGAATTTTTCCGATGTGTTGCCAAAGAGAGAAAATATACACTCAGTTGTGGTTACTGGAGGACTCGGGCTTCCGGCCCCTGAGCCCAATCCGGGCCTTCAGCCAGGCTGGTGGGATGGGCCCTAGAGTGGGGGGAGGGAGCAGTTCAGGACAGGGAAGATGGAGGAAAAGGAGGGGGATAGAGTCTGGCCCAAGGGGCACCTCTTGACCCAAAGTGGGCGGAGCACATCTCTGGTAAAGATGGTTTCTGGAGCAAAGTAAGGCATAGTGTTCAAGGCTCACAGGAGGTCTGTCTGGGTTTATCTGGGTTCAGGCATTTGCTGCACATGTGACCTTGGGAACATCACTTCCTCACTTCTGGTCTCAGTTTTCCTCATCTCTAGTCTGAACTTCCTCAATCCTAAAATAAGGGTATCAGGCTAAGCCTCTCTAAGGGCCCTTCTAGAGCTAAGATTTTGAATGAGGTGGGGATTCAATTTCAATTAAATGCTTAATAAATGCTTGTTGATTTAAATAATGGTTTCCAGGGGCCACTAGAGAAGAGGGTGGAGGTTTCTGGATTCTGAATGATTTTTGTGGGTCTGTAGAATAAAGGGGGTTACTAAATTCTGAATGGTAGTTTTTTA
>CM053588.1:24749979-24802255 GCA_028646515.1 Pseudochirops corinnae
ACACACACACACACACACTGCCCTGAACTCAGAGTAGGAGGAAAGACTGGCCCAGGGTTTAGAGAAGAGCCGTATGAACCAGACCCCTAAAGGGGAGAAAGGTACTGTCCATGACAGGAGTGGGGAATCTGTGGCTTTGAGGCCTCATATGGCCCTCTAGGTCCTCAGGTGCAGCCTTTTGACTGAATCCAAACTTCGTAGAACAAATTATTTTATTTGGGGGATTTGTTATCTCCTTTGAATCCAAACTTCATAGAACAAATCCCCTTAATAAAAGGAATTGCTCTGTGAAGTTTGGATTCAGTCAAAGGGCTGCACCTAAGGACCTAGAGGGCCACATGTGGTCTCAAAGCCACAGGTTCCCTACCCCTGGTCTATGATAACCAGATGGTAGTTTCTGGTGGGGATGGGAGTGGGAAGGGAAGAAGTAGGAAGTCCATACTCCTTGGGGACTATGGCATACCCTGAGAGCTATCTTTGACCTTCCCTGTGTGCCCATAGTGGATTCCCTATCTCTTCCTGGTGAAATGTGGGATCAGCATCTCCACCCTTCTCCTCCTTGGGCTCATCTTGGCCTTCCACGCTAAGGAAGTTCAGGTACGTAAGCCTGATGTATCCAAGGCCCCTGTCCCTGCTCCCCTCAGCCCCTCCCAGCCCTGCCTGGGCCACCTCAATCTTTCCATCCTCCTTCTCTTCTTCCTCCTCCTTTCAAGGTTTCTCCGCCTGCCCAGACCAGTGACTAATGGGAAGGGTGGCAAGCAAGGGTCCACGCCCTGACAGAGAATCCCCTGCCCCTGGGGCCCCAGGCATCCTGTTCTCCAGATTCTCCATCATCTCCCCCCCACACCCACCCCAAACACACCCTCCATCCTGCACCACAGCCCCACAGCTCTTCCCAAGGACAGGAGAGAAGAGAGAGGAGGGGATGGGGAAGAAAGGGAGAAGAGAAAGGGGAAAGGGAGGGAGGAAAAGACTAGATATAGAAGGGAAAGGTGGAGGGGAAGGAAGAGTAGGGAGAGGAAGAAGAGAAAGGGGAGAGGGTTGAGGAAAAGAGGGGAGTTTGAAGAGAGATGGAAAGGGAGAAAGGTAGAGAAGAAAGGGCTGAAAGGGAGAGGGGCTAAGCTAAATGGAGGGAAAGGAAAAGAGAGGGCTGGAGAACCAGAAGAGAGATAAGAGGGCTGATGGGAGAGAGAGAAAGGAGAGAAGATGGGAGAAGACAGGGCTGAATGAAGGGAGAAGAGAAAGAGGCTTCGGCCTCCCAATTCATCGCTGTCCACAATCTGGAGCTGCAGGGCCGGGACAAGGGGAGGGGGGCTGCGCAAAGAGCAGCCCACCCCCACTCTCTTATCTTACAGATGAGGAAATGAAGCCCCTGAGAGGTGTTCTTGTTCGAGGGTCTCCCCTTCCCCTCCCCCTGTGACTGAGAGTCCCCACTCGAGCCCTCCCTGCCTCCTTCTCCTCTTCCTCCTGGGCCCCCGTGATAAACCAGAGCCAGGCTCTTTATCGGAGTTGGGGAGCCTGCACTTCTCACGCTCGTTCTCCCCCCAGCTCTTCATGACAGACAACGGGCTTCACGACTGGCGGGTGGCGCTGACCGGGCGCCAGGTGGCCCAGATCGCGCTGGAGCTGCTGGTGTGCGGGGCGCACCCGCTCCCGCTGGGGGCCTGGGACACCCCTCCGTGCCTGCTCCAGGTGCGCCCCTGGCCAGTCTTCCTGAGCCAAGCCGAGGCCCTGCTGTCGCTAGCCATGCTGCTGCGCCTCTACCTGGTGCCCCGGGCGGTGCTGCTCCGCAGCGGCGTGCTGCTCAACGCCTCCTACCGCAGCATCGGAGCCCTCAACCGCGTGCGCTTCCGACACTGGTTCGTAGCCAAGCTGTACATGAACACGCACCCAGGCCGGCTCCTGCTGGCCCTCACCCTCGGCCTCTGGCTCACCACGGCCTGGGTGCTCTCCGTGGCCGAGAGGTGAGCTCCCCACCCGCAGCAGGGCTCCCAGGGGCGAGGGGCGAAAGGGATAGACCACTCTCCTCACCTGGAGCTGACAGTAAGAGTCCTCCCAGAAGCCCAGATGGCACTTTGGAGGGACCTGGGAGTTGAGAGGCAGCGGTATCTAGGGGGCCCAAGGCAGAGCAGGGAAGAAGCCAAAGGGATTTGGGAGTCCCCCAAACCCACAGACCCACTGCTGGGAGGGATGCTTCACCCCTTAGACACAGATGGCTTCCATGGAGGTGTTACTCCACCCCTCTCCCCACCACACACACACCCTGGTCCACGGGAGGGGGCAGGACAGGAAGAAGTTACAAAGACACAGTCCTACTCAAGGGGGAAGCACATTATGGACCCCAAATGATCATTTCTCAGAGTTCTAGGACAAGAGCAGAAAAGGAAAGAATGTCTACTAGACTTAGGGGGCAGGGCCTCAACAGAAATGTCAGAGCCTTGGGCCCCTGGCTGGGTGATCACACTGAGTTGCTGGATAACTTTCAGTAAGGCATTTACTCTTATTTCTCTCCAATCTGTAAAATGGGCGCAAGGAGGACCATTTATGTCACAGCAGCTTCTGGTCCCAAGGGAGACAGAAGGCAAGACCCCATCCCCAGCTGATGAATAGTTCCCATTCTAGTGGGGAACTGACAGAGTCGAGGCTATTAGCAGTGGCTCAGCCTCCGAGTCAAAGAGCCCTTCTAGACATAGGCTGTGACAGTCAGGAAGTAGGAAAAGCAAATGAAGATCTAAGAGGAAAACAGACTGAAGGGACTGGCCCAGGGTCACAATGAGAGGGAGATATAGCTGGGGGGGGAGGGAGGAAGGGGAAATACCCAAATGGACTTTGGGGTGGCTCAGAGGTAGAGACATAGAAGGCATTTGGAAGAGAGCCGAGGGGAGGCTCATCACCCAAGGGATCATGGGAGCCAGGGCAAGGGCTCCAAACTCACCTTCGTCTCCCTGTTGCCCTCCCCCACTCCCTCTCCAGGCAGGCGATCAATGCCACTGGGCACCTGACAGACACTCTGTGGCTCATCCCCATTACCTTCCTGACCATCGGCTATGGGGATGTGGTTCCAGGCACTGTATGGGGGAAGATTGTCTGTCTTTGCACAGGAGTTATGGTAAGTCCCCTTGAAGACCATTAGGGCTCCCATCCCTTTGTCCCTGCTCTTCTGAGGGACCCTGGTCTTTGCTCATTTACCTGGATGTCACAACTGGGAGGGACCAGAACAGAAAATATCAGCTGGGAGGGAGCTGACGTCCTCAAGTCTAACATTTTACAGACAGAGAAACTGAGGCCCCAAAGGGGAAATGACATGGAGAAACTGAGACTAGAATTGACATCTTGACCACAGCTCCATTATCTAAAAAAGTCAGACTACCCCTCCCTACACACACACACACACACACACAGAACTTTTCTCTCACTCACAGGGGGTGTGCTGTACAGCTCTCCTAGTGGCTGTAGTGGCCCGAAAATTGGAATTCAATAAAGCAGAGAAACATGTCCACAATTTCATGATGGACATTCAGTATGCCAAAGAGGTGAGGACATCGGTGCCCCCCCAAAAAAATCTCTGCCTCTCCAGCCCCAGATATCCAGCTTTCCCAAACCTCTCATAGAATCCAGCTGCCCTGATCCTCCAGGCCTGACCTAGCCCTCTCAAGGACCCAAGTGTCCTGACACCCCAACTCCTAGTGGCCTTAGAGACCCAGGAATCTGGGCTCCCAGCACTCACTGAAGCTGTGCTTTTCCAAAAGATGAGGGATTCTGCAGCCCGAGTGCTACAGGAGGCCTGGATGTTCTATAAACACAGTAGAAGGAAGGAGTGTGGAGCTGCCCGGAGGCACCAACGGAAACTGCTAGCTGCCATCCATACGTGAGGCCTGGCTGAGGCCATCGGGGCAGAGGGAAGAGGGGCAGCTACAGGGTGTGTGTGTGTGTGTGTGTGTGTGTGTGTGTGTGTGTGTGTGTGTGTGTGTGTGTGTGTGTGTGTGTGTGTGTGCGCACATGCACTCAGGTGTGGGTGCGCACAACTTCCTGGGATGAGGATGGGGTTGGGGATTCAGTGAGGGCTGTGATGAACTGCAGAGGGGAGAAGTCAGGGTCTGGGAGGATATGGAGGTGCCATGACAGTCAGTCACTTCATTTCTCTTCATGCAGATTCCGTCAGGTCCGCTTAAAACATCGGAAGCTTCGAGAACAAGTGAACTCCATGGTGGACATCTCTAAGGTAAGGCAGAGGAGAGAAATGTGCAAGAATATTGGAAGGAGTGACACAGAGACAGTGAGATGGGGGATGAAGAGACCAGGAGACAGGAATGGGGAGAAGAAGGGATGTAAGTACAAAGGAGGAAGGGATAGAGAATGGGGGACAGAATGATGGAGCACAGGGGAATGGGGGTGCAGGGATAGAGAGACAGAAGGATGAGGGATAGATGGGGGACAGAATGATGGAGCACAGGGGAATGGGGGTGCAGAGATAGAGAGACAGAAGGATGAGGGATAGATGGGGGACAGAATGATGGAGCACAGAGGAATGGGAGTGCAGGGGTGGAGAGACAGAAGGATGAGGGGACAGAGATGGGGGACAGAATAATAGAGCACAGGGGAATGTGGGTGCAGGGATGGAAAGACAGAAGGATGAGGGGACAGAACGATGGAGCACAGAGGAATGGGGGTGCAGGGATGGAAAGACAGAAGGATGAGGGAACAGAGATGGGGGACAGAATGATGGAGCACAGAGGAATGGGGGTACAGGGATGGAGAGACAGAAGGATGAGGGGACAGAGATGGGGGACAGAATGATAGAGCACAGAGGAATGTGGGTGCAGGGATGGAGAGACAGGAGGATGAGCGATAGATGGGGGACAGAATGATGGAGTACAGAGGAATGGGGGTGCAGGGATAGAGAGACAGAAGGATGAGGGGGAGAGGGATGGAATATAGAGGGACTGGAATCAGACGGATGGAACTGGGACCAGAGGCTGGTGGAAGGAGAGAAGCATCCTGGGGTAGTCTTCTTAGCCCCCTATACCTCTTGACAAGCCCACCTCTTCCCCTCCCTCAGATGCACATGATCCTGTGTGATTTGCAGTCTGGTCTTAGCACTTCCCACAGAGACCTGGAGAAGCGAATGGATATACTGGGTGGAAAACTTGACACCCTGACCCAACTCCTGAGTGCAGCCTTAGAACCTGGGCAGCCCCCAGAACCCAGGGAGAACACATAGTTGGTAAGGAGACACCGGCCCTACAGGGTCGCCATTCTAAGTTCGGAGGCACATCCAGGTTAACTGCAGAGGGGGCTCAGTTGGTACAGGAAGGTAGCCTTCAATCCAGTTCCTGAAGGAGGATTAGAGAGGCCAGTGGAGCAGAGAGGTCTGATGGGAGCTCAGTGCCAAACATGGGGTGCGGCTTCTGCTCCAGAATCACCCAGGCATGACCCATTCCCCCATCATTCAGATCTTGCCTTTACAAAGGCGGTGCCTTCCTCCTAGTCAGCTCTAAGCAAAAGGATGAGGGTGGGAATGGGGGTGAGGGAGAGGGCTTCTCTGTGTGGAATTGGGAGAAGGAAGGTGATTTCTCCCAGCCTCTGGCTGCTCAAAGGAACCCTTCCTCGGGGTGTAGCTTTGCCAGACACGCAATCTCTCTCTCTTTCTCTCCCCACCCCGCCCCCCCTTGCCAAGGACTCTGAAGAGGGAACCTAGCTCCTTTGGCCCCAGGGGACAAGGCTGGTCATCCCCTTTCACTTCATCTGAAGCATAATGGAGGAACCCAAGTCCAGGAGAGTCCCTCTCTCCAAAAGCTGCTAGAGTCCCTGGCTGGGCCAGGGGTACCCCTGCTCACCCAAGCAATGGAAAGGGTGAATTTCAAAGCTTCTACAGGGCTGGGGAGCCAAGGAACCCAGGAGCTACAGATCACAGGCCTTTTCCAAGTCACCCCAGCAACTGAGGAGAAGAAAGGGGAGACTCTGGGGAGGAGGGAGAAGCTGGGGGCCAGATTTCTGGGTCCCTGGAAGGGTAAAGGATAGAAGGGCCACAGCTCTTATTACTCCCTGGAAGCTCTGATGCCTGTGTCAGGCGTCTGGAAGCCTAGGTCCCTGCTAGGGACAAGAGGCTCAGAGCTGGTTCCCCAAGCTGAGCAAGAAACTGAGAGGGCTCGACACATAGGTCCCTGTCCTCAGCAGCTGCTGGACAGTGAAAGAGCTAAAGGGATCAAGTGGGAGAGGTGGGGAGAGGCTCCTAGGACTGGCAAGCTGCCAGGTACAGGGAGGCTCGGGGCACCCCCTAGTGGGGATAGCAAAGAAGAAGTGGGTAGCCTGAGCCCCTGGAGGGGAATCTGGCAGGAGCTTCCCAGTTCTTCCCCTTTCGCCCTCTCCCGGCCCCACTTTGTAATAAAAGTTAATATTACAGAACAGGGAGATGTTCTTCCTTCCTTTAAAGCCCTTCCAGACTCCCAATGCCAACAAAGACCTTGTCTGCTAAGGGCAGAGGCAGACACGGAGTGAGGATCCCAAGGTTTCAGGCCACCACTGCTACTGACTGAGAAAATCCATTTGGGCTTTGGTTCCCTCCTCTGTAAGGGAGGGACTGGGCTCCATAACTTCCAAGGTCCCTTCCACTCTGTGATCCTCTAACACTATCAATATTAAAATAGTAAATTAGCTGTCAATGGAGACATTCAAGCTCAGGCTGGACAAAGGTATATATAATGTTAGCACAAGAAGGTACTATGGGGTACTGCTCCCTCCTTTTTAGAGGTGAGGAAAATGAGGCCTAGGGAGAGGGACTTGCCCAAGGTCACACATTGAATGTTGCTCGGGTAAGAGATTGAACTAGATGTTCCCCCAATGTCCCTTCAACTCTATGAAATTATAGAGGGGCAAGAGATTTGGAGAATCATAAAGTATCAAAAATGAGTGATTGCTATCCAAACTCGTATCACAGACCACTAGGAACAGGCAGGGGCCACCCATATTGGTCAAATTCTCTTTAAGAACAAAGACCCAAGTCTGGTTTCCTCCAAGTGGAGATGACCATTAAATCAAGCAAGGTTCCTGAGAAGAGAGTTAATGAAACAGACCAATGAGGGCACTGGGCTGGGCCCAGATGTGCCCCCATTATTTGTCAGGGTGACCTCACCAAGATGAGGTCTCTGACCACAGCTGTGAAATGGAATAGGTGCTATCCAAGCCCCTCACCCCCCTACCATCTCTGAAACTCTTAATTGTAAAGAAAACAAGGGAGAATGAGTAAGATAAGGTCAAAAGGGAACAGGACAACCGAGAATATCAGAGGAAGGAGAACATGGAATGTCAAAGGTGGGAGGGACCTTCGAATGTCCATATCAGAGACCCTCTAATCCAATATCTTCATTTTATAAGTTCAATATATGAGGACCAAAGAGAGAAAGTAAGGTTCTTAAGGCCACCCGGTAATTTTTGTTTGGTTTTCTGCAAGGCAGTTGGGGTTAAGTGACTTGCTCAGTCACACAGTTAGTGTTGTGTCTGAGGCTAGATTTGAATTCAGTTCCTCCTAACCCCAGGGCTGGTGTTCTATCCACGAAATCACCTAGCTGCCCCTCACGCAGGAAATTAGTAACAGAACAGGAGTTAGGCCTTGAGGAAGAGTTGCCCTACCTTCCACCAGCAGTGGGTGGAAGTTACAGAGACCGATTTCAGTTTGATGTCAAGAAAACTATCCTCCCCATTAGAGCTGCCCCAAAGTAGAAGAGACTGCTTTGGGAGTCCGTGGGGTGGGTTCCCCCAGGCAAAGGTCAAAGGACCACTTCTTGGCTGGGATGTAGAAAGTTCAGTTGGTCCAGGACAGGAGTTGTTAACCTCAGGTCCAAGGATAGCTTTCAGGGGGCCCATGAACCTGACGAGAAAAAAATTACATCTTTCTTTCTACTAACATGTAGTTGAAATTTAGTATTTTCTTCTATTATAAATGTAGGCAGCAAACATTATTCTACAAGATCCACAGGTTTCACCAGAAAGAAGTCTATGACACACACAAAAACAACTAAGAAATGTCAGAAGGAATCTGCGGTCTCTTCCAGTTATAAGATTCTGTGACTTAAGGAATTTACGATCAAAACCACTACCCTCAAACACTTCTTACTCTGCTCTCCAGGGTCAAGTAGAGTAAGTCTAATCTCTTTTCAATATGTCTACCAATCAAATACTTAAAGGCAGGGATCACATTATGCTTCTCCCCTCCCGACTTCTCTTCTCTTTCCCAAGATAAAACAGTTCCTATACAAGATTATACAAAGCAGGAAGGACCCTGTGAACAAAGAATATGGGACGTAAGGGCAGGGAGAGGAAGGATTTTAAGAGACCAACTAGCCCAACCCTTTTCATTTTGTACATAAATCTCTGAAGCTCAGAAGAAAACTCATTTTCCTGAGGTCATCCAGCAGATTAAGGCCAGAACTGAGATCAGAACTCAAGGAAAGATCACCCCACCCCATGCCACCCCTTTGTTTTCCTTGGCCCCAAGTAATCAGTTTAAGGTACTACAAGCAAATACAGGCTTGCTGTTAGGGAAAGGTTCCTAACAAGGAGCACTGTCTCCAAGTGGTGGGGCTGCCTCTGAAAGGGGTCGGTCCTTCATCACGGGAAGCCTTCAAGTCAAGGCTGGAGGACCACTTGTTAGCTGATGCCTCATAGAGCAGAGGTGTTAGATATCAGCCTCCAGACTGCATTGTGCCAATTGAATCAGATCAGAAGGTAACTGAGAAACATTTAACAAAATACATAAAAACATAAAGTGGTTTTCTTCTAAGTAGTGTGCACCCACAGGGATCCTTATGTGGGGCTGAGCAGCACAATTTCTTTTTGAGTTTGACACTTCAGCTGTAGAGGGTTCAGGTCTGTCCAGAATGACAGGATTCTGCTCCTTCTGTGTGAGCTCCCAGGACACAAAGCTTCCCTGTAACTCTTCCCACTTATCTTCTCCTTCAGCCCTCAAGGCCAGGCAGAACAAATCTAATCTCTGCTCCAGGTGACAGAGATGACAACCCTTCAAGTATCTAAAGACAGGGCTCATATCCCTCCCTAAGTCTTCCCTTCTCCAAACCAAACAGCCTCAGTTCCTACATGAAATCAATCAATCCACAAGCATTTATTAAGTTCCTGTTATGAGCCAGACATCTGTGATAAGGGCCGGAGATACAATTAAAATAAATAACAGGGATTTAAGAACATAGACTGTAGAGCAGGAAGGGCCTTTTGGACAGAGAATGTAAGATGTCAGAGCAGGGAGGAAGCTCAAGACCAACTAACTGACCTCTTCATTTACAAGTGAGAAATCTGAGAAACTGACTTTCCCAAGGTCATCCAGTAAATTAATGACAGAACAGGAATAAGAACTCGGGGAAGGATTCAATCCATGCCACCCTCCATCCACGGCCAAGACTCTCTCTTTTCTCTAGAAATGTTTGCTTTTCAGACTATCGCCTCCCCAGTTTGCCCAACCCTAAGTTATCAACCCAGTATCTCTAGGACACACCTCAGAGGCAACCTGGTCTCCCTGGATGGTGGCCAAGGGAAGGGATTTCAAGGATTATTGATCACTATGCTCACCCCCTAGAAAACACCCTTCGGCTTCCACTGCACCTGCCACCAAAAGGCTACCGACTACACTCCACAGTCTCTCCCAGCTCTGACATCCTAGATTCTAAAACCCCTTTCAGAGTCGATCTCTCAAATGCTAAATCCATTGGCCTTTTCTCAATCCTCACCCTTTCTGACCTCTGTGCAGCCTTTGACAGTGTTGATCAGTCTCCTCCCAGATATGCTCTCCTCTCTGGGTTTTTCTAACCCTGATCTCTCTTGGTTCTCCAGTCTTTCTGAACACTCCATATCAGACTCCTTTGCCAATTCTCATTCCACAGGAGGACCACTAACCAAGAGCATGCTGGAGCCAGCTTAAATTGGAAAGAGCTGATTGTTAAATTTTTATGGAGAGCATCAGCAAACATGACAAAATCAGGGACTGATCTGTTGTTTTTGTTCATTTCTATACTTAAGGAAGTGATGGGAAAATGTAAACATGCAAATTAAATTTAAAAATATGTCATTCATACATTCCCCCTCCCCACCAATTGGTGATTAAATCTTTCCTAGCACATCCTGAGCCAAGGTTTTATCCTGGACCCTCTTCTCTTTTCCTTCTATTCTTTCTTCCATGGTGATCTCACCACCTCCCAAGGGTTCAACCGTTATCTCTATAGACACTTCCCAGTTCTACATATCTGGCCCTAGTCTCTCTCCTGAGCAGCAGTCACACACCACACCATTTGCATTTGGATCATCTCAAATTGGGTGTCTCACTGGCACCTTGAACCATGTCCAAAATAAAGCCCATTATCCTCCCCCTTCCCCCAAACCGTTCTCTCTTCCCCGCTCTCCTAGGACAGGGGAGGGCACCCCCATGCTGCAGTCACTCAGGCCAACAACCTGCATTCTCAGCTCATCTCTTTCACTCCCCTCACGTATCCAATCTTAAGTCTTGTTTACATTTTCCTAACAACTCCTCTATGCCCCCGCCTTGCCTCAACCCACACAGCCACAACCCTAACTCAGGCTCTTGAAATAGCTATTTGAAAGAGGTTTTATTGGTCTCTTTTTACATTACGGTCCCCACCCCCCAGTATCATTCACTCTTCCCTCCCCTCAAAGACAGTCATTTTATATAACAAATAGTATTTTTAAGGGAAAAAGGGAGGAAGGGAATCAGCACAACTGAAGAATACACTGAAAAAGTCTGAAAATATATGTAATGTTTGTGGACCTCCAAGTTCTGCAAAGGGATGGGAATGTCTTCTCATGTATCTCCTTCTGAGTCGGGCTCCTTTAAAATTAGACAGCATTCACCTTTGATTTTTTCATGCATTTAGTAAGCTTTACAAATTGCTTTACAAATGTTATCTCAGGGGATCTTACAACAATCTGAGGAAGTAGGTGCTATTATCCTGCTTTTTACAAATGAGGAAACCGAGGTGGACGGCTCTGAAATGACTTGGCCAACATCACACAGCTGGTGCCTTGGGCAGTATTTGAAAGAGGGTCTTCACTATAGGCCTAGCCCTAGTGGCCTAGCTGGCTCACCAGGGCCCCGCTCCCACCCCATCCCACCTCTTGAATAACATTCTAAGTGGTCTTCCTGACAGAAGTCTCTCCCCTCTCCAGGACATCCCCCACTCAGCTACCAGAGGTTGTGTGACCTCCTACTCAATGAAC
This sequence comes from Pseudochirops corinnae, assembly GCA_028646515.1. Classification (NCBI taxonomy): domain Eukaryota; kingdom Metazoa; phylum Chordata; class Mammalia; order Diprotodontia; family Pseudocheiridae; genus Pseudochirops; species Pseudochirops corinnae. The sequence goes on from CM053588.1 coordinate 24,761,218, forward strand.
TCCAGGGCTCTCGTTATAAAACCCTCAGTTTGACAGTTATAGTCTTTTATGACCAGGGCCTTTCTTGCCTTCCCAGCCTTGTTACACTTCATCAATACTCCCATTTATGGTCCATCAATACTAGTCAACCTGATGCTTCTTACGCAAGACACATCTCCATTCTCCATGCCTTTGTCCTGATTGACCTCTCATGCCAGGAAGGCTCTTCCTCCTCACCTCTGACTCTTAGCTTCCCTCAAGGCTCAGTTCAAACACAGCCTTTTGCAAAAAACCTTTGCTAGGTATATTGTATGTGCATGTGTGCAAACATGTGCACATGCATGCATGCATGCATGCGTGCATCACACCCATGAACATCCCAACAAGTCCCATGGCTAGTGCCTTCCCTCTGATGACTCTCAATTTACACTGAATTTATCTTGTACATTCAGTTATTTACCTTTCTCCCCTATCAGAATACGTTATATGAGAACAAGGACTTTTTGCATTTGAATCCCCAGTACTCAGCACTGTGCCCCACACGATGGCACACACATGCTTATTAGTGCATATTCCACGTTCTCAAGTCCCTTCCAGCTCTGACATTCCCAGCTCTAAGGGCCCTCCCAAGTCAGACAAGCCGTGCTCAAAGGTCCCGTTCCAGTTTTCTTTTATCCTTCACTCTTTCAAAATAGTTATTTACATTTATCTTTCCCATTCGATTTTAAGCACTACATAGTATATTCTTTGTATCCCCAGTGCTAAGCAAAGAATCTCAAATAGAAGACCTACACATTCAATACTTCTTCAATGAATATATAAGATAGTGTCAGCTGGAAGGAGCCTTAGAACAGGGAATGTTAGAGGTGGAAGGGGCCTTAGACCAGAGAATGTCAGAGCTGAGAGAGGCCTTAGAACAGGGAATGTCAGGGCTGGGAAGGGCCCTAGAACAGGGGATGCCAGGGCTGGGAGGGCCTTAGAACAGGGGATGTCAGGGTTGGGAGGGGCCTTAGAACAGGGGATATCAGAGCTGGGAGGGGCCTTAGAAAGGGGATGTCAGAGGTGGGAGGGGCCTCAGAACAGGGAATGTCACAGATGGGAGGGGCCTTAGGACAGGGGATGTCAGGGCTCAGAGCTTTCTTCCAGTCCAACCCTCTCATCTGACACACGAGGAAACTGAAAACAAGGGCGCAGGCGAGAAGCCATTCCCCCGACCTCAGCGGGCGACACCCCACCCCACCCCCCCCACCCACCCCACCCCCCCCCCGGGACTCCGGCCTGTCTACGAGTGAAGGCGTCCCTGGGTCCCGCGCCTCCCATCAGGGTTATTCGGGGAGGCTTCCAGGAGGAGGTGACGGTGGGCTTCATTCAGAAGCTCATCCTCCAAGCCCTTCTAAATCCGGATGCTTTGCGGTAGCCAGGCACCCAGGGGAGGAATTAGAACCCGCCACCCGTCACGGAAGACAACCTCCCAGCCCCAGCCCCTCTGAAGCGCAGGCGTACTGGGGCCAGAAGAGAACTGAGCCAAGAAAGGGCGGGGAGCGACACCCAACTGAAGACCAGGTTGACACATGCGCAATTCCTCACACTCGCGCACACCCGGCACCCTCAGCGCATGCGCGATGACGTCACCCTAGCGACAGTGCTCTCTTCACCGTCGCTTCCCTTCTCCCCCCTCCCTTTTCTCCCGCCCCCCGATTCCGGGACGCCAGCAGCATCGCTCTCCAGCGTTTTCCGTTGACTTGCCGGTGACGGGCCCCTTCATAGCCCTCGTGGCGCCATTCAGCGGCCAGCTCAGGTAAGGGGCAGACGGCGCGCGGGCCAAAGGGCTCCTCCCACCGCGGGCGCGCGCTAGACTCCTCCTCCCTCCTTGGGAGCCCCCCCAACATACTCCCTCCTCGGCCAATCAGAGGCCAACTCAGAGAGGAGGCCCCGACCTCTCCCTGGACGCGCTGGGGCCAAAAGGCCAATCAGGGGCCAGCTCAGGGAGAACCGCGCCCATATCCGGCGCGCGCTGAAACCCGAGCTCCAGCGAGCCAATCAGCATCCAATTTGGAGCGAGGCGCGCGGACGAGCGGACTCCACCCACCCTGCACGTGCCTGATTCCGTCCTCCCGCCTCCGTTAGCTTTACTTTCCCCCGCCGTCGCTGGCAACCCGACCCGGAAGTGATTGAAAGAGGCCACCGACTCCTTACTATCCCCTAGATCCTGGTATCTAAGCCCCTGAAGCTGGGAGGGGAGAGGCTCGGATCCGAATGTAGCTTCTGACACCACTTGGGTGACCTTGGACAAGTTATTTAATGGTCCTGGACCTGTTTCCTCATCTGTAAAACGAATAAGGGACGGTGGCCGATGATGTATTAAGCGCTCGCTGTGTACCCGGCTGGGAACCCAGATAACAGCAGAAAGAAAACCGGGCCCTGCCCTCGGGGAGCTTACGCTTAATGGGAGCCAAGGAGGGAGGGGCATGAAGGATTGCTTAAGATCTTAGGTGTAGAGCCCCCCCATAACGCACTGCTTTGCGTCACGAGTCACGTGGGGAGGGGCCATCACCATGGCGACCCAAGCAAACACCGGATGTGGGAGCACATCACTTGTGGCCGAGGTTCCTCCGGGACAGCCCCATTACTGTCTGTTGTTGTCCTGACCTTCCAGTCTTGTCTGGCTCTGTGCCCACGCAGGGGTTTCCTGGCAGAGACACTGAAGGGCTTTGCCATTTCCTCCTCTAGCCCATTTCACAGATGGGGAAACTGAGGCAGACAGTGCCGTGACCTGCCCAGGGTCACATGGTGTCTGAGCCCGGATTTGAGCTCGGGGAGATGAGTCTTCCTGACTTGAGGCCACCCGTTATTGTTATATTTATATGTATTTTATATATATAATTACATTATTATGATGGCTCCTCATCATTCAGTAAACACTCAGGTGCCCGCTGTGTGCCAGGCGCTGCTCGGAGCAAGCGTAAGAGGCCGGGAGCTTCCCAAGGTAGCCAGTCCGGGCCTGTGTGCAGGTGTCCTTCCTCCAGCACCAGGTCAGTCCATCCAAAAGCACATATTAGACACTTGCAATGGACCAGGCCCTGTGCTAAGCACTGGGGGTGCAAAGGCAGGCAGAAGACAGCCCCTGCAGTCTAAAGGGGGAGACCCTGCTAAGCTAAGACAGGAGAGGGTCCCCCGCACCGCTGCAGGCCAGGTGGGAAGGCCTTAAGTGAAGGACAGGACACGCTGCCCACTGCCCACCTTTACCATCCCCAGGGCTGGGCATGCCAAGGAGATGTGCAGTCTGGGCTGATGTGACCCTGCAGGATGTCGAGGTCCCAGAGACGGTCTTTGGTCTGAAATTCCTAGAGCTGGGTGAGCTCCCATCTTGGTGCCCAGGTCATGGAACCTCTGGGGTTCTCTGGGAGCCCTGCACACTGCTTCCGGAAGGACCTCCAATTTTCCCTCTTTTCTCACTAGGCAGTGCCATGTCGGAGTCTGGACACAGCCAGCCAGGGCTCTATGGGATAGAGCGGCGGCGCCGATGGAAGGAACCAGGTTCTGGGGGCCCCCAGAACCTATCTGGGCCTGGGGGTCGGGAGAGAGACTATGGAGCGCCTTGGGAACGAGATCGAGAGAGACGGGTGAGTGCCCATGTGTGTGTGGATGGCCCTGTGTGCCCGATGGAAGTGTCATCTAGTCTCCAGAGCCCCCCAGGCCTGTGCTCAGGATGGGACGGGGGAGACTCATCTCCTGCCTTAGGGAGCTTTTAGTGGCTGAGAGGGGCGTCATCATTGTGGTCCCTTGGCTCATTGTGGCCAAGAGGAGAGAAATCTCCTGGGGCCAGGCCCTGTGCTAGAAGCTGGAGGCCAAAGGCAGAGTCAGAGTGGTACCTGCCCTGGGGAGAGCAGCACTGTCACTGGGGTATGTGTCTGCAGATTTGTATACAGGCACAGAGAAGTGAGTGCCAGATGTGCAAAGTAAATGCAAAAGATATCCCATAGGACCAGGGGGAAAGCCTAGAGTGAGGTAGATCTGAGGTTCCTGGACAGAGGGGCAGCAAGTGGAATGTTGGGGATGGGGAGAGCTGTGGCCAGCCTGGAAGGTGGACTGGGCTTGACCATCTGGCAGCTGAGTCTGTAGCTTCTTGTAGCTTCTTGGCTTTAGGAAGATGAGGTTTGGGGTGCCACAGCTGAGGAAGGGCAGTAGTGACTTGGAAAGGACGGTGAGGGGGTGAGGGGTCACTGGGACTGGAGGAGAGAAGCTTCCCCGGGCTGTCATGTGCCCCCTCAGCTCCCGACGACTGCACAAGGAACACAGAGTTAGGCTTAATCTGTGGCACTGACGTGGGCTGCCCTCCCAAGTGGTGGGCTCTCCATTGCTGGAGGCTTTGAGAGGAAGGTATGAAGGAATGAAGAAAAAACCTCCACTTCTCAGCACTGGCCCAGCTTCATCCTGGAGGTCATGGTAGAAGACCACCCCTGCCCTCAGGGAGCCTACCTTCTGACTGGGAAAGAAGCTCCATTGGGGAAGTGGCTGAGATGGAGGCAGGGTCTGGGGAAGGGCATAGGGCCTCGGGGCACACGACAGGCACCCACCCTGCCCCCCAGGAGTTCTGGGCCCCAGGGAGCAGAGCTGGAGCAGCTCTGATGGGCAATGGTTGGTCCAGCCAGGGCCTTCCTAGGTCAGAGGGGGCTCCCAGTCAGGGATTTGAGGTGCAGGAAAGGACCACTCCTTGGAGAAGGTTACACACACTCTGATCTGCATGTCCATAGACAGGCTCTGACATTCAGACACACATGTAGATAGACACACACACACGCTCACATGCACTTTCATATTGTACATATATACACACACTCCATCATTGATATGTGCTCACACACTCGGATACACTCACACACCCCACACCTGCAGTCTTTCACACCCACACACTCAGATACACACATTCACACACACTCACACAAAGAATGGCAAGGACTCTGAGGCACTGGCTTCACTTTTGTCGGTTTCTGAGGTACAAGTACAAAAACTACACAGCCCAAGCTCACCTCTTTTAATATCTAAATTGTTTTAATCATAACTTAAGCCCAGAGAAAAGAGCCTTTCCAGAAACAGAGGCCTCCAGGGATTCGCTGCCTTCAGGCTGTGCTGTTATCCTACAGGCGCCCCTCCCCTGTTGGCTCCTGGGCATTTTGAAGGGGCTGCTCGGCCCTCTTGGTCCTGCCCTGGGGGGACCACAGCCAGAAGCATTGGCCTCTGGAGACACTGTCCAGCCCACCGTTGTCCTGTATGAGCTCTGCTCAGCTCAGACTCACCCCGTGTCTGAAGGGGCCACAGTGCTCCCTCACACTTATGTGCCACGAGATGAGCCAGCAGATGTGTCATTTATTCATTCACAGCTTGTTGCTCCACCCCCAGTTACCTGGGGGCCATCTAAGCCTCCCCTGAAATCCTCCTGCAGGATCAGGATGTCTGTTGGGTCCCCGGTATTCTCTTCCTCCTTCCCGCTCCATCCTCTTGCTTCTCTATTGATTTTAACTTATTTCTGCACCACACTGGGATCATCTCGTGCCACCCCTCACTTCCTCCTGCCTGCCTGGCACTTCTCCTCTCCCACTCCCCCTTGATGAGAAGCCACAAGCACCATCCCCTTCATCCCCCTTTCTACACAGTCTGTTCCTCCTTTCTCTCTTCCCTCCCCCAACCCTCAGAACTGAGCCAGCCCACCCCGACCCCCCCAGTACATCCCTTGAAGACATTCAGGTTCCAGAGGGCCCTAAAACATGAGCCCGGCACCAGCACCAGCTCCTTCTAGTGACTTTTTTATTTCCCAGTCCTGCTCAGTTCTGGTTTTTTCGCCAGGAATACTTCCTATGCTCAGGTTCTCTTTGGGCCCTTGAAGCCCAGGAGCCCCCTCAGGATCTCCAGGGCCCTCCAGGGCATCTGAGGACCAGCCTGTGGTCCGGGGAAGTCCCAGTCTGATCTCTCCAGGGCTCCCACCTCTAGCTGCACCCTTGGTCACCATTGCCCGCGGGTTCCTGGCTGCCCTTTTGTGCATTTCTCGGGTGAAAGGTGCCACTCCCTCTCATTTCTTACTGAGTTTCTCATTCGTTATTCAGTCTGAAGTTTTAGCTGGAGTGGGCATGTGGGGGCCAGGTGGCTACCCCTGTTCAGGCAGCTGCCTTGGCCAAATGTTGGACACATCCTCCAACAGGGGAAGTGGCCCAGAGGAGAGTCATGATGTTGGCTGTCACCACCGTGGGGAGGAGACTTAAAGGGCAGTCCACTAACACGTCCAGATGATTTGGTTACAGTCCTCCAGGAAAGGAGGGTGGGCTCTTCCCTGCTGTGGTACAGTTTGAATGATGGAACACCAGGGCAGAAGGTGGCACCACTTCCCCACCTTCCCCTCCTCACTGCGTGTATCATTAATAAGTCTTCTCCTCTGGGGAGAAGATAGAAAAGGGGCAGGAAGGAGAGTTCGTAGGATCAGTGGGGGGAGAAGGGCCTTGATGGATGCAGCAGGTCCTTGAGCAGGGCTGGAGTGCTCCTCCTTCCCTTCCACAGGATGGCAGTGAGGAAGCCGGGGCATCAGTTATGCAGAAAACACCAATCATTCTCTCCAAGCCTCCAGCAGAGCGGGTAAGGTCACAGGAGGTCTGGGGAGGAGGGGGGGAAGGACCAGAGCGTTGTTGGGGACTGGAGATGAGTGGCCACGGTCACTCTTAGTTTCTTTTTCCCCTGCAGTCTAAACTTCCACCCCCGCCAGCTCCAACTCCCACTGCCCCCCAGGCTCCAGCTCCTCTGGACAAACCTATTGTCTTGATGAAGCCTCGAGAAGAAGCCAAGGGCCCAGCCAGCGGGGCAGGCGCCCCAGTCCTTGAAGGTGCCACGCCACCCCCACCATTGGTCCCCACCCCTCCCAAGGGGGAGAAGGAAGGCCAGCGACCCACCCAGCCCGTCTACCAGATACAGAACCGGGGCATGGGTGCCACAACCCCGGCTGCCATGGACCGTAAGTGGGGGATAGAGGCTGGCTTCTGGGAAATAGGGCCAGCAAGGTTCTGGGGGCGATGCTGGGTATAGAAACATGTGTGAATGAAGGAGTCCTCAGAACAGAGTACATTCTAAAATGGGGGGAGGCTTAATCTTTAAAGAAGAGTGAGCAAATATGAAATGCAAAAGATTTCTACATCCTGCAGTATGACTTCATTCTGAGATGCATTGCCAGGCCCTGAAGTGCAGGCTGCCCCGGCTCAGTCCCAGGCGTGAACACTGTTTAAACGGGGGCTCCTAGAACAGATGGTTAAATGATGGGGGGGAGGGGATCTGTACTTAAATTTTAAGAAAAACTCCCAAATCCCCCAAGAAGGTCATCTGCCATGACGCAGCCATAGGCCCCTGGGTGGGGCTCTCTCTCCTCCACAGTGCTGGAGAGTGCTCAGCACCCGGGGGCTCCCTCCCTCCACCGAAAGGCACAGGCGAGGATCCTCTTAGTGCTGCATCTGATCCAGACTCTCGATGGCTGGAACCTTGGTTTTGAGGGTATAGACAGGGCCCCCCACTGTACTCATGCAAAGGGGAGTCTGCCTGGGGCCCCGAGGGGTCCAATGACTGAGCAGTCCTGCAGAGTGCACTTCAGAAGCTGGACTCCAGGTCCAAGGCCAGTCCTCCCTTCACTGCTCATCTGGCATTGTCTCTTATGGGAATGATGGGTAAAGTGGCCCTCTGTGCCTGGGGGGCATTTAAATGGCTGGGTGCTCCCCAGAGATGCTGATGTGCAAACAGACAAGCTGGTAATGAGATGGATGAGACACTGAAATGGGGAGGGGAGGGGCAGAGCTTCCCTCCAGTGTGCAGCCAGGAAGGGCCTTGGGCTCCTGTTCCCATGCCCCAGCAGCCTCATTCAGGGGTCTCCAGCCCTGTCTGAGCCCACGTGCCCAGCATGGGCCTTCTTTGTGAACTGTAGATGTGGATCAGTCCCACTAATGACCATGCCCACCATAAGACACAAAAATTGACGTTTAGAAAGAGTGAGCCCAGGTTGGATCATGGAGGAGAGAGAGAGCCCCTAGAGACATTGGCCTGTGTTGCTGAGCCCTTTGGCAGTGGAGGGGAGGATGGATCAGGATGGAGGGTGGGAGTGGAGGGAGAACAGCTGAGGTGGGGTGCCCTCCCCAGTAAGAGGGGCCTTGGCTGCACCGTGCTCCGGGCCACAGCTCACCCCTCAGCAAGGCCTCTTCAGGTGCCTCAAAGGTCACTGCCCTTGACCAGCGTGTCTGCTGCGGGGAGCCATCGGCCAGCTTACCTGCTCCCTCCGGAGCTCATGTAGCCCAGGAAGAGGGAGAGTGGGGAGACCAGGGAGGGTTGGGGGCTTCCCATCTCGCCCCCCTCCCACTTGGAGTTATGCCGTGGCCTCCCCCCTTTCTCAGCCAGTTAGCGTTTCTTAAGTGCCTGCTGTGTCCTGAGTGGTGCAGACAACAGAAGGGCCCTGCCAGCCCTGCTCTCAGCCGGAGCCCAGAGGCCTGGGTCTGGATGACAGGCTCCCCATTTTCTCTCCCCTCGCAGCCGTGGTGGGCCAGGCCAAGCTGCTCCCCCCTGAGCGAATGAAGCACAGCATTAAGCTGGTGGACGACCAGATGAACTGGTGTGACAGCGCTATCGAGGTAAATTCTTCACCCTGCACCCTCCACCCTTGGGGCGGCAGCCAAGCTGCTGGGCAGAGCGAGGGGCCCATGAGGTGTGGGTCAGAGAACAGAGGCCCTTGAGAGGGGTCCGGGTCAGGTCTGGGCAAGCTCCAGTCGGGGCAGGTTGGGACAGATTGTATGGGAGGCCCAGTGCAGCCCGAGTCTGAGCTGGCTCTGGCCTCAGCATCTCTTAGCACTCAGCCTCCCACAGTGATCTGTTGTAGTGTGGAGGCGGCCATAGCCCTGTGTCCTGGCAGCTCCCCACAGGCGGGAAGGCTTGGCACACAGCCTTCCCCAGTGTCTGTGGGCTGGGAAGGTCCTGCCTCAAGAGGAGGGCAGGTGGGCCTTCCACCTTGGCAGTCTGTGGGTCCTCAGGGTTTCCTTGGCCCCTTCCTGAGAGGGGGACAGGAGGTGGGGCCTGCCACTTGTGGCTGAGCTGAGAGGCCTCCAGCAAATTCCTTCCCTGCCTGGTGCCACTATTCCTTCCTTTACTAAGTGAGGAAGAGGATGATGGGGTAAAGGGTCTGCCCCTTCCTAGTGTCATGGACTCCTGAGAATCATGTTTGTAAATGCAGAAAATGAAACAGGAAGGCTTGGAAAGGGGACCAGATATGTCCAATCATAGTTATCTTTAAATGTTTTTAAGTTAGCAGAGCCCAGGTTCTTCTCCCCCGCCTCAGATTGCCCAGGGCCAGGGGATTGACGCTGTCCTGGGTTTGCTCTCCCCACAGTACCTGCTAGATCAGACAGACGTGCTGGTGGTAGGGGTCCTAGGTCTCCAAGGAACAGGCAAGTCAATGGTCATGTCACTGCTGTCGGCCAACACTCCCGAGGAGGACCAGAGGTGAGGTGGGAGGGGCAGCACCTGGGTCCAGAGCTTGGGTACCAGCTGCTCCTGTGTCCCCAATACTAGGCCTGCTCTGCCCGCTGCTGTGGATGGCTGGCAAGCTGGGCCCGTACCCTGGGCTCACCCCTGCCCTTGCCCATGCCACCCACAAAGTCACCTGTCACAGAAATTCCCCAGGAGAGAGCTCAGACCTGAATCAGGGCAACCAGGGCTCAAAGCCCACCTCTGACACTCCCTGGGGCAGGTTTCTGAGCCTCAAGTGTCCTTGTCTGCAAAATGGGAAGATTTGTCCCTCTGGTGTCTACTTCCTGGGAAGTGAAACCCTTAACAGATGTGACGTACAAAGTTCATGTCAGGTGGTCATCAAAGGGTGAACTTTCTCCCACAGCCTGGACCATTGCCATGATCTGAGGGCTTCCCCCTCCCACCCAGGTTCATCCCTCTTCTGCTCAGAGACCTTCTGAGACTCCCAGTTGTTCATTAAACACCTACTGTGTGCAGTCGCCCTGCTGGCTACTGGAGATACAGAAAGAGAATTGAAGCAGTTCCTGGCCAAGACCCTCCCTCATTTCATTCTCCCTCTCTCCCTCTCCCCCCACCCCTTTGTATCTCTCTGTCTCTCCTTCCCCCATCTCTGTCTCTCTCCATCTCTCCATCGTCTCTTGTCTCTCTCTCTGTCTCTCTGCTCCAGCTGCACTGGCCTGCTCACCCCCTTCCCCTCCTGCCTCTGTCTACGATGTCCTTCCTTCCCCTCTTTGCCTGTCAAACCTGCCCGTGTCTTCAGGCCCCTCTCTGATGCCGCCTCTTCCAAGAAGCCATCCCCGATCCCATCTGGGCCCTGGCCCCGAGCATTTTCCCTGCTCTCAGTGACGTACAGTGTCCTGTGGTTCTGGCTCGGCCTCGCCTTGCCACTGGCCTGAGCTGTTTTTCTCAGTACAGTCCCCTGGGATGGCACACAGTAGGCATTTAATAGATGTTCCTTGAACTAACAGAAGGAGGACTGGTATGCAGGAAGGACCAATGAGGGAGCCAGCATGGATCTGAGCCCTGACATTTCCTTGGGCCCCACCCCTTTGGAGTTGGTCTGTACGAGCAGAGGTGGGGATGCTGTCTCCCAAAGGCCCCTCTGAAATGGCTCAAGTGTCCCTTAGGAAAAAAGAGAAGGACTCACTCCTGGGTCCCAGAGAGAGTCAGAAGAGAGGAGTTCTGATTGGGAGATGTTAGTGGCCCGGTGAGGTCATCTCTTGGCTCCCACGCCCTCCCGGGGATAGGTTCCTGAGGCAGGTCCCCCACCTCCTGCTGCACCTCAGGCCAACCTTTAATGGCCGTACATGAGATAGGAGCCCCCAACCCTGGTGGGGTCGCTTCTCTTTGAGGAGAAGGAGAGCTCAGATCTCAGGGGAGGACAGAGTCCCAGCAGAGTACCATGAGAAGAGCTGAGGGCGACAGGGTCTGCAGCAGGCTCGTCACCCTCTCACGTGGCACTTGTGGTCCCCTAGGAGCCCCAGCTCTTTAGAAGGGCTGCTCCCTGCCTGGACCGACCTCCCTCGGCACCCAGCAGGCATTCGTCTCTCTTGAATTTCCTTTTCATCGGTCTGGCCCAGTGTCATAGCTGGTTCTCTAGCCCTTGCTCAAAGACCTTACGGCAGGGGTGCCTAGAAGCCTCTCATTGGATCCCCCTACATTTACATGCTTTGCCCTCATTATCTCATTGAGCCTCACAGTGACCCTGACCCAAATGTCAGCCCGGTTACCCCCATTTTACAGATGAGGAACCAGACTCAGAGGTCAAAGGGCCTGATTGCCCAAGGTCACATGGAGTGAGTAGGTTTCAGAAACAAGATGGAAGCCAGGCTGGCACTGCCCACCACGCTTCCCTGCCCCCCCCCCCCATTGTTGCTCAAGCTGCCCTGCAGAGGACTGCCCTAGTTCTGGGTCTGCACTTGATTTGCCTTCCATCTGGGACTAGGTCACTGGCCAAACAGCCAAGCACAGATCCTTGGGGCAGCCCACTAGAGACCTTCCAAGCAACACCAGCCCCTTAGGGGAATGACTGCTCTTTGGTCTGACCCCTAGCCGAGGGAAAGTTGGCCCCATGGGGGACCAGGGAGGGATGAGAAGGAGGGCGCTAAGGAGTGTCTAATGGGAGGGAATCCGGTCATCGCCTCCCCACAGAGCGTATGTGTTCCGAGCCCAGAGCGCTGAGATGAAGGAGCGTGGAGGCAACCAGACCAGCGGCATTGACTTCTTCATCACCCAGGAGCGAATTGTCTTCCTGGACACCCAGGTAGGGCCCGCACCGGCCTGTGTCTCCAGCCCGAGTCAGTGGATGTGCAGAAAAGGGAGGATGTCTACAGTGTGCCCTGAAACAGTCGGTTCATTTGTCCAGTCTCTGTCCACCACCCCCTCAAGGTCAGTCTGACCATTTATCAGAGTCAGCCTCAGCAGCTGTCAGGCCCAAAAGGAAAGTCCCTGACAACTGGTCCTCCAGCCCTCTTCAGGCAGCGCACACTGCCCAGCTCCCCGCTCTGCCTTCAGGGGCCAGGCCACACAAGGCTAATGCATCCTCCACCCGGCAGCCCCTCAGACCCTCAAACCCAGCTTATGTGTCCTCAGCATCCCTCATCTGCAGACCAGGTCCTCAAACGTAGCCCCCAGACAGAAGGCAGCGGGGCAGTGGAGTGAGGGCCGGCCAGGGGACAGAGGCCTCGGATGCCAGGCCTTCCTCCCCTTCCTGCAGCTCCTCCCACGCCCATCTCCCCCCTGTATGAGGCCCCCCCCATCCATTAAGGCCTTCTCTCACTAGCCTGACAGGCAGAGCCCAAGGTTAGGAGCCTGGAGGCCTGGTCGGGGCCACCCAAGGTGGTTATTGAGCATCCACTGTATGTATAGCTAGGGACAGGAGGTCAAGGGCAGCGCCGCCCTGGGCACAGCCCCTGTCCTCGGGCCAGCCCATTTCAGAGCTTTGAACCCTCCTTCTGCCGTGCTGGGTCCCTGAGACTCATTCCTCCTCCCCTAGCCTATCCTGAGCCCCTCCATTCTGGACCACCTCATCAACAACGACCGAAAATTGCCCCCAGAGTACAGCCTCCCCCACACTTACGTGGAGATGCAGGTGAGGGCCTGTGGGCTGGGGCACAGGGTATCCCAGGGGGAGGGAGGGGTGACCATGATCTAGCTGAGCACCTCCCGTCTTCCTCCAGTCTCTGCAGATTGCAGCTTTCCTCTTCACCGTCTGCCACGTGGTCATCGTGGTGCAGGACTGGTTCACTGACCTCAGTCTGTACCGGTGAGAGGGCTGGACCAGGAGGGAGGCAAGAGAGGGGGCTGGATGGGTGGGGGAGCCGCTGGATCTTGGCGTCAGAACGCCAGGTTCACATGCAGACTCAGATACTTCCTCTCTGTGCACCCATGGGCAAACCTGGGCCACGGCTTCCTCCTCTGTAAGAGCCGCTGAGGAACCACCGTGGAGTGGCTGGAGTGCTGGCCTTGGGGTTCAAAGCCTGCCTCAGACCCTCCCTAACTGCATGACCCCGGCAAAGCGCAGCGTCTCTGTCAGCCTCATCTGTAAAATGGGGGTAAGGACAGCCCCCCTCCAGGCTTGTCACATGGCTCAGACAAGGCAGCGTTCATCTGATCCGAATGGATTGGGTTCCATGGCCGACAGGGTCCCAAGACTGTCCCATTGTGAACCTCTCAGTGGCCAGGAGAGGAAGGAGCTGCCCTTGGGTGCTGTGGGGTCTGTGTGGCCCCAGGCAGGGCAACCAGCCTCTCTGCTCTGCCCCCCACTCAGGTTTCTGCAGACAGCAGAGATGGTGAAGCCTTCTACCCCCTCCCCTAGCCACGAGGCCAGCAGCTCGTCAGGCTCAGATGAGGGCACAGAGTACTACCCCCACCTGGGTGAGGCCACAGCATGTGAGGAGGCAAGGGATGGGAGGGCGGCCACTTCTGCTCAGGCCAGGGTCTCACCCAACACTCCCCACAGTTTTCCTGCAGAACAAGGCCCGGCGCGAGGACTTCTGCCCCCAGAAGCTTCGGCAGATGCATCTGGTGATTGATCAGCTGATGGCCCATTCCCACCTTCGTTACAAGGGTAAGGGGCCACCCCGGGCCTGCCCTGGAGCCACCTTAGCCCCACCATGCTCTTACCCAGGTTGTATCTCCCCTTCCCAGGTACTCTGTCCATGCTGCAATGCAACATCTTCCCGGGCCTGCCCCCCGACTTCCTGGACTCAGAGGTGAACCTCTTCCTAGTGCCCTTCATGGACACTGAAGGGGACAGCGAGAGCCTGCCCCGAGCAGGTACTAGCAGTGGGGAGCCCTGGGCTGAGGGTGGAGCTGAGTCCTGCCCTGCCTGAGCAAAGGCGAATGAGGGGCTACCATCCTGCAGAGGTGGCTGCCTGAGGAGGTGGGCACTGGAAGGTCCCCTGGAGCAGAAGGGCAGAGGCACCTGGGCCAAGGCTCTCAATTTTTCCTCCCTGATCCCCAGGCCCAGGCTCCAGCCCACTCTTTTCCCTTCTCCCTGGCTACCGAGGCCACCCCAGCTTCCAGTCCCTAGTGACCAAACTCCGCAGCCAGGTGATGTCCATGGCGCGGCCACAGCTCTCGCACACCATCCTCACCGAGAAGAACTGGTACGGCCGGGAAAGGAGGGAGGGCTCCTGCCAGCTGGCGGCAGCATGTCCCATGGGCAGTGGTGTGGGCACCGTAGGCCAGGGAGCTTGCTTTGCACCCTTGACAAAATTTGAGAACATAGAAAAATGTTAAAATGCTGGTTTGGACACATTTAAAAGGAGAGGCAATGATCGCTTAGCCACCCTAGCCTGCTCTAGAGCAGGGCAGGGGAAGGTGATGTGACCCTCCTCCCCCTCTGCCTACATGAACATGCCAGATGGGGAAAGTGGTGCCCCCCCGCCCAAGCCATCCTGGTGGACAGTTGGCCCTGGTGCAGTGGGAGACCCAGAAACAGTCCGACTGGACCCAAATGATGGTCATTAATGGTTTGTGTTGAACCTGGAAGGAGGCTTCCAGTGGAGTGCCCAAGGATCCTTCCTTTTCCTCAGCACCATGTTTATCAGTGACTGGGATGTGAGTTTAGAAAACACAGGTGTGTGAGAGAAGCCTTCTAGCCCAATGGCCAGGGATCAGGCTAGAGCATCGTTAGACTGTCTAATAAGGAATGTGAGAGAGAGAAGGGTAAAGAGAGTCCCATGTGGGGTCTGAGGAATCACCAGCATCTGCACACATGCACATCAACGTGTATGCACACACAGACTGTGAATACATGCATGCCCATGCACATCCCCACATGACCGTGCACGTACACACACACGGGGTAGGGAAGGCTTAGCCAAACCGCTGTCAATGTCCTATAGATCTGGAGGCTCAGGCTCAGTATGAGCTCCAGGGTTCTCTCTCAGGCAACATAGGGCGGCAGTGAGCCGGGCCAAGGGGCTACAGTGCCATCTGCTCTAGTCAGCCTGTGTTGGCTGGCCATGTCTTTTTGGAGGGACTTTGGAGGGACTAGAACCCATGATCTTGGGCCAGCTGACAGTGCAGAAGCCTCAAGGGCCCTATGTGTGCAGCAGAGAGAGGAAGGGCAGGGAGACCCATGGGGGCAACAGCCCCAAGCAAGCAGGAGGGCCCCAGAGGCCAGCTTGTGTGCAGCTGGTGGACTGCTGTCCAGGCCTCTTTTCTCTGTCATCTCTGCCGTGCCTCTGTCCCAAGGCTACAGGGAAGGACCTTGTGGGAAAACAGACAAACCTTTGTTTCTAAGGGATGCTCCCCCTCAGCTCTCCTCTGAGATCCCTCAGCTCAACTTTTCAGCTGGTGGTTCACCAGACTCTTCACCAACTACTCTGTAGGCCATCAGGACTTTCAGAACCCTGGATGGTTCCCAGAGGGCTTTCCTTGGCCCCTTTAAGTGCATCAGCCACCCTATGAGGTAGCCCAGTTCACAGATGAGGAAACTGAGACTTGAAGCTCACTGACTTCCCAGGAAGATCCCTGGGCCTCAGTTTCCCCATTTGCACAATGTTAGGTATGATCCAGCTGCCGTGTATGCTCCCCTCTGGCTCTGGAGATGCTCTGGAAGGTTCCCCCAACTGGTGTTCTCTGATAAGCTCTCCCCTGCCTGATGCTTGATGCCTGTCCCTCCCCTCTGCCTAGGTTCCACTATGCTGCCCGGATCTGGGATGGGGTCAAGAAGTCCTCTGCTCTGGCCGAGTACAGCCGCCTGCTAGCGTGAACGTGTGCGATGAGGGTGGCATGCAGGGCTTCCTAAGTTCCCAGGAGGACAGTGGGTCCCTCCTTTCCCCCACCTCCAGCTGCCGTGTGTGAGGATGAGCACACCAGGCACCCCCCAGGGCACAGACAGCAGCAGCAGCAGGAGAGCCAGGGGGGATTCAGCTGCTCAGAAGACACGGGGGCAGTGGAAGGTTCTCAGGGGTTGGTGGAGCCTGGGGCTCATCTATCCCCACAGATGGAGGGAGGAAGGTGGCCAATTTCCAAGACCAAGCTAGAAGTGGGGCCCCTCTCCCAGCCCCTGTTCTCAGGATGGACAACTAGACAAGGTGGGGAGCTCTGAGCTCCCGTCTGCCGAGTCTTGTCCCTGTGATGGCCAGGGCCAGTGATGCCCCTGTCCTCGAGGGCTCCTATTCTGGGTCAGATCTGTTGGTTAATAAAGGTGGTCACACAGCACTGTGTAGGCTTCTTATTCCAAGACACCATCTTCTTCACCTTGTCCGGTGGGAGACCCGGCCTGGACTGGAGAGGGCTCGTCAGCTTCTGTCTGTCTGCCTGCCTGCCTTCATCCCCAGGCCGGCAGCAGGTCAGACGGCCCCCAGGGGAGGGAGGAAGGGTTCAGGGCCTTCTGTATGCAGATAGCCACATGCTGCTCAGCACACAGCTGGTGCCTAATAAATGTTCGTGGAATTGAATTGTTACTCGTATAGACAAGTCAGCTCAGCAGTATCTTTGGTTATACCAAATCATATCGTTATAGACAAGTGAATAGTGAATTTGAGTAGCTTTGGTGTTTGTTGAGGTAGATGCTAGTAAGTTCTTCACGTGTGTCTTGGGTATTGATGCATGCATTGTGTTGCTTACAGAAATTAGAAGGGTAAATATATAGATTTTCCAGGTATTAGGAATTAATGCATCAATTATGAAATAAACACATTAGATATAGCCAGACAAAGACAGGAGCTGTCATTGCCATGTGGACTGATTATTATAACTGGTGTGTGTGTGTGGGATGTGTTACTGTCCGTTACAACACTGCCCACCAATACACCCGAGAATGTTTTCAGTGGGGCTTGAGGGAGCTTTTCTCCCAGGGACACCAGGTCCTACCTGAGAGGGAACAGGAGAAGGCGCCATGAGCCTAGTGATTCCGGTGTCCCCTAAGAGGGTGCTGGACTAGCTCCCCTAATATCTCTGATCTCCGAGATTGCGGTTTGGGTTTCTTAGGTTCAAGCCAATTTCCTCATTGCTGACTCTTAAAGGGGAAAGTGACCCCAAGCTTGTACCTGCAGGCTCGTCCCCTTCCCACCACCTTAGTTACACAAAAGTGCATCACAAGCAAGCCCGTTTGTCAGCCCAGATGACAACTAGAAGTTGGGAGATTTATCCAGAGTGGGATACGGCAGACAATGCACAGAATGAGTGACCTCTCTGTCTGGGAGCACAATCTCACCCCACCCACCTCTGAGGAAATTTCCCAAAGTCTCTAGAGGGGCAAACTGGCAAGCAGAGATGTAGAGATTCAGCCTCTCAACATGTCCATTTCCCAAAGCCTTTCCTCCATTGGAGGCAGCTGATAGCACAACGGGTAGAACACCGGGCCTAGAATCGGGAGGATCTGAGTAAGAATGTGGTCTCAAAACCTGGCCATGTGACCCTAGGCAAGTCATTTACCCTCTGCCCCAACTTCCTCAACTACAAAATGGAGATAATAGAATCTCCCTCCTAGGCTGTTGTGAGGATTAACTAAGAATATTTGTTTAAAAAAAAAAAAGTGATTAGTGCAGTGCTTGGCACGTAGTAGGTGCTTCATAAATGTGTATTTTCTTTTCTCTTCCCATTCTCTCAGAGTCTGGAACCACATGTGCCTCCCTGGAGGTAGAAACAAAGAATAGCTTCCCTCCAGAGCTCTCAAACCATTTCCACCCTTCACGCAGGCAAAAGAAAGTTATTGTTCCACCAATTGAGAGTCACACCTGAGGAGCACCATGTGGATGGGTGGATGGGTGGATGGGTGGATGGGTGGATGCGTGGATGGGTGGATGGGTGGATGGAAGAATGGATAGGTAGATTGAAAGATGAAAGTAAGATGACCTTGAGAGTCTTAACTCTAATTGATGCAATGATTGACTATGTCTCCAGAGGACCTAGGACAAAAGAAAGTTAGCAACCTCCTGATATGCACACACAAGACTAGAGAGATGCAGTATGTCAGTGGATACCAAGCCAGCCTCAGAGTCGAGACCTAGGTTTAAATCCCTCCTCTGACATGATGACTATGTGACCCTGGGTAAATCACTTTTTCATGCCCGAGGCAGCTCTCTGGGGCTCTACGGAAGAGCTGATCAGCTTCCAGCCCCTCCCTAGCCCCACACAGATCCCTGACACACTGGGACCACTCCAAAGGGGACCCTCTGGATAATTGACAGCCTACATTCTTCCACCCATCCCAGGGAATCTGAATCCCTGGTTCCTGTTGCTCTAATTCCATTCTCCATCCACCACTAACCACTCCCTTGTTCCCATTCTGCTCAACCCAAGATCCCCAAACTCCTGTTCTCAAGCTGCCTGGTCCACTGTGCCCTCTGATGGCTGTTCCATGGGTAGCAAACCCTTTGCATTCTTGCTCTCTGCATCTCGTTGCCCTCTGTGACCCAGTTTCCCCCTGATGGCATGACTTCCCTCTCTACCCCACCCCAGTAGACTAGTCATGGTGGGGCAGTTGGAGTACTCCTTGCTTCCCATTACCATTCCCAAACACTACTTCTACCAACATCATTAACCTCTCGACCTTTGAGGTTCATTTAATTCTTATTTATCACCCAATCAATAATCATGGAGCTGTTGTCCAAAGGATATCCTTCCTTGATGAGTGCCTGCTCAGTCTTTCTCTTTTCCCCAAGTCCCCTCATCCTAGGGGGCTTCAACATGCATATGGATATTCCCTCAAATACCCAAACCTTCAAAATCCTCCACTTACTCATTGCCCATGACCTACACCAGGGCACACACAGAGATGATTGTAGCCTTCATCTCCCTATCACCCACACATGTTCCACCTCCATGTTCATGAATTCCAAAATTCCTTTATCTGATTACAATCTTGTCATTCCACTTCTCCCTCCACAACTCCAAGCACTGTTTGTCCTTGCTATAACCTCTAATCCCACTCCCCATATGCCCCTCAGTTCTTTCCCAGCCATGCCCCCTGCACTGACTGTACTCTCTTCCCTTCCCCATCTTGAGCCCCTTGTGAACCAGTTCAGCTGTGCACTGTGGTTCTCTCAAGTTCCCCCCACCTCTGCCCCTTGCCCTTATCCCTTTGAAAAATCTTCCAAACCCCAACCCTGGATTATTCCCACATTCTACTGCCTTCATTTCAATTCACATGCTGCTGGACTAGACTGGAGAAAGACATTCAACTGTGCCGACTCAAAGGATCTCAACTGGACCCTCACTGCTGCAAGGCAATTCTTTTACAAATCCCTGAGCATTTGTAAATTGGCAGCTAGGTGGTGCCATAGTGCATAGAGCACTGGGTTTAGAATCAAGAAGACTCATCAACCTCAGCCGCTTACTACCCGTGTGGGCAAGTCACTTAACCCTGTTTGCCTCAGTTTCTCCATCTGTCAAATGAGCTGGAGAAGGTAATGGCAAACCACTCTAGTATCTTGCCAAGAAACCAAAAATGAGGTCACAAAGAGCCAGACACGAAGAAACAAAACTGAACCAAATGAACAAGACGTTTCCCTATCTACCCTCCAAGTGACTCTTCCAAGCCTTTTCATCCCTCCTCACATCTCCCATTGCTGCCTCTTCCCTCACCCTTTCCGAGGAGGACTTTGCCTAATATTTTGCTAAGAGCTCCCTCTTCTGCCCTGTTCCTCATTTCACATCACTCAGATATCTTCTGCCACTATCTCTTTCTTTATCCCTGTCTCATAGGGAGAGATGGTCCTTCTTGCCAAGGCATGATGCCTTTACATGCACGGGATCCCATTCCATCCTGTTTCCTCCAACAAACTTCCCCCTCTTTTCTTCAGTCTTTCCCTGTCCGTTGACTATCCATTGACTGCTTCCCGATGTTCTATAAACAGATTCATATCTCCCCCAATCCTCAAAAAAAAAATCCCTCACTTGACCTGTATGTCCACCATAATTATTGTCCTATATGTCTCCTCACTTTGGTGGCTAAACTCCTGGAGAAAGCTGTCTTCTCTTTCCTCTCATCTCACTCCCTTCTTAACTCTTTGCAGTCTGGCTTCTGACTTCATCATTCTTCTACTTCTCTCTAAAGTTACCATTATCTCTTCATTGCCAAATCCAATGGCCTTGCTCATCCTTCTCGCCCTCTCTGCAGCCTCTAACAATGTTGATCACCCTCCTCTCGACAGATATTGCTTTCTCCTGGTTCTCCCCTGCTCCCTGTCTAGCCACCCCTCTGCCTCCTTTGCCCAATCTCCACCCAAGTCACACCCACCCGATAACCATGAGTGTCTCACAAGGCTCTATCCTGACCCCTATGATCCTCTCCCTCTATGTGTTTTCACATAGTGATATCATCAAGCACCAGGGTTTCAATTATCTCTACACGAATAACTTAGATCTACTTAGCTCTGACCTCTCTGTGAACCTCGTCTCCTACCTCCAATTGCCTTTCAGGTATCTCAAACTGGATCTCCTCTAGACGTCCTCAATTCAACACATCCCAAATAGGACTTATCTTTTCCCCAAAACCTTCTCTTCCTCACTTCTCTTTTACCGCCCCAGGCAGCACGAGTCCCTCAGACTCACGACTGGGGCACCATCCTCGATTCCTCACTCCCATCTCCCATATCTGGTCAGTGGTCATGTCCTGTCCTTTCCACTCTCACAATATGTCTATACGCCGCCTTCTCCGACACCATCACCATCTTGGTACAGGCTCTCTCCCTCCCACCTGGACTGTTGAAGTAGCTTCTGGGGGTCTGCCTGCCCCAAGTTTCTCCCCTCTCCAGCCCATGTTCCACCCAGCTGTCAAAGTGCTCTTCCTGAAGAGCCCTCATATGCAGGAACTCAAGGGGCCTCATTCTATCATTTCCAAATATAAAATCTTCTCTTTGTCTTTCCAAATCCTTCATAACCTGGCCCTTCCTACCTTTCCAGTCGTCCTCCGCCTTACAATCATGCCCATCCTATCTCTGTGATTCACAGATTGTCTTCCTTGCTGTTGGTATTTTGGGGTTTTATTTTGTTTGGGGTTTTTTTTATACAATACTTCATATCCTAACTCCAAGGATATGGACTGGCTGTTCTTTAGGCCTGCAATGCTCTCCTTCCTCATCTCCACCTCCTTGCTTCTCTGGTTAACTAACTAACTAACTAACATCCCACCTTCAACCTTTCCTAGTTAGGTCCTGCCGTAGATAAAGCACTGGCCCTGGAGGTCAGGAGGACCTAAGTTCAAATCCATTTTCAGACATTTACTAGATATGTGATCCTGGGCGAGTCACTTAACCCCATTGCCTCAGAAAGGAAAAATAAAACCCTTTCCCCAGTTCCCGTCAATCTTAGCGTCTTTGCTCTAAACCTGCCCCCCCCACCCCCCCCACCCCACGGATCTAACCTGTTTATACACAGGTGTTTGCCCCTAATGACCCCCGTGCTTAGCATGGCGCCTGGCACAAGTAGGTATTTAGTAAATGCTTGATGACTGACTAAGCGATTCATATTGGAAGAGGGTGATTCATCACAGGGAGCTCCCCATACCTAAGATATCATGACTGCACAGAAAGCAAGAAACTCTAGGCAAGTAAATACGATGTCTCACACAGGCAAGTGAATACAGTATCTTCCTACTATGGGAGTAAATTACACCTATCCACTAGCAGTGAGCTCTTGTTGAGTTGTTTCAATCCTGTCCAACTCTCCGTGACCCCAGTTGGAATTTTCTTGGCAGAGATACTGGAGTGGTTTGCCATTTCCTTCTCCAGCTCATTTCACAGATGAGGAAACTGAGGCAAACAGGGTTAAGTGACTTGCCCAGGGTCACACAGCCAGAGTCTAAGGCTGGATTTGAACTGATGTCCCCCTGACTCCAGCTGGGAACTCTATCCACTACACGACCTAAATGCCCGAGCAATGAACACATTTTAAAATATATTTTATCTTTTCCCAATTACATGAAAAGATAGTTTTTTAACATTCATTTTTTAAAACAATTGATTTTCTAAATTTTTTCCCTCCTCCCTCCCTGAGACAGGAAGCAATTTGATACAGGTCACGCAAACACATCTGCTCTTGAAAACCCCTCATGTGAACTGATTAACACAGTACCTTCAGTCATTGTGAGTAAAAGACGTCCTATCTATGACCAATTCTGTTCATTCCAGAGTCGTGGGACTGATGCCACCTCTTGGTGAAGAGGCAGTCTTGGCTTGCTTATAGCTCCTTCCGTGGAGCCCAGGCTGGTCCAGGTCCTCCCGAGCTAGAGGGGCTTGGAAGCCAGCCCCCACCAAGACAGGCTGGCTCCCCATCATCCAAGGGCCAACCTCACAGAGGGGAGAAGCTGGTCCCAAAAGTCTCAGATTCGGAGAGACGCCTGCTTTGGCCCCATCACCGGACATGGTCTCTCATCAGGGGAGGGAGGACCAAAGTGGGGTGAGCTTACGAATCATTTAATATAGGCAAATAAACCCAGTAGCCTGGGTGATGATACATTGATAGCGTGAGAGGCAACGTGGCATGGATAGACAGCCAGCCTGGTTGCAGGGAGATCTGGGTTCAAATCCTGCCTCTCCCTGGAAGACCCTGAACAGCTAGGGGTGTAGTGGATACAGCAACAGGTCTGGAGTCAGGAAGACCCGAATTCAAATTCAGCCTCAGACACTTGCCAGCAATGTGAATCTGGGCAAGACCCATAATCTTTCTGTCAGTTTTCTCATCTGTAAAGTGGGGGCATGAGAGCACTGACCTCCCAGGGTTGTTTTGAGGATTCAATGAGACATCTTAGTAAAACACTTTGTCAGACTTAAAGTGCTATATAAAAGCTAGTTATGATTGTCGTGGTTGTTGTGGTCGTCGTATCGATTAACCCTTCAGTGACCTGACTACTTTTTAAAGCTGATTTGCAGAGAAGGAGGGATGATCTGTATTTGTGGAGCAAATTTCTTCCTACCCCAGTGAAATCGGGTCTGAAGCCCCACCCTCCCCCCAAAAAAACATACATTACAAATTATATGCTAAGAATTTTATTTTCCTTTTTTTACACTTAATTTCATACGTTAAGAGCCCACGCCTGTCGCCCCTGCCACTGGGAGGGTTGAGGCAGGTGGACTGCTTGAGGTCAACTGAATGCCCCACAGGTGTCTACCCTAAGTCCGGCACCAACATGGTGAGCTCTGCCCTGAAGAAGGGTGAACCATCCTAGGTCAGAAAGAGCGCAGATTAAAACTCCAGGGCTTGGGGCGGCCAGGTGGTGCAGTGAATAGAGCACTAGCCCTGAAGTCAGGAGGACCTGAGTTCAAATCTGACCTCAGACACTTAGCACGTACTAGCCGTGTGACCTTGGGCAAGTCACTTAACTCCAATTGCCCTGCCCTCCAAAAAAGTTAAAAAAAAAAAATCAGGGCTGCTCAGTGGTGGAGTCCAGCCGTGAGTGGCCAGGGTGCTTCCAGTCAGGGTGAGGACAAAGACACAGTTTAAAACAATAACACATCTGTTAGTAAACCACTCCACAGGTAAAGATGACACTTTTCACGGTGGCACGGAAAGGGCAGGAGACTTGGCATCAGTAGAGACCCACGTTGGCCTCCGGCCCCTGCCCCATTTCAGTGGCATAGCAATAACAGCAGCAATAAACACCGATAACAGCAGGGGCGTTTCCATAGCACTTCCAAGGCACTTCACACACACTGTTTCATTTAAGTCCTGTAAGGTAGGTGCTATTACTACCTCCATTTTACAGATACAGAATCTGAGGCAGAGACAATGAGCAATTTGCTCACCCTCCTTGATGTGTCCAGATAACAATGCCTGCTCGTCCTTGTGGTTGTTGTCCAGTGATTTCAGACTCTCTGTGACCCCATTTGGGGTTTTCTTGGCAGAGATACTGGAGGGGTTTGTCATTTCTTTCTCCAGCTCATTTTTCTCATGAGGAAACTGAGGCAGATACAGTTAAGTGATTTGTCCAGGGTCACACAGCTAGTAAGTGTCTGGGGCTGAATTTGAACTCAGGTCTTCCTGACTCCAGGCCTGGTGCTCTATTCACTATAGCGCCACCTAGCTGCCCTGAGTTATCCTTATGCAAGATTATGATTTTTCTTCACAATTCCTCTCCAGAGGATCACCTTGACATGCCAAATGGATGACCGTCCTATTGTTCGTTCTTCGTTTTGTGGATATCATTGCAGTGCTAAGAGCACTGGGCCTGGAGTCAAGAAGACCTGAGTTCAAATCCAGCCTCAGATACATGCTAACTGTGTGACCCTGGACAAGTCACTTAACCTCAGTTTCCTCATCTGTAAAATCAGGCAATAATAGAACCAACCTCCCAGGATTGTTGTGAGGATCAAATGAGAAATCTGCAAAGGGCTTAGCACAATGCTAGGCACAAAGTAGGTGTTTAGTAAATGCCGGTCCCTTCCCCTTATGTGGCAATATTATTGATAGGGAGCACATACAGTGCTTTACATTGGTCATCTCCTTTGATCCTCCCTCGGCCCCCATGCCTGCGATCCTGTGATCAGTTACCCAGGCTCTTGCCCCGTGACCAGCCCCACCTTCTCCACAAGCTTCTCTTTCTCTGATGAAACAAACCTTCTTCACCACTTCCCTTGGGCAATCCTTGTCTGGTACCAGGTGGTGTTGTAAGCCAGCCTCACCACTGCATAGCTTCTTCCTTTCCCACTGAGTGACCCCTGAATTTGAGTCACTCCTTGGGTTTCCCAGGACACAACCACACGACATCACCAGAAGACCGTTGTTTTAAAAAAAGAAAAATCATGGTCCCTTGTTTCCAGCATGAGCCTGGGGCCGTGAACAACACTGCCCAGTTTCCCAGAGACAAGCCAGCCCAGCTTCCTCTTACTGGTCTGTTCTGGGCCCGTGTTCCACGGAGGCACCAGAGGAGTTGTCCATGAAAAATCTCATCTCTGACCAGCAGGCTTTTTCCTGGTGAGGACTGTCAGACTTCTGAGTGCTACCAGTGGTCAGTGGTCAGCATTCTAGGGCTCATAGCACATGGTCTGGTGTCCTCGGCCAACACGGGCCAAGCCCTCCTTTGGGAATCCCTCTACGTGGATGCTGAGTATGGGGAGCAGGCTAGGGGATGAGTGAGGGAGAGTTCCAGGTGTATGCGCAGCATCCAGAGGGCCACAGTGTGGAGCCAGCAGGACCTAGGCCTTCTTGTCTCCATCAGGCTGGGATTAGGGAGTTGAGCTTGGCCTCCCTGTTCTCATTCACATCCTTTACAGCCTGCCTGATCTGGTGCTTGTAAGCTGGGACGCCCACCATGACGACCAGGGGGCTGTTGTTGTCTGTAGGCTTCATCATGGGAGACTCTTGATGATATCATAATCAAACTTGCTTCCCCTAGAGGACTTGGGCTGTCCTCAAAGCTGAAGTGTCTTGGGGCACTGGAACATGAGGGATTTGGGGATTTTCTTTTTTTTTTTTTAATAATAACAACAGCCAGCATTAATATAGGATCTACTTACTAGCCGTGTGACCTTGAGCAAGTCATTTAACCCCAATTGCCCTACCTTTCCCCCTCCAAAAAGCAAATACATATATATATATATAGCATCTACTAGGCACTGTGTTAATATTATCTCATTTGATCCTCACAACAAACAATCCTGGGAGTAGGTGCTATGATTATCCCATCTTACAGATGAGGAAACTGGAGCAAACAGAGATGATGTGACTTGTCCAAGGTCACACAGCCGGTAAGTGTCTGAGGCTGGATTTGAACTCCGCTTCCGGACTATATGCCCAACGCCCTGTACACTGAGCTCCCTCAGGCACCCACGCTTCCAACACTGAATTGGCCTTTGGGGCCTTTAACTTGCTTTCTGTCTCAGGGGTTTCTTAATTCACATTTTCATATCCTCTCGGGGGAAGAGGAATTCCTTTTCCCTGTGGATTCTGGACATCTCCTAAGACAGTGGCCCATGCTTTTAGTAAGCATACACCCACATACATCCTTTGTTTCATGCCTCCTTCAATATTAATATTTTAAAATAATTAGCACAGAGTAAAATGAACTGAACCAGGAGAGCTCTGCACCCAGTAAGAGCAACACTGTGCAGTGACCAGCTCTGATAGACTTAGCTCTTCTCAGCAATGCAAGGATCTAAGCCAACTCCAAAAGAATCACGATGGGAGATGGCACCAGATCCAGGGAAAGAACCAAGGAGTCTGAATGCAGATCAGAGCAGACTATCTCCACTTTTTGGTTGTTTTTTTTCTTTCTCATGGTATTTCCTTTTTGTTCTGTTTCTTCTTTCACAACGTGACCAATGTGGAAATATGTTTAACATGATTGCACATGTATAACCTATATCTGATTGCTTACCATCTTGGGGAGGGGCAGGGGAGGGGAGAGAGAAAAATCTGAAGCTCAAAATCTTATTTTAAAAAAAAATGAATGTTGAAAACTATCTCCACATGTAATTGGAAAAAATAAACTACTATTTCTCAATAACAATAATAATAATTAGCATAAAACCCCTCCCTTGGGGAGCAGGAACCCATTATCTCTCTTGCTAAAGTACTCCAAAGTCTAAACCTGACTCTTCGCCACCACTGATCCCAGCTCTGCTCTCCAGACCGAGGAGAATGAGTCTCAGAAACCATCATGACGTGACATGGCTTCAAACATTGATGACGGCCCTTTTCCTTTAGTGGGAATACTTTAGTCTCTTCTCCCAAGATGGGCATCCCCTGTTCTCTGAGTGAATCTGTGTATGGCCTGGTCATACCGGAGCCATTCTGTTCCTCACTGTCCTTCCTTGGTCAGTCTGGTCACTCAGCCTCTTGTCCTTGACCTGGCCTAGGCTGTCTAGCCTCCCAAACCAGACCCCAATACCTCCCTGTAATCTGTCTGTAAGTCACTCAGTCTTCCCATATTAGTCCTTAAAACCAACCAACACTCTCAGCCCACCTTCTCACATCTGTCCATTACTCCTAAACCACTGTATGTGCCCTCCGCAAGTCTGTCCATCCTCACTAAAGCCCAGTCTCTCTATTCCACATTGTCTGACCATGTGACCCCTCTCCCAGGGCAGTCTGTCTTTACAGAAAAACGTCAGTCTCTCAGTCCCACAGTTGTGCCAAGTCAGCCCTCCTTGGCTGACCTCCCTCTGTTCTGTCCTCCCCACACACACACAGTTTCCCCCCAAGCAGTGATAAGCTGCTGGTTAAGCTATTTCCCCTTAGGCCCACCTCGTTGTCTCTTAAGTCAAGTCCTCCTCCGACCTGCCCATCTGGGTCCATCTTCCCAAAGAAGTCTGTCCATATCCCTTAAGTCAGTTCCTTTTCCATCCCCATCCTCTATCAGACTCCCTCTCCTCCTCAGACCCAGGTATCTTCCAGATGACTAAACCCCCTGAATTCATCTGTCTCTGACAACGAGTCCCTCTCTGAGCCCCCCCGCCCCAGTCTGTCAACTTCACTCCGTCCTCCCCTGTAAGCCTGTGACCATGTCTACACGCCATCTGTCCATGCCTCTACACGTCAATCTGTCTGTCTGTCCAGACCTTCCCCTGGCACCAGAGGCAGTTTGGCAAAGTGTGAAAAGCAGAACCTTCAGAGCAGGAATCAGCATTTGAAGCTTCCTGCCTACGTAATCCTGGGCAAGCCATAGCTTCCCCGGGCCTCAGTTTCTCCATCTGTGAAATGAGGGGTTGACTCCAGTGACTTCTGAGTCCCCTCCAGTTCTATCCTGCCAGGCTCCCATGTCAGTCTGTCTGCCCACTCCCTCCTGGCCAGTCAATCCGTTTCTCCAGCCCCACTCCAGATTGGTCAGGCCCTCGCCAACCGCTTCCTTCATCCAGTTTCCTCAAATCAGTCTGCTGAGCTCCAATGTCACTCCATCCACCCTTTCAGGTGAGTCCATCCATCTCTCCAGTCCTTCCTTCCCGGGTCAATCAGCCCACGTGCCCGCCCTCTGTCCCCTCCTCAGCGCCTGCCATGTCAGCTCTCAGCTTGCTCAGCCCTTCTCTCCAGTCTGCCAGTTCCTTAATCTATCCTTCCAATTTCCCATTCTCTCCCCTACCTCTACCAATGAGTCTGTCTGTCCATTGCCTTCAGGCCAGTCTAGGGACCCAGTCCCCACTCTTAGTCAGTACATACCTTACCCCTTGGTCAATCCATTGAGCCTTCTGAGGCTAGTTGACTCACCTGCCCATTGCAATAAAGAGATGTCTGTCTCTCTACCCTGTTCAAGTCAGTTCATCTATCCATCCAGACCCCAGACTGATCAGTTCACCCCCTCTAAGTCACCCGGGCCATTTGCCCAGTGCCCACTGGCCCATCAGTTCATCTTCCACTTTTATCATCATCAGTTCATAGACCCAGCTCCTCCTCCAACCAGTCCATCAGTCCATCTCTCTGGCCAGTCAATCTGTCTGTCTATACCTCTCACCCTCACCCTCAAAGTAATCAATCTGCTTAATGCTCTTCCTTGGGCTCAGGGCAATTACTCCATCTATCCAACTTCCTGTCTATCTGTCCGTCTGTCTCTCTCCTCTGTCTGTCTATGTCTCTGTCTCTCTGTCTCTCTCTGTGTGTCTCTCTCTGTCTCTCTCCTCTGTCTGTCTCTCTCCCCTCCTCTCTTCCTCTCCCTTTCTGTCTCTCTGTCTCTTTTCTCTCTCTCCCTCCCTCCCTCCCTCTCTCTCTCTCTCTGTTCTCCCACTCTCTTCTCCTCCTCTCCCCCTCCCTCCCTCCCATTCTCCTCCTCTCCTCTTTGTCCCTCTCCCCCTTCCTTCCTCTTCTTTCTTTATAACATTTTCCTCATCTCACAGTCACTTTTCAACTTCTTTCAATCTGGATTTCACCTCTCTCCTCCATTGAAACTGTCTCCCAGATTGTCTCAGTGATTTCCTAATTCCTAAATCCTCACCTTCCTTCTTGTCTCAGAAGCCTTTTCAGCCAGTCAGTCCCCACTCCCTTTCCTGCTATCTTTCGCCTCCCTGGCTTGTGGACCACTGCTCCCTCCTGCTCCTCCTCATTGCCAGCTCCCCATCCCCCAGTCTCCTTGGTGGAATCATCTTCCTCAGCGATGGCCCCATCCAGGATTCTCTTTTCTCTCCCTTCTCATTTGTTCCCATGGGTTCTATTTTCATCTCCCCACAGATAACTCTCGACTCTTTCTCCCAAAACCCAGGTTGGCGTCCTGTTACATTTCAGAGTCAGTTTGTTCAAAACAGAGCTCACCAGATTTGCCTCCTGTCATCCCCATCTCTGTGCCTCCCCATCACCACCCTTCACAACTTCACCACCATCCAAGACATTCTCTTCCTCCTCATTCTGCCCCCATGTCTGATTAAGCCTCGAACAAACTCTTTCCCCTCTTTGACCCTTAGTTTCCCTATGTGTAAAATAAGATGGTCGGACTCATTGCCCTCTGGGTAAAATTACGGTGTAGGTCCATGGATCATTTGAGTTTGAGTTAGAAGATTATCTAGACCAGACCTTCCTCATTGCCCAACCCTCCCCCACCCCCACAGTCTTGCAAGGCTGAAGCCCTGAGACAGGAAGTGATCAGCGGTCACACAAACTTGGCTTTGCATAACCCACTCCCAACGCTTTCTGCTCATGAGTGCCCAGTGTCTGAGCCTTGCTCCCTCTCTGATCTATCCCAGGACCCCCACTGCCACATGCCCCCTCCAAAAACATCCGTCTACCATCCCATCAGCTCACAGCCCTGTCTTCTCTCTGCTTTGGGTGGCATTGATTGGTGCTGGTGGGTGAAATGAATATCATCTCTTTCCCCATTTCTGCCTGTGAGATCTTGAACAAGTAGATTCTCATCTCTGGTCTTCATTTGGAAAATAGATGACCAATACCAGCTCCCGATATTATGATCTCTGACCCAATGGGTCAGAGGGCAGGGTGAGGCTGCCCAAAGAGGCATCAGGAGGAAGAACGTCTAGATCTTGGAGGAGGGAAAGGGGGCAGGCACAGGGAGAAGAGAATTCAGCTCCTTGTTAGAAACAGCCTCCTGCCTTATGTAGCTGGCATAGCTCCTCAAGGGCATGGACGACTTCATTGTTATCTTTGTATCCCCTGTGACCACCTCGGTGCCTGGTACACACTAGGGGCTTAATTAATTGAAGCCATTACCCGAAAGTGGCATGAGCTGCTTCAGAATAACTCGACACCTTCTGAGGCTCCTTCTGGCTCTGGGGTCCTAGGTCTAAGATAGGAGATAAAAGTCCCTGAACAATTGGAGTTGTACCCAAGTGGGATAGACTGCCTGGGGAGGCAGTGGGCGCCTCTGGCTGGGGGTCTTTCAGTAGAGACTGGAGGGCCACTTGTCACATATGTTGGAGAACAGGCTACACACACACACACTGAAGCCTTCACAACTGGGAAAACCTGTGGAATTGTGTGTGTGTGTGTGTGTGTGTGTGTGTGTGTGTGTGTGTGATTCTAATGTCAGTGAGTAGTGAGTGCCCTCGTGAGAAGAGGTCTCAGGCAGAAGTGCAATGATTCCTTACAAAGCATGTCAAAGAGGGGAATTCAACTCAAGTCAGAGTTCAGATGGATGCCCACCAAGGTCCCTCCTCCTTGCCTTCAGAGTCTATGAGGGAGTACACTCCAGCGTGTAGAAGACTGAAGGGTGAGACCCGCACCTTCAAAAGCCAAGAATAAGAGCTATGTCTCTACCAGAGACACTGGGGCAGTGGATAGAGTTCCAGCTCTAAAGTCAGGAAGACCAAGAGTTCAAGCCTCATCCCCAGCACACACCATCTCTGAGTCCATGGGCGGGCCATAACGTCCCTGTGCCTCCATGCAGTGCTCTAAGCCTATGTATTGAGGAATTAACCATTTGCTTCCCCAAGGAAGTTGCCACATAGGAAGCTCCCTACGCTGATGAAATCCTAGTCCGAACAACCACAAAATTAAAAAAATTCAGTGTTATTTATCAGGTTGGTGGCTTTTCCCCTGCTGGACTACGGACTTGGTTATTGCTGGGGCACAGGTCCTCTGCATTCAGTATCTCCCCCAGTGTTCTATATGCAGTTCGTGTTTAGCAAACGTTTGCTGAGGGAGTGAATAAAAGGCACCTCCCGAGGCCCCACTGAATTTTGTAGAGTCTGACAAGATAAGGATCGTAAATAACCACAAACAACCAGGTTACTCAAGACTTGAGAGTTTTTGGCACCCCCAGCCCCAGCCCAGCCCAAACATACGCAGATGTGGGCAGGGGTCTCTCCCCAACAGCAGGCCCGCCCAAAGCAGT
The DNA here is from genome assembly GCA_028646515.1 of Pseudochirops corinnae. NCBI lineage: Eukaryota > Metazoa > Chordata > Mammalia > Diprotodontia > Pseudocheiridae > Pseudochirops > Pseudochirops corinnae. Next base: position 24,792,404 of record CM053588.1, read on the forward strand.
GGAGGGCAGGGCTACCTGCCCTTTGGAAAGGGCTGCCTCAACACCTTCTGTGCATCCTTGGCAGCCCTGTCTAGGTAGGCCCTGAGCATTTGGTAGACAGTGGCGAAGGAGAGGCTGCAGGAGGCCAGGACCCCCAGGACGGGCAGGGATGCCAGCTCTTGGGCAAAGATGGCTGTGGTGCCCTTGTTGGTCCGGCCCAACAAGTCAATCACCTGCCTCTCACTCACCTCACACAGAGGGCCACACACCTGGCTCTGCATGGCCTGGAGAGACCCCCCAGTCCAATCAGCCAGCTTGTACAGCGAGGCTGACTCCAGGCTGAAGCTTCGGCGGTAGCTGGCCAAAGTCTGCATGAGCAGTCCAAGGTCACAGGCCACCTCAGGCACTCCCGGCACAGGCCTGATGTTGAGAGTGCAGGCCACCGTGGCCACAAGCCAGACATGCCGGAGCATGGAGATGGCCTTCTTCTCCAGGATGGACTGGGACACGTTAGGCAGGGCCACCAGGAAGGCATGGCGCTTGTAGCTTTCCAGATCCTGGGCTATGGTCTCCACAAGCAACTGGAAGTCGAACTTGCCCAGCTCAAAAATGGAGAGCAGGAAGACTTTGGGTTTGGCCACTCCCTCAGCTGGGGAAGACAAGAGTCCTATGCATCTGCCCAGGCCCCCCTCCTCTGGGAAGCCCTCCAAGATTACTGAGCTACCCCCGTCTTTATGAGTCTCCTTCCTCTGGGAAACCTCCTCCATGGCTCAGCACCCCACTTTTCTGATGAAGACTCCCCCCATCATCCAGGTATATCCCCTCCTCCTGGAAGCCCAGCCTGAGTGCTCAGCCCTTCCCTCATCTTGTTATCTGGGGTCCCCTTACTCCAGACAGGAGCTTGAGCCATCTCCAAAGCGCCCCCCCAGGGGAGCTCTCCCAAGCTTCTTAGCAAGTACTTGTCAGTAGGACAGCTTCGAGGGCTCCCCATCGAGCCCACCCCCATTCTGTCCTGGAAGCCTTCCCCAGCCTCTAGGGCACGCTTTCCCAAATTCTGGGGCACAGAGACAAGGCCAGAATCACAGTCCTGGAGGGGAGCTTCAGGGAAGAGGAATGAGTATGTAAGGCACCCCATTTCTGAGCAGGACCTCCTTCCACAGCCCCCTCAGCAAATGATCATCCAAGCCTCCCCTGGAAGACCTCTCATGACAGGACACTCACAACCTGCTGTCCCTTCTTACAGAATCACTAAATCTTGGAGTTGGGAGGGACTTTAGAGGGCATCTGGTCCAGCCCTGACCTGTGCAAAAATCCCCTCTGCAAAATCTGAAACAAGTGTTTACCTGATTTTAATACCTCCTGTGTTGGGGAACTCACTACCTGTAAAGACAGTCCTTTCTACATTGGAAGAGCTATAATTAGGGTCACAGACTTGGAGCTGGAAGATACCTCAGAGGTCAGCTACTCCCTCATTTTGCTGAGAAGAAAACTGATAACCAGAGAGGCTGTGATTTATTCAAGGTCACACAGTAAGTGGCAGAGCAGGATTAGAACCCAGGACCTCTGACTTCAAATCCACCATCCTTTTCCCATCACCCCATCCCCCCCACCTCCAAAGCTAACATCTGCCTGCCTGCCCCCTCTGTCCCTCAATAATCTGCTCTCCAGGTGCAAATAGAGCAGGGAGAGGGGTTGAATAGCCTCCCCAGGCCTCCCAGCTCCAGCCCTGCAATGCTGCAGGCTCCAGATTAAGCCCTGGAAGCCCTCACATGGAGCTTAACATGGCACTCCACACAGTGGGCTCTTACTTAGAAACACAGACTATGGGAAAGCCGTAGGGACCCAGCCCCAGGGGGGCTCTCTCAGTCCAAAGCCCACCAGATTTAGAGCTTGGAGGAGCCTCCAGAGGAGAAGGGAGAATAAGCACTTATTAAGCTCCTACTACATACAGGGCACTGGTTAAATGCTTTTTAGAAATATTCTTTCATTCAATCCTCACAACATTGTTGTAGGTGGTGCAGTGGACAGGGACACAAGCCTAGAGTCAGGAAGACCTGAATTCAAATCTGACCTCAGACATTTCCTAGCTGTGTAACCCTGGGCAAGTCACTTCACCCTGTTTGCCTTGGTTTCCTCATCTGTAAAATGAGCTGAAGAAGGACATGGCTAACCCCTCCAGTGTCTCTGCCAAGAAAACCTCAGACAGGACTGAAGAAAGAGGTTGTCCCAACTAAACCAGGGAGGCTTCATCCTGGTGCCTTCCCTCTGGTAATCGGCTCTTCTTTATCCTGAATATAAAATATGCCCTGTACAAGCAGCACTGCCTGCTGGCACGTATTTGTCTCCTCCATTAGACTGTGAGCTTCTTGAGGGCAGGGACAGCCTTTTGACTCTCTTTTGGTATCCCAAGTGCGTAGCACAGGGCCTGGCACACGGTAGGCTTTTAATAAATGTTTGTTGACTGAATGAACTCGATCTGCCTCCAGGATCTCAAAACATTCCCACCTCCACGAAGCCCTCCCAGCCCATTCCAGCCCATACTGACCTTCCCCTCCTCTGGTCACTTGGAGAACTACCACAGAACGTCAGGGCAGGAGGGCACCTGGAGACCACAGGGGGAAACTGAGGCCAACAGAGCAAGGCCAGTGTGGTGGAGTGAGGAGAGCTGGACCAGGAGTCAGGAAGTTAAAACCCCACCTTAGACCCTTACTATGTGACCCTGGGGGAGTCACCTTACTACTATTTGCTTCAGTTTCTTCATCGGTAAGATGAAAGGGCTAGACTTTTTATTTCAGTCCCAAATTTAGGCTCCTAGGACTTGTAGGATCAAATTGGATACTGTCTAGGGTTTTTTTTTTTACAAAGAAAAAAACCCAAGGAATGAAGTGGCTGTCCCAAGGTCACACCAAAAGTCTCTATCAGAGCCAGACTCAAGGAGGCATTCCTCCGCCGAGCGCTTCGGATTGCTTGGTCTCTGTCTTCTCCATCTGTGCCTTTGGTCCCCTCCTGCTGGTCTCCGTCCTTCCTCAGGCAGGGGCTTACCGCACTTACATTGGGGTTATGTGTGTGGATCACATTACTGACACAATGACATTTACAGGGCCTTGTCAGACTCACAGAACTCTTTACAAATATTATCTCATTTGGTCCTCACCTCAAAGGGAGGTTGGTGAGATTTTTGTTGTCATTTTATAGAGACCCAGAGATCTTAAGTGACTTGCCCAGGCTCACTGAGCTAAGTGTTCAAGGCAAGATTTGAACTCAGGCCTTCTTGAGTTCAAATCCAACATGCCATGTTGTTTCATTATCTCTACTAGCCTGTAAACCCTACCTTATTTGTCTTTTCCTCCCCACCCAGTGCCTAGCACTGTGCATTGCCTAGAACAGGCATGTTCTCTTCCTCCTCACATTTTCCTGAAGGATTCTATCCGGACTCTCTCCTGGAAGCCTCTGCCCTCCCACACTCTCTCAGTCACCATTCCTGTCTCCATTAGATTGTAAACTTCTTTAAAAGGGTCTTTATGCTGTCCATCTTTCTATCCATAGCACCTTGTCCACAACAGATGCTTATCTAATGTTCTTAGAATTAGATTGAACAGAACCCTGGTCTCTGGCCTCAATCCAGCATTCTTTCCCCTTCACAAGAAAGATCTTGTTCAGAGCTTCAACTAAGATGGGGTGAAAGGGACTTTGCCAGGGGCACTTAAATGGAAAGGGTACATTTCAGCGCTGTGGAGACACCTAGTTACTAACTGGCAACCCACACTTGGTTAAAAAGAATAAAATTAAAATAGGAAGCTACCAGATCTCTCACTGTGTCAATACCATTTATCTTTGCACCACCAGAGTAACTAATTATTCCTCCTGTTCATCAAAATTTCTCTAAATTATTTCTTGAATTGCTTTTGCAGCAGGAATTACTAAATTGATTGGAGGATCTGCTTCTGTTAGATTCAGGTACCCAGACTGCTCCTGACAGCTCTTCCCATTCTGAACTTTCTGCCCTCAGACCCCATCTCCAGTATTGATGGTGCCCTTCTGGGGTGCAGCCACTAGAAGGTCTTCTGCCTGGTTTCTATTTTTCGTCCTTGGGATCCCTCAATTCTGTTGTAATTCAGACCCATGGATTTACCTAGGAGGCAGGAAGAGTCCCAAGTTTGTGACATGAGAGCTCTGGAGTCTAGGCTCAGTTCTGTCCCCCCCAAATCAATGTGTGACCATGGCTCCCTTCTCTGGATCTCAGTTTTTTTTTTCTTTCAATTGGAGAAAGCCAGCCCTATCCTGCTGATCTCATGAAGTTATCACAAGGATTGAAGACTCAAAACCAGGTCTGTTGAAGAAATGAGGGTTGTGTAGCCTGGAGAAGGGAAGGCTTAGGGGGAATATGAGTGCCATTATCCTATATGGCAGTCTTAGGTCAGAAGGGTCAGACTTATGTTTGAGGAGGTTACAGAGAGGCCATATGAACCTAAAGAGAGATTTGGAATAATTTAGGCATTGAGAAAGTGGGATCCCCAAATCCCAAGAGACCTCAGCACGTACTGGGAAGGCAGCTTCTAAAACAGTTGCTGACTGAATATAGTCTAGCATGGGAAAATTAAGAAGCAACACACAGAGACTCGCTGACCCTAAAGAGGAAGGAACAGAGATATGGGACTCAGTGATCACTAAATGCAATTTGAAAAACCAGAAATAAATCTGAAGACACAAAGTTAGCTAGAGAAGTCCTACTTTTGTGTTCCAGCGAGTTTGGCCAAGGTTGAAGAATCTGCTGAGAGGAAATCCTCTTCGAGATAAGGTTCTGAGAAATGAGTAGGGCTTTTGCCTAGATGGAGGTTATGTAAGTCTTATATAAGGGCATCTCCATTCTAAGTGAGCTGGGCAGAAAAAGCATCAGCCCTTTCAAAGAAAAGAAGTATAGCAGAGCCCATTCTTCCACGAGGAAAAAAGATCTCCCCCCAACTAAGGATTCCAACCGAGATGGGAATTTGGAATGTGACAGAAACTCCAAAATCTTGTGGCTAACAGCAGCTGGTGCTGACCACAGAGCCAGCCACAGGAGGCCAGTAGAGAGCAATGGTTGATGAACTATGGCCCCCTCTAACACATTCTCTAGCTACAGATGTAGCCTCTATTTGTGCCCTTCCATGTGTGAGTATTAGCTACACATGTACTATCTGTGTACACCCCTTCACATGTGCACCCTTTCCCCTGATAGTGTACGTATCTGTGGGAGACTGATCTAGGTCTGGGGGGAAAATGTTCTATAGTTACTTTTCTTACTAGGTTCTTTCAACAAATGTCTTTGCTTTACTTTGAGCCAGTTGTGTCTTCTGGCTGACTATAAAAAGCAAACACATCAGTGGGGGCTCATGAGCTATCATTTGGAGTAGATACAGACCCACAAAGTACCACTCGATGGGGAACATAATGTGCAAATTCAGAGGTACTTCCTGTAGATATCACTGCCCTGGACCCTTGACGGCAGAACTAGAAGTGAGCTGGGAGAGGCTGATGGAGGCGGATATAGAAACCAGCTAAAGAAGACCTTCCAAATGATTAGAACGACCTCAAAGCTTTGATACTTTGAGAGGTAATGAGTTCCCTGCCCCTGAAAGTATTAAAGAAAAGTTGGGATAATTTGTCAAGGGTGGTCCTGGAAGGGAGGGGAGGGTTGCTGCATCTTTGGCTATGGGTTGGAGTAGATGCCCTCTGAGGTAGTGCAGGATGAAATGCCAGGGAGGGGGGAAGGGAGGGAGGAGACACAGAGAAAGAGAGAGAGAGAGAGAGAGAGAGAGAGAGAGAGAGAGAATGATGGATGGAGAGAGGTCCTGAAAGGAATGAGAGGACACTGGACCCACTTCATCCTGAGATGGGAGAGAAGGAATAAAAGGCAGATGAAGCCAGAGAAGTCTGTCTATTAGGCACAAGTCTTCTCAACTAAGGGTCATCTAGGTGTCATGGTGGACAGAGTTGGAATCCTGCCTTAGATACTTATTGGCTGTGTGACCCTGGGCAAGTCACTTCACCTGTCTGCCTCATTTTCCCCCATCTACAAAATGATAATAACAGCACCTCCCTCCCAGAGCTGCTGTGAGAATAAAATGAAAGAATATTTACAAAGTGCATTGTGATCCTTACTTTAAGCATGACATAAATGCCAGCTGTTGTACATAAACTGTAAGGCCATCTGCTGAGATCTGACCTGATGATTGGTACCTGAGTGGCTTTGGGCAAGTCTCTTACCCCCTGGAGGCCTCAGTTTCCTTATCTGCAAAATGAGATTGGTACAATAAACTCTCAGATCCCTTCCAGCTTGAAAGAGATGGACCTATGATCCTTCTAAGACCTTTCTTCCATTCTCTCACCTGTGTCTAGGTCAATGAATGGAAAACAAGAAGATTGGGCTTAACACAGAGAAATGTAGCCTCTCAAGATATGTCCAAAAGTGAAATGGGCTCCTTTGGGAGGCAGTGAGCTCCCTGTGACTGGTAGTCTTCAAGCAGAGACTAAAAATCACCTGGCAGGGATGCTTTCTGGGAGTACAGAATTATAAGTCTCGAGCCAGGGGGTCCCTCAGGGACTATATAGTTCAATGTCCTTATCTTACAGATGAGGAAACTGAGTACCAGAGAAATAATATGACTTTCCCAAAGCTGAGGGCAAGGAGAAGTGTTCCTGCTCATGTACAGACTGAACTAGTAACACCCTAGGGGACCTCCAGGCTGGAGATTTCAGGATTCTGTGATATTAAGGATATTGAAGTGGTGAGTGCCCATCCTCTGGAGATTTTTAGATGTAACTTGGATGAATGACCACTTGTCAGTGAGGCTATAGAAGGAGTTCCTGTTCAGATATCCTCAGGACCCATTTGCCTTGAGATTTTAAAATTCGCTGATATTAGGAATATGAAGGTAATGAGTTCCCTGTCCCTAGAGATTTCCAAGTGGGGGCTGGGGGATCATTTATCACTGACTCTGCAGGACAGTTCCTACTCAGACAGGGGCTGGACATCAGTCCATCTCAGTTCTGAGATTTGCTGATTCTGTGCTCTCCCTGGGTGTGTGTGTGCGTGTGATTAAGAAAGGCAAAGGCTATTTGGGGAATGGACAGGGGTCCCCCCGGCTTTGGGGACTCCAAGCTGATCATTCTAGGGCCCTCAAATTGCTCCCGGAAGCCCCAATCCCTCACCATGCAGGTAGATACGGCAGTTCTCCCGGATCTCCAAGAGCATGCCTTCCTCAGAGAAGGTACTGGGCCGGCGTTGGTGTGAGGCAGCTATGTCTACATCAACCTTGGAGCGGATGAAATAGAAGTGCTTCTCCTTGGCCTGGATAGCACAGGCGAACTGAATGTGACTGGTTGTAAAGCGTTCAGAGGCCAGGATGATAAAGAGGTCATAGTGGCTGGGTGGGACCCTCTCTAGATACTTGTCATCTTGAAGTAAAGGGGACCCTATGCTTGGTAGATCCCAGATGATAATGTTGGGGTACTTGGGGTGTGGGTATGGTGTTGGATCCAAAGATGTCTCCACCAGCCCTGTCTTGGCTGAGCCCTGGTCTTCATCACCCAGGCCACGGAGGGCATTGACAAAAGTGGACTTTCCTGAGCCCACCCCTCCCGTGATGGCAATGTCCAACTTCGCATTCGCTAGGGAGTGGAGGGTAGAACGTAGCTTGGAAGATATCACTGCAAGACTGTCTCCTTGGAAAACTTCACTGAACGCCTCCATCTCTTCAGGTGTCAGAGTCAAGGTGTTCCTTGACTCCTGGACTATCCCTAGAGATTGGGCGGCCATCAGAGGAGAAAGCTCAGGGGGCTTCAACTTGGGGGGGGGGAGGCTGATGACCTTCAATGGAAGGAGGGAGGGGGACACATCAGGCATCTCTCTGCTCACCAGGGCATTGGGAAAGTCTCTTCCCATCTCTAGGTCTAACTTTGCTCCTCTATAAAATGCAGAGGTTGAGCAAGGGCCCTCCCAATTCAGATATACCATGTTCTAAGGACCTTTCTAAGGACATTCTCTATTCTAAGAATACTCTCAGCTCTGACATCCCACATTCTAGGTTCCCTCCCAGCCCTAATGCCCCATGTTCTAGGTTCCCCCCCAACTCTAACATTCCCTGTTCTAAGGGTCCTTCCAGCTCTAACAAGATAGGCCAGAACGACATCAAATCTCCAGCTTCAAGCTCTAAATCTTTTGATTGCATGCCTCTTCAGTCTTCCCCGTAGACCTGCCTTGGCCATGCTTGTCTACACACATCTCCTGCCAACTTCTCATGCTTTGCAGCCATACCTTCCTTGTCCCTGTGCCTCTCGCCTCCCCCATTTCTAGCTCTTTAACCCTAATCAACTCTGACCTAGTTCCTAGTTGGGGAGTGTCCACTGCCCCCTTTCCTAGCCAAGTGACCTTCCCTGACCAGCATAGCCTGAGATGCACTGTCTGCCCTGTGGACACCCTTTTTTTGCATCCTGGGGCTTAGCACAATGCTGGGTACAATCACTCAAGAAACACATTTTCATTCATTCATTCCCCTAGTGCAGTGGTTCTCAACCTGTGGGTCGCGACCCCTTTGGGTGTTGAACGACCCTTTCACAGGGGTTACAGGGGTCACCTAAGACCATTGGAAAACACATATTTCTGATAGTCTTAGGAACCTCCTCTATCCGTCTCCAGGCGGGTCCGCCCACATGCAGATACGCCCACATATGAGTATTAAAAGATTGCGGCATCAGGAAGGTTGAGAACCACTGCTCTAGTGCCTGCTGGATCCCTAACCCTACACTAGGTATTGAATGAGGGAGAGGGAAGGGAACTGGAGAAAGGGCCATCCTCCAAGCCTGGAAACTGCTCTCCTCTGACCCCAGGAGATTAAAATCCTTTGTTGGCTCTCCCCACCCCCAAAGTTGGTCAGTAGGCAACTGTAGACATCCCCTCCTCATCCCCGCCCTGGCTCACCATCTTCCTTCAAGGTTTGCATCCAGGGCCTTCTCCTCTAGGAAGCTTTCTTCCTTCCCTCAAGGCTCCCCAGCTTTGAAGGAGCAGTGGTGATTTCTCCTACCTGAAGGTTTCTCATAGATCATGTCTGTCTGTCTCCTTAGCTGACCTCACCCTGAGTTCTGTAACACACACACACACACACACACGCACACACACACACACACACACACACACACACACACACACACACACACACACACACAGGAATATCTCCTCCCCCAGACAGGGCTAACTTAAGAGCATTCTTTCTTCTGCCAAGGATAAGACTCTGAACCTAAGACACTCTCTTGAATAATGGAACCTTTTCTTATCTAAATATTTTATAGGGCATGTATTATGTTATGGCATGTTAATGATAAAGAAAACACAGAGGTTGTAGGCTGTAAAATCAATCGACACCTCATCAACTCTCTTACCAAGAAAATTCCTTTCTTGTCATCATAAATGTGACCCTGAATTGGGCTGGCTCTGAAAGGTATTTAAGTTTTCTCAGTCATATGTTCAGCAGTCAGCCTTGGTCTGACTCCTTGTACAAGTTCACTAGTTTTAAGTGAATAAAATGAAATCACTATATCACTATTTGTTTGTCATCTCCTTTAACCAGACTTCTTAAAGACTAACATATCACACACACACACATATGGTCCTTGGAAGCCAGGTTCTCCCTCTCTCTCTCTCTGTCTCTCTCTCTCTGTCTCTCTGTCTCTCTCTCTCTGTCTCTCTCTCTCTCTGTCTCTCTCTCTCTCTGTCTCTCTCTCTCTGTCTCTGTCTCTCTCTCTTTGTCTCTCTCTGTCTCTGTCTCTCTGTCTCTGTCTCTCTCTCTCTCTGTCTCTGTCTCTGTCTCTGTCTCTCTCTCTCTCTCTCTCTCTCTC
>CM053588.1:24802755-24858909 GCA_028646515.1 Pseudochirops corinnae
TCTCTCTCTGTCTCTCTCTGTCTCTCTCTCTCTGTCTCTCACACACACACACACACACACACACACACACGGTCCTTAGGAGTCCAGTCTAACTTCATGACCTTCCAAGGCCCTGCACATAATACATACTTAATCTTTGAACTGGATTGAAAAATGCCTGCCCTCAAGGAGTTTGCACTGGAGTAGCTTTGCTTTCAAGGTTATGCCTAACAACTCTGTGAGCCGGGTGTTGTGATTCTTCCCATTTCACAGCTGAAGCATTGAGGCTTCCAGAGACTGTCTGATTTCCCCAAGGGCATTCCCCTTGGGTCTCTCTGGACCCCGAGGCTGAGCTTCTCCTCCACACATCAGGATGTCTCCAAGAGCAGCAGTAATGACAGCGTTAGTAGCAGCTTCCGTTTCTCCAAAGCATTTCTGGCCACCATGTGAGTGCATATACACGATCTCACGAGCTTCTCACATAGTTCTGGGAGGGATGTAGGGCCAGGGAGTCTAGCTCCACTTTGTAGATGGGGAAGTAGTAGAGGCTTAGAGGACAGTCAGTGAGTGATGGAATCGGAAACATCCTTCCTATTCTCTGGGTGGATAATGGAGATGGGGTGAGGTGGGTGGGTGGGGAAGAAACTGTGCAGAAAGGGAGCTGGGAGGGCTTCCTGGAGGAGAGAAAGAGGGACTTTATCTGGAGAGACTCCTCTTCCAGGGCTGAGCCAGTGAGGGGAGGTCCTAGGGTGGGGGTGGGGGTGGGGGTGGGCGTGAGCTGCTGAGCTGGGACTGCCAAGAAAGGGGAAGAGGGTGCTCCAAGTCAGTGACAGGACCCAGAAGGGGAAAGAGAGGTGTGGGCCCTGGGGAGGAGGGGCCCAGGGTAATCTCCCTATTGGCTAACACTAACGAACTCTCCCATCCTTTAAAAACACACCCCCTTCCCTAAACTTCACTGTCCCCCCCCCCCCAGGCTATCCTCTGGTATGCACCCCCCTCCTTTATCAGCCAGCTCAAAGAAAGCTCCACCTGCTTTCACTGGTCCCACCCTGTCACCCACTCACTTCCTGGCTTTTCCAGCCCCCCTGCTCAACTGAAACCGCTCTCAAAGGAAGGAAGGAAATGTGGATTTCTTAAGTGCCTAGGTTATGTGCCGGGCACTGTGCTGAGCCCAAATATTGACTGACTAGATCCCTGCAACAACCCTAGAAGCTAGATGTTGCTATTATTCCCATTGGACAGCTGAGAACACTGAGGAGAGAGCTGAAATGATTTGTCTGGGGTCAGATTTGAAGCCCCTAGACTCCAGAGCCTGTCAGTACTCTATCCACTGCATCATCTCCCTTCAAGGTTCAGGTGCCTAGGAGTGGGAGGGAAGTGGGAACTGGGAAGTGTGTCCTTAGGAGATGGGCTTTAAGCTGAGACTTGAAGGAAACCAGATAAACTGGGATATGTACAGAGAGCATCCCAGGCTTGGGGGGCAGCCAGTGACTAGGTGGAAAGGGAGACGGGGTGCTGTGCGGGAAGGTCCCTGAATAGTGGAGTACGTAGAAGAAGGCAAAAGTTGGAAAGGCAGGAGGGGGCCAGCTGGGGAAGGGCTCCAAAAGCTGAACAGAAGGGTTTATAATGGATCCCAGAAGTAAGAGGAAGCCACTGAAGCTTGCTGAAGAGAGTTGGGGGAGTGGGGAAGGAAAGGTTTCCTAAGCAAACCTAGGATCCCTCTTAGTCAAAGCTGCCAGATGGATAGACCTAGGTCTGAACAGCTGGGTCTTGACAGTGTCACTCCACTGCTCAAGAAACTGCTGTGGCTTCCAGATCCCTCTGAAATAAGATGCAAACTCCTCGGTTTGGAATTTGAAAGCCTTTCATCGTCCAGTCTGTCTTTTCAGGGCTATTTTACACTACTCCCCCTTAAGCAATGAGGAGTTTGTCCAGGCTTACACCTCACTCACCTCCCTACACTCTTAGATACATAATAGGAGCTAAGAAGTGTTGAATTAGAGTGAATTGAATTGTTGAAAAATGGTAATAATAGATGCACCCCACTACTTGGAGGGTATGTAATTCCACCTTGATGGGGACTCCCTCCACCGGTAAAGATAGCCACCCTCTCTATCTTGGGAGGTATGGCATGTCCAGAAGCTCAGAGAGGCTGGTCCTCAGGGGCCATAGAGTCTCATCCCCGCCGGCCTCAAAGCTTTCCCAGCTGGCTAAGGAACAGGTTCTACTAACAGGAGCTCAGAAGAAATACCTAGGGTGAAGGTATCTGAGGAAACATCTAGTGAACAGAATATCGTGTCTATCAACATTTAATACATCATTTCTACGCTAGAGTGTTACAGTATCTTGTTGCACAGTCTGCATACTCCATAGAGAGCTTGGAGTTAGAAAGCTCTGGGTTCCAGTCTCTCTAGGGCACATCCAACTATCAACCAACAAATATTTATAGGGGCAGCCAGGTGGTGCAGTGGTTAGAGTGCCCACCTTGCAGTTAGGAGGACCTGAATTAAAATCCAACCTCAGTTACTTACTAGTTGTGTGACCTTAGGCAAGTCACTTAACCCCCATTGTCTCCAAAAAAAGAAAACAAGCATAATAATTAACATTTATATACTGCTTTAAGGTTTACAAAGGGTCTTGTTATCTAGCTTTATCCTCATGGCCACCCTGGGAGGTAGATGCTAGTATTATTCCTAATAAATAGATGCAGAAACTGAGGCAGAAGAAACCTGCCCAGGGTAACTCAGTGCATAGAGCACCAGACCTGGAGTCAGGAAGACTTATCTTCCTGAATTCAAATCTAACCTCTGACACTTCCTAGCCGTGTGACCCTGGGCAAGTCACCGAACACTGTTTGCCTCAGTTTTTTTTTTCCTCAAGGAAATGGCAAACCACTCCAGTATCTTTGCCAAGGAAACCCCAAAGGGGATCACCAAGAGTCAAGCATGACTGAAGTGACTCAACAGCAACAAGAACAAGAAATGTCTGGTCACATTTGAATTCAGGTCTTCTTACGAGATCTATTGCTTTGCCTGGCTGACTTCCACTGACATGTGTGAGACACTGGGTGACCCTAATCATCACCTGAGGAAAAGGTGCAGATTTACTCAGGCAGAGGGCCTGGGAGTTTCCTACCTGGATGAGCTCAGAGTCTGTCTAAAATAATATGGCACTATAATGTTAACCAAAGACAGAACTCTCCTTGTTTTGGGGAGTCTGTTTCACCAGCTCCAGAGTCTTGCCCAGACTCACACAGACAGTCCATATCAGAGGTAAAACTTGAACCCAGGTCTTCCCGATTGCACAGCAAGATCTCTGTCCACTTAGACCTTGTCTGTTACTCTAGTAATACACCCTTATATACTAATGATAGTTTATGGTTGAATCATTTCAGGCGGTTCCAACTGTGAACGAGCTTGAGTGTGGGTCTGAGTGTAAGAAAAGAGCAACTGGCTTGGTCATGGGTGTGCTCTGAGCCCAGAACAGGGCCAGGACCAGAGTTTTCCTAGTCCAGGGGTGTGGAACCTGCAGTCTCGAGGTCACATGTGGCCTTCTAAGTCCTCAAGTGCAACCCTTTGACTGAATCCAAACTTCACAGAACAAAACTCCTTAAGAAAATGATTTATTCTTTATTTCTGCAAAACTTGGACTCAGTCAAAAGGCTGCACCTAAGGACCTAGAAGGCCACATGTGGCCTTGAGGCCACAGCTTCCTCACCTTTGTCCTAATCTGTCCCTGCCACACACGAGTCCCAGTCTCCAGTAAATGGTGTCCCCTCCAGAGAGCCTCAGAGATATGTTTGAGGAGAGAGACCCCTGGGAACTATCAGGGAAATTGGGCTGACACTTCTCCCATACTTACACTTCACCAGACTCAATCCCTGTGCCTGTGATCACTCAATGTGTAACTAACATATACCTACTGGAGCCCTTCCTGCCTGAGAGAGAGAGCCCAGCTTCTGACCAGCCCAAGTCAAGGCACCTTAAGAGTACAGGAAACACATAAGTCCCAGTCCTAGGGGCCAGTCCTAGGTAGAGTGGTAGGACCTTGTGAGAATTGAAAGTTCTGGTTTGAAGTCTTGGCTCATCTTGGACAAATTTCCCACCATCTGTTAGGTGGTTTCTTCATCTGTAAAATAAAAGGGTTGGCCTAAATGGCCTCTAAGGTCTCTCCCAACTCTGATGGTCCAACCACTCTCCCTCTCCCAGGTCATGTCCACCCAGATGGAAGGAAAGTTGGTCCAGACCTGATTGCTCTGGGTCCTGGACTTAAGGAGGAGCCAGGGTGCCAGTTCCACCTCCAAAATTCACAACTCATGGGTAACCTTGACCATGTCTCCTCCCTTTTCTGGGCCTGTTTCCTCCTCAGTAGAGTAGGGATAGTAATCCTCGTACTTCCAGGACACAGTGGAAAGAACTGTGGGTTTGGGGTCAGTGGACCTCAGTTCAAATCCTGTCCCTGCCAGTTACTACTACCTAAGCTGGCCTCAGGCAAGTCAGTTCCCCTCTCTCTGCCTCAGTTTCCTCATCTGTAAAATGAGCAGGTAGGACTAGATCAATGGCCTTGAAGGTCCCTTCCAGCTATGGTCCTCTCCATGGGACCCTTCCTCACTCTGAGCCTCAGTTTCCTCATCTGTAAAATTATGGTCTTGGGCTATCAGGCCTCTGAGGTCTTTGCCAGCTCTAAATAGAGGGATCCAAGCATCCTTCTCTCACAAGGCTGTAAAGTTGGAAACCTTCTGTCTTCTAACTCCATTCTACCTTCAATTGGTCTGGTTTGTACACCCAAGCCTCCTTATGCCTTCCTGTCCTTGAATCCAGAGACACTCATCTCCTGGCTGGCTCTCACTCAAGACACTTTTCACTGGCTGTCCCCATGCCTGGGCTGCTCCTTCCTCCTCACCTCTGCCTCCTGGATTCCTTCAAGCAACAGCTGAAATCCCACCATCTCCAGGCAGCCTCTCATGACCTCCCCTCTCAGTACCAACACAAATCCCTCTGGTTTCTCTTCATTTTCTCATCTCTGTAGCTGGTTTATACACAGCTGGGTTTGTATTGTCTCCACTAGACTGTGAGCTCCTTGAGGGCAGAGACTGTCTTTTGTCTTTCTCTATACGGCCAATACTTGGCATGTAGTAGGGGCTTTTTGCTTGTTGACTGTTGACTTTCTCGTCTGGGTTTCCCAACAAGTAGACAAGCAATAAGTCTCACCTGGCTTAACAGTCTGGGCACAGGGAAGGGCACCCCAAGAGGATGATCCAGGTGTTAAAGGGGTACAGCGCCCACACACACACACACACACACACACACACACACACACACACACACTCTCAAAGAGCAGTAAAAGCAGTCAAAAGATGCAAAAGATGACTCACTCTCTTTTCACTCAACCTCAGCCACACCAATTGACCAGCACATTCACCAACACAAATTACACTCTCAATTAGAAATTTCCCACTCTGGACACACTCAGGTCACACCAGAGGCTGCACTCATCTGTTCAGAGTCACTCCCACAGGACCTCATGACTACTGTCACATACAGGGTCACACAGATTCATACACCTATCTCCCCAAAAAAGTATCCTTTCCTCCCCCAGAGTTGTCTTTTACCGGGATGGAACATGAGGGTGGGGCCAAGCCAAGTTGAGTTGGGTTGAATTAAGCTGAGTAGGCAGTTTTAGGGACTGAAACTCATCTCTCTTTATCTTCCAACAGGTGTGTGTCAGGGGCAGGGCAGAAGGGAGGGTGACCCTGCCTCACCACCCTCCACCCTAACTCACGTTTAGCAGGGCTTTCCTTTGGCCCTGGCCCCTCTGCCTCCTCTTCAAGGACCCTGGAACCCCAACTCCCACCAACTCCATTGGCTCCCTGGTCAGACCTGTTGCTAGGGTCCATTGTAATGAGATCTGAATGCTGATTGGCCTGCTTCTGGGGAGGGGGTGGGGGCATCTTCGAGTAAGGGAGTAGGGTGTTGGAGTGGAGCCAGGGGACTGCCATCAGTGGACCTTTCCAGGTCCAAAATGGGAAGAGGAGATTGGGGGGAAGGACACCTGTAGGTTCCCCTGTTCTAAGCCCTCCCGTTTACACTTGCTTCATTCTCCCCCATTCAAGGACCCTTCCCAGCACCCCCCTAGGAATCCCATCTCCACAGGGCCCCTTCCCAAAAGGATGACATGCCTATGGGATAGAGAAGGAGAAGCCATCCCTTAAATGGACCCTCCTCCATTTTTCCCCACCCCCACATGTCAGACCCTTGAAGGTAGCCCTATGTCTCCCGCCCACCATTGTACCCCAGGTCGGTCTGGAAATAGTCTGAGTCTCCCAGCCCATTGGTTTCTTCACATGGATTTTTTTTTTGGTAGGGATAGGGGACAGGGGTGGGGGAATAGGGATGGGGGATGGTGGGGTGGAGTGGTCAAGAGGGGGGTTTTTCTTTCTTTGGGGGAGAGATGGCCGTCTTTATTTCTCTTCGACCACATCCCGTTTCTTCCAGCTCTCCAGAATGTACTTGAGCAGCAGTCCAAGCTTCCGGCGGGCTGAGATTGGAGGATCCTCCCCGCCGCCCTCGCCTGCCCCTCTCTTCTCCAACCCGGGTCCCCCGGAGACATCAAGGCGGGCATCAGAGCCAGGGGAAGCGGCCTCCTCTTCCAGGGCCTTGATTCGGACACGCTGGGCGTCCTCGGCCATCTCATTGAGGCAGCCCTGTAGCATGGTGTAGACGGTCCCAAAAGAGATGCCACCGGCCACTAGTGTCCCAAACACAGGGATGCCCTTCTCAAAGGCCCGAGCCACACGCATGGCCCCGTCCGACGATTGGGCATACATTCGCAGCACCGCCTCTGGCGAGACCTCGGTAGCCAGGGGCGAGCGGATCACAGAGCGCAGATCACCAGCCTGCTTGCCCACCTGCTCGGCCAGCCTAGCCAAGGAGTCGTCGTCCAGGCCAAAGCTGCGGTGGTAGCCCCGCAAGGAGCGGATCAGGAGGGCGTCATCGTAGGCGGCTGCCAGCCCAGGCACAGGTAAGGCCTGGATGACCCCAGACACCAAGGCTGTCTTCAGCACCTGTTCCTGCAGGGCATCCTTCTTCTTTTGCAAGGCCTGCAGTGAGATGTCCGGTAGGGACAGGAGACCAGCATGACGGCGATGGGCTGGTAGCTCCCGCTCCCAAGTGGCCACAAGCAGAGGGAAATCATAGCGGGCCGGCGAGAGATTGGACACGAGGAAGATTCGGGGGTCCTGGACGCCGGCAGCTCGCAGACGATCTGCACAGTGGTCTCGGATCTCCTGCAAGACAACGCTCTCGCTGTAGCCCGATGGGCGCTGGGTGCGAGAAGCCGCCAGGTCCTCATCCACCTTTGTGCGGATAAAGTAGAATTTCTTGCCCTGGCGGAGGATCTCAGTCGCCAGCCGGGTTTCCACAGCCCCACAGCGGCGGGGTGAAACCAGGAGGAAGAAATTGTAGCGAGCAAAGTCTACTTGCTTCAGGTACTTGTCAGCTGGGCAGCCGGGAGAGCCGGCCCCTGGAAGGTCCCACAGCATGAGCTCAGGCAGCTGAGGGTGGGGGTAGGGGGTGGGCTGGGTTGTGGTCTCGATGACGCCTGTCCGGGCCGCACCAGGGTCCTCGGCCCCGATCCCTCGAAGGGCGTTGATCAAGGAAGACTTGCCCGCCCCGGACTCGCCGGTCACGCCCACCTCGAGGCGGCTACTCTCTGCGGAGCCCAGAAGCTCCCGGAGGCGGGAGGCAGCCTTGGGGATATCCCCCAGCTCGAAGGCTGTCCGAAGAGCCTCCAGCTCTTCTTTAGCCATGAGGATGGTGCTCTCCTCCTCGGGCGGGGGGGCTTGTGCCTTGGACGCCATTGCGCCCCTGGGGAGAGTGGGGGGGAGTGGGGGAGTCTCGATGCGTGTGCTCCTTGGGGTAGGGGGCAGGCCGCTCACACCACCTTGGCCCTGAGGCCGAGCCAGGGAGAGGATGGGGGGATGGGGAGGAGGGAGGGACAGAGAAACAGAGCCAGAAGGTTAGTGGTAGAGGCACCCGATCCCAACAGCCCCAGCAAACTCCCTGTCCTACCCACCCCCCCTCCCATTACCCAGGCTACAGGATTTGGCCCCAGACTGGGAGTCAGGAACAGGCGGGTCCCTGACTCACATGCGACCCAGCCCCTTGGGCAAGTATCCTGACCCGCTCTAGACCTCAGTTTCCTCAGCTGTCAGACAAGGACGCTGACCTCAATGGTCCGGAGCGGCCCCCCAGCTCTGACATTTTGTGACTCGGTGATTCTGTTTGCCTTCTGCATACCTCACCGCCCCGCCCCCCGCCCCCCCACTATACTTCAGTCTGTTTTTTACTAAGATAGTGTGATACCACCTGACATTGTGTTTTCTGAAGGCCTTTCCCCATCCTTATCTCATACAAACTTCCTAATATCCTTGTGAGGGAAGCAGGGATTCTTATCCCCTTTTCACCAACAGGTAAAGCAAGGCCCAGAGCAGTAGTAAAGTGACTTAGTTGCCCAAGGTCACATAGCAAATTAGTAGGAGAGCTGGCTTCAGACATTCATTAAGACTGGGGAAGGACAGTGAGGATCAACTTCATCCTGTCTCCCCACTTTACAGGGGAGGAAACTGAGGCCGCATCAAGAGGTGGAGCCTACGACATGTAGGAAGTAGTCTTTTGACTCCAAATCAGTTGCCTTTCCCCTTCCCTCCCCAGCCTCTTATTTAAGTCACAGGACATTTAGACCTAGAAACGACCTTTGTCTTAACCCAACATGGCACCAGTGATGGTTGTGTGCAGTTAGAGGCACCAGACCCAACACTTCTGGCAGCCTCATATTCTAGGCCTCAGTCTCCTTCTCTGTAAAATCCTGGAGGTCAGAGGAAGGTCCTTCCAGCCTTAGAGGCCTATGAGCCCCTGGTTCAAACTCCCAGTTTTGTCCTTTATTACTGAGGGGAGGAACGGCACCCTGAGAGGGCCCACCCATCTCACAGTCTTCCTCTCTCTGAGTCACTTCCTTCTTTCTCTTTTCTGTCCTATCTTGGGATTCCAGGGAGGGGGAGGAACAAGAGCTCTGAGGTGGGATGAGGTATATAAAGAGTAGAATGTGGGGAAATCAGACTCATTTCTCCCCTGTAAGCCCAGGTTACGTACATGAGTGATGGGGCCTGTGAGAGTCTACACAGCCCATTCCTCCTCTCCACCCCCAAACACACAGAGAGACTTTCTCCCTTCAGCCCGGGGTTTGGTTTTTTTTGAGTATGATTGTAATCTAGATGGAAATTAAGGAATGAGACCCAACCCCACCCTCAGAACACCCAGGACCTTCCTCCCCTTCCTCTAGTCCATGGAAGGCCCAGGATGTCCAAGCAGCAAGCTACAAGTCCATAGGGCAGTCAGTAGAATGACACCATTTCTCTTATCTGCCCCCCTCCATCCCCTGCTCATCTGAGATCTTTCAGGGGCTGAGCCTGGGAAATTGGGCCCCAACCCAGCACAGGCACCACTTTTCCTCCCTTTTTCGCCATGAAAAGTTCTGAATGTTTGAATAGTGCCCACAAGACCAATGCCCACAAGATGCCCTGAATTCCTACACCTGGGCTCTATCCTTCCCTGCGAGCCCTGGGCTATTCAGGTGCTGACCTCACAGGAGCCTGTTCCCACACCACAAGTCTCTCTTTTCTTCACGACCTCTTGGGGAAGGTCTGAGATATTTGAATAGAGGGATATGGGGAAAAGAGGAGATTGGGCTGAAATCCCCCACACCTGGGGTTTTTCTTCCCCTTTGGGCAGGGCCTGGGGTATTTGAGCAGCAGACTGCAACAGCTGGAGTCTGTAGAAGAAACTGGGGAGAATCCACTCAGCCTTGGCCACAGCCCCCAGATTTCTTCTCCTCTCACTTCTGTGAAGGGTCTAGGGTCTTTGAGATACCTCGTACAAGCTCAAAAGGGAGCTTAGCCTGGGCAGTTGGGCCCAGACTGACACTGCCCCAAACCCAAACAATTCTCTTAGCTTGAGTAACCAAGGGGCAGACTCTGGGGGTCCATCAAAGCTAGATAGGGAATTGGGCTCCTTCCCCTTGGCCCTGAGCACCTTTCCTCTCCTCCCAAGGTTTCAGGGTCTAGTGGATAACTGAAGTAATTGGGTGTGGCACCTCCTGCCTAAACCCTGGGCTCCCTCCTCCCTCCATTCTGTAACTGATTCTGGGTATCTGAGCTGAAAACCATGGGGGTCCAAAGGGCAACCAGAGGAATTGGACCTAAATTCTGTGTGCCCAGGACTTCTCTTCCCTTCTTCCCTCTGGATTGCTCTGATCTCACCCATACTGGGTACCATTCCCCCCCCCCAAATCAACTCACATTCACAGAGGAATTTCCCACACCCCGAAGACTCTCCCCGCCCACGGGGTCTCTCCCCGTTTGCCTGGGCTCAGACCCCATTGCTAGGGGCCATTATAACAGGGACTAGCGGCTGATTGGCTGGCCCCGCCCAGACGGGTAACACCAGCATGGGGCCAGACCAACAATGCCCACTGGGGTGACCTCATGAGTGGACCTTGACGGGGGAGGGGAAGGGGGGGCCCCCACTGATCAAGTGATTGGCCCCTGGGTCTCTGAGCAAGCATTTACTGAACTCTCACTGAGCACAGGGTCCCATACGAGAAACAGGTAAATAAGATACAGCTCTCTGTTTAGGGAGTTCACAGACTAGGGGAACTTGTGGCCTCTAGTGTCAGTCACATACATGAATATCTCTGTCTGTCTCCTTTTCTCTGGCTCTCTCTCCTTGTCTCTCCCACTCCCCTTTTTCTTTCCTCTCTCCTCTTCTTCCCTCTCCCTCTTCCCTCCTCTTTCTGTCTCTCTCTCCCTCTTCTCTTCCTCCTTCTTCCTCTTTCTCTGTCTCGCTCTCTCCTTCTGTCTCTTCTCTCTCTCTCTCTCCTCTCCTCTCTCTCTCTGTCTCTCTCTCCCTCCTTCTCTCCCTCTCTCTCCTCTCCCTTCTCTCCCTACTCTCTCTCCCTCCTCTCTCTCTCTCTCTCTTTCTCTCTCTCTCTCTTTCTCTCTCTCTCCCTCTCTCTCTCTCCCCCACCCTCCCCCTGCCCCCCTCTCTCTTTCTCTCTGCCTCTTGTAACAACATCAGCTTGGGTGGTCTTTGCCACATTTCTTCCCTTCTCTGGACCTGGTTTTTCAACTATTGAATGCAGATGGTTGGACCAACACTGGAGATTTAGAATTGTTGAGACCTTAGAGGTCATTGAGCCCAGCATTTGACAGATGAGAAAACTGAAGCCTAAAGAGATTAGGTCCAAGGTCAAAGAGCTGGGGGGGGAACCAGTGTAGGATTTGAACTCGGGTCCTCTTGACTGTAAGCCCTGCCTCTACTTTGTGCTTGTAGACAGTGATGCCTTGAGCAGTTTGGGAAGAAATGCTGTCAGATTTCCTAGAAGGGGAGACAGGGTGCAGTCTCAGGCCCCATCAGCTCAGTAACTCAGCCTTTGCTGTGGAGCTGACTTAGACTGGGCCACTTCTCCTCAGGCAGCCCAGTAGCTCTCCACCACCAGGTTCTGAACATAACACGGGCTCAGCCTAGACTAACGGGCAGCTCAGGGCTCCTGAACTCCAGGGCTCCCCTGGCAGCAGCACCCATGGGCAGCCCCATCACCTCAGTCTTCAAGGCAAGTCTGGAAAGTTCAGGTAGGACTCATAGACTTCCCCCCGGGCACTGAGGGATTCCCAGAGAAACTGGGACCCAACTTAGATTTTGAATGACAAGAGGAGCATGGGAGAGAATTCAAGAAAAGACATGGAACGTTTGGGGAAATGAGTTAATATGTAATTTGCTGTTGATTGTTGTGGGTCAGATTCTGGGGTTTGGGGTCCCAAGAGGTCCTCTGGGCTGGGCTTTGTCCGAGGGGGCTCCCTGGAGGAGGCCGGACTTGGGGTGGGCGCCTGCCATCAGAGAGATGAAAGATTCTTCCCGCCTCAGCCCGGGAAGATGAGCAGGGAAGCCGACAGGATGAGCACAGGCTCCTAGGCCAGCCAAGCAGCCATCCACACCCCCAGCAAGGTTGGGAGGAGAAGGCCACAGCCCGAGGAAGCGGCGGCATTCTGCTGGCACTTGTAACTCAGCACGGCCTGATGGGTGGAGCTGCAGTCTGGCTGACCGATGAGCTGGTAGTTCAGACCCAGGGTGTGGTTCTCAGGTAGCTGGCACAGGTTCTCAGAGCCACACCCTTGGATGGTGATAATCGAACCCCCTGGGGAAAGGATGAACCCAGGGAAGCTTTGGTGGGTCACCACCATTCCCAGAAGTCCAAAAAAGGCCCCTCTCCCCACAGAGGCAGCCTGGAAATCCCAAAGCCCGATGAGTGGGACCCTAGAGGTCATCCAGTCTGACCCCTTCATTTTAAAGATGGGAAGATTGGGCCCCAGAAAGGGTGGGTTACTTGCCCAAAAGTCAGAGAATGAGCTCCCTGCTTCCTATACCCAGTCCCAGGTTCTCTTTGTCAGGGGTTTCCCTTTACCCCTTCACCTCTCAGCCTTTTCCCCCCTTCCTCCCATCCCCATTACCCCCAAGATGAAGCAGATTCAAGTTAACACAGGAGGTCTCCCCTTGAAAGCAGAGCAGGTACAAGCTTCCGTCACAGGAGGCTTCATCCGGGGAGCAGATGGGACACAGGACATCACTGAATGTACCTGAGGGCAGGTCCACTGAGGGATCCCGAGAAGAGGAAGTGAGAGGGCCATCCAAGGCTCACGGGGTTGGTCTCTGCCCTCAGTGCCCCTCATACTGCACACACCCACTCTTGCTTTCCCATAGGAGGATGGCACTCATGGGCATTTGGGCCCAAGAAGGCAAGGCATCTGTCTACTGAGCGCTCCCTGACCCAGCTCTCCCCTAACCCATGCTCTCTCTGGTGATGTACCTCGCCCAGGAGGCTCACTGCAGTTACCACTGCAACAGGTGACATTGACCCAACTGCGCAGCTGGTATCCGTGAGATAAGGTGTAGGACTGAGGCTTGCAATCCTCAGGGGCCACACAGGAGCCATTCCTACTAAAGGTCAGGTTCTTCCCTAGACCTGGATAGGAAAACAGGCAATGAAGACAGAGCTCAGCAGCCTCCTCTTCCTCTTCCTGGTCCGTGGCCTTGGCGGCTCATTCTGGGACAGAGAGCAGTGCGTGTGCCCTCTCTGTGCAGATACAGGCCTTGGCCTTAAAGGGGCCCCTTGGGCACTCGGGTGTGCCCACTGTTTCCCTCTGCTATCCTTCCTGTCTGTATGTCTCTGTATCTCTAGGATCACGAGACTAAGAGTGGGGAAGAACTTTCGAAGGCGTCTAATACAAACTCTGTTTTATAGCAGAAAATATTGCCCAAAGAGGAAAAAGTCACTTGTTCGTGGTAACCAAGTGAAAGTGGGGGAGAGTGCTCGGATTTGACCTTGGTTCCCCAGGACCTGGAGTCAGGGGGGCTCCCCTGGGCCCCATGCTCACACACTTTTCCAAAGGGAGGGCCCCTGCCAGCCAGGTAACAGGCCCCGAGCCTTACCCAAGGTCACACAGAATTTGAATTCAAGACTTGTGACTGGAGCCAGGTGCCTTGCTCTTTTCCTCATACTGCTCTGTCTGTCTCCTTTCCCCCATCTGCCCCTCTCCTCCTTTATCTCCCTGGCTCTCTGTCTCTCTCCTGCTCATTTAACAACTGTTTATCTTTCTGTCTCTCTCCCGCTCTGCTCCTTCTGTCTCTGGTTCTGATTGTATCTCCGGCTCTTTGTCACTGTCCCAGTGAGTGTCTCCCTGTCTCTCCTTTTCTCTGCCTGTCTCTGCCTCTTTAGGTCTTTGAAGGTGGATGGGACTCTGCAGGGTATGGAGAGGCAGAAGATAAGCAGACATCCTCAGGCTTCAGCAGGTGGGAGCCATCATCAGTAGTGGGGAGTGGGAAGATGAGCCCCAAATCAATTCTGAGTGTTCTCCGTATCCCAAGGATTGACTTCTGCTGGTAAGTAGCAGCCCTGGCTTACCTCTCCCCGCCCCAGGATGGCCCAGCTCAGAATTCTCCCCTGCATGGGGAAGTGTGCTTGTGTGCCCCGCCAGAGAGCTTGAAGGGATGGCTTTTTGGCCACTCACCTATGACCTCCACAGTGCTAAGGCAGGTATCCTTCCCAACAGGGCAGGCGAAGGCTTCACAGGAGCCAGAGTCTAGGCAGGAATAACAGGTATTGTCACCAGTAACAGGAATGGTGCTCATGGGCATGGATGTGGTCTTACTGACAGTGGATTCTGCAGAGAGAGAAGCAGGGTTGGGGAGATCAGGGGTCTCTACCTAAGAACTTCCAGTTCAGATCAAGTTCAGAGTCAGGGTCAGTGGCTGGGACCACACAGAAGAACAGTCCAAACACTCCATGCCGGCCCTTGGGAAGCTCAGCCCCTTACCTCTCAAGGCTGACCATACCTGAGCAGTTCCCTTGGCAACAATAGGTACTGTTGTCCAATGTGTTATTCTGAATGTACTCCTGGCAAGTCTGTTCATCCATGCAGGGATTCTTCATGGTGTCATTGTCTATGGGGATGGGGGTGGACTGGGCTGTGATCAAGGGGTCCCCCCCCCTAAAATATCCGGTCCCTGCCCCCAGTTCACCTACCTCTCCACCCTCAAGGAAACTTGCTTTTCCCCTTCCTGGCCATTCCCTCGCCATGGCTGAAGCAAGGGGGCTGGTTCCAGGACCCTCCCTCTCCCTGCCTTGTGCTCCCCTCAGCTCCCTAGGACTTTGTTCACACCAGATCCTGTATAGTTGACAAGGCAGAAGTCCTTTTCAGAAGGGCATGTTATCTCCTGGCAGTTTCCTGGGGCAGAGCAGGACAGGCAAGTCGTCTGGTTGGATTCTGAAGCTGGTGAGAGAAGAGTTATAGGAGACTGTGATGAAAAGAAATAGCAGGTCCAAGCCCCTCAGTCTTATGGAGGAGGGAAACTGAGGCCCAGAGACTGGAAGGAACCAGTCCAACTTCACACAGCCATTTCAGTTCTAGGATCAGAGGAGTTGGAGCTCGTAAAATGCTTCAAGATAAAATCTAGCCCAGGAGTTCTTAACACAGGGTTCATAAACTTAGGTGGGAAAAAAAATTACATCTTGAAAATCTAACATTTCCTTCAATTATTTAAAAAGATGCTTCTGAGAAGAGATTCCTCGGCTTCCACAGACTGCCCAAGGATTCTGTGACCAAAAAAAGGGGAAAGAATCCCAGATCTAGTCCAACTAGCCTCATTTGGCAGAGAAGGCTCAGACAAAGGAGTGGCTTGCCCAGAATCATACACCAATAGGAGAATAGGAGTTTAAGCTGGAATGGGCCTTAAGGGTCACCGACGTCATGACGCTCAGTTTACAGAAGAGCCTTAGAAGGCCAAGAGATTTTTAAGCCATGGCCTCAAAGTCATAGAGTGGCCAAGCTAGCAGTAGAACCCAGTTCTCCTGGTTCAAACTCAATGCTATCACTCTGGATAAAGGCAGAGGGTAAAATGGGGGTGGGGAGGGCCATCGGGAAATAGAATGTGTGTTGGGCAAAGGGTGCAGGGGCTACAGCTTGGAAGGAAAGAATGCCCACCATATAACCATGAGAGGAGAGACCAGGGGCTTAGGTTGACCATGAGAGGGAGAATCTGGGTGTTGTGGGAGAGGAACAAGAGAACCCACCCTTCGTTTTAGGGAGGAAATTGAAGCCCAAACAGAGAGTTCACTGAGACCCACAGATTTGTCACACAATTCTTAGATCATAGGGCAGAACTGGAAAGACCCTTTAGAGATCATTGGGGCCAACCTCCTTGAAGAAACTGAGAGCCAGGGAGAAGCACAGAGATGCCCAAAATCACATCTCAAGTCCAGGGTAGAACTAGGACATAAACCCAAAGTTTCCAGGGATGAGGAAGGGAGGACCCACAAAACAGAAGAGAAAACAGACATCTCACCACTGCAGGAGAACCCATCTACTCACCACCAGAGGCAACCAGAACACCCAGGAACCCTAGAACAAAGAAGAACATTGTGGCCAAGGGCAAGGAGGGTCCAAAAGGAAAGTCAGGAGAGAGGGTGTCGTGTCTTTTTATACAGGTGCTAGGGCTGGGCAAGACAAAAACACACACAATAAAGAAGATAAAGGCGGTCTCCACCCAGACCAAATAACCCCTAGATTCTAAGAGGACTTGGAAATGACTCTTCATGCTCCCCAGCCCAAGGACCTAGCCCTAGACGGGGTCTGAGAAAGCCCACATTCGACTGGCAGCTCCAACCCTGATTGCCTGGGTAACCTCGGCTATGTCCATTCTCGCCTCTCTAGCCCTCAATTTCCATAAGATTATAGATTCAGAGCCCAAAGGGACCTTAGAGGCGATGGAATCCAATGCCCTCTTTCTACAGGTGAGGTTGGGGGATAAATCTAGAGTCTCGTACCTAAGGCAGATCTTTATGCACCTAAGCCCCATGTTCTATCCACTGATTTCTGGGCCACCCAATTTCCTTCTTTGTAAAATAAAGGGTGTAATTAATTACACAGGTTTTGTTTTTCTTTTTTTCCCCCAGTGGGGCTATGGCGGTGGAGAGGTAAAAAAATAAAATTTAGTAGCTAAAAATAAAATATAAAAAAGCAGGTCAGACTAGGCAGTTTCTAAGAACTTTTCTAACACTAAATCCTGTGATTCTTCAAAAGGTAGATTGCTACACAGGGTGCAGATTTGTCTTCTCTGGGCCTTAGTTCATCCTCAAAGTTAAGAGACTAGTCTAGAGTGGGGGGGGGGGGGAGGAATCTGCAGCCTCAAGGCCACATGTGGCCCTCTAGGTTCTCAAGTGCACCCCTTTGACTGAATCCAGAACAAATCCCCTTAATAAAAGGGTTTGTTCTGTAAAATTTGGACCCAGTCAAAGCTGCACTGAAGAACCAAAAACGCCACATGTGGATTCTCTGTGGTTCCCTCAGCCCCCCAGTAGATTAATCAGCAGTTCTTAACCATGGAGAAGATGACTTGTTTCTTTAATATTTAAAGAAAATTGTCTTTAATAGTTACCTTTAATATTTAAAGGTAACTGTCTCAGTATAATTAGTTTCCTTTGTAATTCTATACCTTTTACTTTGTGCATTTAAAAACCTTCTGAGAAGGATTTACAGGCTTCACCCAACTGCCATTAGGGTCCATGATCCAAAAAAAAAAAAGATGACAAATTCTGGTGAAAATGGTCTTGAAGCTAAGTGCTTCTCCTCAGGACATTCTGTGTTCTTGGTGGCAGCCATGAGCACTTATCAAGGGCTCACCATGTGCCAGGTTTGAGGAGAGATATACAAACAAGGCAGGCTCTCACTAACCAGTCAAATAGCCAACAAGCTCCTATTCAAAATTTGGTTGGGGTGTTTTGGCTGGGCCAAAGAAGCTATGCTCCCCCTGCTCAGGAACCAGGAAACCCCAACCTATTCAGCATCTTTGGTCTCAGCTAAAAGTTCCTGAAAAATGAGAGGGTCAGACAAGGCCATCTCTGGGGCCATCTTGGCCGCTGTGTTCTGTGTGTTTTGATCAGGCAGCCTTTGGGGTAGATACCACAGGTAGTGAGGGGAATGTTTTCCCTAGAAGACTATTGAAAAACAGGTGTTGTGTGAGACCAGGAGGGGAGGGAGGAGGCCCTGAGCAAGGTTCAGATGGGAGAAGGAAGTGAGGAGGAGGGATGGTTGGGCACACTCCCATCCTCATGATCATCATGGACTGGGTGTTTACTTTACGAGCAGAGGGACCTGTTGGGGGGAGCTGTTGTTCCCTGGGCTGGAGGCCAGTGATTTTGTTTCAGCACTGGGGATTTGGGCAAAGAGAGTGAAGAATGTGGCCACCCTCCCAGCTCAGCCAAACTCTCCCCTGGTGGCCTGGCTCCAGGCCCCTGCTCTTCTCTGGATCTGTTTGCCTTTCCGTGAAATGACAGAGAAACCCCAGGGCCAGGTTCTCATATGACCAAGGCCCAAGTTCTTTCTGCAGGGTGTGCCTGGCCAGAGCAAACACTCCAGGGTTAGAGGGGGAATAGAGAGAGAAGGTGGGACCCTCAGCTGACACTTGAGAATGGAGGCCAGCAGGAGAGGAGGCAGGCATCTCCTCCACTCTCAGGACTAATGTCCTGGGCTAGCCCAGCCCAATCGTGCACCTGCCAGATAGTATTAGGGCCCAGGAAGGGAATAAGGAGATGGTGAGCCCTTGATAAGTGCTCATGGCTGCCACCAAGAACACAGAATGTCCTGAGGGGAAGCACTTAGCTTCAAGACCATTTTCACCAGAATTTGTCATCTTTTTTTTTTTTTTTGGATCATGGACCCTAATGGCAGTTGGGTGAAGCCTATAAATCCTTCTCAGAAGGTTTTAAAATGCACATAGTAAAAGGCATTTCCAGCTTCAGCTCTCTGGCTGATTGGGCTCCCAGTGACTTCGTTCTTTGAGATCATGGATCTCCCCACAATCTCAAAGACCTCCGGAGGGTCTGGGGCACGGATCCTTGTCCCAGAGCCCCCTGACTTGGTTCTTCAGCTGCAGTGAGGAACCTTCTCCATGAACTAAGCCATGTGAGACAGACAGGGTAGAACAAAAAGATCACCCTTTTTTTCAGGCAATTGAGGTTACACTAGTAAATGTCTGAGGCCAGATTTGAACTCAGCTCCTCCTGACTCCAGGGCCAGTGCTCTATCTACGGAACCATTTAATTGCCCCCTGAGATTGAACTCAATGACATCTAGGGTCCCTTCCAGAGCTGCAGCCTGTGACTGACTGATTTCTTTATATACTTGGCTCTTCCATGGTGGCTTTTAGCCGGGACCTAAAGTTGTAGGCTCCTGGAGCCAGAACCCTGGAGACTATCCAGCCCAACACCCATCCACCCACCTGCCACTTAAGAGAAGCCCAGTGAGGAACTTGTCCAAGGTCCCTGGGCCAGAACCTTACCTGGACCCCCCAGCTGTCAATGCTGTAGGCCATCCCCACCCCTCACAGGGAACAGTTTCTGGTAAAGCTCAGTGAAGGGATGGCCCTGCTACAGAAGAATAGAGTTATGGGGGGATTTCAATGAGAGGAAGAAGTCGAGGAAATGGAAGTGTCACTAACTGCCTCCCAAGAGTGAAAGGGCCACTTTTAGCACCAGTCTTCTCAGGGAGAAGGGCTTAGAGGAGTCAGGACCTTCACACCCACCAACAAGCATTATTAAGTACCTACTATGGGCCAGTCACTGGGAAAAGGAGCTGAGACTATAAAGACAAAACCAAACTGGAGCCTGCCCTCAAGAAGCTTACATTATCTATTGGGGGGGGGGGGGGGGAAGAGACACTTAACTCGGATTATCAGGGAAGGCTTTACAGAGGAAGTGATGCCCAAGATGAATGAAAGATCAGAATTTTGAGCAGCAAAGATGAGAAGGAAGAGCATCCTTGAAAGGAAAGATGGTTTATACCTGGAGCAGATACACTTAGGAGTTCAAAAAACCTATCTACATTGTCTGGAATGTCAAGGGCCTAAAGGTGAGTAAAAGGGACCAAAAGCCTGGTGGGTTAAATGCAGATTGTCAGGGGCTCTAAATGCCAGGCAGAGAAGTTGGCATTTTGCCCTGGTGGTCCCAGGGAGCCCTAGAAGGGTTTTGAGAAGGGCAGTGGTAACACCATCAAATCTATCTTAGAAGGATTATTTCTGTGGCTGAGTGAAGGAGGGGAAAGGCTGGAATAAAGGAACCAATTAATTAGGAGTCTAATTACAATAGCACAAGTGAGAGGTAATTAGTTACTGGCAAGAGAATGAAGATAAGGGACCAAATGAGAGAGGTGTAATTAAGAGAGATAGCAGTCGATAGACTTTACAAGTGATTGGATGTGGTAAGGAGGAGGAGACCTACAAGTGAAAGGTGGAAGATAAAGGGTTAAGTGAGCCGCCTCTAAAGAGGAAGGACCCGGATTCAAATCCTGTCTCCATGTTTTCCTGTGTGACTGGCCAAATTATTTGACATCCTCAAACCTCACTGGTGAAATGAGGAGGCTTGGACTCCCTGGCCTCTGGGGTCCCTTCAGGCACTATATCTAGGATCCCTACATTTATATCAATGGAATTTGGTGTGGGGAAAGTGCTACCACCTGTAGGGGGCAATTAGGAAGAGCCTCCTGAAGGACAAAAACGATAGGCTATTCAAAGGAAGCCAGAGTGAGGGGGCAGGGAGGGAATCCCGGGCATAACTTTCCCCGTGCAAAGACAGAGAAGGAGCATCACATGAGGGTTCTGGACAGGGGAGTGCCTCTGTTTCTTGGCCTCTTTCTGTGTGCTGGTCATAGTCTGGCTCTGTACTCTGCGTCTCTCTACGTTGAGTGAAAGAGGAGCTGGGGGGAGTGGGCTGTAAGGGAGGAGAGATTTGGAGGTTGAGGATAGGGTCTGGGTGACATATGACTGGCTTGGAATAGCCAAAGCTGAGTTCACTTCCTGGGGGGAAACTCAGAGAGCCAGAGACCTGACTCACCCCCTCGAACCACACCCTACCTGATACCCATCCTCAGAGGGATGGAGTCACAGCTCCAGGATGTGGCTCCTTAGGTCCATTTCACTTTCTCTCAGTTTCTTTCTCCCTCTAAGTTTCTCTTTCCCTTAAGGACTGTGTGTTATTAGGTGCAAAGATCCTTGGGGCTAGGAATCTGAGTCATGTAAATGACTGGGGTGGAGCTGGCCCAGCCCAGTGTAAATCAGTCAGTCACCCATCCAGTATTGACAGCCTGGGGCCTTCATACAGGCTGAGGGGGCACTTGGGTGCTATTCCTGATTCATGTGCGACTCTAGGTCTTAAGCTTGTCACAGTCTTCAGGATGGAGAGAGAAAGGCTGAGAAACAGAGATACAGCTAGAGACAGAGAGACCTGGGGAGAGATAGGAACATGGAAAGGAAGATAGACATAGGGGAAACAGACAGAGAGACACAAAGAGGGATAGATCGGGAGATTGATGAGGGAGATATGGAAAGAAAAAACAGATTGCATAGACATTGAGAGAGATGGAGAGACAGACTGAGACACACAGACGTGGAGGAAGGAGGGAATAAACACCAGTTATGTGTGAATCTGTGCAAATATTTACAAATATGATCTCACTTAATCCTTGGTCACCTATCTTCAAGGTTCGAAGTAGGTGCTTTTATCATTCCCATTTTACACTTGATAAAACTAAGGCAAACAGAGGTTAATTGACTTGCCCAGGGTCACACAGCTAAGGAAGCGTCTGAGGTTAGATCTGAACTCAGGTCTTCCTGATTCCAGACCCAGAACCCTATCCACTGCATTACCCAGGTACCTCAGGAAGATAGGGAGAAACAGACTAAGAACTGAGTCATGGGGTGAAAAACAAGGAGATGAGAGAGAGGAGAAAGAAAGAGGGAGGAAGGGAGGGAGGGAGGGAGGGGAGAGAGAGATGAAGGGAGAAAGAGGGAGGGAGGGAGAGAGACAGAGAGAGAGAGAAAGAGAGAAAAGAGGGAGAGAGAGAGAGGAGAGAGGGAGAGAGAGGAAGGAAAGAGAGAGGGAGAGACAGAGGGACAGAGACAGATGGAGGGAGGAAGAGAGGGGGAGAGAGAGAGAGAGAGATGGGAATCAGGATGGCAAACAGAGACAGTAAGAGACATGTGGAGCTTAAGATGAAGGAGTCAGACAGACATAAGGAAAGACAAGATGGGAAAAGCAGATTGAGATATAGCAAAAGAAAGACAGGCAAAGACAGGTACAAGTAGAGGCAGAGACAGAAAGAATACCAGCCACAGGGAAAGGCAGAGAAGGACATGGTTGGAGACAGAGACAAAGAACACCACAGGGGGAGAAAAAGGCTGAAAGATGAGGAAAGAAATCTGGGGAGACTGAGAGACACTGAGTGATAGGGAGACAGAGACAGAGACAGTCTGAGATAGAGGGAAAGAGAAAGCCTGAGCCAGAAAGGTAGAGACAGACTGCTGAAGCTATAGGGCCAGACACAGCAGAAAGAGAAGGAATGAGCCACGGGGGGGCGGGGAAGGGTAGTTCCTGGGGCCTCAGGGAGGAGTTGGCCCCAACAGGGTTATTCAAAACCTCCTCCAAGGAGTGGAAACAAATCATCCCTGGCTCAGTCCAGACATAGAGACAGAAGAGTTTACATGGACATGAGGGCGGAGACCCTACTTCTCCTGCTGCTGGCTGCTGCCCAGGCTCAAGGTAGGGGACCCAGAGGAGTCTGGGAAGGGGATTCTGGAGTTTGGGAGAAAGCAGAAAAGTGAGGCAGGGAGAAAAACAGCCTTCTTCCCATTCTTGAGACAGAGAAGGAGAGACGCAGACTAAGACATATGAAGACAGAAGAAAAGGGGAACAGGGTAGAGAAAGGGGGAAAGAGACAAGCACACACACTTGGGGACAAGCACTCCCTCGTTCAGGGTCTCACAGGATCCTAGATCTGGGGCTGTAAGGGCCGGCAGAGGCCATCTAGTCCAAGCCCTTTATTTTACAGATGAGGAAACTGAGGCCCAGGGAGGGAAGTGACTTATCCAGGTCGTCACAGGGAGTAAGTGGCCGCACAAGGCGTTGGATGTGT
Source organism: Pseudochirops corinnae (assembly GCA_028646515.1). NCBI lineage: Eukaryota > Metazoa > Chordata > Mammalia > Diprotodontia > Pseudocheiridae > Pseudochirops > Pseudochirops corinnae. The sequence continues at coordinate 24,825,308 of CM053588.1, forward strand.
CTTTCTGGCTCAGATAGATTCTGACAGACTCAGAAAACAATATGGCAAGAGACACAGCTATGGGGAGAGGGGAGAATGGGAATAGGAAGGGGCCAGGACCGACGGACGCAGTGGAGAAGAGACAGTACCCGAGACGGCTGGAGACGGGAGGGGTCCGAGCGGGGTCCGAGAGACTGCGAAGGGACAGAAAGCTTTTTCTTTCGCTCTAGAACGAGTAACCCCTCCGTCACCACTTCCCTCAGCTCATACTGAATTCGGATTTGAGGTTGGGAAACCTGACAAAGAGGAACTTAGTCAAGGGGGGGGCGTGTACGGAAGGAAGGAAGCACCCCCCGGGGGGGGGGAGGGGAATGAGTAACCGGAGGGAAACGCGGCTGGAGGAATGAGTAAAGTACTAAAGAAGGCCCCACAGTGCTGGGGGGCGGGAGGGGGCGGCCAAGGTGGAGGGTGAGGGTCGGGAAGGGCCAGCATAGGAAGCGGGTTGGGGGGAACGAGGAGCTGGCATAGGATGGTGAGGTGGGCAGGGAGAGAACGCAAGTGAGGAGCCACGCGAAAGGACCGGGATGGCACCTGGCTGGGGGGCGGGGACAGCGGGAGCGGAGGGGAGTCACATGGGGGAGGCGGGGCAGAGCTCCGGAGGGGCACAGAACGGCGGGGACAGCGTGGGAGGGTGAGGACAATGGAATGTGGGGGCGGAGACCAAATTCGACACCTAGCGAGTGGCCAGGACCGGGCAGGGAGCTACAGGACACCCGAGGGCCGCCCTCAGCGACCTCGCCCCCTTGTCTCCCCAGTTTCCTCGGGCTTGCGCTGTTACCATTGCGAGAGCAGCGGGAACTGCACGGTCGAGACGTGCCTCCCAGGGCAGGAGCTGTGCCGAACCACCGTATACAACAACCGCTGGAGAGGTGAGAACCACGACCCGTGCAAGCTGGCCCCTTCCCTCCCACGAGGGGGATGGGGGGGCCAAGCACCTGTCTCTAGAAGGCCCCTGTGAAGCAGAGAAAGGTGGCAGTGGATCGCCAAATCCAATCCCTCCATTTGACACTCTGGGAAACTGAGAAACTCTCCCAGGGCCCTTAGCATATCTTCGGACTCCGAGGACCTGCCCAAGGTTACGAAGCCACTTAGAGACAGAGGCAGAACGGCAAAGGCCTTGAACGTAGAATCCAGTTACCCTGCAAAACTCAGAGGAGATGAGAATGGGAGGGGGGGGCAATGGGGGCAGGAGAGGCCCTGCTGAGGACCAACTCAGCTTGGACCAGCCCTGTGGGCTTCATTTTAGGACCAGAGGGGATCACTATAGAGGAAAGGGAAGGTGGATTTGTGTTAACTCTTGGAGCTGAGTCAGACTGGAATCTGCTTGAGGGCAGGGAAGAGGCTTTCTCTACTGCATCTCCTCCAGAGCTCCAGCTGCCCAGGGCCCTTAAAAGAAAGAAAACCAGAGTTGCGGGATGTGTACACTGGAAGTCCTGCCACCTCTCCCCTTACAGGTGGGAAATCTGAGGCCCAGAGAGAAGAGTTTTTGCCATATATCGCACGAGCCAGGGCAGGACCTAGGATCGGAGCCCAGTTCTTAGCACTCCAGTTGTCTGACTTGTCTTGGAAACTGGGATGGTTCCTGGCCAACCCTGACCCCTCCACACCTGAGCCTTGAGCCTGCACTGTCCTCTGGAACCTGGCTCCATTACTGATTTTCTTGTCTTTAATCTCTGTCTCTCCCTCTCTCCGGGATTCCTCCCTTCAATCTGTAAACACCAGCTTACAGAATCATAGGGTTTGAGCTAGAAGACCATTAAGTCTCCGAAATTCAGAGAAAGGAATTGACCGACTGGTTGCTTAGAGCTGTGAATCCCCTATAAGGCTTGCAAAACGCTTTACAGGTGAGGACAATGAGGCATAGAGAGGTTAGGTGACCTGCCCAAGACTGCATAGCTGGAAAGTCTTCCAGGAGTCTTCTTGTCTCGGGTTCCAGCACGCTTATCCATTTTGCCACCTAGTGTACATAGCACAAAACAGCATGTTCACAAATAAAGATAAACAGAACGTCAGACCCAAGGAATTTCAGGGGTTCAGGGAGAACACTAAGAGGGGTGGAGGGAGCAGGGGAGGCTTCCCGTAGGAGGCAGCCTTTGAGGCCATGGAGGGATTCTGAAAGGAAGAGATGAGAAGGGAGAGTGTCTGTCCTCAGACCCAGAGATGGCCAGTTTAGAAGGCTCCCATGATTTCCACCTCTTCTAACTCACTAAGCAATCCTTCGTGGTGGGCTAGCCAGCTGCTTCCCAAACTTCTCATCCATTTCTTCCTTCTCTCCCAGTGTTCTCTAAATGACTACATCATTTCTGTTTTCTGTCTCAGCCTCTTAATTTCCATTCTAAAGCTCTCCATCTTGCTTCCCCTTCTACCTCTCCACTGGTCCCTGAATTTCCTCATGTAAAAAAAAAATACCTCAATATACAGTGCTCCCTCCCTCCTTTTTTAATCTATTTTACTCCCTTTCAAAAAGTTGTAGCCTTCCAGAGCCATAGTGAGTCCTTCTTTCCAGTCTACCAAGCCTCAGAATCATTCTCAGAATTGCCTTACAGAATCTCAAAAATGAGAAGAACCCACTCCTGAAAAAAAAATTCCTGCTAAAACATGTAGGCCAGACCCTTCCCCCATAATCTTCCGGACTCTGGATCTTTCTCCACTTCTACCCTTCTCCCTCTATTCCTGATGATATCCTCAAATGTTTATCTTCCGCTTCTCTTTCTCCTCTCCAGATGACTTCCCCATTGAGTTTCCCAGCTTGAGGTTTCTCTAACCTTTCTAGAATAGAGCCTTGGGGTTGGAGTCAGGAAGACAGGAAATCTTATCTAGCCTCTGACACTTACTAGCTGTGTGGCTCTGAGCAAGTCACTTAACTTCTATTTACCTAATAATAATAATACCCCTGGCACCTTCCTGTCTTTTCTGGCTTCCTACACCTTATTCCCCCACCACATACTCTACAATCCAGTGACACCGGCTGCCATGCTGTTTTTCGAACAAGCCCTTCCTTCTCCAGACTTTCCATTGGCTGCTGTCCTCCGTGCCTGGAAATGCTCTGCCTCCTCGCCTCCCCTTCCTGGCTCCTTCCAAGACTCAGCTCAAATCCTACCTTTTCCAGGAGGCCTTCCTTGATCTCTTATCCTCCCAACCCACCCCTTCCCTCTGAGGCTACCTTCCATTTACACTCTACATACCTTGTATGTGCATACTTGTACCTCCTATTAGGCTGTGAGCTCCTCAAGAGGGAGACTGGGTTTTATTTTGTTTTTTGCCTTCCTTTGCATCTTCAACACTTAACACAGTGTCTTGAATACAGTGGGTGCTTAATAAATGCTTGTTGACTGATTGACTGAACTGTCACCCCCAGAGGCAACCCATTCTGCCAAAGAATGTCTAAGAGTTAGGAGGTTTTTTTGATATAGGATTGAAGAATCATTGCCCTTTAGGGCCAGACAGAACAAAGCTAATCCCTCTTCCACATGACAAGCCCTCAAGTACATGACCAAGTCTTCTCATCTCCAGGCTAAACATCCCCAGGTCCATCAATTCTCCCAGTTCCCTCTGATACTCCTATGTCAGGAGTTCAACAGTCCTTCACCCTCCTGGTCACCCTCCACTGGACGCTTTCCAATGTCTTTGAATTGTCATGCTCAGAGCTGGACCCAAAATGTGGTCTCGATTAAGGGTGGGACCATCCCCTCCCTCTTTCTGGAAGCCAGAGCTCTCCAACCCAACATCTTTGGCTCTTGTGGTTGCCACATCACACTAATGACTCATCCTGCCCTGGCAGTCCAGTAAACCCCCCAGATGTTTGGCAGATGAACGCCTGTCTGACCAAGCTCCCTCTGTCTTAAGCTTAGCTGGTTTGTTTTGTCTCTGTGTATGACCTTGACATCTGTCTCTGTAAAATGCTGTAGAGTTAGCTTTGGCCCAGTGTCCATGGACTCAGGGATTTAAGGACCCCCCCTCCACATTTTAAAGATGAAGAAACTGAGAAGTGACTTGGCCAAGATTTCACCATTAACAGGTAGAAGAAAACCCACTTCTTCTGATGCCAAGTCTACTGCTTTTCCCACCATATCACACAGAGTATCAAGGTCATTGGCAATCCTGACTGCCATTGAGGCAACTAGGATTGGGCAGTGAATGGAGCACTGAGCCTGGAGTCTAGAGTTCAAATCCTGCCTCAGATCCTACCTAGCTGTGTGACCTTGGACAAGTCACTCAACCTCTGCCTACCTCATTTTCTTCATCTGTAAAATGGGGATATTAATAGCCCTTACCTCCCAGAGTTGTTATGAGGAATAAAGGAAATAATATTGGTAAGGTGCTATCTAGATGCTAACTATCGTGATGCTTTATGTTGCATCGTCTTGTTGGCATGAACATGCCATATATACCTTTATTCAAGTGTAGCCAGGAGGTGAGGGGACTTGGGATTTGTTACACAGAGAAGGATATGGTAAACAAATCAGAGGTTTCCCCTCAATACCAAACCTAGCCATTGGTAACAATATTAAACAGCACAGGACCAAGAACCAATCCCAGGACATTCCACTGGAGACCACCTGCCAAGCATACCGACCATTAATGACAAACCAATGGATCTGGCCATTTTAATTGGTTCCACTTCATCTCATCCATATCTTTCTGATAGACCAGACACCTCTAAGGAGAGTTACAGACCTTTTTCTCCTCATTGCCTCGATTCCCAGGTCCCAACAGATAGAGAATGCTCACTGTGGGTGGGATGATGCCTCCCACATCCCCACCTCTGCTGGATTTCCCAGAGCCCCACCTCATTCTAACTCTTGGACCCACTATCTTCTTGGTAGGTGAACATCTGCCTTGCCACTGCTCCCCAGGCTCCTCTGGACCTTGCCATCGGCCCTCCTCCTTCTCTAGCTAAGCAGAACCTCACTTTGCCATCTGCCTTGAACCAAACATGAAATATAAGTCCTCCTCCACAATTTGTCTCCCCCCATTAGGAGGTGAGCATCTTGGGAACAGGAACCAGCCCATTTTTCTAAGTGTGTCCCGATAGCTTAACAAAATCCATTTAGTAAATGGTTTTTTCCATTTCCAGAGTTACTGTGTCAAGCATTCTGCTAAAAATCTAGGTGAGCTGTACTTAATGTATTCCTTTGATCTCCCAGCTTAGTAACCCTGTCAAAAAAGACAATCAAGTCAGCCTCAATGACTTCCCAGTCTCATGGGAACCACCCCCCCATCACTGCTTTTTCTAATTTTTCCCTAAACCCCTTTTTCATTGTATGTTCTAAAATCAGAGTCAAAGCCATGAGTCTAGAGCTTGCAGATTCCAGTCTTTCTGAATCTTGGGATGACTTTCGCCCTTCTCCAAGCCTGGGACACCTCACTATTTTCCACCATCTTTTAAAGGTCCCTGGCAATGAGCAGCTGAGCCATCCCACCCACCAGCCTGTTTGGTCCTCGAAGCTATAGCCAGGGAATTGGTCTTCCTTAAGGTTAGCTAGTTTCTCTCTTCCTTTCTCCTTATTTTTCTTGGGCATAAAATTTTTCATTTTCAATCTGTCCTTTGTAGTCCAGAAGGAGTCAAAGAAAACAGGCAAAAGTCAAATTGAGCCCGTTTGTTTGCATTCTGTTAGTTACCATGACCCCATCCATCTTGGACAGTGACCTTCCTACTCATTCTTTAGTATCTGTCCTTCCCTGTCATATAGTTTTTCCCCCATTTTATTTTATTTTTCAATGCACAAGAATTTGTTTTCTCCCCTTCCTACTCTCTCCTGAAATAAAAAAAGAAAATAATTATAACAAATATTAATAATCTAGCAAAACAAATTCCTATATTGTCCATGCCCCCAAAACATGTGTCTCTTCTATGTATCTTGAACCAATCTGCTCTCCATTAGGAGATGGGTGTCACCTTCATCATCAGCCTTCTGGAGTGTCTCATTGTGTTGATCGGAGTTCTGAAGTCTTTCAAAATTCTTTGGTTCTTACCATGTTGTCATAATTTATCAACTGTTCTCCTGGTTCTGCTCCCTTCCCTCTGCATGAGTTCATAGGAATCTTCCCAGGATTCTTAGCACCCATATCCACACACACATGCCTTCCTTACCTACATCAGCTCATTCTGGAAGTTAGCACCCCTGGCAAGACTCTCAGAAGGGAAGCACAAACCACCATTCTTCTCCCCTTCTTCCCGTCTTTTGTCTCCTGACTCATCCTAGGGATGAACATCCCCATTATTAGAAACCCAAGAGGCCACTTTCCCCCTGGAGAGTCCATCTCTGCCCTGTAGAAGAAAAGCTTTCCACCCATTACATGACTCCAAGTGTCCATTTGTCCTTCCCTTTCTCCCTTCATGTCTTCCTACCATCCTGGCACAGGTCAGAATTCCCCTTTGCTTCTTCAAATCCATCTCCTTCTTCTTTGTTCTGAACTTGACTTGTTTTCCCTTCAGGAATCCTTTATTCTCCTTGGTCACCTGCCATTAATGGGCAGTTAGCAAGCTCCAGTCAAACCTGAGGTGAAAGTCAAAGGTGATGCCCCACAATGAACCAATGATGTAGCTGACCATAATTAGAGTTTGGGAAACATGAGCTAAGATCCATTTTATAACCTTCCATCTCAGGGCCCCAGTTCCTACCTCTAACCCTAAACACACACACACACACACACACACACACACACACACACACACTTCTTTCCTCCCCAATTAATGACTTTGGTGAGTCATTTCAACAAATTAAGCAATTCCATTTGCTCATACTCAGGACTGGGAGAGATATGGATTCTAGGTAGAATGCCACCCCAGCCCAGAGGGAACTCATAGTCCAGGAGGGGGAGAAAACACTCATTTACTCATTCAGTCCACAGCCATTTATTAAACTGTGGGCTGAGATTTGGGCTTAGCTATGAGGAAGGCACTAGTGTTAGTGACACATGCCCCTGCCCTTGTGTTTAGTACAAATAGAAGACATTCATTCATCTGGGTACAGTGGACGGAGCATAGGACCTGGAATCAGCAAGACCAGAGTTTAAGTCTGACCTCAGACACTTCCTAGCTGGGTGACCCTGACTAAATTTCTTCCTGCCTCAGTGTCTTCATCTGTAAAATGGGAATAATAAAACCGAAAGTCTTGTGGTTAAAACGCCAGGGTTCTGTGGGCCAGCTACCTGGAGGAGCCTGAGCTCCAGGGAGGCTGAGGAGGCCAGCAAGGGCTTAGGCACCCCCTGCCCATATTGTCCCCCCAGGAGGCCAGGAGCTGGAGGTGGTGCTGAGGGGCTGTGCTTTGACTGGGAAAGACAATAGCTCCATGTCCTACAGAACGAGCCAGGAGATAATCATGCTGAAGGAGATTGTGTGTGACTTTGACCTCTGCAACCAACCAGACCCCCGTGAGTGAGTGGGACCCTGGCCCTGAGCCTTTCGGGAGGGAAGAGTCAGCAGGGAGTCAGAGCTAAGAGGGATCTTAGAACACAGAACACAGATATTGTCACGGCTGGAGGGGAACCTGGAGACCGTCAGAACTGGAAGGGACCACAGAACCTAAAAAGTCTGTGCTGAGAAGAACCTGAGGAAAAAAAAATGTAGATTGTCAAAGCAAAGAGAACCTTAGAGGGGCAGCTAGGTGGTACCCTGGAGTCAGGAGGACCTGAGTTCAAATCCAGCCTCAGCCACTTAACACTTACTAGCTGTGTGACCTTGGGCAAGTCACTTAACCCCAATTGCCCTACCTTCCCCCCTCCAAAGAACAAAAAAACCAAAACAAAACAAAACAGAATGTTAGAACATGGGGGGACCTTAGATCTTAGAAGAGATCTTAGGGTGGAGAAGTCAGGCAGAGAAATCCCAAAACATAAATTCAGAGCTAGGAAAGTTCCCTTGCTGCAGTTAGGGGTCAGGGGGAGGGGAGGCAGGTCCTTGAATAATGAGGAGTTCAAAAGAAGGCCCAGGTCAGACTCCAGATGAGAAGAGAGGAATTGTAAAGAGCTCAGGTGAGGACCCTTGAAACTGGGAGGAGAGATCAAGAACAGAGTGGGGGGGGGGGGGGGAGGGGGGATGGGCAGGCCAGGAGAGGCAAGTGTGCCTGTGGCTCCCAGGTCCTGAGCCACCCACTAAAAGGAGGGTGGGAGGAGGGGCCCTTTATGCCCACCTGTCTCTGTCTTCATTGTTCAATCTCCACTCCACTCCTCTGTCTCTGTCTCTCTGTCTCTTTGTCTCTCTCTCTCTCTCCCTCTCTGTCTCTCTGTCTCTCCCTGTCTCTCTCCCTCCCTCTCCCTCTTCCTCCCTCTCCCTCTCCCTCCCTCTCCCTCTCCCTCTCCCTCTTCCTCTCTCTGTCTCTCTCCCTTGCTGTCTCTCTCTCTCTCCTCTCTCTCCCTCTCCCTCTCTCTCTCCCTCTCCCTCACTGTCTCGCTGTCTCTCTGTCTCTCTCTGTCTCACTCTTTCTCTCTCTCTCTCTTTCTCTCCCCCTCTCTCCTCTACCTGGGGCCAGTAAAGTTACTCTCTTCCCCTCCCTGCAATTCAGGTCCTTCCCCTACTTTCCCTGGAGCTCGGACCCTAGAGTGTGAGTCCTGTGCATCCTCTGACCAGAGCTGTGAACGAGGTCGGAGCCTAACCCTTCGCTGCCCAGAGCCCACGGACCAGTGCTTGGAGCGTATCACTCAAAGCAGCCTTGCAGGTAAATGCAGCTCCTGCCCCCCACGCAAGTGAGCCCTTCCTCAGGGGGTCCTCCCTAATTACCCTCTGCTCCGCTCTGCTTGCCTGCGTGCTGCCATCACTGCTTCTCCCCAGCGCCCCCCCGAATGTCCCTCCTGCCCATCACTGACCCTCCCGTCCTCTGCGGCCTCCACAGTGGGTCCCCTGGATGAGCGCTACGTGCGCGGCTGTGGGAGTTTTCCTGACTGTCCAGGCCCTGCTGGCTTCCATAACAACGACACTTTTCTCTTCTTGAGATGCTGCAACTACAGCCAGTGTATCAGTGGCCCAAGTGAGAGAAGGGAGAGTGGGAGGGGAGGGAGGAGAGGAGAGGGAGGGAAGGTGGTGGAGAGGAGAGAGGGAAGAGGGAGGGAGGGAAGAGGGAGGGAGGGAGGTCAGGCTGGCCTGGGCCACTGCAGGGTATGAATAGCGCCTGTGGGAAGGGACAGGCCCTGGGTGACTTAACTTTGGGAGGGCTCCAGGACCCATCTGCTCTCCTTCCTCTCTCCATTGCCCACTAGTAAAGAAACTCTCCGACCACCCCCTGAACGGCCTCCAGTGCCACAGCTGTGAGGGGAATGGCACCCATGGCTGCTCCCCGGAGGAGACAGCCGTCACTGCCTGTCAGGGCCCTATGAATCGGTGCTTTGAAACCACCGGCACCCACAGTAAGGACCACTGGGGTGGGGAGGAGGACCTGAAGGACATAGGGTTAAAAGGAAGGGCAGACCTTTAAAGATCCTCTACTACAAACTCTTTATTACAAGATGGGGAAACTGAGTCAGGAATTCCTGTAGGAGGGAGTAACTTCTTATGGGAAAAGGTGAGGGCAACACTTCCATAGGGTTGAGATTTCCCAGAGGAGAAGGGAGTTAGAGCCCACCTAGTTCATCCCATAGCTCTCTGGGCTTGTGGTCAGGAAGAGCTGGGTTCGGAGCCTGCCTCTGAGACTTCCTAACTGTGATACCCTGTGCCTCAATGCCGCCCCCTGTAAAGGGAAGACCTGGACCAGATGGCCCTTAAGGGTTGGGATCCTGTGACCCTCCAAGGGAGGCTCAAAGACTGGCAGAATCCTAAAACTTCAGACTGAGAAAGGACAGATGTGGTCACCTGGTCCAGAGGAGACCCTGTATCATGTGAGGGGAGAGCCTTCAGGAAAGGGATGGGTCATGGGATTAGGGAGAGCCCCACAATGGACACACACACTCACTCACACACACACACACACACACACACACACACTCCCACACGTACACATATACACTCCCACAGCCACACTCAGGTACACTCCCATATCCATCCTCACACACACACACTCACACACATATACACTCACACACACACACACTCACACATGCACACATATACACTCCCACAGCCACACTCAGGTACACTCCCATATCCATCCTCACACACACACACACACACACACACACTCCCACACATACACATATACACTCCCACAGCCACACTCAGGTACACTCCCATATCCATCCTCACACACATACACATACACTCACACACACACACACACACACGCACACTCACACACGTACACATATACACTCACACAGCCACACTCAGGTACACTCCCATATCCATCCTCACACACACACACACACACACACACACACACTCCCACACGTACACATATACACTCACACAGCCACACTCAGGTATACTCCCATATCCATCCTCACACACACATATACACTCACACACTCTCACACACACACACACACTCACACACACGCACACTCACACACATACACATATACACTCACACAGCCACACTCAGGTACACTTCCATATCCATACATACACACACACACACACACACACACACACACACACACACACACACTCACTCACTGTTTCCATCCCAAGGCACAGGGTGCCTGGGAATGATTTGAATCCCAAGCTGGGCCAGGATCCTGTGGGAGGCCATGCACAGGGAGCTGAAGTCACCCTAGGAGCTCTAACACTGAGCCCCCTTTTTCCACTCCTCCCTCTGCCCTACCACAGAACACTGGGGTCCTGGCTACATGGTCCGAGGCTGCGTGGCCCCCACCTGGTGCGAGGCCCCCCATTTGATTACCACCTTCTTCGACCTGGAGGAGCCACAAATCTTCTGCTGCTTCACCAGTGAATGTAATAGTGCAGCCCGAGATGCCAACCCCCGGAGGAACGGGGCAGGACCCAGGCCTTTCCCCACTTCTCTTACCCTCAGCCTGCTTCTCTTGCTGCTGACCCTGAACTTGACCTCTGCCAAGGGGGCCTGACCCAACTTCATGCTGCTCCCCATCCCCACCCTACCCTCATAATTTAAGGTTTTGTATGGGACAAAAGATTCTGTGTGAACTGTAGAGTCTAAAGCCCCTCATCTCCCTCCAGTCCTAGCCCTGTAGGAGACCCAGGCCTTCGAAGTCAGAGGATTAATGACCAAGGAACCGACTGGACTGGTAAAGGAACTGAACCAGGACTGGGTAAAGGCTTGGAGTGGGGGGGAGTTCAGAGGCCAGAATGCCCCAACATGTCTCTTGGCACTGCCTCCAGGAAGGGGATCTGGGCCCAGGTGAGGCCATGGGAGGGGGTCTAGAGAGCCAGGACAAGAACAGATGGGGCCTAGAATGCCAGAACCAGGTCTGCTGGGTGGCCCTTAATGGACTTGCCCTGAGCTTAGGACTGGCTATACACCTTCCATGGGCATTACACCTCCCAAACGGAGCGTGATGCTTGGAAGAGGGAGGACTACATTTCCCATGATGCCACTGCATGAGACCTATGCTGCCACTGATGCTGGAAGGAGAACTACACCTCTCATGATGCTTTGGGTGATGAGCCCCACTGCACCTTCCAGGAAGCAATGGCAAGGGATGTTCTTGGGGCAGGACGACCCCCAGCAGAGAACCACAGCATTTCAGCTTTATAAGGGCCCTTCCCGAAGCCCTGTAGTCTCCAACAGCTGTTTGAGTGTACCTATTTAGACCAAACCTCCCACCTTTCAAGGCAGGCAACATGCATTTATTAAGCACTTACTGTATGTGGGGTGCTGGTCTAAATGCTGGGGGTACAAATGCAACAGAAAGAAAGAGTCCTTGCCCTCAACAGGCTTACGTTCTAAGGGGGGAAGGCTGTTGAGGGGGAGGAAGCTTGGGGTCCAGAGCTTGGGGGCTCTCTCTCTGAGAGGGGAGGCCCATTCCACGCCAGGATGGCTCTCATCCTGGGTGTCTTCTTGCTGAAGCTGAGCCAGCTCCTTCTGCCTTCTCGGCCATGGCGTCCTTCAGATGGCTGAAGACGTGGCCTTTGCCTTGGCCATCCTGGAACCTTCAAGTTGGGTACCAACAATGGCATGACCTAGACAGTGCAGAGTAACTCCCCCCACCTCCTCCTGGAAGCTGTGCCCTCTCATTGCGCCCAAGGAGGAATTCTGTGTTGTCGGCAGCCCCCTCATAGCTGCGATTCATATTGAACTTGCAGGCCTCTGAAATCCCTCAAGTTTGTTTGTTTTTTGGACAAACCCTAACCAAGCCTCTCCCATCTCATACTTGTGAAGTTGATTTTTTTTTTACTTTTTTTTTATTCCTTTTTGCATTTCACTTCTTGGATATCAGGATTTTAAAAATATATATATATATATTTATTTAATATTTTATTTTTCCACTATTACATGTAAGAACAATTTTTAACATCTTTTTTTTTTTAATTTTTGAACTCCCAATTCTCTCCCTCCCCTACCCCTTATTGATATAGGTTATATATGTACTGTCATACAAAACATTTTAATATTGGTCACGTTGTGAAATAAAACACAGACAAAAAATAAGAAAGAAAAATAAATAAAGAAAAAAGTACGTTTCAATCTGCATTCAGACTCCATCAGTCCTTTCTCTGGAGGTGGATAGCATTTTTCATCATAAGTCCTTCAGAATTCTTAGATCATTGCAGTGTTGAGAATAGCTACATCATTCACAGTTGATCATTGTTAACAATGTTGTTGTTACTATGTACAATGTTCTCCTGGTTCTGCTCATATCACTTTGCATCAATTCATGTAAATCTTCCCAGGTTCTTCTGAAAGCATCCTGCTCATCATTTCTTATATAGCACAACAGTATTCCATCACAATCATATACCACAACTTGTTCAGCCATTCCTCAATTGGTGAGCATCCCCTTCATTTCCAATTTTTTGTCGCCACTAAAAAAGCTACTGTTAATAATTGTATACATATAAGTCCTTTTTTTATTTTTCATCTCTTTGGACTATAGACCTAGTAACAGTATTATTAGGTCAAAGGGTAATGTATGGTTTTATAGCCATTTGGGCATAGTTCCAAATTGCTCTCCAAAATGGTTGGATCAGTTTACAACTCAACCAACAATGCATTAGTATCTTAATTTTCCCATATCCATGCAACATTTATCATTTTCCTTTTCTGTCATGTTAATCAATCTGATAAGTGTGCAGTGGTACCTTCAGAATTGTTTTAATTTGCATTTTTCTAACCTAAAGTGATTAAAAGCAATTTTTCATATGATTATTGATAGCCTTGAATACTTTGCCTAAAACCTGCCAGTTCATATCCTTTAACCATTTATCAATTGGGGAAAGGCTTGTATTTTTATAAATTTGACTCAATCCTTTAAATATTTGAAAAATGAGGTCTTTATTAGAGAAACTTGCTGTAAAATTTTTTCACAGTTGTGATAATTGTGTATTTCCCACCATCTTATTTCCCCCTCTTTATCCTACCCTCTCTCTCTTCATTTTGCCCACCCTCAAAAGTGTTTTGCTTTTGACTACCACCTCCCCCAATCACCCCTCCCTTCTATCACTCTTCCTTTCATCCCCTTCCCCTCTTACCTTCCTGTAGGGTAATATAGATTTCTATCCCCAACTGAGGGTGTATGTTATTCCCTTTTTGAGCCAATTCTGATGAAAGTAAGATTTAAGCACTCTCCCCTACTTCCTTCTTCTTCCCCTCCACTGTGAAAACTCTTTTATTATCTCTTTTATGTGAGATAATTTATCCTATTCTGTCTTTCCCTTTCCCCTTCTCCCAGTCCATTCCTCTTTCTCACCCCTTAATTTTATTTTTTAGTTATCATTTCATCACATTCAATTCATACCTATGCCTTCTATTTATATATATCCTTCTAAGTGCCCTAATAATGAAAAAGTTCTTAGGAGTTACAAAAAAAATATCATTTTCCCATGTAGGAATGTAAGCAATTTGAATTTATTGAATCCCTTATGATTTCTCTTTCCCATTTACCTTTTTATGCTTCTCTTGATTCTCATATTTGAAAGTCAAATTTTCTATTCATCTCTGATATTTTCATTAAGAATGCTTGAAAATCCTCTGTTTAACTGAATACCCATTTTTGCTCTGAAGGATTATACTCAGTTTTTGCTGGGTAGGTGATTCTTGGTTGTAAATCCTAGCTCCTTTGTCCTTTAGAATATCATATTCCCCCTCCATTCCTTTAATGTAGAAACTACTAAATCTTGTGTTATCCCAACTGTGGCTTCATAATATTTGAATTGTTATTTCAGGTTGCTTGTAGCATTTTCTCCTTGACCTGGGAGCTCTGAAATTTGGCTATAATATTTTGGGGAGTTTTCATTTGGGGATCTGTTTCAGTAGGTGATTGGTGAATTCTTTCCATTTCTGCTTGACCCTTTGATTCTAGAATAGCAGGGTACTTTTCTTTGACAATTTATTAAAAGAAGATATCTCACCTTTTTGGGGGATCATGGCTTTCAGGTAGTCCAATAATTTTAAAGTTATTTCTCCTTAACCTATTTTACAGGTCAGTTGTTTTTCCAATGAGCTATTTCACATTTTCTTCTAGTTTTTCATTCTTTTGACTTTGTTTTGTTGTTTCTTGATATTGCAAGACATCTTTTCCAATTCTAATTTTAAGGAATCATTTTCATCAGTGAGTTTTTGTACCTCCTTTTTTGTTTGACCAGTTCTGCTTTTAAGGAGTTCTTTTGTGCCTCTTACCATTTGACCTATTTGGTTTTTAAGGTGTTATTTTCTTCAGTATTTTTGTGCCTCATTTACTACATTGTGGACTTTTTTCATTATTTTCTTGCATCACTCTCATTTCTTTTCCCAATTTTTCACCCACCTCTCTTCATTGACTTTTAAAATCCTTTTTGAGCCCTTCCAGGAATTATTTTGGGGCCTGAGGTCAATTCACATTCTTCTTTGATGCTTTGGATATAGCAGTTTTGTCTTTGTTGTCTTCTGTGTTAGTGTTTTGATTTTCTCTGTCACCATAGTAACTTTCTATGGTCAGATTCTTTTTAGGTTGTTTGTTCCTTTTCCAGCCTATTTCTGGATTTTTAACTCTATGTCAAAGTTGGGTTCTGTTCCTGGGATGGAGAGAAAACTGTCCCAAGCTTCAGGTCTTTCTTGCTGCTATTCTCAGAGCTAATTCTGAGTTTCTGTAAGTTTTCAGTTCTTCCAAGGTGGTATGATCTAAGGAGAGGTGTGTTTACTACTATATTGGTTTGTGTTCTGGTCTCTGAGTGACCACAAGCACTCTTTTCCACCCTGGAATTACAACCATAGTCCCCATTCTCCTACAGCCACAAGCTCTGGTATACTGGTGCTCCTCCTCAACCTGGGACTGCAACTCAGATCCAAGTATGGGCAATGCATCTGAGTCCTGCCCCCAGTGCTAACAAATGGATTCCTATAAGCTTCTCCTGAGCAGCTCTCCATCCCCCTTACCATCTGTGGACTGAGAGGTCCAGAAGCAGCTGCTGTCACCCCTGATTCAGTCAGGCCCAAGACCTGCTGCTGGTTTACTGGGACCTTGTCTGCACAGCCTGTGGTAGATTGTGTTAGGCTGCGTGCCACTCTCACCTGAATGCAACAGACCTTTCCTGCTAACCTTCTAAGTTGTCTTTGGCTGGAAATTTGTTTCACCCCATCCTTTTGTGGATTCTACTACTCCGGAATTTGTTTTGAGGCTTTGTCTAACAGTGTTTGGAAGGGAATTTGGGACAGCTCAGGTGAGTCCCTGCTTTTTCTCTACCATCGTCAAAGTTGATTATTTTGAACCAGGACAGAGCTCATCTTTGCCCCACCCCCACTCCCAATCCTTCCCCTCTTCCCTTTTTTCCTGTTAGTGGTGAGGACACCAGCAGATTCCCCAGTGACTCAGGCTCACAACCTCAAAGTCATCACCTACTTCACTCTTCACCTCACCCCACATGTCCAGTCTATTGTGTCCATTTTCAACAATGTCTCTCCTATATCTCCCCTTCTCCCCACTCACCCAGCTGCCACCCTGATGCTGGCTCTCACCACAACAGCCTTCTGGCATGTAGTAGGTGCTAAATGAATGCTTCTTATCTTGACCGTCTACCCTCAGTTTAGCCTGGTGCCTGTAGGCATTTAAATGCTTGTTGACTGACTGAGTTACTGAGTTTACACATATCCCTATCAAATTCCATCTTATTCCACCCCATTGTTCCAATCTGTCAGGATCTTTCTAACCCTCCATGTACCTCCTAACTTTTTCTCATTCTTACATTAGATAAACACACCATCTAGGACTTTAGCCAAGAGTGATAAAATACTCAAATCATAAGACCAAGTAGAGATGCTTAGAACATCCCCGTTCCACTGGGAAGAGAAGAAGAGGAGAATATGCATTTTAAGCAACTTACTATGTGCAGGGCATTGTAATTAGCTTTTTCATATTTAACATTACATTATTAGTATTTGATTATTATGTAGTATTGCTTCATTTAATATTACCTCTCTGAGACATTTTTCCCATTTTACGTGGAATCATTCATTAACAACTTCTCCTTTTGAATCTGACCATTCAGCTAGTTTCAAAACTGCTTAAATAGGGCTTTGTCCAGCTTCTGTTTTTCTATCTTTCCCTCAAAAAAAAATTTCGCAGAAACCTCTGAAAACTCTGTCTGCCTCATTTCCTGATTCACCCCTCCAGTAACTAGATTAATCTGTTATGACCAGTGCTAGAGGAAGCCACAACTTTTCCATATAATTAGGTGACTCAGTCTCTGTTAGCACACTCCTTTTGACTCCTTGTGATGCAGGACCCAAAAATTCAAAGCACTTTTAGGTAGATTAATATACATTTCATCACAACCTTCCTTTTCTCCTTTTGCCTCCAAAATATTAATTCTTTGTTGCTGATAATCAAGTCCAAAATATAATTTCTCCCTCCTTGGGTCCTATTTTAAGATAGCAGAGTCATTTTGCTTGCTAGTAAATTTGTCTACAGATGTCTAAAGCTATTAGACTTGTTACTAACTCTTTTCTTGGATTTTGCTTCCTGTAAATTTATGGGTGTATCTATTGTCCATTGTCCTAGACTGGGGCTGTGAGAATGACCATTCTTGGGGGAAATGAACTAAAATCCAGAGGAGTGATCAAAAGGAAGGGTAGGGAGATAATGGTGGCCATGTAGCAAAGACATCTAAAAGTTCAATATGGAGCCAACATTGAACACACAAGAACTTCCCCGTCTCTTGGGTTTACAAAATGCTTTGTGGTTTAGAAAGCAAATTATTCATGCTTAGAGCAACAGTGACTTTGTAGTGTGAGTTATCTCTCCACTATGGTCTTTGGGTCATAGATTCAGAGCTGGAAATAACTACAGAGCTCATTATTAAGCTCAATTCCTCTTGTTTTACAGAAAAATAACGGAGGCCTAAAGAAACATTCAGAGATTTGCTCAAGGTCACAGGCTGGCAGGCGCAGACTTAGGGGCTCAAAACCCAATCCTCAGGCTCCAAAACCAGCCTTCTTTCCACTCTCATGCACAATCTTCATGAGTTGCCTTGACCAAAAAAACTCAGTTAACTGATAGCCAGCCCAGAGATGAGCTACTACTAGACACCTCAAATCCCTGAGACTCAGCTCATCATTTGCAGCTTCTTACACTGTATCAAGCTGAATTGCTTCAGAGGGCCACCTTCCACCAGCTCAAGAGTTCAAACAAGCAAGATGGGATTGTTGCTCAGTCATTTCTGACTCTTCGTGACCCCAATTGGGGTTTTCTTGGCAAAGACACTGGAGTGCTTTTCCATTGCCTTCTCCAGCTCATTTTACAGATGAGGAAACTAAGGCCAACAGAGTGAAGTGACTTGCCCAGGGTCACACAGCTACTAAGTCTCTGAGTCCAGATTTGAACTCAAGAAGATGAGTCTTTCTGACCCCAGGCCTAGCACACAATGCACTATGGTGCCAGCTAGTGGCCCCTAATTATAACTCATCTTCCTGAGTTCAAAGCCGGTCTTGGAGCTCTATCCACTGAGCCCTCTAGTGAAAGGAAGGAAGGAAGGAAGATGAAAGAAAGAAAGAAAGAAAGAAAGAAAGAAAGAAAGAAAGAAAGAAAGAAAGACAGAAAGAAAGAAAGAAAGAAAGAAAGAAAGAAAGAAAGAAAGATAGAAAGAAAGAAAGGAAGGAAGGAAGTAAGGAAGGAAGGAAGGAAGAAAGGAAGAGGAGAGAAAGAGAGAGAGGGAGGGAGGAAGGAGGAAAGGAAGGGAGGGAGGAAGGGAGGAAGGAAGGAAAAAGAAATATGTGTGTATATATATATGTATATATGTATCCATATATGTGTGTGTTTATGTGTATTGTCAAAACCATAAGGCCAAAGGGAAAGCTACTTAGAGCTAGAACACATATCTTGCCTCCAGCTCTCAAAGACCTGCCAAAGTGATTTACTGACCATGTTACTTGATAAACTACAGTAACTTCCTGTTGCCTTTAGGATCAACCATAAGTCCCTTGGTTTGGCATTTAATGCTTTTCACACAGTGGCCCCTTCCTACCTTTCCAATCTTCTCATTCTTTGAGGCAGCTGGGTGGTGCACTGGTTAGAGCCTTGGGTCTGGAGCCAAGAAGACCAGAGTTCAAGTGTGACCTCAGACACTTGCAAGTTGCATGACTGTTAGAACCCGCTCACCTCGGGTTCCCTGCTGGCCCACCTACCTCACCCACCCGCCCTGGGGTCTTCAGACGTCTCTGGCTGCCTTCTCAAACAGAGCTCCCTGCACTCCAGATGGGTTTAGAAATGCAGCTTTATTGTTACATCTTCTCTTACCTCTTACTCCTCCCCTTTATCTCCCCCTGGGCAGACTAAATCACGAGCCTCAGCAACAGGAGCAAGAAGAAAGGGGGGGGGGGCCGTGCCATTGGATGATACATGCTCAATGCCGTTAATCCACATTCCGGTAAGGCAGACAGCCTTATCAGGGCTCTGGCTCCTAGCGCCTTGGAATGCAACAGGCCACCCAGAGGGCAGCAGGAAGGAGCAATGGGGATTGGGGGCCCAACACATGACTGTGGGTCAGTTACTTAACCTCTCTATCCCTCAGTTTCCTCATCTGTAAAGTGGGGGTGATAACAGCATCTGCCTTGTTTGGAGGATCAAATGAGGTAATACTTGCAAGTGCTGTATAAATTCGAGGTCTTATTGGCAGCTACTGTTCTCATTGGATTGTAAGCTCCTTGAGGGCAGGGACCTGTCTTTTTGTACCCCCAGCACTTAGCACAGCGCCTGGCATATCTGTGGTTGTTCGGCTGTTTTTCAGTTGTTTCTGATGCTTCCTGACCTGCATGGTAAGTGCTGAATAAATGTTTACCGATTAATAGGAGAGGGAGGAAACACTATCACTGAGCTGGTGTAGTCAGAGCAGTCAGTACAAAACCTCTTCCCAAAGTCTGTGTCACATCCTCCCACAAGAATTTACTGAATCCAGGGGACAGTAGGACTAAGGTTAGCGCACACAGGGCAGAGGGGGTCCTTGCCATTCCGGGACGTTTTTTCTTCTCCCTGCATGGGGTCATCATGGAGTTCTATGCTGTAGCTCCCAGCTGGACTCTCGGAAGAGTCAGACAGCTCCCTTTCCTCAGAGAATCAAAGTTGTCAGTCTCCCCATCCACCCCCTGGGACCGCTATTACAGAACACTGTTAGGACCCCAGTGGGAACTCCAAAATCTTTCTAGGTCCTCCTTTCAAAGTTCACAAGGCCACCTGGAAAAGGTAGAGGAGGAGACAGAAACTCTCCTCCCCTCAAAGAATTCCTTCTCAAGGGACTTGGGTAGGCTGCTCTCTCCTCCAGGGCTGGCCTTCCACTCCCAGTTCTAGGCACCCCACCAGGAGTGACTGGATCTCCTCAGTCCATCCCAATACACTTCTCTAGCATTCTTTCATTACCTGAAATGCCTTTCACTCTTTCTACACCTAGTTTAACACCACTAGTTGATAAATTAATTCAATAGATGCATTCTTACCAGATTAACAACATTACCTAAAGTGGGTTGGGTGAATGATGGATTCATTTAATTGTGGCCCTTACACCTCCTATGGTATCTGAGGGCAGCTTTGTTTTTTCCTGGTACATAGTAGGTATTTAATAATAAATAAATACTGATTAATTGATTGCTTCAAGCCACGGGGAGAGGAAGCACTGACCTCTGTTCCAACTTGCTTTCTGACTTGCCCAAGGTTACACACACTAAAGGTGAAAATATCAAAGAACCCAGTCCCCACAAGGCAAATATTATTATGTACCTACTATATGCAAGGCATTGGGATAAGGCAACAGAAACTAAAATGAAAAATAATCCTTGTCCTCAGTGATCTTACTTTCTACTAAGGAGTTTCAATATGTAAATGATGCATGATCTGGGTCTCTTCTCCCAAACCCAATTTGCATGACCATGCTATTACAGAAGTAATAGAACCCTCTAGGTTCTAGGGGTAGCTCTGAGAGACAGCTAGGTGGCGCCATAGTCCATAGAACACCCTGACCTGGGCTCAAGAAGATTCATCTCCCTGAGTTCAAATCTAGCTCAGACACTTCCTAGCTGTGTGACCCTGGGCAAGTCACTTCACCCTGTTTGCCTCAGTTTCCTCATCTGTAAAATGAACTGGAAAAGGAAATGACAAACCACTCCAGTATTTTTGCCAAGAAAACTCCAAATGGGGTTACCAAGAGTCAGACAAGGCAGAACAACAAACAAGTCCATTAGATAATTAGATTTTTGAAACAAGTGTTTACTATGGTTGTAGAGTTGGTATCAAATATCTCTCCACAAGTCTTCCACCAGTATATACAGAGCTCAAGGGAGAGGGGGTTCAGGCTTACCGAGCACATATAGCCAAGCTCCCCTGCCTGGGGTACACAGCAAGGCCCCCATTAGGCATGGTGTAACTTTTCTGCTGGGCTTCTGCAGAATCTTTTTTTTAAAGGCAATTGGAGTTAAATGACTTGGTCAGGGTCACACAGCTAGTAAGTGTGTGAGATCACATTTGAACTCAGGTCCTTGCCTCCAAGTCTACTGCTCTATCCAGTATTGCACCACCTAGCTGCCCCTCCTGTATAGTCTTAAAGCTGATTTTACTCAGTATACTAGCTTGTCTTCAGCTCAGATGCAGACACTGAGTCAATTATTGCACTGATGCTATTAGGACTATGCGACTCCTTTGGGAAGTCCCAGATCCTTGGACCCTCCAAAATTCACAAGGTCTTCTTCTGGCCAAAAGGGAAACCAAGGCCAAGACCCCAGCTGAGTCTCTTTTTTGACTTCCCCCTAAACCAAACGCCAAAGGATTCCTTTTCAGGGGCTTGGCTGGAACAGCTTTTCTTTGCTGGGTGATGCTAGAATTTTCTGTTCCGGACTAGCTGGTTGCTTTTATAAAAGCCCCACTGGGCATGACCATGGCCCTTAACAATCCTACCAAACATCCTACTTGAAATGCCTTTGCTTTATCCATTCATTCATTGCCCAGGCCTTGTTCTCACCTCTGATTGAGTCAATAAAAATGTGTTATTGCCCCATACTTTTCCAGGTGGCGCTCTCTCCCTTTACTTGAACAATTGTGGGTGATCAGGGAAGACTTCACCAAGGAGGTAGTGGCTGAGCTGAACTTTCCAAGGAGGATAGAAAAGTTAAAAGGCAGAAGTAAGGAAAGAGAACATTCCAAGAATGGGGGACCATCTGTCTATTAGAGACCAAAATATGTTAGAAACTAACATTTATTTTTAATTGTAACACTGTTGTTCAGTCATTTCATTCATGTCCAACTTTCCATGACCTTATTTGGCGTTTTCTTGGCAAAGACAATGGAGAGCTTTGCCATTTCCTTCTCTAGTTCATTTTACAGATGAGGAAACTGAGGCAACAGAGCGAAGTGACTTGCCCATGGTCACACAGCTAGGAAGTGTCTGAGGCCACATTTGAACTCAGGATGATGAGTCTTCCTGACTGCAGGTCTGGCGCTCTGTGCCCTACGGCGCCACCTAGCGGCCCCTAATTATGACAGTCGCTAGTATTTACATGGCATTTTAAGTTTTGCAAAGGCACTTTCTGTATGTTATCTGACTAGATCCCCACTGCAGTCCTGTGAGATGAGCGCTGTTAATAACCCCACTCATTTTGCAGATGAGGAAACGGAGGCTGAAGGGCACTAAGTGATTTGTCCAGAGTCACAAAGTTAGGAAATAGGCAAAATCACATCTGAACTCAGGTCTTTTTAACTCCAAAGATAACATGCAATCCACTGCGCCACCTAGCGGCTCCTGCTTGAAAATGCACAGAAGGAAGGCCAGGAGAATAATTCGGTGAATTTATGACTCGCTTAAGTAAAAGCAATTTATTATATGCCTAAAGTAAAAACAATTTTAGAGCTTAAAGAAAAGCAATCTGCACATAATAGGGAGCTGTAATTTCATAGGCTCCCTCTCTCTTCCTAACACGTATTAGGTTCTTAATAAATATTGATTGATTTTGTTTGATTTTAATTGAATTAATTCAAATTAATTAAAAATTGAATTGTTTCTAAATGGGGGTT
The DNA here is from genome assembly GCA_028646515.1 of Pseudochirops corinnae. Taxonomy (NCBI): domain Eukaryota; kingdom Metazoa; phylum Chordata; class Mammalia; order Diprotodontia; family Pseudocheiridae; genus Pseudochirops; species Pseudochirops corinnae. Next base: position 24,847,883 of record CM053588.1, read on the forward strand.
GTCGGAATAAAGGCATGGAGAGAGAAGATGAAATCATGAGTCCAGAAACAGATTCCAAGAAGGGGGAATACAAGTTTAGAAAGTGGGAGGAGAGTTAAGGCGAAGCTGAGAACTTCCTATTTTATTCTAGAGACAGTGAGCAGCCAATGGAGATGTCTTAGTTGGTCTTAGTTGGTCTTAGTTGGACATAGTCAGACTTGTGCCTTAAGGAGATAATGTTGGCAGCTGTGGGGGAAATGGATGGAATGGGCAGGTCTCATTTCGAGGGCTACCTTCCCTGAGAATTCTTTTCTGATCTTCCATAATACAACACAATAAAACACCAAATACAGGCCACTGTATTAGGCATTGGGAATGCAAATAAGAAAAAGAAAAAGTCTGAATCTTCTGGTATCTTCCATATCCTATGATCTGTATTTATTTTACATTTTCGTTCCCATGTTGTATCTCCTAAACAGTAAATAAGTTCCTTGTGGACCGGGTCTGTTTCATTTTTAACATATGATAAAATTTCTAGCACGCAGTAAGTACTCAACAAACACTGAAATTGAATAGAAATAGCAGAATTTGGAGGAGGGCTGGGTTTGGGGTAAAGACCAGGTCACTTTGGGACGTGCTGAGTTTGAAACGCCTATGAGACAACCCGGTGGAGATATTCACCGAGCGGTTGGTGATGGGAGGCCGGAGAGTGAGGAGTGCTGGACAGGGGGTACTGCCTATGTGTCCTGTGATTCAGGGCCTCCCCAAAGACTCTGGGCTTGCACTGACCTAGGCCTAGTCCTGAGGGCCTAACTTCTAAAGGACGCAGTTCCTGTCGTTGGCTCACTCCTTCCCATTCAAGAGAAAATTCCAGGGAAATGTCTACATAAGCTCAGGAATGACTGAGTAAATCAACCAAATCATCCAAAGCCCTGATACCGCAATCTCATTCAATCAGTCAATCATAGGCTTTAGACAAAGTGTGGAAAAGCCATTCGTTCCCCAGCAAGGGTGTACAGATTGTCTGAGAAAATTTGGTCCCACTCCGTGAGACATATAATAAAATCAGGTAGCTCGTTCAGAACTCAAGAAATTGACTCAAGGGATGGCTAGGTAGTGCAGTGAATAGAGCACAGGCCCTGGAGTAAGGAGGACCTGAGTTCAAATCTGGCCTCAGACACTTGACTCAAGTGATAAGAAGAGATCATTAATCTCCTGAGAAAGAATCCACTGGGGAGGAGCAGAGCCTTGAGACTCAGTCTCCCTTCACTCTTTGACCAGAGGAATACCTCATGAACTTCTAAGGTCTAACTGACCTCTCACACATAACCATCCTAGCCAAGTCTCTACATGAACAGACATGAGTGTCTGCATCACGATCAAAGCATAGATTGGACCCTGCTTCAAGGCTCTACAAAGATGCTCATGGAAATTCCATACCCTCCATACTCAAGGGGAACATTTTAAAGCCTCCAGCAAAGGGATATTCGGAAGCTTTGGGTTATTCCTTTGCTGAATCTACCCTTTAAGCTTAAGCCTACATTTTCTTGGACTCCATATGTACTTCTGGAAGGATATGCCCCTGGTTTGGGGGAACGTTGTTGTACCAACAATTCTTATCCTAACACCTTAGTAAATAGTCTTTCCTAAAAGCTAATCGAATCTGTCTGACTAACTGACATCAACTGATTATCATGGTGGGAAGCACACCAGTTGGGTCTCATTGATCTACAGCATCAGAAAACCATCTCCTAGCCTCCCAGAGTGTTGAATGCCCACAATCTGGGGACAGAATAGTTGGCATAATTACCTCAGAGCATGGGATACAAAAGCAAAGTTTAGCTATGACTCGTGTCTAAGTCTCTCCACATGCGGGTAAATGTCCCTCAGGCAAAAAGGACTCAGTCAAAAATACAGGCATGGGGCACGTAGGGGACAACTTTTATTTCACCTGCCACAGAAAATGCATGAGATACAAGCAGAAAGCCAAATACAGAGCCAGACGGCACTGGGGTCTCGGGGTGGCGATCTTCAGGCCACAACAGAGGAGAGGTTGCCCTTGGTACCCAGCCTCACAAGGTTCTTCATCACTCCTTGGCAATGCCTGGGTTGGGACTGAGAGGGACCTGATATCAAGACAGAGTGATTGCTAAAGGTTACTTTATGCCACAGCAACTGGTTAAAGGCGTTACAGGAAGGGGTCGATTCTCAGTCAGGTCTCCTGTTGATTTTTCCACCCATGATGTGAGAGTTAAGGAAACACTAGATATTGGCGGGGGGAAGGATCATTTGTACTAAGTGGGTAGTACAAGCAGGTGGTATGGAAATTTCTAGAAAATTGTGGGAAGAGAGAGTGTTACTCTCAGTGCCCAGAAAAGAAACTGCCTGAGACAAGTAAGTCTGGTTGGTCTCAGAAAGACCCATAAACATCAAAATCTTTGTTGTTTTGTTTTGTTTTTTTGGATAAGCATAGACTACATTTCCCATGAGACCATGGTGGATTGGACTACACCTCCTATAATGCTCTGAGAGGCTAGGACTACATCTCCCATGATGCCCTGAGGGAGCTAGGACTCTACTTTCTAAGATGAGGGGAGAAGGAGGCTAGGACTAGATCTCTTTTGCTGTCTTAGGAATTCATCTGCTTTGGTGGTAGGCCGGGGATTGGAAGCTGCCAGCACTACGCTGCAGGCCATCTTCCCTGGTGACTGTTTTGGAGGGAAGAGGCAATCAGTCTTTAACGCCTCGGGCTAAGGCAGTGACAATCACCACCAGGTAGACTTAGTCCTGGCACCCCATTGGCCCAGGCTCACATTCAGCCTCTCAAGCTCACCCACGGAACTGGCATTGTCTTGCACACTCTCTCACAATCACTCCTACAATCAGGCATGATGACATCCTTCCACGTTCAGTTCCTCTCAGTCTCATCACACATGTCCCCATCCTCCCCCTTTGTACCATCACCCCTCAAATATTTCTTTTCTTTCACTCACCACCTCCCTCAAGCATGCCAATTGCTACCACTTACTCACCCAGCAGGGAACAACCCTCGAACACATTTAGCTCTGTCACACTGACATCACACACTTTTCCCTGTGCACATCTGCCCCCTCACACACTTTAGAACACCCTCCCTCACATGCCCCATCTCCCTACCTTTTTCACACTCACTCTCTCAGACTCACCCTTTACACAATGATCTGTGACAAACTCACCCCCTCTCCTATGTAACCCTTTATATAAGTGCATCCTTGAATTTCCCATCTTCCCTGCTCCTTCGACACTCCTTCCCATGAAACCTCTTCTATATTCATCTCTTCACAATGATTCCCTCTCACACAAAGGCCTTCAAACACAGCTACTCATCAGCCCTTGCACACTCACCACCACCCCCAATCTCCCATCATGACATAAAGGAAAAAGCCCTGGGCTGAGAGTCAGTAGAACTGAGTTCAAATCCTAACTCAGTCACACATGATGACCTAGTTGACCTTGGGGAAGACCTTCTCCTATTTTTGGACCTCAGTTCCTCAATCTGTAAAATGAACAGATTGGACTGGGTCTCTTACACCCCTAACCTTCTATGTTTTATTTTCCTGCTTCTGTTAAGGTCACAGGTTCATGGCTTCAGTGTCTTCCTCCTCTCTCACCTCTCATAGCCAATCCTCATGGATTCTACTCCCATGACATCTCTCCCACCTGTCACCTTCCCACCACTGCCACCCTAGTTCAGATGCTCATCACTTCTCCTTTGGACTACTGAAAGAGCTTCCTGACTGTCTACTTACAGATGCTCCCCTCTCATGTCCATCCTCCACACAGCCACACAGCCACCAGAATCCTCCTCCCCAGGCATAGCACTGACCCCATCATTCTCTGCTTTAAAACCTTGAGCAGACACCTATTGTCTCTCTGATAAAAAGCAAATTGCTTGATTTGGCATTCTGGGTCTTCCACACTCTGGGTCCATCTTATTGTTTCCATTTTAACATATCTTACTTTTCTTGACATGCTCTCAACAAACGATATGACTTTTGTGGGGTTTTTTTCTCTCTTACAAACATGGCTTCAAGAATCCCTTGAAATCAAGGTTCTATCTCCCACCTCCGGGCATTTGCATATGCTGTTCCCCAAGTCTGGGATGTACGTCATTTCTGCTTGTCAATATCCTTTCCTTTTTTCAAGACTCACTTCCCCGGGAAGTTTTCCCTCATCTTTTCAGATTAAAAAAAAAGTTCTCTTCCCTTTCAACTTCTTCTAGAGTATGTTGTCAGAATCTCTTCTTTGTTTCCATTATATTCCATTTTGCATTGTTCTTATCTGTGTATATATCAATTCCCAGCTTTCCTCCTCACAGTAAATTGTAAGTGTCCAGCCCCTAGCTGAGTCCCTTCGACATATCTATGTACTAAGGCCATCTATCTGTGATAGAGCACCTGGAAACTCACCCATCTCATTTGTGGGTCCCCTCAGACAAGCTGTCTCAGGTGAATGTCACATTGTGAGTACTCATCTGCCCACCAATGTGTTTCCCTTTATTAATGAACCTAACAACACAATTAATTCAAAGCAAAGCCATGTAATAAGTGGCAGAGAAGAGGTGGGAGGGGACAACCATTAAGTGCCTACTGTGTGCTAAGCAGTTTACAAATACTATCTTATTTGATCCTCATAACAATCCTGAGAGGTAGACGCTATTATTATCCCCATTTACAGTTGAGGAAACTGAGGCAGACAGAGATTAGGTAATTTGGCAAGGCTCACTCTAATATCTGAGGTCACATTTGAACTCAGGTCTTTTTGACTCCAGACCTGGTGCTCTATCCACTGCGCCACCTAGCTATCTACTAAGAAAATAGTATAACAAAAGAAAAAATAGCCAAATTAATATTCCCATCATAAACTTGGGGTTCACTCTCCTACAAATGCACACGTCATCGGTAGGAAGTGTGGACAGAACGAAGGCCATTTGTGAAGAGGTACACGTGTGGCTTGTGGTACATACATAGAGGGACAAGTGCTTAAGGAATACATGGGGCCAGAGCATACGTGAAGAGAACAAGTAAGGAATGTTACTGGGCGCACACATCTCCCCCTGCCCCCCCACACACAGCCCTCTGACTCCAAGGGGCTTCTGATCCCTTCCAGCGACGTGACCGTGCTGTCCCTGCTGGGTCTGCTTCTCACTGGTCTCTACTAGCAGGTGTAGGCTGATAGGCAGCATACGAGCATGGCACCTTTCCTGCAGGTCTTGCATGATTCCTTTGATGGTGTTTTCCTGGTCCTGTGGTCTCTGCTAGGCGAGGTTCCAAGGGGTATTAGCTTGTGGAGTCCTTCTCTGCTGATCTTCTCCCCAAGGGGAGCAGTGGGCTCTTGCCCTCTCTTTTAGACAGACGAAGTCTTCACACATCCAGCCATGGACTAGGGAAAATCCCTTAGCTGCTTTTTCACGCCTACGATAAGGAGGGACTGTCAGTCATCTTGGTCTTGGTTATGATAAGCTTTTCTTTTCCAAAAGGAGATTCCTCACTCCAGGGACCAAGCTCATGGGAATCGGGAACAGAAGTGCCCGGAGGCATTGCCTATTAAAAAAAAAAAACTACACGGCCTGCTCACTATGGGCAGCTGCTGTGTATGAAAGCTTTATCTGACTCAGGGTTAGAAAGTCCTTGTAACTCCTTGCTTAATATCTGATCACCCAACTGCATCTGTTCGTTAACATTTTAGAGGCTGTCCTTCCAACAAACCAGCAAGGGCTCTCTGGGTCTAAGGCACATCCACCTCAGCCCTCCTTCCTCAATCTGAAGTTTCATTTTGGTCTCCAGGGCCAATGAATGAAGTGGGCAATGCCCTTAGATAGAGGCGCCAGGAGGCATGGCCCGCGTTCTACGTCGTGGGTACTCAGAGCCGTTCTCTCTGACTCTGCGATCCACGGGCCCTCCCAGTTCTGACGTTCCATGTTCTGAGGTCCCATTCAGCTCTGATAGTTTGTGATTCTTCCAATAATAAGAATAATGAGAAAAATGATATCAAGGCTCTGATACTTACTGGTTGTGTGACCCTGGGTAAGTCACTTTCCTCTGTGCACCTAGAAGGGGGTTGGCTAATTGACCTCCGAGGTCCCTGTCAGCTGGAAAGCCTGTGATCCTACGATGCCCCTCCCCCAACACACCCCCAACTTTGTCCCCGCCTTTTTCCCCCCTCCTTCTGGGCTCCCCAGACTCCGCCCCGCGCTCTCATTAGGCGGTAGGAGGCGGGGCCGGGCGGTGCAGGTGCGGGGCCGGAGCAAGCCAGCGGGCGGGAGGGAGGGAGGGAGGGAGGGAGGGAAGGAGCGGGCCGGGAGCGAGCGGCGGCGGCGGCGGCGGCGGCGGCACCACCATGGGCCCGGCCCGGTGCTTCCCGTGGCCGCTGCTGCTGGTCTGGGCGGCCGCGGCCGGGACAGGTAGGGAGCGGGGTCTGGGCGCTGTGGCGGGGGGAGAGGGCAGACAGGGGTGGCTGGGGGGGGAGGACGGTCACGGCTGCTGCAAAGGCCAGAACAATGCGATCTAGCCGCAGACACCCCCAGACAGCCCCCGACACATCCCCGCCTCCCGGCCTCCCGGAGCATCCCTGGCCGGGCAGACCCCGCACTCTCTGCCCTCTGCACGTCTCGGCCTGCCTTCCTCCCTGCTCTCCCCTCTGCTCCTCTCCCCTCCTCATTGCCGCTCTGCGTTGCACCCCCTGTCTCGCGTCCCCCCCCTTGCATTTCCCTTGTCTAACGTACTCCCCCCCCCCCAGCCAGTTCCGTTCCGAACCTCCGGGCCTCTCGGCTCTATCCCGGGGCTCTCTCCCTGCTCCCCCCTCCCATTCCATTTCGAATTTCCTGTCTTCTCTGCGTTCCATCCCTTTCCCCGATCCCCGGATCCATTTCGAATCTCCTGTCCGCTCCGCATTTGATCCCCGCTCTCGTGCCCCGAGCCCTCCTGGTTCCATTTCGAATCTCTGGCACCCTCCCCACTTCATCCCGAGTCTCTCGCCTCTCCCCCGCCCCCGCCGCCACACACCCCCGACAAAGAAAGGAGCCAGAGCCCAGACCCGCAGGACGGGGTGGGGAGTGAGGGGAGACGCATCCTTGGTCTGTGTGTCCCGTGCCCTGATGCTCCGCCCGGCCAGCTCGGGCTTTGCTCGATGCTTGGGTTGGGGTCCAGAGGGAGAAGAAGGGCAGTGGGAGTTTCGGAGGGAGGGATGCGGCAGCCTACCTATTCGCTACCACCATCCCCAACACAGACACAGGCCCCGGCTTAGCCCCGGGACAAAGAGGCCCATCTTTGTCGGTCTTCCCCATCCCTCTAGCCCACCATTCCTTCTTTACAAACTGGCTCTGCCTTGCTGTCCCCTCATTCCTTCTATTCTCATTTTTCTACTTCTTCATCCCTTTCTTCCTGACTCTCAAATCCCCGGTTCTGTCCCATCTTTATCCCTCTGTCCCCCTCCTTATCCTTGCCCTCTTATCCCTTTTGCCCCCCTCCATCTCTCCTGTCCCTGCTCTCCATCTATGTCTCTTTCCCATCCCTATCTCTCCAGTCCCGGCCTCTTGGCTCCTTCTTCATTCATGTCCTCCCTTGACCCCTGCCCCTCTGCCTTTCCCCATTGCCACCGGATTAGAGTCTGAGCTGGAGAAGTTGGATGACAGTGGATAAGAGAGAACACACAATGGGGGAACTCATATATTCACACATTTAGAAGGCCAATGTGGGAGAGTGAAAAGACTTCTGGACTTGGAGTACGGAGGTTAGCCAGTAGATCTTGGCTCTGCCATTTACTTACCCATGTGACCTTGGGCAAGTCTTGCTTTGATTCTCAACTTCTCCCTCTGACAATCGATGGGGTTGGATTTGATATCCTAGCCTCCACCTTCTGTTCTAAGCCCCCCTTCCTTATTGATGCTCTCTCTTCCATCTCAGATGTCCTGAAGTTCTGTGATACTCAGGGATCTCCTCCTCCTTGACAAATTCTTAGCCCTTCACAGACCAGTCAGGTAGAGGGCCTGATGGGGTCTCCTGGTGAGACCACTGAAGAGGTACATAGTATTTGTGTTGGGACTTGCTGAGCCAAAAATCGATCAGAGTTTGGTGTTCTCATAGGTTTAAGACAGCTAAGATCTAGTGTCATGGAAAGAACCCTAGGCTGTAGCCAGGAGAACTGGATTTGTCTAAACTTGCCTGTGCCCCTGACTTGTGGGACCTTGTCAAGTACCTTCTCCTCTCTGGGCCTCAGTTTTCCTCTCTTTGAGGAGTGGAAGACTGGAACTCTAAGGACTTTATCAGGTCTGGCATTCTACATTCTTCCTAGTCCTGTCATTCTTCTGGCCCTAGCAATTTCTATTCTAAGTTCCCTTTTAGAATCTCATCTAACATGCTATATTCTGACATTTTATGGCTTAAGGTCCCTTCTGGCTCCAACAGACCATGAGTTCTATTGTCCCTTCCAGTTCAGACATTCTACATTCTAGGTTCCAAGATCCTTTGCAAATCTAAGTTCTCTTGTTTTCAGGGCACAGGCACATCCAGACTCAGGTCCAAAGAACCAAATGCCTGACATCTCTGGCATCAGAGTATCCTCTTCCTAGGTCTGTCTCAGAGACATATAACAGCATTTCTCTCGTCCATTATAATTCTGTATTCCTTCACCATCCTTGCAGACTCCCATAGTTTCCTCCAACCTCCTGACAGGTAGGTTACAATTTCCATAATACTTATATCTTCACAGAATCATGAATTCATCAACTTTCAGAGTCACAGACTTTCAAGATACAAAATCAAAGCTTAAGAGACCTATCCTAGGGTCTTAGATGTATGCCCTCAGAATCAAACTCACAAACCAGAGATTGTTACATTCAGGCTCCAGAATCTGAAAAGATTTCTGAGTTCTAGCCTCTTCACATGAACCCTGGGCTCTGACAAGATTCATTCATTCTCTCTATACCTTGGAGAGCTAGGCTCTAAGAACAACTAATGAACCCTATAGACTCTTATAATCATAAGCTCTAAAATCTGGAACCTCAGTTCTATACAACCATACTTTTAGAACATGAAAAGACTCAGTCCCTAGACCTGCAATGATAGGCTCTAGAATCTCAACCTTGTGAGCTCTAGAATCTTAGGTTCTGGGTCTCATGCTGAGTCTTAGAATCTCAGAAAGACACTCATCCAGCTTTTACTGAATTTGGGGGTGGATGCCTTCAGGGCAATGCCTTAATCTTATAAGTAAACTTTCCCCCAAAAGAGCACAGTGAAAGGACAGTTGTGATGAGAGTCCATGCCTGGAAGTCAGAAGACCTGAGTTCTAGTCCTAACTCTCCACTAGGGATTCACCATGTGGTCTTAGGGGAATCCCTGGCACTCTCTGGGCCTCAGTTTCCCCACCTGGAAAACAAGAGGGTTGTGCTTGATGATGTATCTCTGGGTCTTTCTAACTTGGACATGTTATGATCTTGTCTCCAGATTTTTGAGACTTGAGGGGAGGGAATGACTAAGGAAAATACTCACCCTTTAGGCTACTGGGAGCTGGTCTGGAATCGCTGATCTGGCTCTGAACCTTTCCTCTAGCTTTCCCCAACACAGAGCCACCCTACTTGCCACTCTGGGAAGGACATTTGAAAGGTGCTAGAGGGAAGAAAGGATACACAGAAATACCCAGAGATATGTGGAAACAGACAAACACAAGAAGAAACAGGATAGAATCAGTAAAATACAAAGCCCTTCAGTGGTCACCCCCACCCCCACCCCCCAGGAAAACTGGCTGATGTGTGCCTTGCTATGGAGATGGAATTCTGGTTTTTTGAATGGGACCCTTCTGAGTCATCCATGGGAGGAAGCCCCGGGTTTGGGTGACAATTGGGAGTGGGAGGGAGGAGAGGAAGGGAAGAAAATGTCAGGGGGGAAAACATCCAAATCCTTCAACTGCGATTCTAAGGGCTGGAGGGAGAGGAGGAGGGTCAGGACACTTGGGTCCTCATGGGTCTGGTAAAGCCTGGGGGATGAGGATGCCTGGGTCCCCGAGGTGACTGAGCCGTGGTTAATGCCGTGCGAGGCAGCTCTGTCCCCGCCAGGACAAAGCAGGCTTTCTCTCCCCCAGGGAGGGAGATAAACAGACCTATTAGTTCCCTACACCTCATGGCACCAGGGAACTTTTTCCTCCATAGTCCCTACTCTTCAAGAACTGAGGCATTCTGGTGCTCAGCCCTGCCAGGACCCAGGTAGCCTGACCTTATATTGCTCTCCAACCTTCAGGTGCCTAGGCTAGTCAGGGTGCTCCCTGAGTGACATATTGGGACACCTCAGGGGAAGCCTCCTAGGAATCCCCGCCCCGGTCTTGGGCTTCAGCCCAGCATCTTGGGAGCTCAGGGAATCCCAAGAATGCGGGGGCCACAGGGGGGCTTTGTGTGACTCCAACTGCTGACTCAACCTTCCCACCCCCACCAACATTCCCCTGCCAGACCCAAGAGTCTGGGTTCCTTGAGGAGCAGGACCTGGGGGTCCAGAAACTTGGATCTCTGACTGGATGAGAGCCTGGTATCCTTGATCTCTAGGAGGCTTAAATTCAGGGCATCTAGATCCCTGGGTGACTCAGTGATTGGGAGCTCTAATACCTGGAGTCCTGGGAATTTGGAAGTCCATACACTTGAGTCCCAGGAAGACTAAATGTTAGAACCCCTGGGTCCTTGAGAAACTAAATGGCAGAGAGCCTAGATACCTGGTTGCCTTATAGGCTGGGAAGCCAGATACCTGGTCCCTGGTAGCCCAGATGCCTAACTCTCCATGATACCTGAGGCTCAAACTGAAGTCCTTGGGAGACTGGGTGCCTGAGAACCCCAGCCTGAGTCTGTAAGACAGTGGGAGCCCAGGTACCTGGGCCTCTGAGATGAAGGTGGAGGGAGACTGTTCAGGAGCCTGGGTAATGTCAGTAATGTCAGTAATGTCCAGTGAGCGGGAGATGGAAGGGGAATTCAGTTGTGTGGGGCCTTGAATTGGGGTAAAGGGGCTTTCAGGCACCTGGGTCCCCTTAGG